>CM031623.1:19581641-19594141 GCA_018398815.1 Conus ventricosus
CCGAAATGTAACTAAGGCAAAGTCTGCTTTGTTCATTACAGAACATGTTTAATGCCGAAATGTAACTAAGGCAAAGTCTGCTTTGTTCATTACAGAACATGTTTAATGCCGAAATGTAACTAAGGCAAAGTCTGCTTTGTTCATTACAGAACATGTTTAATGCCGAAATGTAACTAAGGCAAAGTCTGCTTTGTTCATTACAAATCATGTTTAATGCCGAAATGTAACTAAGGCAAAGTCTGCTTTGTTCATTACAGAACATGTTTAATGCCGAAATGTAACTAAGGCAAAGTCTGCTTTGTTCATTACAGAACATGTTTAATGCCGAAATGTAACTAAGGCAAAGTCTGCTTTGTTCATTACAGAACATGTTTAATGCCGAAATGTAACTAAGGCAAAGTCTGCTTTGTTCATTACAGAACATGTTTAATGCCGAAATGTAACTAAGGCAAAGTCTGCTTTGTTCATTACAGAACATGTTTAATGCCGAAATGTAACTAAGGCAAAGTCTGCTTTGTTCATTACAGAACATGTTTAATGCCGAAATGTAACTAAGGCAAAGTCTGCTGCGTTCATTACAGAACATGATTAATGCCGAAATGTAACTAAGGCAAAGTCTGCTTTGTTCATTACAGAACATGTTTAATGCCGAAATGTAACTAAGGCAAAGTCTGCTTTGTTCATTACAGAACATGTTTAATGCCGAAATGTAACTAAGGCAAAGTCTGCTTTGTTCATTACAGAACATGTTTAATGCCGAAATGTAACTAAGGCAAAGTCTGCTTTGTTCATTACAGAACATGTTTAATGCCGAAATGTAACTAAGGCAAAGTCTGCTTTGTTCATTACAGAACATGTTTAATGCCGAAATGTAACTAAGGCAAAGTCTGCTTTGTTCATTACAGAACATGTTTAATGCCGAAATGTAACTAAGGCAAAGTCTGCTTTGTTCATTACAGAACATGTTTAATGCCGAAATGTAACTAAGGCAAAGTCTGCTTTGTTCATTACAAAACATGTTTAATGCCGAAATGTAACTAAGGCAAAGTCTGCTTTGTTCATTACAAAACATGTTTAATGCCGAAATGTAACTAAGGCAAAGTCTGCTTTGTTCATTACAGAACATGTTTAATGCCGAAATGTAACTAAGGCAAAGTCTGCTTTGTTCATTACAGAACATGTTTAATGCCGAAATGTAACTAAGGCAAAGTCTGCTTTGTTCATTACAGAACATGTTTAATGCCGAAATGTAACTAAGGCAAAGTCTGCTTTGTTCATTACAGAACATGTTTAATGCCGAAATGTAACTAAGGCAAAGTCTGCTTTGTTCATTACAGAACATGTTTAATGCCGAAATGTAACTAAGGCAAAGTCTGCTTTGTTCATTACAGAACATGTTTAATGCCGAAATGTAACTAAGGCAAAGTCTGCTTTGTTCATTACAGAACATGTTTAATGCCGAAATGTAACTAAGGCAAAGTCTGCTTTGTTCATTACAGAACATGTTTAATGCCGAAATGTAACTAAGGCAAAGTCTGCTTTGTTCATTACAGAACATGTTTAATGCCGAAATGTAACTAAGGCAAAGTCTGCTTTGTTCATTACAGAACATGTTTAATGCCGAAATGTAACTAAGGCAAAGTCTGCTTTGTTCATTACAAAACATGTTCAATGCCGAAATGTAACTAAGGCAAAGTCTGCTTTGTTCACTACAAAACATGTTCAATGCCGAAATGTAACTAAGGCAAAGTCTGCTTTGTTCATTACAGAACATGTTTAATGCCGAAATGTAACAAAGGCAAAGTCTGCTTTGTTCATTACAAAGCATGTTCAATGCCGAAATGTAACTAAGGCAAAGTCTGCTTTGTTCATTACAAAACATGTTCAATGCCGAAATGTAACTAAGGCAAAGTCTGCTTTGTTCATTACAAAACATGTTTAATGCCGAAATGTAACTAAGGCAAAGTCTGCTTTGTTCATTACAAAACATGTTCAATGCCGAAATGTAACTAAGGCAAAGTCTGCTGCTTTCATTACAGACCATGTTCAATACTGAAATATACATTTTACGGAAGTGGCTAAATTAGGAGCTGTACAGATATTGACTGGGTTCAGTTGTAAATTCTTTTCATACTGTTTCATACAATTTCCTACCACAGAGAAAGCTTGTGTAGATTTAGTTTCTTTCTGCCTACGCAGGCTGATACTCCTTTGGACACTCCCTGTATAGACAGGCAAGGATTAATTCCATCTACCCAACAAAGGGAGTGGGGTTTTGTGTGTATGAATATTTTTTTTATCCCGCCGTTAAGGCAGCCATACTCCAACTTCGGGGAATGTGCATGCTACATGTAACGTGTCATCCCTACCAACAGCCAAACTGGCCTTCTCTTCCGAAAGTTGGTGATGGGATTTAACGTGTGAGCAAGATGTTATGCGCTGCATGCGTTCACACACGGAACCTCGGTTTATAGTCTCATTCGAAGGACTGTATAAGAAAGGAGTCAGACCCAATGTTTACTCTGAGGGGGAAACCCCCTGTACCAAAACGGCCCGGCGGAGATTCGATCCCGCAACCCAGGATCACCAAGATTACGAGTCCGGCGCTCTACCACTGAGTTAATCCACCACCCCCACCCCACCCCACCCCCCTCCCACCTACACGATACACGATACACGATGTTTTATTTGTCCTCATAAAAATGCAAGGAAAATTTGTTTGTGGTGTCAATTATCAAAAATTCACACATTACAACAACTTATAAACAAGTATATCATTAAAAATATTCCACTCTTTGCACTGTGCTCAGTCATTCCTTGTCAATTCATTTATCCATCTTGTGTCAGTCTGTACATATATATATATATTAACACATGCACGCACACATCCTACCACCCCCACCCCCCCACCACCCCAGATACACACACACACCACACCAATACAGAATCACACGCACACACCCCGCCAAAACAGTGTCAAACAACACACACACACACACACACACACACACACACACACACACACACACACACACACACACACACACACACACACACACACACACAGGCGCACACACCACCACCACAAACCACCATCACATTTGCAATATTATCACAACACTTAAATAAACACTCCAACTGTAAAACAGAACGCTCCAAGATAAACTCAAAGTTAAGTATCAAAAAGAAAGAAAACAAAAACAATAGCACCATTCAAAAGATCAATAATATTGCAAAATGTATAATTGCGTAAACTGTAAAAGCAACCTGCAGAGTTAAATACAAATCAGGAATAAAAGATTTACTGCTAAGTAAGATGTTTGAAGTAGGGTGAGAGAGAGAGAGAGAGACAGAGAGAGACGAGAGAGAGAGAGAGAGAGAGAGAGAGAGAGAGAGAGAGAGAGAGAGAGAGAGAGAGAGAGAGAGAGAGAGAGAGAGAGAGAGAGACCGAAGGGAGATAATTCATAGGGGTGTGAAAATTGAAACAGACTTGTATGAACATTTTAAGACTTGTATGAACATTTTAACTATAAAAAAAACCACATCATTCTCTATTAAACCAAGTACGGAAAAAAAGAGCACAAAATTTCAATGCCAAGAAATTATATCACAAAATGTATGATTGTTTAAACAGTAAAAATGATACAATCAAGTAAAGATATTTGTAGTAAAATAAGGCTTGGATGGGGGGGGGGGGGGTCCTTCACATACACACACACACACACACACACACACACACACACACACACACACACACATATGAACACACCCCACACACACACACACACGCGCGCGCGCGCGCACTGTGAAACAAGACTTAAAATACTTAGTAGGGGTGAGGGTGGGGGCAGCATACACACCTACGCACACACGTATGCATACACGCACATACCCCCCCCCCCCACACACACACACACACACACACACAACACAAACTCTCACACACACACACACACACACACACACACACACACACACACACACACACACACACACACACACACACAGGCACACACTCAAGCGCGCCACAGGGGACAGTATGTGGATGTCTGTTGTATTCAGTTAGACATACTATTCACTGCTGTTTGCTACATTTTCCCCTTTAACTTTAGACATAACTCCAGCGCAGGTTTACTGCTTTCAGCTAAAGCTTTTTCACCTCTGTTTCTGGCCTTTACTGCTTCAGGTACAGCTCGTGTGGAAGTCTGATACCTTCAGCTAAAGTTTCCCTTCGCTGCTGTTTCTGACGTTTATTTATTTTCGAAAGAGCCAGTGCGGAGCTTTACTGCGTTCAGCCTACGCATTCTCTTCACTGCTATTTTCAAAAGTTTTTTTTCCCCCTGTGTTCAACTTGATGCGCGCAGAAATCTAATGCGTTCAGCCAGACATTGCTTTCACTTGTGTTTCCGACATGTTGACAGTGTAGACAGCACACATGTGAAAATTCGGCTTCGTTCAGTCAGAGGTTCGTGTCCCTGCTGCTTCCTGCCTTTCCTGCGTTAGAGCAGATTGGTGCCAAGGTAAACTGCGTTCAGTTCTGGACGCTTTTCACCACTGTTTACTACGTGTCCTACTTTAGACAGGATGCATGCACAGGGTGTTTTTCTTTTTCTCTTGTCTTCTTTATTTTTTCAACGAAAGCTTTATTTCACGGCTGTTTAACTTACTTTTCTGTATCAAAGAGAGCAAATATGTTCGTCACCTCTTATTCGCCCTTTTAGCCACCTACGTAAGATGGGCCTCGTTCAGGACTCGTGCCGCACCTGACCATTCCCTTCTCCCAGTCGTTGATTGCCGCTCTTAAACAGCTGTTTTCCTTCAAGTTCCATGAACACTGGGTAACTCGAAAGACTAAGGCGCTGAATTTGAGCTGCCTTTCTGAACGGCGTCCTCCGCGTCTCTTCCGAAATCAAGGTGTGCGCATAAGTCAGGTGACACCTGAATGCTGCGTTCTGCCAGCAACCGTGTTCATCGCCAGCATCTCCGATATCTATCCTCCCTACATTCTCATTCCTGCCAAAAAGGCGTTCCGGGTCTAACTATTTGCTGTCAGCAATTCTTTTCAGAGTTTTCTTATGTTTCGCTACCTAAAACAAGACTTGTTCAGAAAGCGTAACATCAGATTATCGCGTTCTACACGCAGCTCTTTTCATCCTATTTTCCTGCAACCATTTTCATTCTGTCGTTCTCCCTGGTCTAGGTTTTGTGGAAATTCTAAAATGGACGCTCGGCAGTCTTGGCTGTTCCGGCAGTCCGGATTTCCGTAGCCCTCTGTCTTCAGTCATAGCATGGATTTGTCAAGTCCAGCCCAATTCCTCACGTCGTCTTGGCTGGACTTCTGTGGACACTCTAGTCCATCCCAATTCCTCACGTCACCTTGGCTGGACTTCTGTGGGCACTCTAGTCCATCCCAATTCCTCACGTCGTCTTGGCTGGACTTCTGTGGGCACTCTAGTCCATCCCAATTCCTCACGTCACCTTGGCTGGACTTCTGTGGGCACTCTAGTCCATCCCAATTCCTCACGTCACCTTGGCTGGACTTCTGTGGACACTCTAGTCCATCCCAATTCCTCACGTCACCTTGGCTGGACTTCTGTGGACACTCTAGTCCATCCCAATTCCTCACGTCACCTTGGCTGGACTTCTGTGGGCACTCTAGTCCATCCCAATTCCTCACGTCACCTTGGCTGGACTTCTGTGGGCACTCTAGTCCATCCCAATTCCTCACGTCACCTTGGCTGGACTTTTGTGGACTCTCTAGTCCATCCCAATTCTTCACGTCGTCTTTGCTGCACTTCTGTGGACCATGTCTGGGACGTTGGATTTGTACCATGCGTAGTATCAGGGTCCTGAACAGGGAATGATAGCTTGTGCCAGACAAACTCAAGACTACAAGACTGACAGTTAAGATTTTTTTTTAAGTGCTCTCTGGCAGCGCACGTTGTTTGGCTGCCTGTCATAGTCATTGCTTTCCTGTTTCGTGGATGAGAGAGATGTGTGGAAACCATCTGAAGTGAATGTGAACGCCTGGATCTCTCGTTACGGGTCTGTTTACAACGTTTGGCCTTCTACCCCGTGTCGCTCTGCCGTAGTAGTTTAAAAGAGGTTCTGTTTGCAGAAATCTCTGACGTAGTACTCTACCACAGGTTCTGTCTGCAGAAATCTCTGACGTAGTACTCTACCACAGGTTCTGTCTGCAGAAATCTCTGACATAGTAGTCTACCAGAGGTTCTGTCTGCAGCAATCTCTGACATAGTAGTCTACCAGAGGTTCTGTCTGCAGCAATCTCTGACGTAGTAGTCTACCAGCGGTTCTGTCTGCAGACATCTCTGCTGTAGTAGTTTACCAAAGGTTCTGTCTGCAGAAATCTCTGACGTAGCAGTCTACCAGAGGTTCTGTCTGCAGCAATCTCTGACGTAGTAGTTTACCAGAGGTTTTGTCTGTAGAAATCTCTGACGTAATACTCCACCAGAGGTTCTGTCTACAGACATCTCTGACGTAGTACTCTACCAGAGGTTCTGTCTGCAGAAATCGGTCGGCGTTATTTTGTCCCTGTTACCATTTGTGTACTTTATCCGGTTGATGAGTATAATGTCACTGTGTGTTGTCCTTTCTTTCCCCTCTTTCCTTCGTCCTTTCTTCTCCCCTCCCCCTCCCCCCCCCCTCCTCCTCTCTCTCTCTCTCTCTCTCTCTCTCTCTCTCTCTCTCTCTCTTAATTAAACCACTACTACTGTTGCAACCACTACTTATGCTACTTTGCAACCACTACTTATGCTACTATCATCATTATGGATACTTATATAGCGCCTATCCTCGGCTAGAGACCAAGCTCTAAGCGCTTTACAGTCCACACTCGTTTACACAACGGGCTGCCTACCTGGGTAGTGCCGACTGACGAGCTACCAGCTGACGCTTCATTCAGTCGTTTCCCGTGTCATACTGTCAATATTGTTCAACATCGTTCACTCAGTTTTCATACTACCTTCATTCTTTCTATTTCACACGCAGGGTGCATGCTATGTGTAACGTGTCATCCATACCAACGGCCAAACTGCCCTTCTCTTCCGAAAGTTGGTGATGGGATTTTACGTGTGTGCAAGATGTTATGCGTGCGTTCACACACGGAACCTCGGTTTATAGTCTCATTCGAAGGATTGTATGGGAAATGGTGTCAGAAGCAATATTAATTCTGAGGGAAAATCCCACTGTACCAAAACGGCCCGACGGGGATTCGATCCTGCAACCCCAGGATCACCACGATTACGAGTCCGGCACTCTACCACTGAGCTATTCCGGCCCCTACTACACCAACTTCTACTACTGCTGCTACTACTACAACTACTGCTCCTTGTACGACGATAACGACGACAACGACGGCAACAACTACAATTACGACAAACGACGGATACAACAACAGCAACAGCAACAAGTACTACTGCCACTGCTACTGCTGCTGCTACTCCAACTAGTACTACTACTGATACCGCTACTTGCGCCATTTCTTCTTCTACAACAAGAACAAGAACTATCACACTACTACTACTACTACTACTACTACTACTACTACTACTACTACTACTACTACTATTGGTAATAACATCATTGAATATACAGCCCTATGTCACAGATTACTGCAAGCTCTCAAATATTTAATTCGCAACTGAAAAAAAATATTATTCTAACATGAAATCAGAACGATACAATACAATACTATACACTAAACTACAATGAACACATAACAATATTACACAAATTAACTGAAATACACACATTTCGATGTATTGCAAGGCAGTGCAATGTAATGTTCGTAGTTTGGCATCATCTGATCTCAACTGTCGTCCTTGATTATGTTAATCAATGATGCCTAGCACAAAACATGGCGGTTCAGCCAAAGGATTTGCGAGTATAGAGTCTGCTGGACAGAGGGCCAAGGGAGGAAACAGAAGAAGATAACGAGAACAACAACAACAACAACAACAACAACAACAACAACAACAACACAACAACAACAACAACATAAAAAAGAAAAGCAGAAGAAGAAGAAGAAGAAGAAGAAGAAGAAGAAGAAGAAGAAGAACAGGAGGAGATGGAGGAGGAAGGAAGAAAGAAAGACGGACACGCCGGTGTCGTATATAATACTGTCGCTCATAAAATCGTGTCGCAGCGACAGTATTTCCCGGGAAATACTGCATTTTATGGACAGCTACAATATTCTATGGCCCATTTTTCGTGAAAAGTTGTCGCGCGACATTTTTTTCCAGCAATTATTGTCGCTGCAACAATATTTCACGTGAAATGCTATCGCTGCGATACAATTCCACGGCGACAGTATTATATACGACACCCCCCGGCAGAAAAGAAAAAAGAAAGAAAGAAAAAAGAAGGAAGAAGATACAGAAAAGAAAGAAAGAGAAAAAGAAAAGAAAAGAAAGACAGAAAGAGAGAAAAAAAAGAAAAGAAAAGAAAGCAAAGAGAATGACAGACAAAACCACAGAAGAATGGACATAACGAGAGGAAAAAGGGAAAGAAGAAGTCAACGGACACAGAATGAGAAGACGAAAAAGAAGAAGACAATTTTGAAGAGGAAAAGGATAGGAGTAAACGATGACAAAGAAGAAGAAGAAGAAGAAGAAGAAGAAGAAGAAGAAGAAGAAGAAGAAGAAGAAGAAGAAGACGAAGGAAGGAGAAGTACATATCAAGGACATTAACTCTGATTGCAATAAAAAGAGCAAACAACAGCAACAAACAACAAAAGCAAACAACACCTGGGAGACAATAGAAGAAGAAATAAAATGGATGGAAGCGATGACAAATCATGTGACCCGTTCTCACGGTTCGTGTCCAAAGTCTCTGGCTCTTATACAGTTCATATGTATCTGTAAATATCAATGATTTATGTTTGCAGTCTTCTATGAAGGAACATCTCATATTCATGCATATTCATATTGTGACGTCAACGTAAATTATGACGTCAACTTAAAATGACATAGGTAACTACATGACGAAAATAATAATATTAGACGAGAGAAGAGAGCAAGAACTAACGGCCGAAGCTTTGGTGTCCAGCCTACTTTATTTTGTTTTAATCGTCGTTTTCTCCGTAGTGATACTATGTGGAGAGGCTGACTTTCAAGTCAGTAGTGCGTCGATGTTCACTGTGTATGTGCGATACTTCTGATGACGATACCAGCTAAATATGTACCAGGAAATTTATTTGTTATAAAAATGTTGTGAATGCTGTGTCGCCGAAAGTGACTTAAAACTCCTGCAAGAATATTTATGTGCTCTGATTGTACCACCTCATGTGTGTTGGTGGGCTGAGTTTATTGATGTGAACACTGTAATATGAATACACGGAAAAGTTAATATTTGTTTTAGATCAACAGTACGTCGAAGTTCATTGTGTTCTATGGAACTTTGCTGAAATCGTGTTCACCGGGGATTCAATATTGTTTACTGTGCTTTGTGAATCTGCAGTTTTTCAATGGTTTACTGTGCCTTGTGATTAATGTGAATCTGCGGTTCTTCTTCTGTGGATTATTGTGCTTTATGAATCCGCGGTTCTTCTTCTATGGATTGCTGTGCTTTGTGAATCTGCGGTTCTTCTGCTATGGATTACTGTGCCTTGTGAATGTAAATCTGCGGTTCTTCTTCTGAAAGTTCTACGTGGTTTATTGTGCTTGTTGTGTGGAGACTCTGTTTCTTCTTCTTCATCGCTTGTGCTTGTGGACGGCTGTGCTTATCATGTGGGGACCTTGGTTATCCTTCTATGTCTTCTTTTAGTGTTGTAGACTGTGGCTTGGGTACTTTGGAACTGAGTGTGTTGATTGTATATGTGAGACACTGTGGACGGCGCCGGCGAGATCTGTGAGTGATATCAAGATACGTAAGCTTAATATGATACGCTGATATCTGATGATTGAAGTCCCTATGTATTGATATCGTGATCTATATGCTATGTAGTGACATGTATTGATTTGTAGTAATTCACATGAATGTATGTTTTGATGGTTCAGGCAGCATAATTATAAAGAAAAAAATCTAACTCGTGTGTTGCCTGGCTATCCATTTGCGCATGGTGTGGGTGTGTGTAGGGAATAATTATTACACGCATCCAAACTTTTGAGAGCGAGAGTCAGACAGCAAACACGCACCGCGCACCATCCGTAACACTGAGGCTAGACAGCTTTCCTGAACTGTTGAACAATTCCGTCACCTGGACACCTTTCCTGAACTGTTAAACAATTCCGTCACCTGGACACCTTTCCTGAACTGTTAAACAATTCAGTCACTGGGACACCTTTCCTGAACTGTTAAACAATTCCGTCACCTGAACACCTTTCCTGAACTGTTGAACAATTCCGTCACCTGGACACCTTTCCTGAACTGTTAAACAATTCCGTCACCTGGACACCTTTCCTGAACTGTTAAACAATACCGTCATTTGGACACCTTTCCTGAACTGTTAAACAATACCGTCATTTGGACACCTTTCTGAACTGTTAAACAATTCAGTCGCCTGGACATCTTTCCTGAACTGTTAAACAATTCAGTCACCTGGACACCTTTCCTGAACTGTTAAACATTCCGGCACCTGGACATCTTTCCTGAACTGTTGAACAATTCAGTCACCTGGACACTTTTCCTGAACTGTTAATTAAACAATTCCGTCACCTGGACACCTTTCCTGAACTGTTAAACAATTCCGTCACCTGGACATCTTTCCTGAACTGTTGAACAATTCCGTCACCTGGACACTTTTCCTGAACTGTTAACAATTCCGTCACCTGGACACCTTTCCTGAACTGTTAAACAATTCCGTCACCTGGACATCTTTCCTGAACTGTTGAACAATTCAGTCACCTGGACACTTTTCCTGAACTGTTAAATAAACAATTCCGTCACCTGGACACCTTTCCTGAACTGTTAAACAATTCAGTCACCTGGACACCTTTCCTGAACTGTTAAACAGTTCCGTCACCTGGACACCTTTCCTAAACTGTTAAACAATTCCGTCACCTGGACATCTTTCCTGAACTGTTAAACAATACCGTAACCTGGACACCCTTCCTGAACTGTTAAACAATTCAGTCACCTGGACACCTTTCCTGAACTGTTAAACAATTCCGTCACCTGGACATCTTTCCTGAACTGTTGAACAATTCCGTCACCTGGACACCTTTCCTGAACTGTTAAACAATTCTGTCACCTGGACATCTTTCCTGAACTGTTAAACAATACCGTCACCTGGACACCTTTCCTGAACTGTTAAACAATTCAGTCACCTGGACACCTTTCCTGAACTGTTGAACAATTCCGTCACCTGGACACCTTTCCTGAACTGTTGAACAATTCCGTCACCTGGACACCTTTCCTGAACTGTTAAACAATTCAGAGTCACCGCCTTTGGTCCCCGTTGATGAGAACGGATCCCATGTTTGATAAAGGACTTGGTACAAAGCCCGAAACACACACACACACACACACACACACACACACACACACACACACACAGTCAGACAGACAGACAGACAGAGACAGAGAGAGAAAGAGAGAGAAGAAGAAGGAGGAGGAGGAGAGGGGAAAAAGAATTCTGTGCACATCCCACGAAAATCAAGAAAGAACAGAGGCAGGGGAGAGGGGGGGGAGGGGGGAGAAAGCAAATGAAAAAAAAAATGAAGGAAATAAAGGCATTTCATTTAAAACACAAAAAAAGAAAAGTCACACACACACACACACATACACACACACACACACACACACACACACACACACACACACACACACACACACACACACACATACACGTCCGCTCGACAGAAATCTGACAATCTCCCAAGCTTACCTTCGATCGAAAAGATAGCACCTGTGAGATTTACTGGACAAGCCGGCAGGCACGGCAAGCACTTCAGCCCGGTGCAGCACAGAGGGACGGACGGATGGGTGGAGGGAAAACAAAAACAAAGGACGAATGAAGAAGAGAATAGACAGAGCCTCCCTGCTTCCCTCAGTGGATGGTCGACACCGTGTGGCGACGATTCGCTAACACCTCAGCATCACTTGTGCAAAGTAGTAAAGGGCGCCAGACGGAGAACGTCACGTGTCTGCAGCTGCGCGTGCTGCAGGGAGCACGCGCGCTATTCCAGAGGGGGGGGGGGGGGGGGGGGGTCGTGTCATAATAAGTAAGAAACCTCTGCAGCAGCTTCAGGGAATCAAAAGTACTTACTACCCAGAAATCTTTAAAAAAAAAAAAAAATTAACCACTTTCTATTTCTAACAGAACGAAAACAGTTATTATTCTTATTCTTATTCTTCTTCTTCTTATTATCATCATCATCATCATCATCATCATCATCATCATCATTATTATTATTATTATTATTATTATTATTATTATTATTATTGTCATTATTATCATTAAGAAAATGTCAGTTATTACTGCTATAAAAAAAAATGCTACTGGTGCTGCTGCTGCTGCTGCTGATGATGATGATGACTAT
>CM031623.1:19599141-19624141 GCA_018398815.1 Conus ventricosus
CTGTGCAGTGTGATGACAGTATTATCCTATAGCATGGTGGTATGCAATGTATATAATCAGTTTTTGTGATCAACTTGGAGATAGCGAGCGTGTGCAGTTGTCACGTTTGTCACTAGAGATGATGGACTTTTTACAATGAGCTTGATATAACGATGGGGTGTAGATCCGTAGGTTTTCTAGACGCGACCTAAATGCATTCATCCATGCATGCATGCATGCATGCATACATACATACATACATACATACATACATACATACATACATACATACATACATACATACATACATACATACATACATACATACATGCACACATACATACATACATACATACATACACACATACATACATACGTACACACATACATACATACATACATACATACATACATACATACATACATACATACATACATACATACATACATGCATGCATGCATGCATGCATGCATGCATGCATGCATGCATGCATGCATACATACATACATACATACATACATACATACATACATACATATTTACGTAACTACAAGGTAACGAAAGCTCAAACTGAATAACAACACGGTGTCATCCAGCCAAGTGAGAAAAGGGGAATAGTCTCAGAGCCTTTGGCAGAAAGCTGTGTGTTATCAAAATGGTATGCATGTTATAACGCAAAACGTCACAATTGTCGCATCCAACGAAACTTACGAACTTACACCCAAGCAACACTGATTTTTTCCCCCCTCCTGGACAGAGTACTGGGTTTTCAACCTGGAAGTTGGTAGAATTGGAACCACGACTGCTTCAGGTGGGTGTTGGGTGGAACCTATCCTGTAATCTCGAAAGTAAACATAATGGGCAGACCCGCCAGTACCTGAACCCAATTTGTGTGTGCACACCTGCATAAGATCCGAAACGCCCCTCACCGATTTCACAGTCCGTGACCGTCTTCGCCAGGCTGTGAAAGTACTACCGAAGTGTATCTTTCATGCACCGACACACGTGGAGAGGTAATAGGCACCGCAATGGATTTCCTCACATCACGCATAAATCCTGCGACAGACAGTCTGGCATCAAGCACGAAGCTGTTGCTGATGACTGATGAAGAACGGTTATAACGTTTGTTTGTTTGTTGCTTTGTTGTTGTGTTGCTATCCCCTTGTCATTTGATAATGATGTGAATGGAGGTGACCTTTCTTCTTTTTTTTGCAGGGAGCCTGCTTATCTTTTTCTCCCCATTTCGGACACGGAGACAGAGAAACGCAAAGACAGGACTCATCTCTCGTACTAGTGCCCCAAGAAACAATAGCAGAGGAAGAGATATCTTAGTCATGGGACGCCCCGTGGATGGGGCTACACCTGACTTGCAACAACAAAAGGAGCCACTTGTCATAACTCAAACGCGAAGTCGGTTCTGCTCTTCGGCTGCGAGACTTGGAGAATGACCAAAGCAATACAACAAAAAATTCAGACCTTCATCAACACCTGTCTGAGGTGCATCTTCAAAATCAGATGGCCAGAAAAAAATCAACAATGAAGATCTATGGAAGCAAGCAGGACAGGAAACAGTGGCCAAGCAGATTCTGCGGAGGAAGTGGGGCTGGATTGGACACACTCTCAGGAAGCCTGCATCCAGCACCACACGCCAAGCCCTGACATGGAACCCGCAGGGGAAAAGGAAGAGAGGCCGACCTTGCAGCAGCTGGAGGCGAGACACTGAGGCAGAGATAAAGAGGCAGGGGACCAACTGGACAGGCATTCAGCGAGCAGCCCAGAACCGAGTGCGATGGCGGAGTGTTGTCGATGGCCTATGCTCACCTTGAGCTATGGGCCTAAGTAAGTAAGTAAGGTCATAACTAATCCTTGAACATCGTGAAATACCGATGCAATATCTGCCGACAGAGGTCCTATCTGATAAAAGGGAAAGTGAAAAGGACAAATACACCGATCGACTTTTTGTTCTCTAGATTCTGACCTAAGACATAGGCTGTCGACTTTCCGTAATGTCATACAAAATAATAAATACAGTCAATTGTAGGAGGTAATCCTCTGGGTTTTGAACCCAGCTGGATCTATATTTGTTTCTGTTTCTTTTAAAATTACATCATTCATGGGAAGGCAAAGGATTGACAGACCATATTAGAAAGCATCAGATCAATTGCCAAACTGATTCAGTTCGATGTGTGGGTAGGTGGGTGGTGGGTGGGTGCGTGGGTGCGTGCGTGCGTGTGTGTGTGTGTGTGTGTGTGTGTGTGTGTGTGTGTGTGTGTGTGTGGTGTGTGTGTGTGTGTGTATTGACACAGAACGTACGCCATAGGTCCCTCAGTCACTGATAGATTCCACAAATCGCGAATTGTACCATCCAACACAGGATGCCATTCATCCCTCAAAACGTCCAAGGTGGACAAACGCGCAAACCCTCACCCTTTACTTCATCCATTTGTACAACTCCACTACAACATGTGACACACTCTTACCACTGCAAACACGCACCCAACACACCACCCACCCCTTCGCATCCCTTCCCATACACAAAAGCACGTGAGTGCATTAGACCACTGCCCAGCCTTACCCTCCTCAGCACAATCACGCACACGAACGTCATAACCCTTGCATAACGCAAACTTGTGCGCTCAAGTATCTGTTAACTGAGTCGTCATATTTGCTCATTATCACATCATTTGTATTTCCATTATTCAACACTTACTTGTTATCATATCCCCACCTCCATCTCTTCCTCATTCCTAAAAAAAACATTCTATGACAATTCAATGATAAAGTCATAGTAATAATGATAATAGTAATGATAATAATAATAATAATAATAATAATAATAATAATAATAATAATAAAAATAATAATAATGACGATGATGATAATAATAATAACAATCATGATAATGATAATAATAATAATATTGATAATTATAATAAGAATAATAAAAATGATGATGATGATACAGCATGCACACACACACACACACACACACACACACACACACACACACAACACACACACATTATAAATATATATATATATATATATATATATATATAATATATAAATATATAATATATATATATATATATAGATATATATATATATATATATATACCAGTTTTAAAATAGGGTATTAAAATGGAAATATATATATAATATATATATGTGTGTGTGGGGTGTGTGTGTGTGTGTGTGTGTGTGTGTGTGTGTGTGTGTGTGTGTGTGTGTGTTGGGGTAATGTAATGTATGTATATAATACATTTTTCAGAGAATTTTTTTTAAATAGATATGAGAATAAACTTTTTCACTGAATCTTTTTTTTTAAAAGAAAAATTGATATAAGAATTAATTTAAAGAAATTTAAGAAAATATATATAACAATGATTTTTTTTTCATTTTTCAAAACTAGATACAAGAAAAAATCTAACAAAGATTTTGAGGAATACAGAATGAATAAGATTTTTTTTATCAATTTTTCTAGAAGACAAATGAAAGAATAAATTTTTGAAAAGAATTAGAAAATTCAAATAGACTATTTTTTGTGTATAAAAAATTACATATAAGAAATAGTGTATAAAAAACAATATAAAAAATGAAATTAAAATTTTTGGGAAAAAATCTAAATATCAGAAAAAAGTTTAAAATATTTTTCAAAATACATATGAGAATTTTTTTTTCAATATAAGACAAATTGATCTTACAAAAACAAATTTTTAGAAAAACACATATATGATAGAATTTTTTAAATGGAAAAATAAAATAAAAATTACACTAAAAGAAGATTTAGAAAAAAAATTGATGATCGATTTGTTTTTAATGTAGAAAATTTCATGTGAGAATATTTTTCAGAGATTTGTTTTTAATAGAGATGAGAATAACATTTTTGACAAAATTTGGGTTTATAAAAAAATAGATAAAGAATTAATTTAAAGAAATTTCAGAAAAACATAGATAACAATGAATTTCTTTTTTCTTTTTTTTCGAACCTAGATACAAGAATAAAGTCTAACAAAAGTGTTAAGGAATACATAAGAATACAAAATTTTTACCAATTTTTCTAGAAGAAAAAATAAAAGAATAACTTTTTGAAAAGATTTTAGAAAATTGCAAATATTTAATTTTTTTTTATAAAAATGACATATAAGAATGAAATATATAGATAACAAAATAAAAGAATGAAAATTAAATTTTTCAACAAAAAAATCCCCTTAACATAAGAATAACATTTTTAATACTTAAAGATACATAGAGAATTTTTTCAATTTAAGAAAAATTGATCTTACAATAAAAGAATTTTTCTTAGAAAAACACATGTATGATCGATTTTTCAATGGAAAAATAAGTATACATTAAAAATTTTTGAAAGTTTTTAAAAGAAAAATTTGACATAATATTTTGTTCAATTTTAGAAGAAAATACAGAATTAAATTTCTTTTCTAATTTGCAAAAATAGATATCAGAAAAACATTTAAAAAAAAAAATTTAGGAAAAAAATTTATGTAAGGATGAATTCAGAGAAATGTTTGTAAATAGATATGAAAAAAAATGGTAAAAAATATCTTTTGAAAAATAAGCATAAAATGGAAAAATAATCTTAAAAAATAAATATTAGAACTTTTCTAACTTTAGAAAAATAGATGTAAGTATAACATTTTGAAAACAAAGTTTTAGAAAAACATAATTTAAGATTAAAATTGAGTAAAACTTGGCAGAATTTTTTGTAGGAAAATCGATATAGAATAAATTTTAAAGAAATTTAAGAAAAACATGTATAACAAGAATTTTTTTTCAATTTTAAAACTAGTTTTCCAGAATAGCATCTAAGAAAGATTTAATGAATACATAGAGAATAAGATTTTTATCAATTTTTTTAGAAGAAAAAATAAAGAAATATTTTTGAAAAGATTTTAGAAAATTTCATATATGATTTTTTAAAATAAAAAAAATGACACATAAGAATGAAATATATAGAAAACAAAACAAAAGAATGAAATTGAATTTTGAAAAAAAAATTAAAGATATAAGAATAACATTTAAAATATGATAAACAGTAAACAAGTGGGTATGTTTTTGCTCCCATAAGGAAACCTAACCAGAGTAACTTTTATTCAAGACTGGCACAGCCTTTTAAACTTAAATAAAGTCAGACAAATACATAGACGAACAATCAATAGTGGGGGAAAAACAAGCGCAGGCCAACAACTGAACTGTCTGGCAAAGATTTGGACTAAGGGAGGGGAGAGGGGAGTTGGAAGATGGAGAAACTGGAAAATGAAATTTAAAAAAAAAAATTAAATTAAAAAAAATATATATATGTTACATATATGAAAACTCTTCTCTAGATGCATAAGGGAACCATCGCAATCCCTTTTGAAGGCAAATAATTTGTATTGCCTGCTCCGAGGCCTTTTGCCCGCTGGATCAGGACTCATCAGGGAGACACGGCTGGTTGTGTCTGCGCTCCCGCGTCAAATAGAGACACACCACAGTCCATAATACTGTGGTGTTCTCACCACCATGGGTGCAAAAAAGAATCCAATAGCACCCCCAGAGCAGCCAGCGAAGAGTAGTAAATGCAACCAAACGAAAGTGTGGGGAGGAAAAAAAGTTGCTGTAAAACTAAAGACATTATGCAAATAAATATAAAATGTAGGGACAGTCTTTGAGCCTACGCCTGAGGATCCACCCAAAGATGCAAGGGAGATCAAAAGACAAACACACAGACGGACAGAAACAAATACAAATAACCTCAATTTAATCAAAGCAAAATCGGAAATGAAATGAGGTAGGGAACAGTAAACGATAAACAGTAAACAAGTGGGGTATGTTTTGCTCCCATAAGGAAACCTAACCAGAGTAACTTTTATTCAAGACTGTGTGTCTCTATTTGACGCCGGGAGCGCAGACACAACCAGCCGTGTCTCCCTGATGAGTCCCGATCCAGCGGGCGAAAGGCCTCGGAGCAGGCAATACAAATATATCTGCCTTCAAAAGGGATTGCGCTTGTTTTTCCCCCACTATTAAATTGTTCGTCTATGTATTTGTCTGACTTTATTCAAGTTTAAAAGGCTGTGCCAGTCTTGAATAAAAGTTACTCTGGTTAGGTTTCCTTATGTGAGCAAAACATACCCCACTTGTTTTGAGGGGTGGCTTACCCGACAAGTCTTGATCACAGGTCAGGGAAAGAAAGAATGGTGGAAGAGTGGCGCGGCTGAAGATAAAACTAAAACTTTGAAAAATGAGATGCAGTAATATCTTCATGGCTAGAGTCTATGGACTATCTAAATGCACTTGTTTACTGTTTATCGTTTACTGTTCCCTACCTCATTTCATTTCCGATTTTGCTTTGATTAAATTGAGGTTATTTGTATTTGTTTCTGTCCGTCTGTGTGTTTGTCTTTTGATCTCCCTTGCATCTTTGAGTGGATCCTCAGGCGTAGGCTCAAAAACTGTCCCTACATTTTATATTATTTGCTAAAAGTCTTTAGTTTTACAGCAACTTTTTTCCTCCCCACACTTTCGTTTGTTGCATTTACTACTCTTCGCTGGCTGCTCTGGGGGTGCTGTTGGATTCTTTTTTTCACCCAGGTGTTGAGAACACCACAGTATTATGGACTGTGGTGTGTCTCTATTTGACGCCGAAAGCGCAGACACAACCAGCCGTGTCTCCCTGATGAGTCCCGATCCAGCGGGGGAAAGGCCTCGGAGCAGGCAATACAAATATATCTGCCTTCAAAAGGGATTGCGATGGTTCCCGTATGCAGCTAGAGAAGATTTTTCATATCTGTAACTTTTTTTATTTTTTTTAAATTTCAAAATGGAGTGACTGTTTGGCGGGGAACGAAGCAAAATTAGGGAAAAGATTTGTTTAGAAATTTCCGCCAAGGAAAATTGACAAACAAAGCACATACAAGACACAAAGCATTTCAAACCCCTTGGGTCTTCTTCAGGCGAAAAAATAAATCACATTTAAAAAATGTGGACAGTACGAAAAAAGAACGAAAAAAGAAGAAAGAAAATGACTTATCCGTTTTCTTCCATGTGGTTGGTGGGCGGAAATGACATGGGGCCAGGGGGGTTTTGGGAGAGGAAACGGAGGGGGGGGGGTTGCCGTCGGGGAGGTGTGTGTGTGTGATATGATAGGGTTGTGTGTCTAGTTTATTGGGATGGTGTGGTAACTTTGTGATGGAGTGGAGTGGTGGATTGATAGTAATGGTAGGGAAAAAGGGGGGGGGAGAGAAACTGAGGGGGGGGGGAGAAAAAAAAGGAATTTAAGGGGAAGGATAAAACAAAATTAAATTAAATAGATGGAGGGTTGCTGTAACTACTGTAAAGTGATGAAAGGATGTGGTGTGGTGATGTATTTTTGTGTGTTTGTGTGTGTGTTTGGTAGGGATATGCAAACTGAGATGGAAGGGGGGATGTTGTTTGGTTATTGTTGATGTTGATGCCTTGGGGGTAGTGTGCCCAGTTTGGCCAATGAGATGGGGTCGAGTTGTGCGGTTCAAAAGCTGTCACTCTGTACGCCAGAGTGCCATGCTTTGACAGGCGAGTTGTGGGTTTGGGTGTGGTGAAGTGTAGGCAGGTTGGGTCGGGTGGTGGCGGATATCAGCCAGGTGTTCAGAGATGCGTGTTTCAAGTGTGCGTGACGTTCCCCGGGGGAGGAAAAAAAGGCGGACAAAAAAATTTACAAATAATTTTTAAAAGCAAAATCTTTGAGGGGGGGAAAAAAAAGGATCCCCCCAAAAAAAAGGGGGGAAGTTTTCCCAAAAGGGAAAACCCAACCCAAGAAACTTTTACAAATTTTCAATTTAATCCAGCAAAACCGGGAATAAACCCAGGGGGAAAAGGGTAAACGGAATAAAAAAAACCCCAAAGGGGTATTTTTTGCCCCAAAAAACCTAAAGGTTAACTTTTTAATTTAAAACCTTTTTGCCATTTTAAAAAAGCCGGGACCAGAAAAACAAACCCCCTTGTTTAAAGGGGGGTTTCCCCCGATCCGGGCGGGAAAAGAAAGGGTAAAGGGGGCCCAAAAAAACCAAAAATTTAAAAAATTCCCTTCAAAGGAAGGCCTTTGGGTTTTCCCCCAAAATTTAAATTTATCGTTTATTTTATTTTTCCCTCCCTTTTTTTAAATTTAAATTTCCCTTTGTTTAAAAGGGGTTTTTTTGGGTTATTTTTTTTTTGGTTCCCCACTTTTTGGGGGGGTCTTTTACCCCGAAAATTTTTGATGGACCTAAGGAAGGGTAAAGAGGGGCCCAAAATTTAAAATAAAATTTGAAAAGGGTCAGAATTTACAGCAACTTTTTTCCCTAAACATTTGTTTTTGTTTAAACTTACTTTCCCCTCCTCTTCCTTTCCGTTTTCTTTTTTAAAGGGTTTTTGGTATTTGTTTTTGTCCTTTTGGGGGCCGAACCCCTTGCCCCCCCTTTGATGGGTCCCCCCAGGGAAAAACCCTCAAAGACAACCCCCTAATTTTAAAAATTTTGCATTTCCCCTTTAGTTTTTCCCCAATTCAACTTTTTTTTTTTTTTTTTTCAAAAATATTTTGTGGCGGCTGGGGGGAAAAAGCTGTTGGATTTTTTTTCCCCAAATGTTGAAAACAAAAAAAAGTTTTTAAAGGGGACATTGGGTTCCCTTTAAATTTGGGGACGCCGAAAAGCGGAAAAGAAAAACCCAACCTTTTTCCCCCGGGTGGTTGGTGGGGCGAAAAAGGCCCCCGGGAAGGGGCAATAAAAAACCCCCAAAGGGGGAGGGGGGGGTTCCCGTGGGGGATTTTATTTTTAAATTTTTTATTTTTTTAAAATTTAAAATTGGGGAGGGTTTGGGGAAACGAAGGAAAATTGGAATTGAGGTTTAAAAATTTGGAAGGGGCAAGAAAAAAAGACGGGGGGGGGGGGAAAGAAACAAGGGTTTTGGGGAAAAAAAAAAAAGGGAAAAGGGGGGGAAAATAAAACCAAAAAAAAAAAAAAAATTTAAATTTTTAGGGTTGGGGGGCAAAAGGAAAAAACCGGGGGAAATTAAAAAAACATTTCCTAAATTTGTTTTTTTGTTTTTGTTCCTATTTTATTAAATTTGGGTATTTTAGGGTATTTATTTTAAAAGGGCCCCCCCAAAAGGGGAAAGGGGGGGGGGGAAAAAATGGAAGGGGGGGGGGAAAGGAAAAAAAAAAAATTTAAGGGGAAAGGATAAAAAACCAAAATTTAAAAAAAATTAGAGGGGGGTTCCCAAACTCCTTGGAATGAAATTTAGGAAAAAAAAAGGGTAAATTAAAATGGTTTGTTAAAAAAGGTGTAATTTGTGGGGAAGGGATAATTGCCAAAAAATTTGAAGGGTGGATGTTGTTTGGGGTTTTGGGTTGGTTTTTATTTGGGGGGAAAATTAAAAAAGAAAAAAGGGAAAAATTTGGGTTTTTGGCAAAGGGTTTTGGGGTGCCGGGGGGCCGGGATTTGGGCTTGGGGTTTTTGGGGTTTTGGGGGGTTTGGGGGAAGGGGGTGGGGGGAACCGGGGGGGGGGGGCCGGGGGGGGGGGGGGTGTTCAGGAATTGGGGTGTTTTTTCAATGGGGCGGGGAAGGGGTTTTCCCCTATTTAATTTTTGGCCACACGGGGCTGGCGGGGAAAAATGGCATATTAAAGTTTGGGGGCTCTGACAGGGAGAATGTGCGTTTAAACCCTTGGGGGGAAAGGAGTTTTTTGGGGGCCCCTGTAAAAAAGGGTTTTTGGTTTTTGGTGAGGGGGAAATTTTTTTTGAGTTGGGTTTAGGGGCAGGGGGGTTTTTTACCTTGGGGGGGGGGGTAGCTTTTATTTTTCTGTTAAAAAAACGGGACCGAAACTACAAACTAAAAAAGCTACACCCCCCGGTACTACCCCTGCTAAAACCCCCCAACGCAAAATCCCCCCTCACCCCCCCAGACACCACTCCCGGGCCCCCCAAAACCCCTTTCACACAAACCACTTCTAAAGAAAGAGCCGAAACAAAAATATATCCCATCCACTGCCACTTTGTGGAAAAATTTCTCCCACAGGGGAAACGTCACGCACATTTGAAACCCCCGATCTCGGGAACCCGGGCTAAAAATCCGCCACCACCGCCCCAAACCCCGTCCCCCAAACACTTCCCCCACACCCAACACAACACCCGACCATGTCAAACAAGGCATTTCCTGGCGTCCCCGAGTGATAGCTTTGAACGCACAACCAAAACCCAATCTAAATTCCCAAAACGGGGCACCTACACCCCCAAGGAAAACAACACCCAAAACAAAAACCAAACACAAAATACCCACCACTTCCACATCAGTTGGCAAAACCCCCTCCCAACACAACACATACACACACACATACATACACCCCCAAACCACTCCCCTTCCTCACTTCATACAGAAAAAAAATTTTCAGCAACCCTCCATTTTTTTTAAATCTTAATTTTTTTTTTAAACCTTTCCCCCCTTAAATCCTTTTTTTTCTTTTTTTTCCCTTCCCCCTCAGTTTTTTTTCCCCCGCCCCCCCCCCTTTTCCCCCTTACCATTACTATAAACCCCCACCACTCCACTACCATCAAAAAAGATACCAACCCCCCATCCCAAAAACTAACCCAAAACCCAAACATACCCAACCCCAACACCTCCCCCGACGCAAACACCCCCCCCCCCCCCCCCCCCTCCGTTTCCCCCTCCCATAACCCCCCTTGCCCATGCTTTTCCGGGCCCCCCCAAACCCAAACATGGAAGAAAACATAAGTCATTTTTTTTTTCTTCTTTTTTCGTTCTTTTTTGGGAACGTCCCACATGTTAAATGTGATTTTTTTTTTCGCCGAAGAAGACCCAAGGGGTTGAAATGCATCGTGTCTTGCATTTTTTGTTTGTCAAGGGTCTTGGGCGGAAATTTCTAAAAAACTCTTTTCCCCAAATTTTTTTTTTTTTAAATTAAATTTTTTTTTTTTAAATTTTTTAAATTTTCCCCTTTTTCCTCCATCTTAAAACCCTTCCCCCCCTCCCCCCCCCTTTTAACCCAAAATTTTTTTTGCCGACAGTTCATTTTTGGCCTGCGCTTTTTTTTCCCCCAAACTATTAGATTGTTCGTCTATGTATTTGTCTGCCCTTTATTAAAATTTTAAAAGGGCGTGCCGCTTAAAATAAAATTTACTTTTGGTTTTGGGTTTTCCCTTTAAAGGGGAGCAAAACTCCCCCAAACGTTTACTTTTTTTAATCTTTTAAAATTTTCCCTCCCCTCTTTTAAATTTCCGATTTTTTTTAATTAAATTGAGGTTATTTGTTTTTTTCCCAGTCCGTCTGGTGTTTTTTGGGCTTTTGATCCCCCCTTTTGAAATTTTTTGGGGGGGATCCTCAGGTGAACCCTCAAAGACGTCCCCTACTTTTTTATTTTAATTTGCATAATTCTTGGTTTTTAAAAGAAATTTTTTTTTTCCTCCCCACACTTTCTTTTGGGGTTGCATTTACAAACTCTTGCGGGCCCTGCTCTGGGGGGGGCTTTTGGGATTCTTTTTTGCACCCATGGGGTGAGAACACCACGTATTTTTGGACTGTGGTTGTCTCTTTTTTAAAACCCCGGGGAGCGCAACAAAACCAGCCGTGTCTCCCTGATGATTCCCATCCAGCAGGCGAAAAGGCCCCTGGGAGCAGCCCAATACAAATAACTGCCTTCAAAGGGATTGGGGAAGGGTTCCCTTAGGGCAGCTAGAGAAGAGTTTTCATATCGTAACTTTTTTTTTTTTAAATTTCTTTTTCCCCCATTTCTCCTTTCCTTCAAATTTCCCCTCTCCCCTCCCCTTAAGTCCAAATCTTCCCAGACAGTTCATTTTTTGGCCCGCTTTTTTTTCCCCCACTTGATTGTTCGCCCTATGTATTTTCTGACTTTTTCAATTTTAAAAAAAGGCTGTGCCAGTTTTAAAATAAAATTACTCTGGTTAGGTTTCCTTATGGAGCAAAACATACCCACTTGTTTACTGTTTATCATATTTTAAATTTTTAATTATTATATTTTTAAAATTTTTTTTCTTAAAAATTCAATTTAAATTGTTTTTTTTTCCCTATATATTTCATTCTTATAGGGTTATTTTTTTATTTTAAAAAATCATATATGAAATTTTTTTAAAATTTTTTTAAAAAAATTTTAATTTTTTAATTTTTTTCCCCTTCTAGAAAAATTGAAAAAAAATCTTTCCTATGTATTCTTTAAAAATCTTTTTTAAAGATGCTATTCGGGTATCTATTTTTAAATGAAAAAAAAAATTCTTTTAATACATGTTTTTTTTTTAAAATTTTCTTTAAAAAAAATTTTCTGTATCATTTTCCTATAAAAAAAATTCTCCCAAAAAAGGGTTTTATAAATTTTTAAATTTTAAATATGTTTTTCAAAATTTTGTTTTCAAAATGTTATACTTACATCTTTTTTTTTCTAAAAGTTTAAAAAAAGTTCTAATATCAAATTTTTCAAAGAAAATTTTCCATTTTTAATGCTTTTTTTTCAAAAGATATTTTTTAAAACCATTTTTTTTTTCCAAACAAAAAAACAAATTTTTCTCTGAATTTCATCCTTAATAAATTTTTTTCCAAAAAATTTTGTTTAATTTTTTTCTATATCTATTTTTGCAAAAAAAGAAAAAAAATTTTAATTCGCCCATTTTCCTAAAAATTGAACAAAATATTTTAAGTCAAATTTTTTTTTTAAAAAAATTTCAAAATTTTTTAACTGTTAAAACTTTTTTTTTCCATTGAAAAAATCGAACAAACAAGTGTTTTTCTAAGAAAAATTCTTTTTTTTGTAAATCAATTTTTCTTAAATTGGAAAAAAAATTTTCTATGACTTGAAAGTATTTAAAATGTTAAATTTTTATATTAAAAATTTTTTTTTGGAAAATTCAAACTCATTTCTTTTATTTTGTTTTCCCTTTTATTTTATTCTTTTATTATTTTTTAAAAAAAAAAAAATTAAAAATTTTGCAATATTCCCAAAAAACTTTTCAAAAAATTTTTTCTTTTTAATTTTTTTTTTTCAAAAAAAATTTATAAAAAAATTTTTATTTTCTATGTAATTTCCTTTTAAACCCCTTTTTTAAGACTTTATTTTTGTATCAGGTTTGAAAAAAGAAAAAAGAAATTTATTGTTTTTCTATGTTTTTCTGAAAAATTTCTTTAAAATTAATTCTTATATCTATTTTTCCATACCAAAAATTCCGTCAAAAAAGTTATTCCCATCTCTATTTAAAAACAATTCTCTGAAAAATAAATTTTCACATGAAATTTTCTACAAAAAAAACAAATCGATCCTCCCAATTTTTTTTTTCTAAAAGTCCCTTTTTTTTTGTGTAAATTTTTTTATTTATTTTTCCCCTTTAAAAAAAAATTTTAAACATTTATGTTTTTTTCTAAGAATTTTTTTTTTGAAAAAATCAATTTTTCTTAAAAATTTAAAAAAAAATTCTCAAAAATTTTTTGAAAAATATTTTAAACTTTTTTTGATATTTAGGGTTTTTTTAAAATTCAATTTCCCTTCCTTTATTTTTTTTTTCTAAAACACTTTATTTTTATATGTAATTTTTGTAATACACAAAAATAAATTCCCTATTTTTAAATTTTCTAAAAACTTTTTAAAAAAATTTTTTCCCTTTTTTTTGTCTTTTAGAAAAATTGATTTTAAAAAAAACTTTTCATTTTGATTCCCCCCAAAAATCCTTTTTTTAATTTTATTTTAGAAACCCAAATTTTTTAAAAAAGAAAAAAAAAACCCTTGAAAATAAATTTTTTTTTTAAAAAAAATTTTTTTAAAATTAATTCTTATAACGATTTTTTCCCAATTTAAAAAAAAAAAATTCAGTGAAAAAGTTCATTTTCATATTTATTTAAAAAAAAATTTTTTTTTGAAAAATTTTTTTAAAATACATACAATTTCATTACATACATACACACACCACACACACACACACACCACACACACCACAAAACACCACAAAACACACACACCCACATATATAAATAAATAAATACATATATATACATAATAAATAACTTTTGCGCCAAAAAACCCCACGGGCCCGAAAAAAAAAATAACTCGACAGAGGAAAAAACAGTTTGGGGTATCACACATGTTGTTAAACCCACAAGGTAAAAAAAAATTAAAGGGGATGAAAAATTTAAAAGTTTAATGACAAAGTCATGAACGAAAAAAAGTGCGCAATGGACAACCTGGGGCTGAAAACCCCTTTAAAAGATTTAAACCCTTTTCGAGTTTTTTTGTTCTTCGGCCCGGGGGCGTTTTTAAAAGGCGCCAAAATAATAAATATAAATATATATATAAAATTAATAAATATAAATATATATATATAAAATAATATATAATAAAATTATAAAATAAAACCCGTTTTTAAAAAAGGATTTTTAAAATGAAAGGTTAAAACCTACAAGCTTGTTTTTAAGCTAAAAGCGTCCCCAGGGGAAAAAAATACCCCTTTGGGCACGCCAAAACCGGGGGTTTTTAAAAACCGGTGTGTGGGGGTTTTGGGGTTCGTGGCCTGCCGGGTTTTTTTTTTTGGGGCGGGGTTTAGGGGGCCTTTCCACGGAAAAGGTGGGATTGACAAAGATTTTTTCCCTTTTTTCCTGCAATTTTTTAAAAAAATTTTTACTTTAATTTTTAGGAAGGGTAGGTTTGGGGTTTCATAATATCAGCCACTTTTTCTGAAATACATAAGTTGGGATTTTTTTAAAAAAAGTTGTTGTAAGGGGGTTCCTTTTTATAATTTTTCCAAAGATAGTTTGTAATCTATTTTCTATTTTTCAGGCCCTTTCCCCAAAATTTTTTACTTTAAATTTTGTTTTTGGTTTTTTTTAAAAATTTTTATTTTTTTTAAAGACGGTTTTTTGGTTGCATATCTGGTTTTTAAAATGGGTTTGCCGTGATTCCTATGAAATTTTTTTTATCAAATGTCCCGTTGTTACTGTAGCTTTTGGAAAAACAAAATTGTTGTTTGAGACATTTAAATTTTCAAAAAGGGACTGGGCTTTTTTATTGGGGCAAATTAAAAAGAAATCCTTTCCAATCACCCTCTTTGGTTTATTTTTTATTTGGGTTTTTTTGAAAATCAATTATATTTTTAAAGGGTTTGGGGAAAAACGAAAAAGAAAGCCCCCAAAAGGGATTTTTTTTTTAATATTTTTTGATAGTACATTTCTTTTGGGGAAAGAAAATTTTAAGGGGTTCTGAGGAATTCTTTTTCCCACGTTTGTTTTTTTCTTTCCATCCAAAATGGAGGGGTTTACCCCAAAAAATTTTTTTTTTCCTGTTTTTTCCCGGGGTTTCTGTCATGTTTTATCGGGTTTTTATTGTAATTTGTAGTTGAAAACCACTTTTTTTCAGCGCCTCTTTATATTCAGCGCCTGCACTGTTTAAAAATTTTTTCTCATTGGGGATGACAGTTTAGATAAAGTTTTGTTATAAACCCTTTGGGGGGGGAAGGTTTTTTTTAAATGAAAGGGGGGGGGTTACTATTGATGTCTACATAGACGGGGGGTGGGCATTAGGGTTTTTTTTTAAAAGGGTTTTTATGTTTAACCTTAAGGTCTAATGTTAGTCTAAATAAATTTTCTGTTTTTTTTTTTTTTTGGCCCTTTTACTGTTTTAATTTTTTGGTTTTTGGCTTTGAAAAAACTTCTTTTTTTTTGTTTTCAATGATTTTTGGTTTATTTTTTTAACGGGCAAGACCGTCATCTCTGTATAAGCCAAAACCTTTTGCCAAGTAAATTTTTCTGTATATGAGACAACATGAAAAGTCTAACTAATTCACCCCGTTTCAGCTCCATCATAAAACCCATCGTGACATCGAATGGGAATTTCTGCTGGGTTTTTTTTTTAAAAAAAGTTTTTACTGTTGCTATGGAGAAGGGTTTCTTTGTGGGGGAGAATGATTTCCATCTCAAAACTGTTATATTGATATTTTTTGGCGAATCCCTTTTGAGCTTTAGTAAGTAATTTTCCCCAACAATGGGGAAAGGGAAGAAGGCCACTAAGTCAAAATAATGAACACTTTTATTTGTCGTTTGTTTCAATTTTTATAAACCATTGGGTAACTTCCCTAAAATAATTTTTTCCCGAAAATTGTATTTTAGTGTTTGTTTATATGTCCTCAAATTTCTTTTTTCCAGGATCTTTTTACTAATTTTGCCAAAAAAGATTTTTATGGGTATATCAATCTCAAGAAGGGGGTTTTTGAAAAGTTTGGTTTTTTGGGCTTTAAAAGGGTTTTTAAAAAGGGTTTTTTCATTGCTGTTGCTTCTATCCTAACACCAAAATTTCCCTCGGTGCACAATTCTTTTTCTTTTTTTTTCCGATAAATTTTCATATGTTGGGCTTAAACAGCTTTTTTAAAAATTTTTCTGAATATTTTTTGTTTTAGGAGGTTAGAGTACTCATTTGTTTCCATTTTTTAGAAATTGTTTGTCTTGGGGCCGCCTTATTTAATACCCTTTTTTTCATTCCCGGATTTGTTTTAAAGTTATTTTCAAAAGTTTTGTTTGGGAAAATTTTTATGTGGTTTTTTTGAAATCAATATTAGCCATTAGTTTTTTTATGCTTTCTTCAAAAGGTTTCAATTTTCCCCTATTTTAGGTGGCCCATTTCCATGCCCTTTAAAAACCCCTAAGTTTTTTTTCTTCCTTTTTGGCATCTGTTTCAAAAAGAAAACGCTTTTTTCCTCATGTTGCGCACAAAAGGGTTTCCCGTCTGCTCTATGATTTTCTTCATGAGATTTTTGGAATTTTAAAAAGGTATAAATTTTTGGGTTACTTCCCAAAGTTAAAATTTTCTCCAATTAAAATTTTGGTCCTGCTAGGCCCAAGTTTCCAAATGAGACAAACAAAAAAATCCGAGTTATAAAAAATAAAATGTTGGTGTGTGTGTGTGTGTGTGTGTGGGTGTGGTGTGTGTGTGTGTGTGTGGTGTGTGAGTGGCATGCTGTAACCCCATTTAACAAAAAAATTTTTCTTATTTTTAATTAAAACAGTATTTTTGTTAAAATCATTATCATGATTGAAATTTTTAAAAAACCCCATCTTCCCTTATTATTAAAAAAATTTTTATTTATTATTTATTTATTTATTATAATTTTAAAAATTTTTATTAAATTTTTTTACCATTAAACATATTATTTGGCTTTAACATTTTAATTGTCCCAAAAAGATTTTAACTCTTTAACACAAATTTGTGTTTCCCCACTGCTTGTGTACCTTGTAAAAATGTTGAAATTTCTTGTGGTCATTTCCACTGACTAAAAGTCCCTTATGAACCCTAAAAACGGAAATTTTAAAATCTTTTAAAAGGGAAAATTAAAAGTCTCCCGAGTACCTGTGTCCCTTGGGACAATGGGAGACGACTGGGTCAGTCCACTGACCTCGGGGCCCCCTGTTACGGGAAATCAATATTTTGACTAAAATTTTTTACAGTTTAAACAGTGTCTCATGAGTGTTTTTTATACCTTGTGCAATTTAACAACCAGTGGTCAGTGTCCCCCAGATCATTGGGTTTCTTTAATGTTTTTCAAATTTTAACTAATTTTTTTAAACAAAATTTTGTCCCCCCTGATGCCTGGGGTACCTTGTACCAAAGTAAGATGCAGAAGGGGCGTTTTTCCCAAAAGGGGGGGGGGGATAATCCAGCCAAATCCTGGGAAAGACCCCCGGGGAAAAAACAGGCTAGCCCCAAATTCCCCCGGGTAATTTTCCAAAAGGGGGGGGGGGGTAAAATGGGCTGTTAAAACCGGCCCAGACCTCCCTCTTTCGACATCTTTGCTGCGGTGAAAGGCCCACTGTGCTGTTTGAAAATTCTGTCGGACAACGAACAAGTAGGGTAACTCTTTCTCCCCCGAAGGAAGGAAATAAATCGCGGGAGCAGGAGTTACCCGACTTGTTTTGATTTAAATGTTTTTTTACTGAACCCCTCCCCATTTAAGTTCCCCTTTCGTAGTACAACTTTCTATGCTTTTGAGTGTGTGTGTGGGTTTGTGTGTGAGTGGTTTTGTTGTGATGTTTTGTGTTTGGTGTGTGGGCCTCTGCCATACGGTTTCAAAATGACGAATGGCCCAAAAAAAAAAAAGTTTCAGAACAAAAAAACAGTGGAAAACTTTTTAATTTTTTTGTTCTAGTGACGGCGGATAAAAAAAAAAACCCCGGGCAAAACACACAAAAAACCCCCCTCCCTTTGTTGGGGAATGGGGGAAAAACTTCCTGTCCTAACAGGGAGTGTCCGCAGGGGGGTCAGCCAGCGAAACCCCAAAAAGAAGAAGAAGAAGAAGTTCTAGTGACTACAGTTTTTTTTTAACAAAAAAATTCTTTAACCGGAATAAGGCCTTGAGAAAAATAGTCCCCCCCCCCCCCCCCCCCCCCCCCCCCCCCCCTCGCCCCCACCCCCGCTTTCCCCCTTTTCCTTGAAAACAAAAAGACCTAGACACATTTTTACAAAATAAGAACAATGAGGGGGGAAATTCGGGAAATCCACTCAATGTAATGTAACAACACCCCCACCCCCAACACCCCCCCAAAAAACGATGGCTCGCTTAAAAAAGACTCAGAAATAGTATTCTATGATTCAAAAAGTGACTGTCCCTTTATTTTTTTCATTCGGACAAATGCAATTTTTCACTCTCTCTCTCTCCTCTCCTTTTTCTCTCTCTTCCCTCCTCCTCTCCTCCCCCCCTCTCTCTCTCCCCCAAAAAAAGACCAGAAAAAGCCCTTCTATGATTCGGAAAATGAATTTCCTTTATTTGTTCAATCGGGGCAAAAAGCAAATTTTCTCTCTCTCTCAACCCCTCTCTCCTCTCTTTTCCCCCCCTCTTCTCTCCCCGCCTCCTCTCCTCCTCCTTTATCCCCTCTCACACCACACACACACCCCACACAAAAAACCCCACAAAACCCACACACACCCACACACCACCACACACGCACGCACGCACCACGCACGCACGCGCGCGCACGGCGCGCGCCACCCCACACAAATAAATCTCCCTCCAGAGAGAGGGGATTCCCCGATTCCAGATGGTTTAATGTCAAAGTCATTTTAACCCTTAACACTTTTCCCCTTTTAAAAAACAGATATCATACATCGAAAAACATTCTGCTTTGGCCCGAAAGTAACCCAGGGTTTTTTTGCTGGTATGGCATATTATAACTGAACGCACCCCGAAATAAAAAACTCAGCTCTTCCTCCCAAAAATCCCCCTCCCCCCCCCCCCCCCCCCCCCCCCCCCCCCACAAAACCATACACTGTTTTTCCCCCCCACCCAAATCTTTTTCCGACCTTAAAATCCTCAGAAAATACCCATGGGGCACTACCCACACCCTCCCCCCCTTCCCCACCTCCCCTTCCCCTTTTCCCCCCAAAACGTAATTTTGAATTTCGGGGAAAGGCCCGCAATTAAAAATAACAATTTTTCAAATAAAAATCTTTAAACCCAAAACCCAATCAAGTCATAATTTCAAACCCAAAATTTCCCCCTTTTTTTATGGCATAGTGCACAAACGAGCCTGTTTTTTCGCTGATAGGAGATCAGTACATTTCATTAAAAACGCAAAATAAGTTTTCATTTATTTGGGTTTTTTCCAAGGTATTTTAAACCGTAGTTTTTTTGTAGCATGGACAGTTTCAAACAAAATGAATTTTGTTTTTTATCTCAGTTTTAAAAAAAATGCACAGTAAATCTGTTTTAAAATGTTTTTTATATATCAAAAAAAATTGGCAATTTTTAACGGGAGAATACCTATTCTCAATTTTGCAAATGATTTCTCTAAAATGGGGTTTAAATTTGCAAATTATCAATGTATGGTTCATTTATTAAATTTTTCTTGAAAAAAACAGTAAAAGAGAGAAAACTGTTCCCCTACTGTTAACAGTAGTTGACCCGACCCCAATGAAGTTTTCTATAAGACGCCCCTTAAAAAAGGAAAAAAAAGAACGCTCATTTCCAACCCCCTTAATTTAGCCAAGCGTAACCAAACCCGCAGTGGGTTGGGGGATAAACTCTTTTAAACTCCTTTAGCGCAATGAAAGGGCCCGGGGCCTTTCGCTGAAGAGGAAGAATCGAAACTTTATACCAAATTATTGATTTCCCTTGAAATTTAAATTTTTTGTTTCTTGCCTGAGGAAACCTAAAAGGTCGAAACGGGGTTTTTGTTTTGTTTGTGACTCGTTTGTTCCAGGAAAACCCCTTTGGGGGTTTGCTAACAATTATTTTTAAAAATTTGTTTGATTTCCGCCTGCAGCCCCTCTCCCTTTTGGGAGCTAGACCAAAAAGATTTTAAACAAAAAAAGAGACAAAAAAAATTCCATCTAAAATTTCCCCCACCAAGACCCCCATTAAAACGGCCCCATCTCAGGCGCTGCCCGCTGCGCCTGGTGGTGGTTCGGTGGTGCTGGTGGTGCGGGGTGCTGGGGGTGCGCTGCTGCTGGGGGCCTTTGGGGGTGCAGACCCCGGGGCCCTTTTCCCCCCGTTCCCCTGCTCAAGGGAAATTTATGAACGGGTGGGCTGTTTTGCAAGACGACCCGGCTGATCGATAAAACCCGGGAAAAAGGCACCTGACTTTCCCTTTTGATTTTCACTGAAATTTCATTGGCAGCTTTTCTTCTAATCAAATTTTTTTGTTGGGCATACACGAATAGAAGTTTGAGGGGTATTTTTGTTAATATTTTAATAGACATTTTTTTTTGGGGGAATGTTTTTTAAGGATTCGGGGAATTCTTTCCTACTTTTAGTTTTTGTTCTTCCTCAATGGGGGGGTTATACCATATAATTTTTCTTTTCCTTTTTTTTTTCCCTGTTGCTGTTCGTTGTTACTGGGTTGTATTGTTTTTTGTAGTTGTAGCCATTTTTTTTCAGCGCCTCTTGAATTCACGCTGCACGTTAAATTTTTTCTCATTGCAGAATTTTTAGATAAGTTTTGTTTATACCATTAGGTATGGTTTTTTAAAGATGAAGGGGGGGGGTTACTATTGATGTCTACTAGACGGGGTGTCTTTTTTTTTTTAATGGTTGTATTATGACCTTAAGGTCTAATTTATTCAAAAAATTACTGTTTTTTTTTGTTGGCTTCTACCGGATTTTTATTTATGGTTTTAAAAAAATTTTTAAAAGTTCTTTTTTCTTTTTTTTAAATTTTTTTTTGGGTTTATTTTTAAAACGGGGCAAACCGTCATCTCTGAAAAAGCCAACCTTTTGCCAAGTATTTTCTGTATTAGACAACATGAAAAGTCTAACAATTTCAACTTTCAGCCCATCATAAGCCCCTCTGACATCGAATGTGAATTTCGCTGGTTTTTTTAATCCAATTTCACTGTTGCTAGGGAAAAGGGGTTTTCTTAGTTGGAAATGATTTCCATCTCAAATCTTTAATTTGTAATTTTTTGGCGAATCTTAAGCTTAGAAGAAAATTCCTCATCAAGGGAAGGGAGAAGTCCACTTTAAAATAATAAACCTGTTTTTTGTCTGTTTTTTTCAATTCTTTAAACCATTTGGATAATTTCATAACTTTTTTTCCCAAGATTGTTTTCAGTTTTTGTTTTAGGGCCCATTGCTTTTTCCAGGATCTTTTTACTAATTTTGCCTAATTCAATTTTGATGGGATATCAACTAAAATAGGTTGTTGAAAAGTTGGGTTTTTGTGTCTTTAAGGGTTTATAAAGGCTTTTTTTCATTGCTGTTGTTTCATCCTATCACCAAAAATCCACTGGTGCACAATTCTTTTTCTTTTTTTGCAGAATTGCATATGTGGTCTATCAGCTTTTTTTAAATTTTTTCTAAATTTTTTTTGTTGAAGGGTTGAGAGACTCATTATTTTTCCATTTTAAGAAATTTTTGTCTTGCCCCTTTATAATACTTTTTTGTCATTGGGGATTTGTTTTATGTTTTATTCAATGTTGTTTGGGGAAATTTTATTGGTTTTTCGAAATCAATATTAGCCTTTAAGTTTTTTCATGTTTTTCCTTAAAAAGGTTTCATTTCCCATTTAGGTGGCGATTTCAGGTTTAAACCCATAATTTTTTTTATCTTCCCCTTTTTGGCACTGTGTTCAAAAAAAAAAAAACGCTTTCCACCTCATGTTGCGCACAAAAGTTTCAGTCTGCTCTATGAGTTTCTTCATGTAGAGTTGTGGATTGAAAAAGGTATATTTTTGGTTGACTGCCCAAAGTTAATTCTCTCCATATTAAATTTAGGTCCTGCTAGGCCACAGTGCTCAACGTGAGGAGCAATCAATAAAATCAGAGTTATATATATATAATGTGTGTGTGTGTGTGTGTGTGTGTGTGTGTTGTGTGTGTGTGTGTGTGTGTGTGTGTGTGTGTGTGCATGCTGTAATCATCATCATCATTATTATTCTTATTATAATTATCAGTAGTATTGTTATTATCATTATCATGATTGTTATTATTATTATCATCATCGTCATTATTATTATTATATTATTATTATTATTATTATTATTATTATTATTATTATTATTATTATTATTACCATTATCATTATTACTATGGCTTTATCATTGAATTGTCATAGAGATTTTAACTCTTTAACAGCTAATTAGTGTTTCTCGACTGCTTGTGTACCTTGTACAATGTAGATTACTTGTGGTCAGTGCCACTGACTAATAGTCATTATGACGTAAATCGGAAATTTTAACTCTTTCACAGCTAATTATAGTCTCCCGAGTACCTGTGTGCCTTGTACAATGCAGACGACTGGTGGTCAGTGCCACTGACCTCTGGTCACTGTTACGTAAATCAGATATTTTGACTATAATTATTACAGTTAATCAGTGTCTCATGAGTGTTTGTATACCTTGTGCAATGCAGACAACCAGTGGTCAGTGTCACTGATCATTGGTTACTTTAATGTGTATCAGAGATTTTAACTATTTTTTACAGCTAATTAGTGTCTCCTGAGTGCCTGTGTACCTTGTACAATGTAGATGACTGCAGAAGGGGTCAGTTCCAACGGAGGGGGGGGGGAGTAAGTTCCAGCTAGTCCTGGAATGACCCCGGGGGTAAAAGCAGGCTAGCCCAGACTTACTCCGGGGTAAGTTTCCAGAGGGGGGGGGGGGGGTAAGAATGGGCTGTTACACCGGCTCCAGACCTCCCGTCTTTCGACAGTCTTCGCTGCGGTGAACGGCCCACTGTGCTGTTTGAACTTCTGTCGGACAACGAACAAGTAGGGTAACTCTTGCTCCCACGATGGAAGGAAATAAATGCGCGTGGAGCAGGAGTTACCCGACTTGTTTGTGATTGACTGTTTTGACTGATCCCCTGCCTCATTTAAGTTCCCTTTCTGTAGTACAACTTTCTATGCTGTGTGTGTGGGGTGTGTGTGTGTGTGTGTGTGTGTGTGTGTGTGTGTGTGTGTGTGTGTGCCTCTGCCATACTGGTACAAAATGACGAATGGTCTAAAAATCATGTTTCAGAACAATAAAACAGTGGAATGCTTTTAATTTATTGTTCTAGTGACGGCGGGATAAAAAAAAAAACCGGTCATACACACAAAACTCCACTCCCTTTGTTGGGCAGATGGGTGTAATACTTGCCTGTCTATACAGGGAGTGTCCGCAGGGTGTCAGCCTGCGTACGCAGAAGAAGAAGAAGAAGAAGAAGTTCTAGTGACTACAGTTTGTTGTTACAAAAAAATTCTTGATCTGGAATAAGGCCTTGATGAAAAATAGTCTCCCCCCTCCCCCCCCCTCCCCCCCCCCCCCTCGCTCAACCCCCGCTTCTCCCCCTTCTCCTGTGAAGAACAAAAGAGACCTATGACAAAGTTCACAAAGATAAGAACAATGAGGGTGAAATTCGTGAAATCCACTGCAATGTAATGTAACAACACCCCCACCATCACCATCACCAAAACACGATGGCTCGCTTATAAAGACTCAGAAATAGTATTCATGATTCAGAAGTGACTGTCATTTATTTGTTCATTCGACAAATGCATTCTCTCTCTCTCTTCTCTCTCTCTCTCTCTCTCTCTCTCTCTCTCTCTCTCTCTCTCTCTCTCTCTCTCTCTCCTACAAAGACTCAGAAATAGCATTCTATGATTCGGAAGTGACTTTCATTTATTTGTTCATTCGGACAAATGCATTCTCTCTCTCTCTCTCTCTCTCTCCTCTCTCTCTCTCTCTCTCTCTCTCTCTCTCTCTCATCCTCTCTCTCTCTCTCTCTCACACACACACACACACACACACACACACACACACACACACACACACACACACACACACACACACGCACGCACGCACGCACGCACGCACGCGCGCGCACGCGCGCGCGCCACACACACAAATACTCTCTCTCTCTCAGAGAGAGAGATTCCAGATTCCAGATGGTTTAATGTTCAGAAGTCATTAGACTCTTAACACTTCCCTTTAAGACAGATATCATACGATCGAAATACATTCTGCATGGACTCTGAAAGTAACACAGATTCTTTTGTCTGGTATGGCATGATTATAACTGAACGCACGCGAAATACACTCAGCTCTTCCTCCCTACTTCCTCTCCCCCCCCCCCCCCCCCCCCCCCCCCCCCCCCCGCACACACTCATACACTGTTTACCACCCCATCCCACTCTTCCCTGACCTTATATCCTCAGAACTACCCATGTGCACTACGCACACCCTCCACCCTTCCCTACCTCCCCTTCCCCTTCCCCACACACTGTATTTCGATTTCGGCCAATGGCCCGCAATTAACGTAACAATTTTTCAAATAACAATCTTGACCATACCAATTCAAGTCATAATTTCAACCAATATTTCACGCTTTTTGATGGCATAGTGCACAAACTGAGCAATGTTTTGCGCTGATAGGAGATCAGTACATTTCATTAAATCGCAAAATAAGTTGTCATTTATTTGGTTTGAGCCAAGGTATTTAAGCCGTAGTTCTTTGTAGCATGGACAGTTACAAACAAAATGAATTTCGTTTTATATCTCAGTTTTAAAAAAACTGCACAGTAAAATCTGTTGTACTGTTTTG
>CM031623.1:19629141-19649141 GCA_018398815.1 Conus ventricosus
ACATAACCAGCCACCCAAAAAATGTATGAAAAAAACAGTAGTAGTACCACATCTTTCTCTCAAAGGAAGAAAAATAATCGAAAATCAACAAAAACATATGCTTACACAATCACTGTTCCAAGCAAAATGGCTGAATCACTGACTTCCCTAAAGCGCACAAAACTAGTTCGCGCCGAGCGCGTCAGCTTATATCATTGCTCCCGTTTGAAAAGAAAGGTTTTGAATAAATCAATAAAAAAAAAACCCAACCCATTCTAGTATACATGAAAATCCCATAAAGGCAACATGCACTACTGAATAAACAGGTAATGGTAATGTTGCTTATACCCCAACTACGTCTAGGATTCTTTTGCAAGGTGGTTGACGGTCTGGTGCCAGCGATCACCCCGAGTGACTTCATCACACCGCAGAAACCAGGACGACGCATCCGCTCCACCAGAGACAACAGAACGTACCTGACACATGACCCAGTGGAGAACTATATACGAAACAACGATAGGTGCTACTGCGTTCCTGAAACACACACCGATCAGTACCGTCCACCAAAAGTCTGTCGACAGTTTCAAATCGGTTCTGGCAAAAGCCAGAAGCCGATAATATCATCGAGCTGCGCACCCCCACCGTCGCGCCTATGCTAGTAAATGGATGTTTTAGCGACGTATTAATCCAGATCCAGATCCAGATCCAGCCAAGCCGACCACAAAGGAACATGAAAAAAGGGCTGTCACCCCCCGTTGAAGTCCTAAGAAAACCTCATTCACACAACCCTTTAAAACACCTTCTAGAAACCGGAGATTTTTTGTTGAAAATCTTCCTTCTGTAAAATCATCTTAGATCAGGTGAAAAATGTTCAATCTCGTTCAGAAATTCAAAGATCACATCAGGTGGAATATCTCTGAACATTTTTTTTACGGATGGAGTCTGCTGTAAAATGTTTGTGTCTCACATCATGTAAGTCCCAACACTCTAAAAGAATATATTTCATTGTGAGTGGTCCGTGACATGGAATGCACACACCACGGAGCTTGCTCACCTCTTAAAAGACAAGAATGAACAGCACAAGTGCAATCCGGGCAGTGTACACAATCGTACTCCTAGGAACTATGATCACCACAAAACAATGGCATCTTTCAACATGTCATAAGAGAAAAATGAACATTACAAAATATCTGTCTACAACAAAGATGGCCGGACCTGAACACCCGGAGAAAGATTCTGCTAACCAAATAAAGTCAAGGATTTTTTTAAACTAGCGCAGAGGAGGAAGGGGGGGGGGGTTACGTGGATAGGATAATCAAAGAAAGTCATAGAAAAGAGGAAATTTCATACCTCAGAGAAGCTGCAGGGTGTGGGGAAAAAATGAATCATAAAAGACACCCTCCACCTTCATCTGTTCTCCACCCACCCCCCCCCCCCCCCCCCCCCCCCCCCCCCCCCCCCCCCCCCCCACTTCTTGCAGCATACCATGCAGGGTGCCATGGAATGGAACAATATGGAAACAATGCGCGCGGGAGAAAAAGAACAACGCACATCGTTCGCGGACAAGCGCTCTCTCTCTGCTCTCTAACGAGAGGGATCATCTTCTCCCAATGAATTTGAAGTCCATGTTTCTACATACAGCTGTGCCAGACTGGAAGAATTCTTCTGACTGACAATCTGACAATAACGTCGTTGCGGCAGCTTCATCTTTACCGTGATATGGCCGCCTTGGCTTAAGGTGGGTCAGACCAATTGACATAGGCTAGAACACCAAGGCTACAGTCATCAAAATGTCGTTATGCTCTGCATAATTATGCGGGTGTTGTCTTCAGTCGTGACAAGCTCCTAGCATAATACCATCAGTCTCCCAAATCCTTCGAAGTCGGAGCGTGGCTGCCTACGTGGCGGCGTAATCAAAAACGGTCACTCACGTCATGTTCTCATCCCTAGCTGATGCATTTATACCATAGTGTTCAAGTATTTCGCCTGTTCGGATGATCCCTGGAGTCTTTTAGCCAGGGTACGACAACCTTGATATGGAGATCAGGTAGACGGAGACCATCTTCATCAGTAGTGGATGGAGTGGTGGTTATATTACAGCTTCTGGTATTTCATGGCACAGCCGATCACTCCAAATACTTTTAGCCGTTAACGTAACAGACACTCGTCTCTTCGTCTAGTGTGGACATCACTTCTCCATCACCCTTCACCTCCCTCCCATTCTCTCCTTCCCCCTATTCCGTGCGCGCACTCACTGTCTCTGTCTCTGTCTCTCTCTCTCTCTCTCTCTCTCTCTGACTAAAACTAGTTTCTTTCTTTTTTCTTTTTCTTTTTTTTTTTTTTTTTTTTTTTTGCTGTCCCATCTTCTGTGTCACCTCAGTGGCATTGCATCCACGCCGTTCATTCTGACTCCCCCGTCCACAGCACAGCCCGGCCTGGCCCGCCGCAGCCCCAGCAATGGCAATCAACGGGGAGCAGTCAATGTCAATTCGTCAAGACGCAACCTACTAGAGGAGACACTGCACTGCTGCCGAGTCACTTCGGTGGTGTTCAGTGGCGCCTGTTCTGATCTAACATACGCTTGACACCACCTACTAAACCCCCTACTGACGACAATAATTGCTTTGTCACGGAGCCGGCGTGAGTGAGCTCTCCCTCCGGAGGGCGCCACCACGTCCGTCCAACGACAGCACCCATGGATTTGCCATACTTGTGACCCGACGGATTCAAACCAAGGCCATAGACGTGGAGAGGACATCGAAACTGAGGCCACCGTGAGAGCAGGACATGAAGGACCACAGAATTTGATTTTTTTTCCAATGCTGATTGATGAGAATGCGGATGATGAAGACGATGCTACGGATTTCCATTCCGGTCTGAGACTGCATGACAGGACTGCCCTCTACGTTTACTTTCATGATATAACCCAGTGTCAACCAGGCCCGAGCAGCTATCCATCTAGTGGATGAAACTCCATTGTCTGGTCCCAGTTTTCCCAACTGAGCCCGTAGCAAACACAACTCTGGGTAGGAGCCGGTCGGGGCGGAACAAAATTCCACATGACTTATGGGAATCGAACCCACGACCTCCCAGCCGGGAGCCGGGATTCCACGACGCTAAACACTTCTCCATGGCGGCTGGTTAAACTAGTCTCTTGTCAGATTAATATTTGTTTATACTGACACACACACACACACACACACACACACACACACACACACACACACACACACACACGTATGCACGCACGCACGCGCATGCACACACACACACACACACACACACACACACACACACACACACACACACGCACGCATGCACGCACGCACGCACACACACACACACACACACACACACACACACACACACACACACACACACACACAGCTAAACGGGACCACTGGTCGTCCTTTTGTCTCACCGAAGTCTCTAATCATCACGATGTGAAAAAAGTTTGGACAAAGGTCCATGAAATGAAACAGGGAGTGAATCTTCCAATTTATCCAGTTACTTTAGAAAATGAGCAATTTCCAACTGCTGCTCAAAAAGCTGAGGCGTTCGCAGATCTGTTTGCAACGAATAGTTCCACAAATAGCCTTTCTGATAAATGCAAAACTATGAGGGAAAACTCAAAGAATAACGATATGTACTGTGATCCAGAAGAAAAAAATGACCATTATCTAAACGCGGATGTCACTCTACAGGAATTAAAAAATGCAATAATATTATTACCAACAAAAAAAACATCAGTTGGTCTGGATGCTCTTTCGAATGAGATGTTAAAACACCTGCCAGATAATTTTGTATCGTTTCTTCATAACATCATAACAAAATGCTGGCAAGATTGAAGTATCCCTTCTGTTTGGAAAGAATCTGTAGTCGTGCCGATCTTAAAGCAGTGCAAACCTAGATCCAACATAAATAGTTACCGTCCGATTGCCCTCACCTCTCACACGTGTAAGTTAATGGAAAGAATTGTTTTAAGTAGGCTTGTATATCACTGTGAGAAACGTGATATAATTCCGGCTATACAAGCAGGCTTTAGAAAAGGCAGATCAACAACAGACCATCTGGTAAAATTGACGACTCATGTAAAACAACAATTTGCACGAAGAAAAAAGGTCCTCGCCACTTTCTTTGATGTCAGAAAAGCGTATGATCATGTTTGGCATGAGAGACTTTTATATAAACTGAAAACCATTGGCCTTTCTGGTCATGTATATAACTATATCAAAGCATTTCTGACCAATAGAAGTATAGAAGCAAAGATACAAAATGTTTATTCCAGCAAGAGATATTTACAAATGGGCATTCCTAAGGGATCGGTAATCGCTCCGCTACTTTTTAATATTCTGATATGCGATCTCCCAAAGCATTTATCTAAAAACTGCTCCTTGGTGCAATACGCTAACGATATTTGCATGTGGATGAACGTAACTTTAAAGAAGAAAACTTCAGTCAGATCTGTCAATTTCATTAAAAAAACATATCAGCGTGACCTAGATAATATGGCAATATTCATGTTTGAAAACGGCCTTAGTTTATCGGCAGAAAAAACCCACATGATGTTATTTGATGCTGGTGGAAGTGTTTGCAATATTCCTACTTTTAAGGTAGATAACAACGTATTGAATTATGTCACCGAGATAAAATTTTTAGGAGTAAATATTACCTCAAAGTTAACTTGGAACAACCATATTGAACATATTATCAACGAAGCAGCAAATCTCTTAATCTTCTTAAAGTGATCAGTAAACAAAATTGGGGAGCAGATACACAAACTTTAGTACACCTTTCGACATCTCTCGTAAGATCAAAATTATCATACGCACAAGAAGTGTTCTTCAGCGCACCAAACTACTTACTTAAAAAGTTGCAAAGCATAGACTGCAAGGCATTTAGACTCGCACTAGGTGTCCATTTCATGCCAGTGCATCAGGAACGTATTACGAAGCCGGAGTTCTGCCCTTGACGAGTATAGAAAACTTGGCCTGTGCTAAATTCATCTTACGTAGCTCAGCTGTTCAGAACTCAAGCAAAGATGAATTAGCTTTACGATCAGATTTCCATTTCGACTTTTCGACTGGTGAATTTGTGAGTTCACTTGTGAATTCAAGATCAGAATGACTTATATCTTTAATAGTGAATCATACAGTGAAAATGCATGTCAGAATTAGTAGCATTATGTATAGGAGCCCTGTTGTTACTGCCAGACTATCGCCAGGTTATGGTCAAGACCGTCAGTATAAGAAAATTACCTTGACCATGGCATTTGAAGGTCAAGATGACCCCAAATGGACAAAATGATACCAGAAATGAACTCAGCACACCAAAATCAGTTGGATTAGAAGTGTTACAAGTGTATATATTGTCAAAAACACAAAAGTTAGGATTTTCACGGCGGCGGGTGGCGGCCATATTTGAATCGGCCATTACGCAAAATGTACCAGGGTGGTGCCCGATCACCTCCGTGATTTTTCATGTCTAGGTGCCCCTTGACTCAAATCAAGTGAGAAATTCTCCTAACACCATAATGTACACGGGACTTATAGCCAGGTACAGGATTAATATGAGCGCTTAACATTTTGGTTATGCCAGATATCCTGTACTCCTTAATGTTTTAATACTTGCTTTGTGCTAATGTTTAGCCTAGTTGTAAAGAATTTTAGTATGAATCACTATATATAGCTAACTGCTCGTAACAAATCTCTTATCGGTCCATCAACACACACACACGCGCGCACACACACGCACGTACACGCACGCACGCACACACACACACACACACACACACACACACACACACACACACACACACACACACACACACACGCAAGCACGCACGCACGCATGCATACACACGCTATTTCCCTAACTCTGTCTAAAATCACTTTATGTGAATAGACGTTAAATTGAAGAACGAACGAACGAACACACACACACACACACACACACACACACACACACACACACACACACACACACACACACATTACTATGTCTTTATGTGATGTCTTTTCTGATTTAAAGTTTGCCTTCAATGTTGTTTTTTCTTTAATTTGTAGTCCAGTTAAGCATTTGCTGTAAGATTATTTGCACTTACATAACCAGTTTATGCAAAAACTTGCATAGTCACAGGCATTTCTCTCTCTCTCTCTCTCTCTCTCTCTCTCTCTCTCTCTCTCTCTCTCTCTCTCTCTCTCTCTCTCTCTCTCTCTTCGTCTAATATCACAGATGTGAACAGATGGAAAAACTAAAGTACTACTACTACACTGCTATATATTTCAGTACAGCGTTCAAATGTCTGGTTGCAAGAATTCCATGAAACCGCGCGTAAAATTCCATACAGACATAAAAATCGTTCCCATATGTACTTTCCAAATTACTCAATAAGACAATGATATCATGCTTGACTAGGTTAACGATGGAAAACTCAATACATGAAAGTTCGATGTGTCTAACAAATGTTCCTTGAGTGACGTCACACCGGACTGGAATCCACGTCATCGGCGGTGCTGTGACGTGAGAAAGTGACACCAGCCACGAGATCCAAGAGAGCCGCCATGAGCATAAGTGACCCTGAAAATCGCCAAACCAGAAATTGGTTGAAATCGAAGAATGGGAAAACACACTGGAGAAAAGAAAAACAAAGAAACGATATCTTGAGAGAGATCAAGAACATTCAATGTCAGTTGATACTGAACAAGTACCCAGTGCGATATCGTCATCATCATCATCATCAGCAGCAGCAGCAGCAGCAGCAGCAGCGTCGTCGTCGTCGTCGTCGTCGTCGTCGTCGTCATCATCATCATCACCATCATCATCATCATCATCATCATCATCATCACCATCATCATCATCACCATCATCATCATCGTCATCTCTTTCATTATCATTATTTTTGTTGTTTAAATTGCTGTCAATGCTGGTGATGGAAGAGATATGATGATCGTAGCATAGCAGGTGCTTCTTCTGTAATTGAAATCGATTTCTGTTCATCTGCCAGTTACGAATTTCACTTTGACTTGAATCCTTTTTATATTTAAAAAAAAAAATTACTGGTGAAAAGGAAGAAAAAAAAGAAAGGAAATATTCCACCAGAACATCATACATGTGTAGCTGTCGGAATTCTTGTCTGAATCTGGAGTAAAGGAGAGACAGGAAGGTGGAAAGAAGGGAAGAGAGGGGAAAAGGGGGAGGGGGGGTCGTGAAGTGGAGATTATGTGGGTGGGGGTGGGTTAGTGGAGGGTTAGGGGTATTGGCGGGAAGACATGTGATAAAGGGAAAATCCTGAAGTGAGTGTGTGTGTGTGTGTGTGTGTGTGTGTGTGTGTGTGTGTGTGTGTGTGTGATCAATTGTCAAAGTACAATTTTGTCTTGCCTACTATGTTATAAAAAATGAACGTTAAACTATACTTTTTTTTCTTTTGCTTGTATTGTACATTGTATTAAGGTTGCATGTGGTACCTGCTAGATAAGGAGTCAAGCTCTTTCTCAACAAAGTGATAGTAATGCTACACAGAATTTACAAAATTTACAAGAATTAACAAGAATTTTATTATTTCAAAACCCACATCGGGATACATGAACTCTAACAAATAATTCGGAGAGAGAGAGAGAGAGAGAGAGAGAGAGAGAGAGAGAGAGAGAGAGAGAGAGAGAGAGAGAGAGAGAGAGGAGGGAGGAGACAGACAGACAGATAGAGAGAGGGAGACAGAGAGAGACACAGACAGAGAGAGAGAGAGAGAGAGAGAAAGAGAGAGAGAGACAGAGAGGGATGGAGGGAGCGAGAGAGGGAGGGAGGGAGGGAGATTAAACAAGCTACAAATATCAAAAGAAAGATAGAAAAGTGTTTAATCATATCAGAACCATGCACTAGCTGAGCAGATACAGATATTTTAAAAAAAAAAACCTTCCCTGGAATTTTTTTTTTCATTTCAGCTTTGTAAGAAGTATATTCTCAATGTCGAAAAAACTGATATTTCAGTGTGAATATGTTAAAACAAAAATACCAGCAGTTCGACCGTGTCTTCCTTTTAAAAAAGTCCAGCAAGTATTATATGTCAGTGTACTGAATATTATACTGTGTTTTGTGTATTTGTATTGTAGCACACTGTAGTGTTTTCACACTGTGACATACTATGTGGCATTGTGGCACAGTTGCGCCGCAATGTAGCATATAATGATTTTTTTTTTTATCATGGTAGTAAATACACCATTCTATGACGCATTGTTTGACATTGCGGCATACCACGACGTACGTACTGCATGGTATAGTAGCATACAATGATATAGTGCATGGCATCATAGCATTCTACAGTGCTGTGCATGGTATGACAAAATGCTGTAATACTGTGCATAGTATTGTAGGATAGGTGAAACAGCAGAAAAGGTCAATTGCCAACTTACAGGTGGAAATAAAATTAGGACGTTTCAACACTTAGTGTCTTCATCGGCAGAATGAGTTGGTGACCGACAGAAACAAACAGATAGCAAAACCAAAAGGAAAAAAGTGAAGAGTGTTCACACACACACACACACACACACACACACACACACACACACAGACACACAGACACACACACACAGACACACACACACACACACACACACACACACACACACACAGACACACACACACACACACACACACACACACACACACACAGACACACACACACACACACACACACACACACACACACACACACACAGACACACACACACACACACACACACACACAGACACACACACACACACACACACACACACACACACACACACACACACACACACACACACACACACAGAGTTACTGACAAAACAAACAGGCACACACAGAAGGTGAGCACAACTAACAAGGATATGGGAAGAGACAGAGAGAGGGATAGACAGGGAGGGGAGGGAGGGAGGGGGCAGGGGGGCCTACTATAAACACACATATTCCTATACACATGCACCCCTCATACACACTGACAAGGGTGACACACATACTGACAAGCAAGAAAACAAAAAATTGTTATGAGAAGCCTGGAAGACACTGCGGTCACTCCTTGGTGTTCAGACCATTTGGGACAAGGGTGCCGAGGCGGGCGATGACTGTAGACTCCATGAACAGTCTGTAAGTGCCACTTGCATGATTCTACCTAACCACAGCAACTCTTGAGTGCTTGAAGCCATGGTGAGGGCTGTTGAAGTGCACGCCTACAGGGTCACTGTATCCCAGGCGCATTGACCGCAGGTGCTCTGAGAAGCGATCGTCTTGGACGGGATGTCTCGCCAGTGCAGTGTATGTTTTTTTACACAGTGTGCACGTAAGGACATACACTATGTTCTCAGTCTGGCAGTTGAACGGCGCCTTGACAGTGAACCTCCCCTTGGGGCCGATGATGGTCCTTGATTGGTCGATGAACGGGCATGTTTTGCAGCCTTTGACACCACAAGGACTGGTGCCTGGAGGGAGGGATGGTCTGTCTCTGGGGACAGCAGCTCGCACCAGGTGGTCCCAAAGGTTGGTGTCACGTTTGAATGCAATTAGTGGCGGGCGGGGAAAAACTTCTTGTAGGGAAGGATCAGACTGTACGATGTGGACGTTGCGGAGCAGGATGTTTTTCACAGCAAGGTTGTGGGGGTGAAACGTGAGGACAGCAACAGGGCGCTCGTCTTGCTTACAACGATGTTGAGGAGTCAGGGCCTGGGAGTGAGGAATAGAACGAGCTGACTCAAGACCCTTGTAGACCAAGTCCTCTGGATTCTGTCTAGCACGAAAGAAATCCACCATCTTGTGTGCTTGATGCTCAAAGTCTTGGTCCTCACTGCAGATGCGATGGAGCCATTGAAACTGAGCCTGTGGAATACTGTCTTTGCAGGGTTTGGGGTGGCTGGAGGTGTACAGAAGGTAGGAATGGGAGTCTGTGTCCTTGTAGTAGATGCTGGTGGTCAGTCGGGCAGTCAGGCTCAGGCTGGATGGTGACAGTGATGTCAAGGAAAGAAAGGGAGGTGTCAGAGATGCTGTGGGTGAACTTCAAAGCAGGGTGGAAGGTGGACAGAAAGTTGATGAACGTCTGGAGGGACTCTTTGCTACATGTTGCCACTCCCAGGATGTCGTCGATGTAGCGCCTGAACAACACTGGAGTATATCCTGTGTACTGGCTGAAGGCTTGCTCCTCAATGTAGCCAACGAAGAGGCAGGCAAAACTGGGACCCATTTTCGTGCCCATGGCCACACCACTGCACAGCTGGAAGTGATCCTCGTTGAATGAAAAAGAGTTGAGGGTCAGGACAAGTTCTGTCAAGAGGAGGACAGTGGGAGTATGGAGGTTGAGGGAGCGTTTCTGCATAAGCGTTTGCTTGCTAGGAGACCCTCCTGGTGTGGAATGTTTGTGTACAGGGAGACAATGCCCATGGTGAACAGCAGCTTGTCGGTACAGTCATCAGGGAAGGAGAAGTTGTTAAGCAGATTGAGAGCGTGATTGGTGTCCTTGACATAGGTGGGTAGGGCAGCCACCAGCGGTTGGAAGACAGGGTCAAGGAAAGCTGAGATGAGAGCAGTGGGGCAGGCGCAAGCTGAGACAATCGGTCGTCCTGGATTATTGGTCTTGTGAATCTTCGGATGAAGACAGAAGAGGGACTCGCATCGTTCTTTCATGACAGCGTTGAGAGCTTCTGGGGGAAGGTGGCCCTGTTCGATGGCAGTCTTGAGAGGGTTTTTTTTCGGATGAGAGCATTGTCAGTCTTTGTAGTTTTCTTGGGGATGGGGCTGTAGAAGCTAGCATTTGACAGCTGTGACCTGGCTTCTTGAATGTACAAGTCTTTCTGTCATACAACCACCACGACACCCTTGTCTGCTGGCTTGATGACAATGTCTTTCCTTTCCTTGTTAGTTGTGCTCCCCTTCTGTGTACCGGTCTGTTTTGTCCGTAACTGGGAGTGTGTGAACACTCTTCACTTTTTTCCTTTTGTTTTTGCTCTTTTCGTTTCTGTCTGTCACTAACTCATTTTGCCGATGAAGACACTTTGTGTCGAAGCGTTCTAACTTCATTTCCACCTGTAAGTTGATAACTTTCCTTATGTGCTGTTTCACCAGTTGTGTCAACATGCTGCAGTCAACCTCCAATTCTTTTTGCAAGGATTGTACCATACTACGATGTATTGCGTAGTACTGTAGCATACTACGATGTATTGCATAGTTGTGTAGCATACTATAAGGCATTGCATAGTTTTGTAGCATACTATAAGGCAACGCATTGTATTGTAGCATACTACGATGTATTGCGGAGTATTGTAGCATTCTACGATGTATTGCAGAGTATTGTAGCATACTACGATGTATTACATAGTTTTGTAGCATACTATAAGGCAATGCATTGTATTGTAGCAAACTACGATGTCTTGCAGAGTATTGTAGGATACTACAATGTATTACATACTATTGTAGAATACTACGATGTCTTGCAGAGTATTGTAGCATACTACGATGTATTACATAGTATTGTAGCATACTACGATGTATTACATAGTATTGTAGCATACTATAAGGCAATGCATTGTACTGAAGCACACTTTGATACAGTGCATCGCGTTGTAGCATACTGTGATTTGTTGCATGATATTGTAGCATACTATGATGCATTGCATAGTATTAAGTTATGATGTACTACATAGTATCGCTGTATTGTAGAGTACTATGATATACTACATGGTGTTGTAGTCTTCTACTATGAACTGTGGTAGGTTACATTGTATTGTAGCACACTCATGTTGCATTGCATGTCATTGTAGTTCACTGTCTTGCGTCACACTATGGTGTTATGCATTGTACTGTAGCCTAATATGATGTATGGCCTAATATTGTAGGTTGCTATTTTGTACTGTATAGTCCTGTGTCATGTTATGGTATTTTGCATCGTTTTGTGGCGTACTACTGTGTGTTAAGTGGTCTTGTAGCTGAATACTATGCACTGCATGGCATACCTCACACTATGAAGTTCTGCGCTGTATTGTACACACTATGGTGTCTTGCACTGTGTTAAATCATACTATGGTGTACAGCACTGCAGTGTTGCATACGGTGGTGTCTTTCACGTTGTGTCAAACCTTGGTGCGCGACATTTCTTGTATACAATGGCAGTCTGCGTAGCGTTGTTGCTAACTATAGGAATTCGCACAGTGCTGTAAAACATGATTGTGTAGTGCATTGCGCTGAAGCCTACTATGGTGTACTGCGTTGTGTTGTGTCATGCTATGGTGTATCGCAATGAATTGTAGATGAACCAGTGAGGCTTTGGGATGCGCACAGCAGTGTGTTTCGTAATGGACTCTTTGCCGGTGGGCCCTGCAGTCATGATAAGAAGCTGCTGCGCTTATGGAGATACTTCCGTTAAGATTCTTATGAGTCACATCCAGCGGCCATCACACAATGGCTGTTGGCACGGAGCATTTATGTGCCCTGACGTCTTCATGAAATACCCTGCGCCTACATGCACCCTTTGTCAATACAGCGCAGGCTTCCAAAGGTGGTACAGGATTGCTCCTGGCTGGTTGGTTCCGCAGCTGAGGGCTCCACATTTTAATGTCACTTTCGAACGTGTGTGTGGTGTGTGTGTGTGTGTGTGTGTGTGTGTGTGTGTGTGTGTGTGTGTGTGGTGTGTGTGCGTGCGTGCGTGTGTGTGCCTGTGTGTAATACATTACATTGGAGCATACTATGGAGTATCACATTGTATTGTAGCTTTACAACGTAATATTGCAATGCACTGTCGCATACTACGTTGCTACATTGTCGCAAACTAAATTGTTGTGGATTTGATTGTAGCATGTTCTTGTGCATGGTGTTGTACTGTAGCACACTCTGATGTGGCCCTTTGCGGTCGGCTGGGCTATAAGCAACATTATCTTGTGGACTGTATTGTAGTCTTGCATTTCAAGGTATTTGGCATGACGCTGCAGCAAACCTTAGTGTATGGCACTGTATTGTAGCACACGTTGACACATTACACGGGGCCTTGTGGTGTGTTCCATCGTGTTGCAGCATGCTAAGATGCATCATAATGTGCAGTAGCATACTGTGGCGTGTTCAACGGTGTAGTAGCATACTATGTTGCATTACAGTGTAGCATACTCTGGAGTAGTTCACGGTATTGTAACATACTATGATGTATCACATGGTATTTGTGACACATTGTTGTGTATCCTACGGTATTTCATCATACTATGATGTATTGCATACTGTTGTGGTGCATTATAACGAACTATTATGGTGCACTATAATGAACTGTTGTGGTGCATTATAATGAACTATTGTGGTGCATTATAATGAAGTATTGTGGTGCACTTATAATGAAGTATTGTGGTGCACTATAATGAACTATTGTGGTGCATTATAATGAACTATTGTGGTGCGCTTATAATAAACTATTGTGGTGCACTATAATAAACTATTGTGGTGCACTATAATGAACTATTGTGGTGCACTATAATGAACCACTGTGGTGCACTATAATGAACCACTGTGGTGCACTATAATGACCTATTGTGGTGCACTATAATGAACTATTGTGGTGCGCTATAATGAACTATTGTGGTGCGCTATAATAAACTATTGTGGTGCGTTATAATGAACTATTGTGGTGCGTTATAATGAACTATTGTGGTGCGTTATAATGAACTATTGTGGCGCACGACAATGAACTATTGTGGCGCACGACAATGAACTGCATTGGAGCGGATTGTGGAGTCTGCCATGATACGTGAAGTACACTTTCATGTACAGCATCACATTCTTCTCTAGTGTACCATAATCCTTTGCATCGCCTTGTAGTATCCTTTGATGTGTCTCAGGGTATTGTAGCCTACTGTAGAGTGTATTCCACAGTGCAGCTGCACCTGTCTTTGTGTTCTATTGTAGCCCACCTATGATGTAGTATTGCATGGTATCGTACCATACCGTGTGATATTGCGCTGTACTGTCACGTCCTGCGATGCACCACAATGCCTGATATCACGCCATCGCCTCAGCAGATGGTTATATGTGGGGCAACTCACGCTCAGTACCAAAAAAAAATAAAAAAACAGGGACTGTTTCATCATGGCTCTGTCGGCCACACATGGCACTGTCACAGCCGTCGTCACACAAATCAAGTGTCCAGGAAGGACACGTCTACATCTTTAAACAACGACTGGCTGTCCTGTAAGAGAGAGAGAGAGAGAGAGAGAGAGAGAGAGAGAGAGAGAGAGAGAGAGAGAGAGAGAGAGAGAGACAGGGACAGAGACAGAGACAGAGAAGCAGTTCGGGTGAGGGCGATGGTGGAGCTGGTAAGAGGGTTAGGGATGGGGGTGGTGATGGGGATGGTGGAGCTGGTAAGAGGGGTAGGGATGGGGGTGGTGATGGGGATGGTGTCTCTGTGCCTGACAGCTACAGGGGAATCTGACTGCTGAATGTATGTAGCAAATTGTATGGCTTGCGTTCAAAAAAAGAATCGCTAAATGGATCGGCGATAACAAAATAATCGGTGAAGAACAATCTGGATTTAGAGCAAAGCATAATACCTCTGATCATGTTTTTACACTCATGGCACTGATTCAGAAACAGCTTATATGATACAGAAAACTGTATGTTGCTTTTATCGATTTTAGCAAAGCATTTGATACAGTTCATAGAGAGAAACTATGGAAAACTTTACGTGACAATGGTATTAAAGGAAAAATTACCTGGGCAATTGAAAGCATATACGCTGTTGTTAAGACTCGTGTTTGGGCAGGTGTTGATCTATCTGAAATTTTCTTGTGCCCACATGGCCTTAAGCAAGGTGAAGTCTACTCGCCTGTCCTGTTTTCCTTGTTCATTAATGAACTAACTAAAGATGTCATCAGTAATGCTAGACATGGAATTCAGATGTATCCTGATATTGTAGAACTGTATATTCTGCTCTTCGCTGACGACGTAGCATTATTTTCGGATAGTGTCGTAGGTCTGCAGACACAACTAAATATACTATAGAATAATTATGTCTAAGCGCCTAGATCTTACGATTAACCTGGCGAAATCTAATATTGCTGTTTACAGAAACGGTGGCTATCTTTCCATGAATGAAGATGGTATTCTGGAGAAGAAAAGTTAAAAATTGTGATCATGTACAAATATCTAGGAATATATCTAACAACAAAGCTATCTTTTCAGCCTACATCACAAGATCTCGCAGATCGTGCTAAAAAGGGTATTTGTGTTATTGTGAAACTTCTATGGTCCATTGGAGAACATTCTCCAAATATATTCTTGAAAATGTTTGATTGTCAGATTCAGCCAATTTTGACGTACGTCTCAGAAATTTGGGGATTGATACAGGACCAAGAGTGTATTGAAAGAGTGCATCTGTCTGCACTGAAAAGGTTTATGGGTGTTCATCCAAAGTCTCCAAGACATTTATTATATGGAGAAATTGGTAGGTTTCCCATTCCGGGACCGGAATAGCTCAGTTGGTAGAGCGCCGGACTCGTAATCCAAGGGTTGCGGGTTCGAATCTCCGGGCCGTTTGGTAAAGGGGAAATTTTCCCTCGGAGTTAACATTAGTTCTGACTCCATTCCCCATACAGTCCTTCGAATGAGACTATAAACCGAGGTTCCGTGTGTGAACGCACGCATAGCATCTTGCACACACGTAAAATCCCATCACCGACTTTCGGAAGAGAAGGCCAGTTTGGCCGTTGGTATGGATGACACGTTACACAAAGCATGCACCCTGCGTGAGAAATGGAAAGAATGAAGGAAGTAATGAAACTGAGGGAACGATATTGAACGATATTGGCTGGATGATGACACGGGAAACGAATGAATGAAGCGCCAGCTGGCAGCTCTGCAATCGGCACTACCCAGATAGGCAGCCCGTTGTGTAAACGAGTGTGGATTGTAAAGCGCTTAGAGCTTGGTCTCTAGCCGAGAATAGGCGCTATATAAATATTCATTATTATTATTATATTATTATTATTATTATTATTATTATTATTATTATCAACACATATTCTAGGTGTGTTAAATTTTGGCTGCGGGTGGTATATATGAATTATGATAGGTATCCAAAAAAAGGCGTATAACATGCTTTTGTCCCTGCAGAGGCAAAACTATGCCACCTTGGCCAACAAAATTCGTAATATTTTATATGAATTTGGTTTTGATGTCATTTGGGAGGCACAGAGTGTTGGTAGCATTAATTTGTGTATGACAGAATTCAAACAGAGATTGATCGATTGTTACAAACAGAATTGGCATGCATCCTTGCAGTCTCACGAAGTTTACAGTGTTCATTCGCAATTCAAGAGCACATTGATTCTCAATCCTTATATGTATCTTGTTAAGAACGTACAAGTTCGAAGAACATTTGCAAGATTTCGAATTGGAATGTCTCTCTGAATTCACATTTCTTACAGTATACAATGAACAGCGATAATGATAAATTGTGTCCGTTCTGCAGAAACACACCAGAAACTGAATTACATTTTATTCTTGTGGGTCCGATGTACCATGAAATAAGAAACGAATTCTTTCAGCCCAAGTACTTCCATGAGCCATGTATGTACTTCCATGAACCATGTATATTTAAATTCTACCTTACGTCAAGTTAAAACGAAGGTATTGTTTTACGGTTATCTAATTTACTTAACAGAGCCTTAAACTTACACATGCAGTTTATTCAATCTAAATTATTCTTGTTGTGCTATTGCGCCCATGTTATGGGCCGGAGGCCTCACGTTAAAACATTTTTGACTCTCTCTTTGTGTCTCTGTCTCTCTCTGTCTCTGTATCTCTCTCTGTCTCACTCCTTCTCTCTCTCTCTCTCTCTCTCTCTCTCTCTCTCTCTCTCTCTCTCTCTCGATCTCTCTCTGTCTCTCTCTCTCTCTCTCTCTCTCTCTCTCTCTCTCTCTCTCTCTGTATCTCTATCCCTCTCTCTCTCTCTCTCTCTCTCTCTCTCTCTCTCTTCTCGCTTCTCCTCTCTCTCTCTCTCTCTCTCTCTCTCTCTCTCTCTCTCTCTCTTGCGTATACATATCAGGACTATTTATAAAAAAATTACAACAGAGTAGCTTCGCTTTGGGCATTTGTGTCTAGGTCTGTGCCGCAGGGCGCTAGTGACTCCGCTTAGATCATCGTCCTAGAGATTGAAAAAAAAAATCCCACCATAACCTGAATTAATGATGACCAGGGACGTGCCACGAATGTTACGTTATAAAAGCCATATGGCTCGCTCCAGCACTATACGAATCCCGCTGGCGTTTTTAATCAACTAAAAACTGCGTAAATCAAAAGTAAAAAGAACACAAACAGATCTCTCTCTCTCTCTCTCTCTCTCTCTCTCTCTCTCTCTCTCTCTCTCTCTCTCTCTGTGTAACAATCAGGACTGGTGACCAACAACGCAGTGTCAATCTGGAAACTGCAAGTGAAGGCAGCAACACCGTCGTCGTCCTGCGACTGAAGCCAGCCGTCCCGTTCACAACAACAATGGCGGATCCTGTCTTGAACCGGGAAACGCGAATTCATTATTATAGAAAGAAACCGCCCAGTCAGGTTCGACGGGATCAAGAAAGAGCACAGCAGCAAAAAAAAAAAAAAAAAAAAAAAAAAGACGATTTGAACAGGTTGGTGCTGATAACGAAAACACTTGTGAAGCGAACGAACTGGCTTTTTTTTCGACACGGAATTGGAAGATCGCCGTACACAATGCACTACACTGGATGCCACTGAAAAACACATACACAACACGCAAAGACTCAAGCACGTGCTCTATGGCGGTTGCACGTTCTCCTCAGCCTGATCCAGTTCTACCTGGGATGACTGCCCTCCACTGACTGGATTATGCGGACATATCAGAGACATTTTGTCGTTCATGAATTTATCATGTAATGTGAAAAAGATAAAGCATTGCTGTGATGTCCATGTCAATGAGACTGTCGCGTTTTGTCAATGTGGATCGCGCCGATTTGCTAAATGGGCTGTACAGCTTACTAGCAATAAATTTCCTTCGTTCCTTCTCTCTCTCTCTCTCTCTCTCTCTCTTCTCTCTCTCTCTCTCTCTCTCTCTCTCTCTCTTCTTAATTTCCCCCAAAGTCGAAGTATTTTCATCATACGTATATCACGTAACACGTGCTTGTAGCAACAGAAACATAGACAAGATGAGAAAAAACACTACACATCAGCATTACCAAAGATGGGTATAGCTAACGTGATAGCACACACACACACACACACACACACACACACACACACACACACACACACACACACACACACACACGAAAGAGAGAGAGAGAGAGAGAGAGAGAGAGAGAGAGAGAGAGAGAGAGAGAGAGAGAGAAATACAGAGAGAGAGAAATACAGAGAGAGAGAGAGAGAGAGAGAGAGAGAGAGAGAGACAGAGACAGAGATACAGAGACAGACAGAGGGATATGGAGAGACAGAGACAGAGAGAGAGATCATTACTCTTACCGAGAATGATGAAGCTGTGTTCATATCTGCCCCCGTAATCCACCACCAGCGCTGAAACATTAATCCACCGTCACAACATTATTGACTGACAGCTATGCTGCCCCCTTCCATCACCACCCCCATCCCTACCCCTCTTACCAGCTCCTCCACCATCACCCTCACCCCAACTGTTGCTCCTCTCTCTCTCTCTCTCTCTCTCTCTCTCTCTCTCTCTCTCTCTCTCTCTCTCTCGACCCCAGTTATTATGTCACTGATTTTTTTATTTTCTCTGTCTGTCTGTCTGTCTGTCTGTCTCTGTGGGCATCATATATTATTACGTCACTGATTATCTTATTCTCTCTTTCTCCTCTGTCTTTCTGTTACGAAACGTCTCTCTCTCTCTCTCTCTCTCTCTCTCTCTCTCTCTCTCTCTCTCTCCTCTCTCTCTCTCTCCTCTCTCTCTCTCTCTCTCTCTCTCTCTATGCGTGCAAACGTGCGTGTATTTGTGTGTTCAAAAATATGTACGCACTTTGTCATATTCACTTCACTGTCTGTTTTCATACATGCCAATCTTGTACGTTGTAGTACACTTACATATGTTTCCCCAGCCCAACTCACTCCCTACCCCCGCTCTCTCCTTCCTCTTCATTATTATTATTCTCACTTTTATTTTATTTTATTTTTTTGTTATTATTATTTATTGTTGTTGTTTTGTTTATTATTATTCTTATTTTTTGTTTTGTTTTCATTTATCTTCTATTTTCATTTGATGTTCCTCTATGATTACATGACCGCTTTGCTTGCTTCTTTGATTTCTTACATTAATTGATTTCACTGCATGTTGTAGTCCCTACTCAGGGCGAGGACTGGATGTAAAAAAGCACGTTAGTGCTTATCTATTATCCTCGTAAATAAAGAATTTTGTCTTGTCTTGTCTTGTCCCATTGTATGGGCAAATGGCCTGATCAATTAAAACATTCCGACTCCGACTCCGACTCTCTCTCTCTCTCTCTCTCTCTCTCTCTCTCTCTCTCATCTCTCTCTCTCTCTCTCTCCCGCCCTATGTCTGTCTGTCTGTCTGTCTGTCTGTCTGTCTGTCTGTCTGTCTGTCTCTCTCTCTCTCTCTCTCTCTCTCTCTCTCTCTCTCTCTCTCTCTCTCTCTCTCTCTCTCTCTCTCTGCGACCTCAGCGTCAATCAAGCTTTTGGTCGTGCTAAACACATTTCAGTTCTTTCCATTATTTTGTGATGCTATAAAGGGCAGAGAGGGTACTATTTCAATTCTTCCCATTATGTTGTGATATTATAAAGGACAGAGAGGGTACTGTTTCAATCCTTCCCATTATGTTGTGATATTATAAAGGACAGAGAGGGTACTGTTTTAACGACAGGAAATCGGAGGATTGGTTTGGTCAGGATTCTAGTCTTTAACGACAGGAAATCGGTTGATTGGTGTGGTCAGGATTCTAGTCTTTAACGACAGCAAATCGGAAGATTGGTTTGATCAGGATTCTAGTCTTTAAAGGTCTACTTTAGAGGTTTTCGAGAATTGGTCAGCTTGTGCAGAAATATGAAA
>CM031623.1:19661641-19669141 GCA_018398815.1 Conus ventricosus
TTTCACACACAGTAAGTACAATACGAGTCTCTCTCTCGCTCTGTCTTTCACACACAGTAAGTACAATACGAGTCTCTCTCTCGCTCTGTCTTTCACACACAGTAAGTACAATACGAGTCGGGCTCTCTCTCTCTCTCTCTCTCTCTTCTCCTCTCTCTCTCTCTACCCCTCTCTCTCTCTCTCTCACACCACACACACACACACACAACACACACACACACACACACACTTACAACACACACACACACACACACCACACACACACACACACACACACACACACACACACTGACCTGCCACCAGTCCATGGGTGAAGAAGAGCTGAGTGATGGAGGTAGTGAAGGCCGAGGCTGCAAAACCGATGAAACATAGCAGACTACCCAGAATGCAGCATACGCGACACCCGTACTTCCCAATCACCACGCTGCCAAAGGTCCTGAAACATGACGTCATAGTTTTCCCATGGCATCTTCTCTTCCCATCATGCCATACTTTCAGATCACCAGATAGGCCGACGGTCCTCAAACACTACGTCATAAGTTCCTATCATTACATGGCCAATGTTCCTGAAAACGTGACGTCATATCTTTCTATGACGACCTACCATCCTATAACACGTCTGCTGAAAGTCCTGAAATACGACGGCATGCCTTCTAATGATTTTATGCCTTCTTATCCCACCTGTGGTCAAAAGTCTTAAATCGTGCCACACTGGCCAACGGGCCTGAACCATGACGTCATACCTTCCCATCACAATCATCTCCAGATATCATCACTTTAGTAGTCAATGGTCTCGAAACATGGCGTCACACCTTTCCATAAACTCATATCCTCCAATCTCCACATTTGCCTAAAGACCTGAAACATGACGTCAAATCTTCCTACCACGTCATACCTTCCTGTCACCACAGTGGCCAATAGTCCTGAATCATGACGTCATACCTTCCTTTGACATTACACCCACCAATGATCCATTGGTCACAGGTGGTTCTGAAACATGACCTCATACCTTCCTGTCACATAATGATGCTTTCCAATCGCCGCACTGGCCAACGTTCATAGATTATGACGTCAAAGTTTCTTCTCATATCATCTTAATTCTCACCACGCTGGTCAAAGGACCTGAAACATGACGTCAAGCCTTCAAATGAAATCCTACCTTTCTAGCTTCACACTGGTCAAACGTCTTGAAACAAAAGCCCTAGGACTACTACACTGGCCGGTGGTTACCTAATGTCAGACATCACATCTTCCTGTGACATGGCACTTTCCAATGACCACACAGAGCACAGGCCCTGAAATATGACGTCATACTTTCCCATCACCACACTGGCTGGCGGTCCTGAATCATGTCGTCATACCTTACGATGACATCATACCTCCCATCAGCACATGGGAGACCAGCCTGAGGTATGACATCACACTCTCGTCTGACATCATGCCTTGCCTTGTCTTGTATGCCTTGCCTTGCCTTGTCTTGTATACATTGCCTTGCCCTGTCGTGCCTTGTACACCTTGCCTTGCCTTGTATACCTTGGCTTGTATAGCTTGCCTTGCCTTGCCTGCCTTGCCTTGCCTTGCCTTGTATACCTTGCCTTGCCTTGTATACCTTGCCTTGCCTTGTATACCTTGCCTTGCATGAATTGCCTTGCCTTGTATACCTTGCCTTGTCTTGTATACCTTGCCTTGCCTTGTATACCTTGCCTTGTATGCCTTGAATTGCCTTGTATACCTTGCCTTGTCTTGTATACCTTGCCTTGCCTTGTATACCTCGCCTTGCCTTGTATTCCTTGCCTTGCCTTGCCTTGCCTTGTATGCCTTGTCTTGTATACCTTGCACTGCCTTGTATGCCTTGCCTTGCCTACCTTGCCTTGTCTTGCCTTGTATACCTTGTCTTGCCTTGTATACTCTGCCTTGCCTTATATACCTTGCCTTTCCTTGTATACCTTGCCTTGCCTAGTATACCTTGCCTTCTATACCTTGCCTTGCCTTGCCTGCCTTGCCTTGCCTTGCCTTGTATGCCTTGCCTTGCATTGCATTGTATACCTTGCCTTGCCTTGTATACCTTGCCTTGCCTACCTTGCCTTGTCTTGTATACCTTGCCTTGCCTACCTTGCCTTGTCTTGTATACCTTGCCTTGCCTTGTATACCTTGCCTTACCTATCTTGCCTTGTCTTGTATACTTTACCTTGCCTTGTATACCTTGCCTTGCCTGCCTTGCCTTGTCTTGCCTTGCATAACTTACCTTGCCTTATATACCTTGCCTTTCCTTGTATACCTTGCCTTGCCTAGTATATCTTGCCTTGCCTTGTATACCTTGCCTTGCCTCGTCTTGTATGCTTTGCCTTCCCTTCTATATCTCGCCTTCCCTTGCCTTGCCTTGCATACCTTGCCTTCCCTTGTATACCTTGCCTTGTCTTGCCTTGCATACCTTGCCTTTGTTACCTTGCCTCTGTTTGTAACCTTGCCTTGCCTTTGTACTTGCTTGCTTGGAAAAACCTTGCCTTGAATACCTTGCCTTGTCCTCCCCTTGCAAAATTTTGCCTTGTATACCCCCTTTAAACCCTTTGTTTTGTCTGCCTTCATACCTTGCCTCTACCTTCCCTTTGTCTTGTATCCCTTTCCTTGTCTTCCTTGTATACCTTGACTTAAATAATTTGCCTTGCTTCCCTTTGTATACCTTCCTTCCCTTGCCTTGTATACCGCCTTGTCTCCCTTTGTATACCTTGCCTTGTCTTCCCTTTGATACCTTCCCTTTCCCTGCCTTCCTTTGTTCCCTTTGCCTTTCTTCCCTTTGAACCTTGCTGTTTTGCCTTAAATTTTACCATCCTTCCCTTTTGGGTCTTGCCTTCCTTGATACTTCCCTTTTCCCTTGAACCTTGCCTTAAATACCTTGCCTTGCCTTGCTCCCTTTGCCTTCCCTTTGAATACCTTGCCCTCCCTGAAAACCTCCTTCCTTGCATCCCTTCCCTTTGCCTTTTGCAACCTTGCCTTCCCTTGCACACCTTGCCTTCCCTTGCTCCCTTTGCCTTGTTTTCCCTTTGTATACCTTGCCTTGAATACCTTGCCTTGCATACCTTCCCTTTCCCGCCTTCCCTTGCTTTTAAATTATTATTAAAATAGTATCCTTTGTAGGGTGTTGTCTATTATATTATAGGTACTTTTATCTTTTTGTATGCACAAACTTCTTTTACCACAAGTTTGGGGGTGTAAAAAATCGACTCCACCTCCCATGTCTCATTTACATCCCCAAAATTTTTTCATTTTCCCCCAAAACATCTTTTACCTGGTGCAACCTCTTTCATCCGGGTTCAAACAAGCGCCCCTTAAGTGCTTTTCACACTCACCCCCCGGGTTAATCGCCGCCGCCCAAAGACTAGCGCCTTCGCCAATTCATCATTTGAAGGGGTGAGGGGGGTGGGCCTGGAGAGAAAAGAAAAAAAAAAGAAAAAAAACACTACCGGATTCACCCTTTAACCCGGATTCCTGACCTTTTTTAAAAAGACCACCACCACCCAATTTTTCAAATCAACTCGACTGCCGGGGAGCGACTTGTCAACCCCCGCCCCCTCCCCCCCCCCCCCCCCCCCCCCCCCCCCCTCCCCACCCCCGCCTCCCAAATGTCCCCGCCCAAACGTTTTTCATGCAAAAAGGGCAGTGTATTACCCCAACCCAAAACCCTCCGAAGTGAAACTGTCCCCTTTTACGACGAAATGGCCAAGGGTGTGAGATGATGATGAGACACTTTGAAAAGGGGACCCAGCGATGACTTCCCCTTCGTACCCACATAACCTTGTGTTTTTTCTGGCTGGAAATAAAATTGGATTCCGGTGCCATCTGTTTTTTTTCAATATCAAGTTTTCCCACACAATGCAACATCGCGCGATCCCGGGCATCCAAACCTGTTTCTGATTTGGGGTATGTCGCACTTTTATCATGTGCAAGCGGGGATAACAACTTTAAAGTGATTTTTCGTTATTTTTTGAAAGGGTCCTTTTACTCCGCTATAAGATACATTATAGTGCAACAACTGCTAGAAACAAAAAACAATAAAAATAACAAACAGACAGCAAAAATCCTTTTTAAGGGGGTGATAAAATTGTTCTCCCACTTTTTCTGGTTTGAATCATCATGATCACGACAGCTTTGAAAGGGGGAGTAGCACTAGAACCAACAAACAGCACGCGTTTAATAGAGTACTACCCGCAGCAGCAAGGAAGCAAAGCAACAACAGCACAGCAGAGCAGCACTAGTACCTACTAGGCAGGAAGTAAAACTGACAACACACACAGACACACACACAGACACCACACACAACCAAACACACACCCACACCCCACAACCCCAAAACACAACAACACAACACACCCACCAACACACACACACACACCAACAACACAACACACAAACACACAACACACACCAAAAACACACCGACACACACCCAACAAACACACCACACCACACACACACACACCAAAAACACACACACACACACCACAACACACCACACCCACACACACACACACACACAACAACCCCACCACACAAACACATACAATACAACACCAACACCAACCCACCACAAGACACCCACCACACACATACAACACAACCACAAAAACACAACACACACCACACCACACAAAACACACACACACCCCACACACACACAACACAACTACAACAAACCCCAAACACACAACACACACACAAATTACACACACACACACACACACAAAAAAACACACACACACACCACAACCACACACAACACACACAAAACACACACACACACACACACAAAACACACACACACACCAACAACACACACACCACAACCACACACACACACACCACACACCACACACACACACCCACACACACACACAAAACAAACCACACCCACACACCCCACACACACACACCACACACACACACCAAACAACGACACAACACAACACAACACACACACACACATACACACACCAAACAAACACACAACCCCCACCAAACACACACACACACAACACACAACACACACACACACACACAACAACAACCCCAAACACACACCACAACACACACACACACACACACCACCCACACACACACACACACACACCACAAACCCCACACACCACAACACACACACACACACACACACACACACACACACACACACACACACTCCAAACACCCACACACACCACACACACACACACACACACACACACACACACCAAACACACACACACACACACACACCCACACACACACACCACAACACACACAACCACACAACAAAAACAACCACAACACCACACCACCACCAAAACACACACACACACACACACACACCAAAACACACACACACACCCCAAAACACACAACACAAAACCAACCAAAAAACACACCCCAACAAACACACACACACACAAAAAAACCCCCCCCAAACACCACCCAAAAACCCCACACACACCACACACACACACACACACAACACACACACACAACACAACCCACAAACAAACAACCCCCACCCCAACCCACACACCAACCCCCACACCCCACAAAACCCACCCCCAAACAACCCACCACCGAGGACCACCCCCCAGGTCCAAGGACTAAAAGGGGGGCCCACCAGCCGTGGTATTTTTTGGAATGATCAAAGCTCCGGTGCCCACCCCCCGGGGGGGGCGTGAAGTCGGAAAAGCCCCCTGGGTCCTGGCCACCCATCCCACCCGGGGCCCTTTATGGACGGGGGGAAAAGGGGTCCCCGGGGGAAAAGCAGAACCTTTGCAAAAAAAATTTTTTTTAATGAATGAATAAAAAGGGGGCCGAAATAGCTCAGTTGGTAGAGCGCCGGACTCGTGATCCTGGGGGTTGCGGTTCGAATTTCGGTACAGGGGGATTTTTCCCCTCGGAGTTAACATTGGTTCCGACTCCATTTCCCATACCGTCCTTCGAATGAGACTATAAACCGAGGTTCCGTGTGTGAACGCACGCATAACATCTTGCATACACGTAAATCCCATCACCAACTTTCGGAAGAGAAGGCCAGTTTGGCCGTTGGTAGGGATGACACGTTACACATAGCATGCACCTTCCCCGACGATGGAGTATGGCTGCCTTAATGGCGGGATAAAAAAAAAACGGTCATACACACAAAACTCCACTGCCTGTCTATATATGCAGTGTCAGCAGGAGTATCAGCCTGTGGACGGAGAAAGAAAGAAAAATGAAGAAAAAACGTTTTTCTTTAATAATGATCTCATCTCTCGTGCCTTCACATTGGCATAGTTCCCATGCCCCTCATTTCGGCTCTCTCCCCCTGCACACCCACACCCACACCCTGTCTGTGTTGGCAGCGTAAGCACCGCAGTCCACAACCGGATCGTTCAATACCAGGTCACATCACACCAACAGACAACCCGGCGGAAGAGATAGACTGCACTGCTGCCGTGTCACTTCGGTAGTGTTTGAATCGTACCTGCTCTGATCCAACAATGGCAGAGTATACTACATCCCCCCCCCCCCCCCCCCGGACCCCGCCTCACCCCCCTGTTACTAAAGCTCAGCTGCAGGAGCCAGAATGCGTAAACCCCAGGAGGAGGTTGGGGGAGTGGATGGGGGGGGGGGGGGGGGGGCGCCACATTCACCTGACAGTAGTGCCCACAGACTTTTTTTTAATTCAAATAAGTCCACACAGTACAACACATTAGAATATAAGATAAAAAGAACAAATCCAAACAAACGATAGATAAAGAGGAAATCAACATCCTAAACGTAGTGCCCACAGACTTGCCGCTACCGACGACTTGAAAAAACAACACACCAAACAAACAAACATGGACGGTGCAGAGGAAATTGACAAATGAAGTCACCACCCAAGTCCTGAGAAGAGCATGACTGATCAGCAGAAGCTGGGGATGATAGAAATAATGCTGATGCAGCTTCGTTCTAGTCAGAGACTAACAACAACAACAGGACCAAGGCAAGCTCAGCATACAACGGCACATTATGCTTTCTTCCACACACATATCCAAGCCATCATTACCAGAACCCCAAAGACGCCAAGTGTCGGCTGTGTGACTGCTAGAGCTCATCACTGGAATAACACTGCGGATGGGGGTTGGGAAGGGGAGGGAACGTGGGGGGGGGGGGGGGCGGAGAGGGTGTCAGAATTCACGTCACGTATGCCAATGCCATGCACACGTAGGTTCAACCACGGTTGTGTCACGTATCAAAGATGGTTTCGTTATCAAGGTGCACTATAGTTTGTGCCCATCTTCATCCTCAAGATACAGAGAAGAGAAAATGCAATTTTTTTAATCAGGGCATGTGTTGAGACCAAGCCAGAGAGAGAGAGAGAGAGAGAGAGAGAGAGAGAGAGAGAGAGAGAGAGAGAGAGAGAGAGAGAGAGAGAGAGAGAGGAGAGAGAGAAATGAAAAGAAATGAAAATGGTTTATTCATATACATAGGCCATAGCCCCTATAT
>CM031623.1:19671641-19674141 GCA_018398815.1 Conus ventricosus
CTCGCGAACGGTTTCAAATTTTCTGATGAAAGTTCGACCGTTTGTCAAAAAGAAGGGGGGTAAATTTTTATATCTTGTTGTCTACGCATTGCCAATAGCATATGTTCTTGAATGAAACATTCACTATTTGAAAATTTTGTGTTTAATTGTGGGCTGTCTGTAAAACCAGCATATATTTCTCTAAGTAAAGACTTCCACGACACAGGACATACTTGTAGCCCACGCCACTATCATGTAGATCGCATTCCCGTTTCAGAATATAATGATCTTTCTTACTTCCACCAACAAACAGGTTAGGATTACAACCACGTCTTCTGCTTGATGACTTTGTACCTTTGTATGACTTCCAACCATCCGAGAGATTGGACTTTGTCGGGTTGTAAACCTGCTGTGTCCACCCGGCAGTGAATGGGACCAGGGTGAATGATTCCACTCAGAACAGGTAAAAGGCGGTGGAAGGAGAGGGATGGGCTCCGCCTTGCTTCCTGCCGTGCTTTAGACACAGTGAACCTCCTAAAGTTCACCATGCCATTATGGCCTTTAGGCTGTGGGAATCTATTATTATTATTATTCCTTCTTATCATGAATACTTATATAGCGCCTATCCTCGGCTAGAGACCAAGCTCTAAGCGCTTTACAATCCACATTCGTTCACACAACTGTCTACTTGGGTAGTGCCGACTAAAGAGCTGCCAGCCGGCGCTTTATTCAGTCGTTTCCCCGTGTCATCCAGTCAGTATCGTTGAATATCGTTCACTCAGTTTCGTTACTTACCTCATTCTTTCCATTTCTCACGCAGGGCGTATGCTATATGTAACGTGTCATAGATACCAACGGCCACACTGGCCTTCTCTTCCGAAAGTTGGGTGATGGGATTTTACGTGTGTGCAAGATGTTATGCGTGCCTTTACACATTGAATCTCGGTTTATAGTCTCATTCGAAGGACTGTATGGGAAATGGAGTCAGAACCAGTGTTAACTCCGTGGGAAAAATATCCCCTGTATCGAAACAGCCGGCGGAGATTCGAACCCGCAACCCCAGGACCACCAAGATTATGAGTCCGGCGCTCTACCACTGAGCTATTCCGGCCCCAATTGAACCTTAACACGTCACTTTCCTAGGAGTCCATACAAAAGTTACTGGACCTGTATCAACGGGAATTTGTCAAGACACGGAATGTGGCTCGGTGACGAAGCCATTAAATTTTGTGGCAGATCCGAAGAATTTATCTGGATCAAACGTTGGATTTGGCAGCGTTTAGCAAGATTACACACTACACACGCACGCACGCACGCACGCACGCACGCATACACACACACACCACACACACACACACACACACACACACACACACACACACACACACACACACACACAGGGAACAACTCTTTCAGTTCATAAGCAAAAAAAAAGTCTTTCCCTTCGAAGCAAACGGCAGGTCCAGGTTCTTGTTCACATTTTCAATCAGATTGTCACAAACATTTCACTACTAGACATGAGTACCGTGATTATTAAAAAATAAAATGCATTTATCTCCACAATAGTATGATTCAATACAATGCTAAAAACGTTTTAGTGATATACACGCTGATTTTTTTTTCGGGTTTTACGTGCTTTTGTCTTAAAATAAAAGGCACAGACGAGTGAGTAACTCCTTTTGTCCGTCTCAACAATCATTTTCAATCTTGAACTGACGTAAATTAACATTCGGAAGCCGGAATAGCTCAGTTGGTAGAGCGCTGGACTCGTAATCTTGGTGATCCTGGGGTTGCGGGTTCGAACCTCCGCCGGGGCGTTTCGGTACAGGGGGATTTTTCCCTCGGAGTTAACATTGGTTCTGACTCCATTTCCCATACAGTCCTTCGAATGAGACTATAAACCGAGGTTCCGTGTGTGAACGCACGCATAACATCTTGCACACACGTCAAATCCCATCACCAACTTTCGGAAGAGTAGGCCAGTTTGGCCGTTGGTATGGATGACACGTTACACATAGCATGCACCCTGCGTGAGAAATGGAAAGAAGGAAGGAAGCAAGGAAAATGAGTGATCGATATTGAACGATACTGAATGGATGACACGGGGAAACGACTGAATGAAGCGCCGGCTGGCAGCTCGTCAGTCGGCACTACCCAGGTAGGCAGCCCGTTGTGTAAACGAGTGTGGATTGTAAAGCGCTTAGAGCTTGGCCTCTAGCCGAGAATAGGCGCTATATAAGTATTCATTATTATTATTATTATTATTATTATTATTATTATTATTCGGATCCACGATACTTTCGATCAGAACGGGACGGGGAGGGGAAGGGAGGGTGAGGGGGGGGGGGGGGGGGGGGAGGCTCTGCTTTCCCCGATTGTTCTGTTAGATTTACAATATCTTTGACTTAGATTATCACCTCTGCAGAGTTTATTTTTTGTTTGTTTGTTTGTTTGTTTTTGAAATGAAAAATAATAATAAGATCGTGTAAAAGGTGAACTATGCTTTAATTAACCGAGCACG
>CM031623.1:19681641-19686641 GCA_018398815.1 Conus ventricosus
ACAAATCTTTTTTTGACCAAATACACGGTGTTGGTATGTGGTCGTATTGCGAAACCCAGCCCCGAATCAGCCGCCTGTGCTGTACATAATATGGTATGTGTGTGCATGTTTATATCATGTACTATCTGTGTCGTGCGCATGTGTGAACCTGTACATAATATGGTTAACCTGTAAAATGTCGAACTGCCTGGAAAGAAACACAAGCGTCTGATGGCGAGGGAGGTGGTACTGTACAAGGAGCTGTAGGTTCAAACTGGTACGGCTGAACTCCATACACTTCAGTAAAAATTTCACGTTCGATGTCATCTTCGTTGGAACTTGACTCGTAGCTGGGAGCATCTGCCATTATCGCCGGAAAATAGTTTGAGTTTTACGTCCTCATAGCGAAAGCTTTTAGGGACGTGTCTTTCATTCACGGTAGTCTTGGCATTTATACGTCACTTGCAGAATCCCCGACTCTCGTCTCTTTCCGTACTGTGCTCGGCAATCTCCGTGGCGAGTCACGATTTGGCTACTTGCACGGCCCGAAACACGGATAGAAGTGAGTTCTAGGAGAAAAGTAACACGTACATCGAAACACGCTCGATCATACTTTTGAACAACCCAAACATGCTATTTAGGGGTGAGGACCCCTTTAAGAATCCCTGGTGAGTTTCTAATTACTGATCCCCCTTCAACATTGCCACAGCTTTTGTTGAATTCTCTGAGCAATACACCTTCACAAGCGCCACCATACGTTTGTTGAACCGATGTTTTCACACTCTCCCCTGTAAGTCGGTGTTCAAAGAAAACAGTTTTGTTCATTCACCAAGCTTTGGAAAGGAGAATTTTAAATGTATGTGCAGGCGCGCACGCGAGTGTGCGTGCGTGCTTGCGTGCCGCGCGCGCGCGCGCGCGCGTGCGCGCGTGTGTGTGTGTGTGTGTGTGTGTGTGTGTGTGTGTGTGTGTGTGTGTGTGTGTGTGTGTGTGTGTGTGTGTGTGCGCCTGTCCTTCTCTGCGTAATTGTCTGCCCGTCTGTCTATCTCTGTGTAGTTGTCTGTGTGTGTTTATTTTCGGTAAAGTATTGATGATTCTTATCACCAACAAAAAAAAAAACATCTGTAATATATAATCAAACCACAATAGCATAGAGAGGGATAGCATGAAAGCTTTATCCAAACACGAATAGGCCGTCAACAGATAATCCAAATCTTTCGGAGCCAGAAAGAAAGGAAGAGAACAAACTCGGTGTGTGTGTGTGTGTGTGTGTGTGTGTGGTGTGTGTGTGTGTGTGTGTGTGTGTGTGTGTGTGTGGTGTGTGTGTGTGTGTGTGTGTGTGTGCGTGCGTGCGTTTGTATGTGTGTCTGTGTCTGTGTGAGCGTTCGCGCTCGCTGCGTTTGCACGTGCTTATTATGATTTGACAGTGTTCTTTTGTTTTCTGAGTGGACGGTTCAAAAAGAAGCAAAACAAATATTCCACGAGCTAGTCCTAAAGCGTTTCATTCATGAACACACACACACACACACACACACACACACTCTAAACTGAAGCTTGTCATTCTCCTCAGTGGAAGCAGACAGGCAACCGCCTTTCACTTTGACACTCCCTCAGGGGGTCTGAAGCCTTGAATCGAGGTCATGTTTACTTCCTTCACAACTGTGTGCATTCTGGAAGTGAAGGCGACGTCTCCACCCCACCCCCCCCCCACCCCCACCCCTCCCTGTCCCCGCCACCCTTCCACCACTTCTTCTCCCCCACCTTCACCTCCACCCCCACGCCCCACCCAACCCACCCTCACCCCCCAAAAAAGATGTTCAAAGAAACGAAACATTATATTCTTCCGGCCGTCGCGAGTAGTGAGTGGGTAGCTTCATACTCTAGGGATTTGAAGGGTCGCCGGCTTCACACTTCAGAGGCCTACAACTGTATGATTTGGAAGGGCTGTGGCTGGCTCTATTCCTACGTTGTGTTTGCTCTGGGATACAGAGGGAAATCTATAGAGCAATACAGTCGAGCCTCTTTGATGTCTGTTCATTGATGTTTCTCATAACGTATTACGTATCATCCATTTTCGATTGTGACATATTGCAAGGTAATTTTTTTTCTTTCAGAGGTACGTTGGTGCGCGCGGATAGCATACAATAAGGCATCGATCCTTGAGGGAAACTATAAGTTCCTTTATCTCCATGACGTACGGCAAGGGTATGTTTTCATCAAATAAACCATGAGTTGCTGTACATCCCCGACTTACAGCAATGCATTGTTCTTTCACACAAACCATCAGTTACTATACGACCATGACATACAGCAATGTGTTGTTCCTTCACACAAACCATGAGTTCCTGTACATCCTGGACATACAGCAATATATTGTTTCTTCACACAAACCATGAGTTACTGTAAAACCTGGACATACAGCAATATATTGTTTCTTCACACAAACCATGAGTTACTGTAAAACCATGACATACAGCAATATATTGTTTCTTCACACAAACCATGAGTTACTGTAAAACCCTGACATACAGCAATATATTGTTTCTTCACACAAACCATGAGTTACTGTAAAACCATGACATACAGCAATATATTGTTTCTTCACACAAACCATGAGTTACTGTAAAGCCATGACATACAGCAATATATTGTTTCTTCACACAAACCATGAGTTACTGTAAATCCACGACATACAGCGATGTGTTATTCCTTCACACAAACCATGAGTTACTGTAAAACCACGACATACAGCAATGTGTTGTTCCTTCACACAAACCATGAGTTACTGTAAATCCACGACGTACAGCAATGTGTTGTTCCTTCACACAAACCATGACTTTTCCGTACAGCCTTCAATGTCTGGCGCGCACACAAAACATAATGCGATGTAAGGTCAACTCAACAGTCAGAGCAAGGACAAGGACAGAGAGTAGAAAAGCAGATCATACACTTTCCCTACCTGCTAGCAGGTCATGATTCTTCAGAGCTCTCTCCAACACAACACAGTTGTCATCACTGTACATTGAAAAGCGCGTGGAGGTCAGTGCCCTAACAGGCGTGACCGTTTATCACGGAATGATGGACACATTGTTCCTCAGCAGTGGAGGAAAGCGAAGGTCACTGTGGTGTCAAAAGGCGAGACGTCACCTCACGTTTAACGTCTGTCACAGCGTGTGTTCCCGCAGTCACACGCATGGTGAAAACCAAACCAGTCACTCTTGTTTTTCTCATTTATAAAATTGTCGTCATCATCACAACTGTCATCTTCATCATCATCATCATTGTCATTATTATGTTGTTATTTTTTTTTTACTATTATAGTAGCAGCAGCAGCAGCAGCAGCAGAGTAGTAGTAGTAGTAGTAGTAGTAGTAGTAGCAGCAGCAGCAAGCAGTACAGATAGTATTTTGTTGTCATTGTTACTACTACTATTACTATCACATACTACTACTACTGCCACTATCATAATCATAATTAATATCATTGTCATCGCATTATTGTTATCATTATCGTCATTATTATTATTATTATTATTATTATTATTATTATTATTGTTATCATCATTATCTTTATCATTATTATTGAAGACGATGATGATGATGATGAAATAATGATGATGATGACATGCCAACATTGAGGAGGGTCTTATAAAAGATTAGAAACCAAATTAATACCAGGGTAAAACCTGATAAATCTAAAACCAGAAATTAAGTAAAACAACACACACACACACACACACACACACACACACACACACACACACACACACACACACACACACGCATACACACACACACACACACACACACACACACACACACACACACACACACACACACACACACACACGCATAACACACACACACACACACACACACACACACACACACACACACACACACACACACACACACACTGTGCAAGCGCGCACACGAGTACCCCCGCCCCGCCCCCTTACACACACACGCACACACACACACACACACACACACACACACACACACACACACACACACACACACACACACGGGGAAAGTACTGGAACTGAAAAAAAAATCCCCCTGTACCGAAACAGCCCGGCAGAGATCCGAACCCGCAACCCCAGGATCACCCAGATTACGTGTACGGCGCTCTACCACTGAGCTATTCCCGTCTGGAGTGGAGATGTCCAAGAGTTCCTTCGGACGTCAGGACAGTAACAGGCATGGACGGAACGATGGCCTGCAAAGCCAGGCTGGCCGTGGGGTCAGTTGGGGTGTGCACCGTGTTGCCAACGCAGAGATCATTAGTTCGAGTCCCAGCCCAGCCACTGATGACTACCATCATTAACAACATTGTTTTTTTGTTATGGAAAAATTTACAAACAAACAAAAGAACTTTTCTTTTTATCTTTTGCTAAGGTTTTTATCATTACACTTTCCCTATTTCATCAACTCCCAAGTTGTCCCCTCCCTTCCCTTCCCCCCCCCCCCCCCCCCCCTCCCCCATCCTCCCCCCGCTCCTCCCCTCCCTTTTACCTACGTTTCCTACGTTCCATCCCTCGTCGAAGTGCCTCTTCTCATCCCATGTCCCACACCCCCACCACCCCCCCCCCCCCTCCCACACCATCACCATCCCCTCTTTCCACACCACCAGAGAGAGAGAGAGAGAGAGAGAGAGAGAAGAGAGAGAGAGAGAGAGAGAGATGAGAGAGAGAGAGAGAGAGAGGGAGAGCGAGAGAGAGCAAAATTATGACGCATTTCAATTTTTTTTAATGTGTTTATGTGACGTTAGAATGAATAAATGAATGAATGAATGAATGAATGAATGAATGGAGAATTTATTCAAAAAGGCCATAGCCTCATTTGAAGGGGGGTCAAACATTGTGCACTGTATTATTTCCAAATCAAAATTATCAGAATGATACATGCTATGTGTATACACAACGTAACATATTCACTTTGCTCGCACTTATTGCGAAAAAGCTCTAATGCGTTGAAATGATTTATACAGATATATTGCTAAGTTTCTTATTATGCTTTCATT
>CM031623.1:19694141-19704576 GCA_018398815.1 Conus ventricosus
AAAGGAGAACGTGGGCCGTATGGTTCTGGCCTAAAAGACGGGAGTCTGCACAGATGGACGTCAGAAAGAAGAACGATGGTTTGGGCCTAAAAGAAGGAAGTCTGTACAGGTGGACGTCAGAAAGAAGAACGATGGTTTGGGCCTAAAAGAAGGGAGTCTGTACAGATGGACATCAGAAAGAAGAACGATGGTTTGGGGCCTAAAAGAAGAGAGTCTGTAGACATGGATGTCAGCAGCAGAAGAAAAATGAAGAGGTGTGGACAGACTGGGCGGGGGGGGGGGGGGGGGGGTGGAGGTCAGAGTGACACGCTGGAGGCTTCAGGATATACTGAAACGACAGGCCAGGTTGGAATATATCCAACGTGCTACCGGCGAAAGGAAACAACAGAGACGGCTGCAGCACAAACACCATACGAGGATCCGGAAACATGCCGTGCAGCTCGCCTCTGGATTTCATTGCGGCTAGGTCCTCAGGACTAGAAACGATTTCCCGTTATCTGGATGTGTATTGGACCAAAGGAGCGCAGCATAGAAGGAGAGACGGCTTCTTCATTAAGACTAGGATGGAAGAAACCGATTCTTCGGCCCTCGACTAATGCCAGGGAAGAGAGTTGTTGAAACGAGGACTTCGTCAGCCAACACAACTACCCAGGGGTGTTTTTTTTTCACGTAGTGAGACAGGCTAATTTTTGGCTTGTCTTGTTTACATGCTCAAGAAAGAACAGAGCAATGAGAAGAAAAAAATAGAAAGAAGGAGAAGGGGGGGGGGGGGTGGAAGAAAAGAGGGTGGGGGTGGGAGACGGTTCTAAGGCCAACGCTGGAGACAGGAAGATGGCCGACTTAACTCCCCCACCCCACCCCACCCCACCCCACCGTCCATGGCGCGCTGCTACGTACTGGAACTAGGAGCTGAAAGACGATCGTTTCACACTGAGAGAGAGGGGGGAGAGAGAAGGCATGGGAGAGAGCCACCATCAATGTCTGCACACGGCAAACTTGTTATGAACAAAGACACGTAAACGGACTCACACATGCACACACATGCACACACATGCACGCACATGCACGCACATGCACGCACATGCACACACATGCACACACACATGCACACACTTCTCTCGTCGGGGAACAGCAGTTCTGGTGGTATCGTGCGTGAGGTGAGGCGATGTGGCTTGTCGCCCAGCCGACCGCAAGGGGCCATATCAGGGCTGTCACCACGTTGACGTCATAGGAAAAAAGGAAAAAACCATTAAACAAACATAGAAACAAAGAAGCGGAAAGAAATGAACCAACAAACGAACTCTTCATCCTCCCATGGTTGTTGCTGTCATATTATGGACAGGAGTGGTTGTGTTTTTTCCTCCTAAAATCCAGATAACTTAATCAGTCTGATTCCCTTTCCGTTGTCATCCTGATACACTGAAGAAAAGGCATGTGCAAGGGAAGTAACTGCTATTGCCATTCAAGGCCCAGAATCTACTTCCTGCACAATGCCGAGTGCACGTCTAACAGTGTGTGTTCGGAAAGTTGACAGGACAACCACCACATAGCGTTCCACTGGGTCATCTTTAGACGTGCAGTGTACACAAAGATCTTTAGACGTACAGTGCACACAAAGATCTTTAGACGTACAGTGTACACAAAGACCTTTAGACGTGCAGTGTACACAAAGACCTTTAGACGTACAGTGTACACAAAGATCTTTAGACGTGCAGTGTACACAAAGATCTTTAGACGTGCAGTGTACACAAAGATCTTTAGACGTACAGTGTACACAAAGATCTTTAGACATACAGTGCACACAAAGATCTTTAGACGTGCAGTGTACACAGAGATCTTTAGACGTGCAGTGTACACAAAGATCTTTAGACGTACAGTGTACACAAAGATCTTTAGACGTACAGTGTACACAAAGATCTTTAGACGTACAGCGTACACAAAGATCTTCAGACGTACAGTGTACACAAAGATCTTTAGACGTACAGTGTACATCCAGAACAAAGGAAGAAGGCTGAGAAGAAAGTATGTCACATTTTCATAGAGGTTGTTCAGTATACTAACATACACAGGCCTACAGCAATTTGCTCATCATAAGCCATCTTGGGTCACGCACTACAAGTACAACAGTAAAGCCTTAAAATTCGACCATCTTGTCCCTTTAGAAGTCAAGCAGCGACATCAACGACCAAAGGTTCTAATTCACTCATGATATCGTACTGAAAGTCAACAGTGGGGTGGGGGGGGGGGGGGGGGGAGACATTTTTCGCTCAACAAGTCTTTTTACGGCGCCATGACAACAAAAGACTCGAAGAAATGTTTGTTTGTTTTTACAATAGTTACATTATCATCTTTCGGGCATTTTTCTAAGTCAATGTGTGGTAGCGGGAGAATTTGCGGGTTGCTCCTTTGTTCTGTTGGGATGTGGACTGTTTCAGAACCACTAGGCTTCGGTATATAGCGACATCTTCCTCCTACCTGCTTCCTTCTCATTCTTCCTTTCTGGATGAGTTTCTCTTCATGCTCTCTTTCTGTCAACGTTTTATCAGCAGAGCAGAAACTCCAGCTTTGCTGGACTGGCTGTGCTTAAACAGTAAACAAGTGGGGTAACTCTTGCTCCCTGAAGAAAACCTAACACATAGTGACTTTTATTCAAGACTGGCACAGCCTTTTAAACTTGAATAATAAAGTCAGTCAAATACAAAGACGAACAATCAAATAGTGGGGAAAAGGGGGGGGGGGGGGTTCCCAACAACCCTTCCGTCATCAGCAAGACTTACCCCACTTGTTTACTGTTTATTGTTTACTGTTCCCTGCCTCATTTTATTTTCAACTTGGCTGTGCTTCATTTTTGGCGAGCGGTATAAACTCGAAAAAAAAAAACCTGATTACTGTGTCCAGCCTATCATAATGGTCTATTGTTGGGGGAGGGGGGGGGGGGGGGAGGGGGGAGGGGGGGCATTATACTTTGGTTTAGGTTCCTATTGTTGAGCTGGTTGAGAGACGAAGTAGAGGTAAGAGGTCAGGAGTGCCTAATTACGATCGCACGTACACGACTAAAAAACGGACGTGAAACGGAATACGGATCAATGAAATATAGCATACAATGATCGAGACGACGGAAATCTAAACAAATTTTAAATAAATGTAAGCGAACCGTCCAAAAAAAAAAAAAAAAAAGATTCGTTTATCCACGCGGGTTTTTTTTGTTTTTGTTTGTTTGTTGTTGTTTTTTTCCGGTTCGCTAACATTCTTTTTTCTAGTGTCAAATCAATCACTGAACAATGTCTTCACCAAAAAGTACCCCCACCCATCACCTCCACCCACACTAAAACCATCACCGTCCCCCATCCTCCATCCTCCATCTCGAAGTCAACAACAGTGAAAAATTACGTGACAACTTACTCACCGCCTCAGAGAATGAAATCCTGGTGTGTTACCAACAGCGAGGGGGCGGAACACGGTCAAACAAACCCACACTCCCTTCGCAGCGCGCGACTCGGCTTTCCTTGTGAATCTTCACAGTGGTCCAAGTCCAAGTCCATCTCAGTCGAGGCCGAAACTCGTCTTGAGCGTGTGGCAGTGCTAGGGTGGCATGAATAACAGTGTGTGTGTGTCACAAAACATGAATCCTCCTAACCCTCAACTAACCTCACGTTGATCATGTGCCGACTACTGCGTATGGATGGTCCTAATTCAATGAAGACGGCGCTGCCGCCAGTGTGTGTGTGTGTGTGTGTGTGTCTCAGTGTGTGTGTGTGTCTCAGTGTGTGGTGGTTAGCCGCTCCATACACGGCGTGCAGTTCACAGCTGTGGCCCCACCAGGGTGCCAGATCCCCTCCGGGCCTCACAGTATTGAACTGTTTGATTTGGGGGAAGGCTCCAAGTTGGAACGCCTCGCAATCCCCTGCAAAGCAGAGCTGCTGCAGGCTGGTATTTTTTTTTTAGCACGGGAGCAACCGACTGACGTTCGATTTTAAAAGCTTTTGTCTTCGGTAGTGGTGTGTATGTGCGTGTGTAGTTCTTTTTCTTTCTTTTTTTAATTTTTTTTTCTCTCAAAGGTCCCTTGAAAATAAAATGTGTTTGTTTTCGTTTTGGTTTTAGTTTAGAGCATGGCACTTAAAAAAAAAAAACTATTTTCATGGTTCAATGTTTCACATACAAAAAAAAAGACACGTCACGCTTCATGGACTTTTTTTCCTGTTCCTTTTCATTTCTGTCCAGTAAACAGATAATATGACAAGGGCGACGAGCCTTAAGCTATACGTTGATATGAGGGCCTTTAGACACCAACCAATAATATGACAAGGGGGACGAGCCTTAAGCTATAGGTTGATATGAGGGCCTTTAGACACCAACCAATAATATGACAAGGGGCGACGAGCCCTATACGTTGATATGACGGCCTTTAGACACCACCCAATAATATGACAAGGGGCGACGAGCCCTATACGTTGATATGACGGCCTTTAGACACCAACCAATAATATGACAAGGGGCGACGACCCTTAAGCTATACATTCATATGACGGCCATTGAACACCAACCCAAAACCAAATGTTCCGTGTGCTCTGTGTTGTCATTTCTGTTAGGCGATCTGGTATCGTAAGCAGCATGCCTTTGGTGTTAGGAGCGTGTATCCACTTTATCAGGGGAGCAAATGAGTTGCCCTAATTGTTCGTTGTTGATTGTTTACAGCTCTCTGCCTCCTTTCAACATTTCCTTTTCAAAAGATGCTAGTTGTAGATAGTAAACTCACCAAAACAGGGGAGTTGAAGGGGCCTGGAGTTGGTACTACTGTTGGTGTTGTACAGAAAGTACACAGCAAGTTGGTACTACTGTTGGTGTTGTACAGAAAGTACACACCAAGCAGCATGCAACTTGGCGACATAAACACTTCATCGGCCTTCCTCATCTACTGTTGGTGTTGTACAGAAAGTTGTTATTGTTCGTCCGATTTCGAAGATGACCATGACATCCATCTCAGATGGAAGATTGCTGAGTGTGGGTGCGCAGGTGGCTGGTGAGGCCGATCTGGGCCCGGAAGGAACGCCCACATGTGGGACACATCCACTGTCTACTACCACATCCACCACTTGAACTAGTTGTACCACAAGATCTGTGAAACAGAGAGAAGAATTCTCAATCGGAATATATCAGTCTTGCGTGAAGCCATCCCGCAAAAAAAAAAAAAAAAAAAAAGGGTGGGGGGAGAGAGAAGAATTCTCAATCGGAATATATCAGTCTTGCGTGAAGCCATCCCGCAAAAAAAAAAAAAATGGTGGGGGGTGGGGGGGGGGGACAAATGGCGGTGAGTATTCGCTGCAAACTGCATACAACCTTTCTCCTCCCTTTTTCAAAAGAACAACGGAGAGGGAACGAAGAAGAGTGGCGGAATGGGAGGCGGGAGGGAGGGGGGGGGGGGGGGGGGGGGGGGGGGGGGGCGGGGGGATTGGGGGAAAAGCCGCATGCGTAGGGAGAAAGCCCCCCCCCCCCCCTCCTTCCCTCCTCCCTTTCCCCCTTCACCCCCACCTCTCTGTCCCCGAGGGCATTAGAAGACGTGGAGTGCTACAAGCTTTTAAAATTAAAAACAAAACAAAAAAGAAAGAAAGAAAAACCTTCATGGCTGAGTTCAGGGTGCTCGCCCCCACGTATGTGTTGTTACTATCATCGCTGTGTTGATCGTGGATCCCTCGCTTGTGGATACGAAGCGAAGCATAATAATCTTGATTGTAATGAAAGCAGCAAGTATGACTCATGTAAACACCCTTCAACGCCTACCTTGCGCTGACGTGGATGAAGATAAGTGACTGCTCGTTCATTTTCGTTATCCTGCGTGTTTTGTTTCTTGCTTGAAGAAGACCTAAGAGGTCGAAACGCGTCGTAGTTTTGTTTTGTGGTTCGTTTGTCTACGTTTTTTTTTTTGTTTTGTTTTTTTGCGGTGTGCTATCACTCACATTTAAAATTCGTGTAAACAGTTATGAGAACCAACCAACATGCGCGATGAAACGACCGTCATTCTCTTCACAATGACGACGCGCGAATATTTGCCAGAAGTAACGATTCGTCCTCCTCATTAGCAAATGACAGAATCGCCTTGACAGAATCGCCTGATGTTGTCTGCTACCGTGCGTGGAAAACATCAAGTGAGTCACATAAAGAAGACATGTAGAAGATCTGTCTCGTTGAATTCAGAGCTATTTATAGCGCTGTGTACGTCTCATAAGGAAAGCATAATTATACAAACTAAAACGAAAATCGACCGCGGCGAGTTCACACACACACACACACACACACACACACGCGCGCGCGCGCGCGCGCGCGCTAGCGCGCGTGCGCGCACGCACACACACACACACACACACACACACACACACACACACATGCACAGACACAGACACACACACGCGCGCGCGCACACACACACACAAGCACACACACGCACACGTGCGCGCGCGCACGCACGCATGCGCACACATGAAGACACGCACATAGAGAGAGAGAGAGACACTTTGACACTTTGATATTTTATAGTCATTACCAAAGAGGTCTTTTGACAAGGGGGGAGAGGTACCAGAACAATAACATTTCCCTCTTCCTTTCCTGCAAACAAATAGTACTCATTCATTCCTAGTGTGCACCAAATCAAAGGTTAAAAACAAATAAATCATAACATTTCCTTATGTCTTCACGTACAGGAGTAATGCAATTAGAAAAAAAAACCCGACCTTAAGACTGACTCGACCATCCACTCGATCAAATGATGACAATGTATCTTACTGATCTCTTCCACTTGCGATGAATGATATTATTCATTCAGATATCTCTTATAATGCATTATCTTAAATTTCACTATCCTTCATCTGTCTAATTTGCAATGCTTCTGCGATGAATTTCGCAACTGATTTAATTACAAGTTCATCATCTGATGATAATATGACAGCAACATTTTGTCTTTTCGCTATATCTAACTGGAAAAGTGAACAATTTGTCCGCACTTCATTATAAGCAGTACAGTGGAACAGAAAGTGTTCTTCGTCATCAATAATGTGTCTACATGCAGGACAAGGAGATTTTGTGGATGTTTCACATTCAAACCATCTTTTGTTTGCATTAAAACCTAAAGTTCTCAACGTAAATCTTGCGTAATTTATTCTGTGCCATCTATCTGTTATGACATTGAGAAACTTTTCAGAATGAAACACGTTCTTAAATGAGAAAAACCAGCAATTTTTTCTTTACTTTCCGTATCTGAATGCCAAATAAGCCTGTCTTTAAATTCCGCAATAAACTGTTGCTCATTCCCTACTTCCTGGGCCATCCACACTATTCCAAAACCCTGTTCTGAAAGTACTTTCTTTACTTTATGAGCCCAGTTTTCTTTACCTTTTTCCATTTCTAAAAGCATCATATCATAGGCTTGCCTGCTAAAACGGGACTGGGGTAGCTTCAAGATCTTCAACCAGTACTTAATACATTTCACAAATGTACTTATGTACAAAGGGTATCTGACCATCTCTCCATATAAAACGGTGTTGGATGAATGAATAGGTACTTGAAGGAAACGCTTCATAGCATACGTATGTACTTTTTCCATCATCGAATTTTCATGTAAGCCCCAAATTTCAGCTGCATATGTAAGAAGAGGTTTTATCTGGGTATCAAACATTTTCCAAAATATACTACAGTCTGTACAATTCAATTTTCTCAGGGATTTCAGAATTTCAATAGTACCTTTTTCCCCTTTTTTAGAGATTCTTTCCATGCGTAACGGAAAGTTAATTTTGTTGAAAATGTCATTCCAAGATAATTATATGAATTAACTACTTGAACGTCTGCATTTCCATAAGACCATTTTTCACACACTGATAGGTGGCCACCCATTCTGAAGACCACTATATTTGTCTTATCCAAGTTAACTGATAAACCTAAGCGATCTGCTTCTTCTTTCAATACATTTAGTTGGTTTTGCAAACCTACAACTGTTCCGGACAGAAGAACAACATCATCAGCATACAGAGAGAGAGAGAGAGAGAGAGAGAGAGAGAGAGAGAGAGAGAGAGAGAGAGAGAGAGAGAGAAGAGAGAGAGAGAGAAGTGAGAGAGAGAGGAGTGTGCGCTCGCAAAAATGAACCGACATACGCATTCACGCTCCTGTGTACATATTTGAGCATACATAGTGTGAAGAAAAAAGTCTGAGAAGAAAGACAGAGACAGAGACAGAGACAGAGACAGAGAGAGAGAGAGTAAGAGAGATGGACAGACAGGCAGACAGACACACAGACAGACACACAGACTGACAACTACTTCAACTCAACTAGGCCTCTTGCTCATGTCAGTCGGAACAGACAGAGGGGGAGGGGGGGGGGGAGAAAGAAAATCAACTCAGAAAATGAGCAAGCACACACACACACACACACACACACACACACACACACACACACACACACATTCCGCTCATTACCAAGTCAGAACATTTCACCTATAAGTCTTTCAGATTTGCCTCGGCACATAATTATGACTGTATGCTAAGTATGATTACGCGTTCCCATTCACATATGCGAGTATCAGCACAGCAGGAGTAGCAGCGAAGTGTTAGTGATTTTATGTCATCATCGGTTCTTGATCGTGTGTGTGCGCGCGTCTTTCTTCGTCTACGTGTGTGTGTGTGTGTGTGTGTGTGTGTGTGTGTGTGTGTGTGTGTGTGTGCGTGTGTGCGTGTGTGTGTGTGTGTGTGTGTGTGTGTGTGTGTGTGTGTGTGTATGTGTGTGTCCGCACATGTGCAGCCCCTACAGACCTGAACAAGACCGAACAAGACAGAGACTGAGACAGAGAGACAGAGAGAGAGAGAGAGACAGAGAGACAGACAGACAGACAGACAGACAGACAGAGACAAAGTGTGCAAGAAGTGAGAGAGAGAGACAGACAGACGGACTGACAGGGACCAAGACACAGACAGACAGACAGACAGAGACTGAGACAGAGTTCGCGGGAAAAGAGACAGACAGACAGACAGACAAACAGACAGGAGCAGACAGACAGAGAATGAGACAGAGTGTGCGGGAAGAAAGAGAGAGAAAGAGAGAGAGAGAGAGAGAGAGAGAGAGACAGAGACAGACAGACAGACAGACAGACAGACATAGACAGACAGACAGACAGACAGAGAGCGTCTGACCAACCAAAGGAACAAATATTAATGACCGTGTCATGAGGGAACAGACGGTAGGGATGGGAAAACAATGCAGTATGTTACAATTATTACAACGTGTATTAATATAATACAACAGAAGTCGTAACACTCAAGGCTTCCGATTACGAACGCGCCCGCGACATTTTCGCGTATATTTTTGAAATGGCGCGCCACAAAAATTATCCTACAAGCGCGCCGCTGCAGCTATGCAGCGTGGGTCTCCCTCTCTCTCTCTCTCTCTCTCTCTCTCTCTCTCTCTCTCTCTCTCCCCTCTGTCTCTCTCTCTCTCTCTCTCTCTCTCTCTCTCTCTCTCTCTCTCTCTCTCTCTCTCTCTCTTATGAGGAACGGCAAAAGTTTGTTCTGTCCACGTCGCCATAGTTCTTTCACAGACGTGATCGGTCAGATTTCGATCAATTTAGAATCGAAATCAATAACACAATTTGTCATAAGGACTCGAGTTTATGGATTAGAATGAAGTGTAAGAAGGGTTCTCGGAATGGGGTGTAAGTAGAGGTATGAGAGAGAGAGAGAGAGAGAGAGAGAGAGAGAGAGAGAGAGGGAGTGATATTGGTATGTTCATAGGACTTTTGTGACCTTTGTCACGAGTTTGTCACGAGGCCTATGACGATTGACCCATCTAGGGCGGTGGAATTATTCATTTATTTATTGTCGTTGCTGTTGTCGTGTATCCGTCCCTTAAGGTGGCTTGTAGTGCGGTTGCACCTTAATGTCGTTCAGCTCAGGTTAGGTTTACTTTCTCACTCTCTCTCTCTAATTCCGTTGCCCGTGCAATTCATCCTGCAAGTTCACGGGTGGCTGGTACCTTTCGCTTGAACTGGCTGTCTCTATCGGCCTCTCGTCTGTCTTTTTACCTGCCGCACGTGCATTATTCCTCTTAGGCTTGAGGTATTCTCACTGTGACGTAGCGTGGCATGTTGGCTGCCATCGCTGAGGCAGGTTTTCTCTTCACTCGAGCGGAAGATGTCTCTGGGAGCGCCTGCTCCGGTTTTGGTTCTACACCACTTCGTCGAAGGTACGGTCGGTACCTTCATTCCTACAGTCGGCCTGTAGGGGAGGGACATCACGTCATCTCTTTTCCGCATCTGCCCTGCTGTCCTCTCGACCGGACAGAGGGTAGAGAGTCGCTTGACCCGCCACTGGGGTCAACCACGGGTAGCTGGTAAGCATCAGTTTCGTGGTTTGTTTGTTGTTGTTTTTTTGTTAGCCAGCTAATTTTTTCTCTTTTTGA
>CM031623.1:19704676-19709676 GCA_018398815.1 Conus ventricosus
GCAACGCAACGCGCTCCCGCATTGCCGCTCGCACACACGTCGCGCAAGCCACGCGCTTTGTAGGCACCCCACACACATAGCTACACACACAACGCATACCACACACACGCACACACGCTAACGCACACACACACACACACACGCACGCACGCACGCACGCACGCACGCACGCACGCACTCGAACATTTTTCGTAGACGACGGATAAGTTATTGGTCCTGTAGATGGAAATTGGATTGTTTTTTAAACCAAAGTATGTCAAAAATATTCTTTGTATATGTGGTCATTGCATTTCAACTGATCACATTCTTGTGTGCACTTAATGTAAACCTAATTCATTCAAATAAGTCTGTACAGCCACGTCAAAATGTTTTCCTGTAGCAGTGAACTATTTTTTCTTTTTGCACTTAGCTAAATGTCCAATGGCATATACTTATAATCGATAACCCAATCAGTGGTGTGACGAGACAGAAGGTTATATGTTTGATTTTTCTTCTATCTTTTTGTTGTTGTTGTTGTTGTTTTTTGTTGTTGTTGTTGATTCAGTGGATATTCTATGTTTGTGCTATAGTGGTAGATTAATGTTAATTCTTTTGACTTCGTTGTTAACTTTTTTCAGCCCGATTTTTTTTTCTTTTTTGTTTTTTTTTTTCGTTAATATCGCTTAATAGATGGAAAGCGTAAAACTCAACAACAACACAACACAACACTCACAACACCCACACACACACACACACTCACACACACAAACACACACACCACACACACACACACACACACAACACACAACTCGCGCGCGGCACACAAGTTCGCAGGCACGCACGCACAAATAGCGTCCACACGCTAACCCCAGAGCTTCGAAAAATTAGCAACTTACCGAAAAAGGTGTAACTCAGAAATAGAAAGCAAGAATGAATTTAAGACAAAAGATGGAAGAGAGGAAAGGTAAACTCAGAAATAGAAAGCTCAGCTAAGAAATTTAGACAAGAAGGCAAGAGAGGAAAAGTTAAACTCAGAAATAGAAAGCAAAGAAAGAAACTTTAGAACAAAGATAGGCAAAGAGAGGAAAGGTAAACTCAGTATAGAAAGCTAGAAAGAATTTACGACAAAGAAAGAAGAGAGGAAAAGTTGAGATGCAAAGAAAGATAGGGGGGTGGGGGGGGGAACCACCACGCTGACATTTAAAAGAAAGAAAACAAGGAAAAGCCAAATGCAACATAAGAGAAAGAAAATAAGAACACAAGGGAGGGAGGGAGGGGCGGACGGACGGGACGGATGTCAGACTGACAGGCAGGCAGACCGACAGAAGAAGAAGAAGAAGAAGAATGTAGAAGAAGAAGGAAGAGAAGAGAAGAAGAAGAAGAAGGAGGAGGAGGAGGAGGAGGATGGATGGAGTTGGGGAGGTCTAGAAGATGTGGAAGAGAGGAGGAGGGAGGAGCAGGACGAGAGGAGGAGGAGGAGGAGGAGTAGGAGGATGAGGACTAGAGAAGAAGGCGGACGCAGGAGGAGGAGAAGGAGGAGGAGGAGGAGGAGGTCTAAGAAGAAGAAGGAGGAGGAGGAGGATGCGAGAAGAAGGATGAAGTAAGAAGTGAGAAGAGAAGAAGAATGAAGAAGACGAAGAAGAAGGAAGAAGAAGAAAAAGAAGGAAGGGTTGAGGAGGAGGAGGAGGAGGGAGGAGGAGGAGGAGGAGGAGGAGGATGCGAGAACGAAGACGAAGAAGAAGAAGAAGAAGAACAATAACAACAACAAACAACAACAACAACAACAACAACATCAAAGAAAATAAGGAAAGATAAAAAAGATGGGGGGGGAGAGGTGTATAGGGTGGTTGGTAATGGTGAGGAGGAAAGTGGAAAGGAGGGATGGTGAAGAGGAGGGTGGTGGAGGAAGGCAATGGGAGGGAGGGGTAAAATGAGAAGTGGGGGGAAAAGAGGTGGGGGGGGGGGGGGGGTGGGCATCGAAGGGTGGGGGTGTGGGGGGGGGGAGACAAATTTCCGAAGAAACATCAAACGTTTGATACGCGTACTTTAGGATCACGTCCATCGGCAGTGCAACTGGAAAGTTTGAATCTAGGTAGAAAGAAAGAAAGAAAGAAAAAAAGAAAGAAAAGAAAAAGAAAGAAAGAAAAAAGAAAAGAAAAAAATAGACAAGAAAGGGAAGAAAGAAAAGAAAGAAAGAAAAACAAAGAAAGGAAACGAAAAACGAAAGAAAATAAAGAACAAGAAGAAGACAAGCAGACAGAAAAAAAAAAGTAAAAATGGGAAGTTTTCTTTTTGTTCAGCCTTGTTATAATGCGCCGAGTTACCAGCGCCCTCTCAGGGCTTGAAAGAAAGAACAGAAAATAAGAAGAAAAAAAGGATGAGAGAGAGAGGAAAGACAGAAAATCAGACAGGAAAGAAAGACAGAAAAAAAAAATCTCGGAAAGAAATAAAAAAAAGGAAAGAAGCAAAGCCCTTTAGAATGAAAGACAGACAGGAAGCAGGTCAGGAAGAGGAGGGAAAGGAATAACAAAAGAAAGTTAAGAAAGGAAGGAATAAAGTTAGAAGAAGAAATGAAGGAACTGGACAATACGAATAAAGAAAGAAAGGAAGAAAAGGAAAAGAAAAGAAAGAAAGAAAAAGAAAGACAAAGAAGGAGAAGGGGAAAGGAAAGAATAGAAAGAAAAGAAAAGAATAAGAAAGATAAAAGAAAGAAAGAAAGAAAGAAGAAAAAGGAAAAGAAAGAAATATTGCATTAATGTTCAAAAAACCCAAAACAAAAAATCCGACTAAAGGAAGATTGAAGAAAGACAGTCTAGAAAAGGATAGAAATGGATGTGGTGGGAAAAACAAATGACGAAGTCCGGAAGAAAAAGTATTGAAATAAAATGAAAAGTAGAAAGAAAGAAAAGAAATATGTTTCAGTGTGTTTATAGCCCAGACGAATCACACTCCAGAAATGAAAGAAAAAAAGGAGGAGAAAAAAAAAAACAAGAAAAAGAAAGAATGAATAAGACAGAAATGAACAAAAATGATGTAAGAAGGAAAGAAAGAAGGCGATAATAGACAAGAAAAAAAGAAAGTAGTCAATTGTGATAAGTCTAAAGAAGAAGGAAACTGGCAAAGAAAACAAGGAAAACATAGAGAGAAGGAGAAACACACAAGAAATGAAGGAACTCAAGGCTGAAAATAGAGAGAAGACAGAAATGAAGAACAAAAAGAATGAAAGAAGCACCTTCAAATAAGTATTAAAAGACAGGAGGAAAGGATTTGTACATGGACAGGAAAATAATTGACAAAGAAAAAAAATAAAGTTAAAGGATGAGAAAAAAAAAAAAACGAAAATAAGAAAGAAATTAAGAAAGAAAGAGAGACAGAAATGAAGATGGAACACAAGAAAAGGAAAGAAGGCAGAAAGGGTGTTTTAAAAAAAAAATGAGAAGAAAAATGACGTAAGCGACATGAAAGAAAGGACACAAAGGAAAAAAAAAATACACACAGAAGAATCGGAAAAAAAAAAAAGGTTGAATGAAGATCGAAAGAAATGAGAATACTACAAAGACTGAAAAGAGAGACCTAAAACTACGAGGATGAAGAAAGAAAGCAAAGAAAAAATAAGAAAAAACGGAAGTTTTATAGTTTGAAAAAAAAAAAAAAAAAAAAAACAGAAAGAAAGTCAGTAAACGAAGGAAGAAATAAGCCGCAGTATAGCAACTTGGATAAGGCGAGAGAGAGAGAGAAAGAGAGTACGAGAAAGAGAGAGATGGAGAGATGAGATAGAGAGAGAGAGAGATGAGAGAGGAGAGAGAAGAGAATGAGGTAAGTGAGAGGGTAGAGAGAGAGAGACGGAGCGACCTGTGACAGAGAGAGAGGAGAGAGAGGGAAGAGAGGGGAGGAGAGAGAGAGAGGGAAGAGAGAGAAGATGGGTGAGGATGGAGAGGGAGAGAGTAGAGGAGGAGAGAGATAAAGGAGAGAGAGAGAGAGGGGAGAGAGAGCGGAGGAGAGAGTGAAGAGTAGGAGGAGAGAGAGAGAGTAAGAGAGAGAGAGTCAGAGAGAGAGAGAGAGAAGAGAGAGAGTGAGAGAGTGAGAGTGTGAGTGAGAGAGAAAGAGAGAGAGGAGAGAGGAGGAGAGAGGGAGAGAGAGATTGAGTGAGAGAAGAGAGAAAGAGAGAGAGACAGAGGGAGCGAGAAAGAGAAAGAGAGAGAGAGAGAGAGAGGAGAGAGGAGAAGAGAAGAAGAGGAGAGAGAAAGAGAGAGAGAGAGAGGAGGACGAGCGAGAGAGAGAGAGAGAGAGAGAGAGTGAGAATGAGACGCCGAGAGAAAGAGAGAGAGAGAGGAGAGAGAGAGAGAGAGAGTGGAAAGAGATGGAGAGAGAGGAGAGAAAGAGAGAGAGAAGAGAGCGAGAGAGAGAGAGAGAAGAGGATGGCGAAAGAGAAGTAGAGAGAGATGAGAGAGAGAGAGAGAGAGAGAAGAGAGGAGGAGGAGAGTGAGAGAGAGAGTTGTTCATATTGATAACGCTCAGCACTGGAAGCCGAAGCAATTGCTCCGCCAATGCAAGCAAGGACCCGCTATCGATATATGGCAACAAGATAGGCTGGAATTTGAAGGCGGCTACAATATTTTCTCTTGCGCAATTTACAATTGAATTTTTTTTTTGTATTGATTTTTTTTGGTGTTGTTTGTTTGTTTGTTTTTCCTCTTTGTCTTTACCTTTTCTTCGTCCTGTTCTTTTCCTTGCGTTCCATGGATTTCTTCTTCCTCTGTGTGTGGTGTGTGTGTGTGTTAGTCGTGTGTGTGTGTTGTGTTGGGTGTGTGTGTGTGTGTGTGTGTGTGTTGTTGTGAGTGCGTGTGTGTGCGTGTGTGTGTGTGTTGATGAATGTGTGAGTGTGTGCTGTGTTGTGTGTGTGGTGTGTGTGTGTGTTTGTGTGTGTTGTGTGTGTGTGTGTGTGTGTGTGTGATTGTGTGTGTGTGTGTGGTGTGTTGTGTGGTGTGTGTGTGTGTGTGTGTGTGTGTGTGTGTAGTGTG
>CM031623.1:19714676-19734676 GCA_018398815.1 Conus ventricosus
TCCGAGGGAAAAATCCCCCTGTACCGAAACGGCCCGGCGGAGATTCGGACCCGCAACCCTTGGATTACGAGTCCGGCGCTCTACCAACTGATAAACAAGTTCAATCTCTCCGTGCACTCTTAATATGAACGATAGCGAGAATGTTTAGCATCAGAGAATAAAAAATCAAATCCTGTCATCATGTGCTTCAAATGACGGCCCGTTTTCATAGTTAGGTAGGCTGAAAGACAATGTAATGGATTGAACTTTCGAGATACAAATGAAATCCATTGAGAAGAGAGAGACACTTTGACACTTTGATATTTTATTGTCATTACCAAACAGGTCTTTTGACAAGGGGGGAGAGGTAACAGAACAATAACATTTCCCTCTTCCTTTCCTGCAAACAAATAGTACACATTCATTCCTAAGGTGCACCAAATCACAGGTTAAAAACAAATAAATTCATAACATTTACTTATGTCCTCACGCACAGGAGTAATGCAATTAGAAAAAGAAAAGAAAAGAAAAAAAACCCTCCGCTCGATCAAATGATGACAATGTATCTTACTGATCTCTTCCACTTGCGATGAATCTTCTTTTCTTTCTGCCTACGCAGGCTGCTACCTCCTGCGGACACTGCCTGTATACACAGGCAGTGGAGTTTGTGTGTATGACCGTTTTTTATCCCGCCATTAAGGCAGCCATACTCCATCTTCGGGAAGGTGCATGCTATGTGTAAACGTGTCATCCATACCAACGGCCAAACTGGCCTTCTCTTCCGAAAGTTGGTGATGGGATTTTACGTGTGTGCAAGATGTTATGCATGCGTTCACACACGGAACCTCGGTTTATAGTCTCATTCGAAGGACTGTATGGGAAATGGAGTCAGAACCAATGTTAACTCCGAGGGAAAAATCCCCTGTACCGAAACGCCCGGCGGAGGTTCGAACCCGCAACCCCAGGATCACCAAGATTACGAGTCAGGCGCTCTACCAACTGAGCTATTCCGGCTCCCTGTGCGATGAATGATAATATTCATTCAGATATCTCTTATAGTGCATTATCTTAAATTTCATTATCCTTCATCTGTCTAATTTTCAATGCTTCTGCGATGAATTTGGCAACTGATTTAATTACAAGTTCATCATCTGATGATAACACGACAGCAACATTTTGTCTTTTCGCTATATCTAACTGGGAAAGTGAACAATTTGTCCGCACTTCATTATAAGCAGTACAGTGGAACAGAAAGTGTTCTTCGTCATCAATAACGTGTCTACATGCAGGACAAGGAGATTCTGTGGATGTTTCACATTCAAACCATCTTTTGTTCGCATTAAAACCTAAAGTTCTCAACCTAAATCTTGCGTAATTTATTCTGTGCCATCTATCTGTTATGACATTGAGAAACTTTTCAGAATGAAACACATTCTTAAATGAGAAAACCCAGCGATATCTTTCTTTACTTTCCATATCTGAGTGCCAATTCTGTTTAAAAGAACAAATAAGCCTATCTTTAAATTCCGCGATAAACTGTTGCTCATTCCCTACTTCCTGGGCCATCCACACTATTCCAAAACCCTGTTCTGAAAGGACTTTCTTTACTTTATGAGCCAGTTTTCTTTACCTTTTTCCATTTCCAGAAGCATCATATCATAGGCTTGCCTGCTAAAACGGGACTGGGGTAGCTTCATGATCTTCAACCAGTACTTAATACATTTCACAAATGTACTTATGTACAATGGGTATCTGCCCATCTCTCCATATAAAACGGTGTTGGATGAATGAATAGGTACTTGAAGGAAACGCTTCATAGCATACGTATGTACTTTTTTTCATTATTGAATTTTCATGTAAGCCCCAAATTTCAGCTGCATATGTAAGAAGAGGTTTTATCTGTGTATCAAACATTTTCCAACATATACTACAGTCTGTACAATTCAGTTTTCTCAGTGATTTCAGAATTTCAATAGTAGCTTTTTTCCCTTTTCTTAGAGATTCTTCCCATGCTAAACGGAAAGTTAATTTTGTTGAAAAATCATTTCAACGTATTAATATGAATTAACTACTTGAACGTCCGCACTTCCATAAGACCATTTTTCATACACTGATAGGTGGCCACCCATTCTAAAGACCACTGTATTCGTCTTATCCAAGTTAACTGATAAACTAAGCGATCTGCTTCTTCTTTCAATACATTTAGTTGGTTTTGCAAACCTACAACTGTTCCGGACAGAAGAACAACATCATCAGCATACAAAGAGAGAGAGAGAGAGAGAGAGAAGAGAGAGAGAGAGAGAGAGAGAGACAGAGAGAGAGAGAGAGGGAGAGAGAGAGAGAGAAGAGAGAGAGAAGAGAGAGAGAGAGAGAGAGAGAAGAGGGCAGTGGTAAGGATGGTCGGGGAATGGAGAGCATATGGAATAGAAGAGAAAAAGCTATCAGCCTATCTTGAAAATGACAGAATTCAATATTGTCTTTGATGGGGATTTTTTCCGCTTTGTCGATCCCCAAAATGAGGTGATATCATACACACGATGACAGTATGATTATTGCCGCACGCACAAAGAAAACAATACGCACGGGTGTGCATGCGCGCACGCGCGCGCACACACACACAACACACACACACACACACACACACACACACACACACACACAATTATATATAATATATATATATATATATATATATATATATATTATATATATATAAATATAATATATATATATATATATATATATATATATATATATATTATATATATATATATATATGGTTGGTTTTTTGAAAACTCAACAAACATACAATATTGCACACCAGCCTTTTCTGGGATTGCATTCTTCTTAAAACTGAAAAGGCAGAGGAGTCAAATTACCACTTTCCGCGGTCACTGAGGAGAAACAACCAAGTTTCGAAATATCGGTATATGACCAGGAGTTATATGTTTGTGAGTTTCCCTCCCTATTGGAGGATGTCTCTGCCCCTTAGAGAATAAAAGCTTGCTGAAGGCTCATTTTGAGAAGCATTTATTTTATTTTTCCCCATTCACCCACTCAAGCACATACTGTTAGTTAGGCAGAATCATCTACCACTGCAGATATGAATGCGTATCTCCCCCTATTTCTTCAATCTAAGACATAAGAGCAAGCTTTGTTTATAATTCAATATTTCTTGCAGTCATTGCAACACCAAGCTGCTCTGTAAGTTGCTGGAACGGTGCTCGGTACTTATCCTTGGAATTTATAAGTTTGTTGTATTTTAGTCCCTTGCGGATTCATTCCAAGAACTGGCCCTCAGCTCTCGTGTCTTAGAGGATATCTTTTTATATTTTCTACTTTTCATAAGAAAATGTAGCTTGTTTTACTCTTTCATGATTTTGTTTTGCTTCTTAGATGGCACCTTTGGTTGGTTTTTTGAAAACTCAACAAACATACTACGGTATTGCACACCAGCCTTTTCTGGGATTGCATTCTTCTTAAAACTGAAAAGGCAGAGGAGTCAAATTACCATTTTCCGCGGTCACTGAGGAGAAACAACCAAGTTTCGAAATATCGGTAGATGACCAGGAGTATAATGTTGGTGAGTTTCCCTTCCTATTGGAGGATGTCTCTCCGTCTCTCCCCCTTAGAGAATATAAGCTTGCTGAAGGCTCATTTTGTGAAGCATTTATTTTATTTTTCCCCATTCACCCACTCAAGCACATACTGTTAGTTAGGCAAAATCATCTACCACTGCAAATATGAATGCGTATCTCCCCCTATTTCTTCAATCTAAGACATAAGAGCAAGCTTTGTTTATAATTCAATACACACACACACACACACACATGCAAGCACATGCGCGCTTACACACACACACACACACACACACGCGCGCACGCACGCACGCACCCAATGAGAATATCAAGAAGATGGAAATGAACGTAAGATGAAAAACTGTCCAGACGATTTGTGAAGGAAAAGAAAACAACAGGAACAAAGAAGAAACCTAAACCAACTCAGCAGGAATGGGACAGGCTTCCAATCATCATGAGAGACAAAAAGAGAGAGGGGGGGGGGGGGGGAGGAGATGGATTCGGGGCGCGGGTTGGGCGAGCGGGGTATAATACAGGGAAAGGAGGATAGAGAGAGGGACTCACATAGAATGAGAGAGAGAGTGACAGACAGAGAGAGACAGAGACTGATAAAAGAGAAAATTGAGAAGAAGAAAAAAAGTACCACAAGGAGGTACACACAGCAGCAAAGAGGCCAGAGACAGAGACTGACAGACAGAGACAGAGTTTGTTTTTTTTTTAAAAAGCTATAGCCCTCATTAAGGGGGGTGGTATATGCATAGAACGCAGAAGTGGAAGAAATCTTACATCCAATACAACGACACGGAGAACAATATCAAACATGAACCCAACAAGTCGTACACTCAGAACAAACAAAAGGAGAGCAATATCAATCACAAAAAAGCTATATAAAAAAACGAATTCAAATCACCAGAAATGAATAGACGGCAAATTGCTTTATAACGTTTTCAAGAGCTGAATTTCACAAGTAAAAATAAGTCAGAATGCAGAAAGGTATCTGAGATGTTTTGATAAGAATAAACTGGTTTCCAATGCATGCAGGGTAAAAACAACACACAAATACAAAATGAACCTCATTTCACGAGCCTCGGTACACTATGGACAAACAAGTTCAATCTCTGTACACTCTTTATGTTAACAATACCGATGAATATACCTCAAAGAAAAATTTGAGTTCCGCCAATGGAGAGAGGAACACAACACACACACACACCACACACACACAACACACACACACACACACACACACACACACACACAATGCATGCAGGGTAAAAAACAACAACAAAATACAAAATGAACCTCATTTCACGAGCCTCGGTACACTATGGACAAACAAGTTCAATCTCTGTACACTCTTTATGTTAACAATACCGATGAATATACCTCAAAGAAAAATGAGAGTTCCGCCAATGGAGAGAGGAACACACACACACACACACACACACACACACACACACAACACACAGTGGCAGTGAGATCCGGGTGGTGGTGTTTTTTTGGTTGAAGTTCCCATCTATTGGGTTATCTAAGGGACAAAAAAACACACCACCACCCGGATCTCACTGCCACCCGACCTATCACCATCTAAATCTACCGCCCCCCAACAAATAGGAGAGGAGAAACAAATTAATACAACCAACAGGGCATAACGGGATACATTAAATCATACTAGCGCACGCACACAAATCCACAGCCCATACACCACACACACTTGCCACATAACTTTGTGCTGAAGTCTGTCCAAGAGTGTTCCTCGGATTAAATCTCCGAAGCACGACTGGATGTGCTCCTCACTGTCGTCGAGAAGACTCCTTCCTGCGCCGGACTCCCGCACCCCTCAGGTTCGGCTCCGGAATCCTCCCCTCCGGGAACCTCCTCCAGGTCGCCCAACGTCAGCAACTGTGGCCCATCTCCACTCAAGAAGAGAAACGAAAAAGGAGAGAACTAATAAATGCTGCTTCTGGCTCACCCGGTCTCAACTAGTTTCGACCGGGTGACTCCAGAAGCGGCATTTATTAGTTCTCTAACAAGTAAGACTTTAATAACCAAAAAATAACGGCCCTACAAACAAACATACTGTGTAGGATTATCCGTTTTCAATACTAATTTACTAAACTTTTCAGATTTTAATTTTTGCTTAATCCTGTGTTTTTCTTGATCATTTTCAATAACATCATTTTCGCGCAAACATTCTTCAAAATGAGTCTCTGTCTTTCATGTGAAATAACACTACAGTCTTTAACTGTTCTCTAAAGTCTTTTAAAACTGAGTTATATTTTTGACATAAAATCCACACACTTATCCTAGCATGTCTTCCACTGAAGGCTAGTTTTGACAAAGTGTTTCTCTTTTTAACTATGTCTCTTTCTGCCGAACAGTCATCTGTAATAAATAGTGTCTGCGTTCCTTCAAACAGTTTATAAAACTGTTCTAAACACTCACTCAGTTTATTGCTAGGATCAACTAAAAATATGTCATCATCTGTCCATATAAACCTTCTATCATGATATGCTTTGTTCCATTTAAGTGTTGGACAGAAAATCACAATATAATCAAAATTATAGCGATAAACTGTTTGTAATAGGTCGAGGACAAATATTGTTTTTCCACAACCAGTTTGCCCACAAATCAATGAACAATGAGGGGTTTTTGTCATAAAGTTTAACTGCTCCATAGTTTTATAACAGAATTTAATCTAATCCAGTTATTGTTTTTATCATGCTCTCTCTCAAAACTTGTTCAGTATAATAAAATCCTATAAAGGTCTAAATGTGAAAGTTAATCCAATTCAGTGCTGTAAGATTGTTTCTATTTAGACTAATATTGATTTTGTTGCTTGTTTTTATGACCTTAATACCTCACCATTGTGAAGAATGACGACGGTAACTTAAGTTTTTAAAACGTCAAAGTTTTGCCAGCTAATTAGAATTCCTTTTAGAAGGACGTCACTGACGCCCACACCCCTTTCCTCGCCTCATCTTTTAAGACAAAAATTTTCCCAAATTTTATTGTGAACGTGTCTCCTAATTTCATTTGCGGAATGAACTGTAATTTTTTTAGAAGCTTCCTTTAAACCGTTTTTTTTCTGTGGAGGATGTACTGTTTTTTCCCCTACGGCGTTATTTCAAACTCTTTCCGACTAATTGTCCTCTGGCATAAGACTTACATGTAAAGGGCCAGAGTTGAGTGCTTTTCTGAACTTTTTTGACGGCCCAAAAAATGTAAATGGGCTTATGAATTCAAATTTTATGTCCCATTCTAAATATGGTTCTAAGTGCCATTTTCTGTCAGGTTTTCGAACAATTTTTATATTCATACTGGCCAGCATTTTTTGCTTCTACATTGCGCAGTTGCTCTAGTTTAGGAAACTTTTTGTTGTCGCCAACCTCTTTGCGTTATAATCACCCTCTTTAGGTACTCAAAACCATACAAAGCGCCTATCTCAAACCCTTCTGTTCAAAGTCCGCAACGTCTGCAAGGTCTTTAATTCTAAAGTTATACACCTCACAGGCGCTAATGTAACTCCTGATTCTTCTGGCCGCGCGACATTTTTTAGAACAACTAATTATTTTATTTCTAAAACAATGTGTAGGTTATACATTTTTACGGCTTTCCCGTTTTGTCTTTGATTTTTTTATTAAATGATCCGACCCTCCCACAAACTAATCTTTAAACTGTAAATAGGGAATTTATAATTTCATAATCGCAATATGCAGCTTCCTGACGAAGACCTTAAAACAGTTAGGGCCTTCTCAATAATTTTCAACATGCTTAGCTCACCAATGAACATAGAATAAATGAATGTAATGCAGATCGAGCGACTTTCCCCCCATAAATAGTTTTGTCTGGCGCAACTCTAAAACATGAGGGGCTTTCATTGAATAAATTTTATCAGCCAATTCTTTAAAAAAAATTTCCCGCAAAAAAACTGTTGTCTTCCCTATTCCGGGGCCCATCCACTTTTCCCAAAACCCTTTTCTAAAGGAAACTTTTTTACTTTATAAAGCTTTGTTTCTTCAACCAGTATTTTAATTTTTCCCAAAAAATGAACTTTGTCAATGGGTATTGCCCTTCTCCTTTAAGAAAGGGGTTTTGGATAAATTTGAATAGGAAATTGAAAAAACCCGTTTCAAGATACGTAGGGTACTTTTTTCTTTATTAAATTTTTCTTTGAAAAGGCCCAAATTTCGCTGCATATGTAAAAGAGGTTTTATCTGTGTTAAAACTTTTTAAAAAAATAAAATTCAGTCTTTTACAATTCAGTTTTCTCAGTGATTTCAAAATTTTTCAAAAAGTGGCTTTTTTCCCTTTTCTTAGAGATTTTTCCCCATGAAAACGGAAAGTTAATTTTGTTGAAAATACATTTAAACGTATTAATTTGTTTTAAACTCCTTGAACTTTCCGCATTTTCCTTTAAGCCCTTTTTTCTTTACACTGAAGGTGGCCACCCATTCAAAAGCCCATGATTCTTTCTTATCCAAGTTAACTGAAAAACCCTAAGCGATCTCCCTTTTTTTTCCCAAAAATTTTTGGGTTGGTTTTAAAACCCTACAACTTTTCCCGGACAGAGAAAAAACATCATCGATAACAGAGAGAGAGAGAGAGGGGAAAAGGGGTTGAGTGAGAGAGGAGAAGAGGGGAAGGGAGAGAGGAGAAGAGAGAGAGAGGACATTTGGTTTGGGGGAGGGCGGGGGGGAATGGGGCATAGGGGAATAGAAAAGAGAAAAAGCTATCCCTATCTTTCAAAAGCCAGAAAAAAATTTTTTTTTTTTGGGATGGGGTTTTTTTTCGCTTTGTCGCCCCCAAAAGGAGGGGGGAAATCATACCACGATGATTTGGTTGTTTATTCCCGCACGCCAAAAAAAACAATACGCAGGGTGTGTTTGCGGCACCGCCCCACACACCCCCAAACACACAAACACACTAACAAATTTTTATAGTTTATAAATTATTTTTTTAAAATATATTTATTTTTTAATAATATTATAATATTTATATATATTTATATATATTATAGTAGGGTTGGGTTTTTTTTTAAAACTCAAAAACATACTACTTATTCCCCCAAAGCCTTTTCTGGGATTGCATTTTCTTAAAATTAAAAAGGCAGAGGAGTCAAATTCCCACTTTCCGCGGTAAATGGGGAGAAAAAAACCAAGTTTCGAAATATGGTATATGCCGGGGAGTTATATTTTTTGGGAGTTTCCCCCCCCTATTGGGGGTTGGCTCTCCCCCTTAGAGAAAAATAAGCTTGCTAAAAAGGTTTTTTTGGAAGCTTTTATTTTATTTTTCCCTTTTCACCCACTAAAGGCACATCTGTTAGTTGGAAGAATCTCTCCCTGCAGATATGAATGGTATCCCCCCCTATTTTTAAATCTAAGACTTAAGAGCAAGTTTGTTTAAAATTTTAATATTTCTTGCAGTCATTGCAAACCCCAAAGGGCTGCCTGTAAGTTGGGGAAGGGTTTGTTTGGGGTACTTATCCTTGGAATTTTTAAAGTTTGTTGTTTTTTGGGCCCCCTTGGGGTTCTTCCAAGAAACTGGTCAGCTCTCTTTGTTTAGAGGATATTTTTTATATTTTTACTTTTCAAAAGAAATTTTTAGCTTGTTTTGCTCTTTCATGATTTTCTTTTGCTTCTTGATGGACCCCCTTTGGGTTTGGTTTTTTGAAAACTCAAAAAAATCTTTAATACGGTTTTGCACCCAGCCTTTTCGGGGGATTGCATTCTTTTTAAAAAACTGAAAAAGGCAGGGGGAGTAAAATTACCTTTTTCCCGGGGGTCACTGAGGAGAAACAACCAATTTTCGAAATATGGGTAGAGGGGCCCCGGGGATTTTGTGTTGGGGGGATTTTCCCTTCCTTTTGGGGATGTCTTTTCCCTTAGGAATTTAAGCTTGTTAAGGTCTTTTTGGAAAAGCATTTTTTTTTTTTTTTCCCCCAAATTCACCATTTCAAGAAATACGTTAGGAAAAAATCATCTACCACTGCTTTATGAAGCGTTTCCCCCCCTTTTTCTTAAATTTTGAAAAAAGGCAAGCTTTTTTTTAAAATTTAAATACACACAAAACCACACACACATGAAAGCACATGCGCGTTTAAACACACCCACGCGCGCGCGCACGCACGCACGCCCCAACTTTGAGAATATAAAGGGAAGAGGGAAAAATGAAACGAAAGATAAAAAAAACTTTTCCAGACGATTTGTAAAGGGAAAAAAGAAAACAACAGGAAAAGAAAAAACCAAAAACCAATCAGCGGGAAAGGGGCAGGTTTCCAACCCTCATGAGAGAAAAAAGAGGGGGGGGGGGGGGGAGGGATGGATTGGGGGGCGCGGGGTGGGCGGGGGGGGTTTAAAATTTCCCGGGGGAAAAGGGGTAGGAAGGGACCCATTGAATGGGGAGGGGAGAGGGGGACAGAAGAGGGGAAAAGGGACTGATAAAAGAGAAAATTGAGAAGAAAAAAAAAAAGTACCACAAGGAGGTACAAAAAGCGCAAAGGGGCCCGAGAGAGAGACAGAAAATGACAGACAACAGCCCGACAAAAGACAGATTTTGTTTTTTTTTTTTAAAAAAAAAAGCTAAAACCCCCTCTTTAAAGGGGGGGGGTTTGCTAAAAAGCGAAAGTGGAAAAAAATCTTACATCCAATACAACGACCGGAGAAAATACAAACTTTAAAACCAAAAAGTTTTAAAATCAGAACAAAAAAAAGGAGACTTATAAAACACAAAAGGTATTAAAAAAAAACGAATTCAAATCCCCAGAAATGAATAGACGGAAAATTTGCTTTAAACGTTTTCAAGGCGGGAATTTAAAAGAAAAATTTGGGTCAAAATGCAAAAAGGTTTTGGGAAAAGTTTTGATAAAAATAAACGGGTTTTCCCAAAATGCTTTGCGGGGGTTAAAAACAAAAAAATACAAAATGAACCTCTTTTCACAGCCTCGGTACACTATGGAAAAACAAGTTAAATTCTCTGTCCACTCTTTATTTTAAACCCAATACCGATAATTTACCTCAAAGAAAAATGGGGATTTCCCGCCAAATGGAGAGGGGAAACCACAACACACCCAACAACAAAGCATCCCAGGGAAAAAAAAACAAAAAATCAAAAAAAAAAATAAACCCTTTCATTCCAAAACGACCCTGGGTTTCCCTATGGAAAAAAAATTTTTAAATTCTCTGTACCATCTTTATTTTTTATTTTTACCGATAAAATTAATCCAAAAAAAAATGAGGGTTCCCCCAAATGGATGAGGGGAACACACACACACACCCACACACACACGGGCAGGGGAAAATCGGGTGGTGGTGTTTTTTGGTCGAAGTTCCAATCTTTTGGGTTTATCTAAGGAAAAAAAAAACACCCCCACCCGGATCTCATGCCAAACCCGCCCTATCCCATCAAAAGCTACCGACCCCAAAAATAGGAGAAAAAAATTTAATAAACCCAACGGGCATAAGGGGTTACATTTTAAATCTTTAACTAGGCCGCACACAAATCCACCCCCTTCACCACACCACTTGCCACTTTTCTTTGTGTTGAAGTCTGTCAAGTGTTTCCTCGGATTAAATCTCCGAAGCCCCGATGGATGTGCCCCTCATGCCCGTCGAGGGACTCCTTCCGCGCTGGACCCCCGAAAATCAGGTTCGGTCCGGAATCCCCCCCTCCGGGAACATCCCCCGGGTCCCCCCATCTCCATCAAAAAGAAGAAAACAAAAAAGGCTTTCCCTGGGGGGTGGGAAAAGGGAACCCCTTTCCCTTGCGCCGGATCCAGCACCCCTCGGGGTTCGGCTCCGGGACCCCCCCTCGGGAAATCCCCCGGGGTCGCCCCACTTTGGCCTGTCTCCACCAAGCAGAAGAAACGAAAAGAACGAACGCCCTGCGGCGGTTTGTCAGCCCCTCGCCGCTTTAATTTTGCGATTGAAAATTGGGTTTTGGGTGAAGGCAGGGCATGTGTGGACTGTGAAACGTAAAATTTTAAAGGCAATAAAAGGGAATGATTTAAATTTTAAAACCCTTTAATTTTTTTTTGGTTTCACTTTTCCCGGGATCTTTGGGCTGTTTTCTTCTTTTCCTTTTTTTCCTTTACTATAATTTTCAAAATTTCTAATATTTCACTTTAAATTTTCTCTTTCCCTTATTAAAAAATTTGCAATGCGTAAACATTTGCAAGTTCAATTCCCTTTAAAAATTCTTCCAGATGAAATTTCCCAATAACACTCAACATTTTTTCCCTTTTTATCTATAAAATATTTTTCTTTAAAAAAGAAAACCAAATAAAAAAAAAAACCCAAAGAGAAAAACCAAAAAAAACCAAGGAGGGGGAAACCCAAGGGCGGGGGGCCCCACTGGAAAATTCCCCGCTAGTCGACTGAATGTTGTCGGGCAACTCTTTCCCTTTTTTTTTTTTTTTTTTTTCCCGGCCGACTTGTTTTAAATTACAAAAAAAAAAAAAAAAAAAAAAATTTTTTGTTTAAAATTTTTAAAAGTATCCCCCCGGGTTTTTACCCTAAATCACCATTTATCCAAATATGAACGACTCACTGTAAAACTAGATATACATGTCAAGCATGCAAGTAGCTCCCCAACAGAGCCCCTTGCTTAACATCCCCAAAAAAATTTAAAAGGGCCTCCCAATGCCTTTAAAAACCCAAAATGACCGAAAAATTTCCAAACCCTATTGGATACAAATTCTCAACCCAACGAAATTTTTTTTAACCCCACCCTTGCTATACTTTTATTTTACCAGAACGGGGGTTTTGAAGACAGAAGAAAAATTCTGAAAAGTTCAAATAAAAGAAGAGTAAAACCCCCCTAATTTCGCCACCCCCAACGAAAAAGGAAAAAGTTGGAAAAGGGCTCTGAAGAAAAGGTTTGGTGGGCCCCGGATTTAACCTTTTCCCCAAAAGGGGAGTGGGGTTGCCTTTGGCCCCGCGAAAGGGGTTTCCCCCCCGGTTCCCCTATCCCCCCGACGAAGTTTGGGAAAAAAATATGGTACAAACCCCAGGCGTGGGCCCCTTCCAGAAAAACAAAAGCAAGAAAGAATGAGATCCGAAAAACTGGGATAGCGCAGGGGGTTCCCCTTCCGCCCCACCCCCAAAAAAACCCCACTCCTTTTAACAACGTTAAGCAAAAAAAAGCATGTTTATGCATAGAAAACGTGAAAGGGCCTCCCTGCCCCGTTATTTAAAAAAACAACACACACACAAACCCTTTATCCCCGGGCTCCCCCTTCCCTTCACCCCATTCCCATGTGAGGGGTTTCCCAAGGGGGGATGCATGATCCCCACGGGGCGGTTTCCAAACGGAAAGTGACAAAAGGAGCTACCCCCCCTCTCCTTACACCCCCCCATACTAAGTATAAGCTGCTGTCAACTTTTGAAACGAAAAGCCCATTGAAACTCAATGGGAAAACATTCAAATACTGGTCCGCCCGTGGGCACTTTTCCCCCCCAAACCCAAAAAAAGCTTGTGCCCTTTAGGCACAGCTTGTTTCCCGCCCCCAATGGATGGTCTTAAAAATACAATCATGCAAAATAAAACAAAATATCAAAATTCAACATTAGAAAAGGGCCTTTTTAAAGGGCACACAAACGGTTTCTTTTTTCACACGCCTCCCCCCACATCCTTTAAAAAAGATTATCCCCAGGCACTCTCCTTTTCCACAAAAAACCCGGTGTACTCCCTGGGAATTAAGACTTGACTCAGGGAGTCAGCTTCCCATTTTCAGCGTCCAGGGATTTTGCTGAAAAGGAAAGCAAGGGCTCTGCAATTCAAGGCCCCATCCCTTTAAAGGGGTCGGGACAGGGCCCAAAAGCGATGTAGATACGCAAAAGGGGGTGGTGATCCATCGGGGGAACAATTTTTGCCCGTACAAGGGGAAGGGTGAACGGCGTTTTTGGGCCCCTACCACTCAAGACATTTCCCGCTTAAAAGTTGGTAATTCTTTTCCGCTCCCACTAGTTTTTTACTTTCGGGAAAGGGGACAGGCAAAAAACCTTTCCCTTTATCCTGCAAAAGCACCGCCCCCCAAACCCCGTGCTGGACGCCCTCGGGAGTAGTCCTTTGAACGCTCAAAGTTTGACAATAATTCCTGACATTTGAGATATTCCGGAAATAGAAGTCGTTGTTTGGTTCTTTCCCGTGTACGCCTTTTTGCCAAAAATGGGCCTGCCATTGGAGTGTCGTGTCCCAAAAGGGTTTTGAACTGTGCTTCGCAACGCTTTTTTTCACCACCGTGGGTTACCGGGCCCTTGGGCTCGCGATGCAAAATTTTCTGTGTATCAAACCTTGGCGCTTTATGAACGACACTGTTTCCCTTTTCTTGTCCCCGGGGGGGTTTCCCCACCCTTCTCCCAAAAAGGTTTTTGATCGAAGGATCCTTTCCCCGAAGGGGCTTTTGCACGGGAGCTGGGTTCCCGCGTACCATGTATGTTGGGGGCAATTTGGTTTTAGTGAGGGGTTCAAAAACTCTTTTTTCTTTGCGTTTTGAGCGCGTTGTGGCAGCCACGAATACTTCCCGCGGAAAATCGACTGAAATGTCTCTGGGGCGGCCATCCTCAAAAAATTACCGAGTTCCCAAAATTTGAAGGGAATTGTGGCTGCCGTAAACCACGCCCCTACCCTTTTCCTTTTAAAGTATGGTGTGGAAAAAATCCACCAGGGGCAGTTCACTGTTCACCCTTTAAGGAAGGTTCGATCCCCGATACCCGGGCATTCTCTTCCAAGTGGGCCTAGGGGGTACCAACTTTGTCGACGATATGGTCGTGGCTGTGTTACGAAAGGCTTCAATGGCTTTGCCCCACCCCACCGAGGGAAATTTGGGAGGATGGGTTGTGATCTCACTTTTCCCAAAAGCCCTTTTTTGTGGGTAAAGGTTTTTTTGGCCCAAAAGGGGTCGCTTTAGGCAGTCCTTCACGATGTGGTTTAGGTCACCCCACAAGTTGCACTTTTTAAGGGCGCTTTTTTCGCATTTCCCTTTTGGGGAAGTTAGCACTACTCTCAGGTGAGAGGCTTGTCCCGTGCTGGTTTCCTTTTCCTGTTTTCCCTTTTTGTCCCCGGGACGCGGCCTAAATAACCCCCGGGGTCCCCCGCAAGCTTCCGCCCAAATTTTTATGGCCCCGTTTAAAAAACTTGGTTGGGCCCCTCCTAAATTGCCGGGAAGTTTTGGTTTAAACCCGGTTCAAAGGGGTTTTTCCCCAGGAAAATCTTTTATATCCTTCCCTTTGCAGTTTTCCAAAAAATTTTTTTTAACCCCTCTTGACGTCTGTCTCCGAAAATGTTGGAAAGTTTCATCTGCCATCTTCTTCATGGGCGGAACTGGCCCATATGATTTGTAGTCATGTGCATCCCCCGGCGCAAAAAAGCCCTTTTAAATTTTTGTTTAAATTTGGGTTTTTTGTGGAAAGTTGGGTGAAAGGGTTCCTTGGCTTTTTCCCGTCCCGTTTCCCAAAAATGATATAAGCCTTTGTTCCAAATTCCCCAAGTGGAAAAAAATCTCTGCCCCTGATTCAAAAATGTTCAAAGGGAAGGGATCAATGGGGACTCCCCCCCTGTAGGGGGAGGCATAGGGAAATTGGGTGGTGCTAAGGGCAGGGTTTACGTTTCTTTTTGGGGGTTCCCCCGGCAATTTGTGAGATTTTTTAACTTTAGGTGATTAAGTAGTTTCCCGCCCGGAAAGGGAATTCCCAATTGGGTCTAGCCCCCTTCTGTCCTTAGATGGGGCTCCCTTTTCCCCCTCCCTTTTGCTTTTGGGAAATCCTGTTCTCTTTTTTCTCCCATTCTTTCTGCTCTTTCTTGATCCGCACCCCCTGTTCTCGCTTTGTCCTTTTCTTCCCTCTCTTGTTGCCAAAGCATGTTCCTTCTTCTCTTTCAAAGTTTTTTTCCTCCAAATTTTTCCCTCTATTTTTTTTTTTTCCTTGGCCCCTTTTTCTTCCTTTTTTCCCCTTTTTTCCTTGGCTTCTCTCTCTTTCCCCTTTTCCTTTTTCCAAACTTTTTCTTCTTTTTCTCCTTGGGGCCCCTCTTCTTCCTTTCCCTTTTTTTCCCGCTCTTTCTTCCCTTGCTTCTCTTTTAAAACCCCAAGTTTAAACATCAGAAAGGATCCATGGTTGGGGATCGAAAGTATAAAGGGGGAGGTGTAAACCTCGGTAAGTAGTTAACCCGAGGGGCACTTTGGAAAGGGCGTTTTTCAAAGGGAGAAGGGGTGGCGACCACCATAAGGAGGGCCCAACTCCCTGGGGAGTAGTGGCAAACACACTGAAGGGGAAACCCGATGGCTGGCTGAACCTCGCCGACCGGGAAAAAACAACTTTGGGGTAGGGTTTTTCCAAATTTTCACCCGGTAGTAGTAGGGGGGGGTAGGGGATACTTATTCCCCGGGACAATTCCGTCCCTTTTACCTGGGTCTGGTGAGGTAAAGGTTTTCCCCTGTAGCCCTAGTGAACCCCCTGTTATGCCTGTAAATAAAACCGGGTTCAAAAAAAAAGTGTCCAAAAAGGGGTTTCACTTTCTCCTTTAAAAAAGTTTCCCCCCTCTTTTATCAAAATATTTGAATTTTTCCCGTCACCTCCCAAAGGACCAAAAAGGTAAGTGTAACCTGCTGAACTGGATCTTTTAAAACAAATCAAAAAAACAATCTCTTGAAACCCTTTCCATGGAACTTTCCCCAAAAAGTAGGGAATGTATATGTTCCCAAAACCCAAAAATTAAATGGCCCAAAAAAGGGAAAACCAAATCAGTCCGTCCCCCTGACTGATCCCTGCCCGAACCTTAGATTCCAGCAATCAAAAAAAAAAAATGTTTTCCCCCCATAATTTCAGCTCCAGAAATGTTTTAGTCTCCAAGCGAAAGGTTTCACTCAACCCTGCCCAAAATGTCTCAACAAAGGAAAAAAGAATGAAACCCGATTTACAAATTTTAAAGGCTGACACCTAAAAGTGTCACAAACCCAAAAATTTGGCACGATTTCCCTTTTTCGACGATACTAGTATGCAATGAAGCCTTACCTTCTGAAGTCGCTACCCCGGTAAATCTGACTGCTAACCCCTTTAGTTACGGTTTAAAAAACGGAAACCCCGCAGTAAACAAAAATTTAAAAAAAAGGAGCATGAAGTAAACAAATAAACACCCCGTGGTAAATAATAACGGATTTAAAGCGAAAAAACGAAAGGAAAAGCACGCAAAAAATGAAACGGTAAACACGCAGACACGTGTACACTTTGGCAGCGCAACTAACTTTTTTTTTTTTTTTTTTTTTTTTAAAAATTTTAAAAAAGCGTCAACGTCTACCCCTTGCGTGCATATTGGGCCCACACACAACACACACCAAAACACAAAAACCCCTGGGTTTTAAAATGGCAATTATTTTGTTTTGTTTTTGTTCTTCACGTCTTCACACCAGGCACCCATCACAAAGGAGTTGCCGCGTCTTGTGCCTCTAACCCCATTCCCTCTCCCACCCCCCTCCTTCTCCCCCTTTCTCCCCCCCCCCCCCCCTCCCCGCTTCTTTTTTTTTTCCCCCCCCCCAAAACTTCACCCTCCCCCAGTTTCCCCCCCCCAACCCAACCCCCACCCAACCCCCTTCCCTTCCCCTTTGGGCAATTTCGCCCCTGGGTGGCCGGTTTGGGGTCTTGGAGTGTGATCAAAAGGGCCCTTAAGGTGCAAAAGGGCCGGGGGTTAAAAAATTTTTTCCGCAGGCAAAGAGAGAGAGAGAGAGATTGGGGAGTGAGAGAGGAGGGGAGAGAAGAGAGGAGGAAAAAGGGGGAAAAGAGAAAAGAGAGAAAGGGGTTAAACGTAATAGTTTTATTACTCTAGGCAAAAAATTTTTTCCAAAGGCCCGGTCTTCCAAACTGCGCTGCAAATTTTTCTATATTTTAACTGAAACAGAAAAACACGCCCCAAAATACATGCGCGCACGCACACCAATTTCCCCCCAAAGGGACAAAAAAACCCCACCCACACACACACCCACACAACACAAAACCCCACCCCACACTCAAAATCACACTCACCACAAAACACACCCCACAAAAAACACACACGCCCGCACGCACGCATCAGCATTTCATGACACAAAACAACACCCCACACTTTACACTAAAACCCCAAAAAGCGCGCGCGCGCAAAACACACACACACCACCACACACCCCACCCCCCACAACACACCACACACCCCACACACACGCACACACACCACACACATTCATAAGCAAGCCCCGCAAGCACCCCACGCAAAGCAAAACAAGGGAAGCACGCCCGCAAGACGACGCACGCACACACCAAAACACACACACACGACACACGCACACAGCACACACCCGACACACCACAGACACACACACACACAAAACACACACAAACCACACACACACACCAAAACCCCACACAACACAAAACACACAACACCACACACACACACACAACCCCACACACACACACACACACACACCACACCACACACACCAGCGGGGGGGGAAAATTTGGGTTTAAAAAAGTAAACAAATGAAAAAGAACAAAATAATACATAAAAAAGTTAAACCAAAAAGAATTTAATAAATAGAACGGAAAAGAGCAAAAAAAAATTTTAAGCATACCAAAATAACATTTATAATGGTGTGTGTGTGTGGGTGGGTGTGTGTGTGTGTGTGTGTGTGTGTGTGGGTGTGTGGTGTGTGTTTGTGTGGGGTGTGTGTGTGTGTGTGTGTGTGTGTGTGTGTGTGTTGTGTTTGTGTGTGTGTGTGTTGTGTGTGTGTGTGTGTGTGTGTGTGTGTGTGTGCGGGCGTGGGGTGGTGTGTGTGTGTGTGTGTGTGGTGTGGTGTGTGTGTGGTTTTGTGTGTGTCTGTGTGCCTGTGTGGCCGTGCGTGCGGTTTTTTAGGGGATTTAGTGCGGGCGCGCGTGCAGGGTTGTGTGTGTAGTAGTGTGGCAAGTGTGGGGGTGTGGTGTTGTCCATTTTTTCCCTTTTTTTTTTTTCTTCTTGGCCCCCTTTTTTTCCTTTCCCCTTTCTTTCCCCTCCCCTTTTTCCCTTTCCTTTCCATCTATTTTCTTCTTTCTTCTCCTTGGCCCTCTCTCTTCCTTCCCTTTCTTCCCGCCCTCTTCTCTCCCTTCTTCTCTTTCCCTTTCCTTTCTCAAGTTTCACATCATGAAAGGATCCGGGTTGGGTACCAAAAATAAGGGGGAGGTGTAAACCGGTAAGTATTACCCTGAGAGGGCCTTTGGGGGCGATTCTCAAGGGAAGGGGGTGGCGCCCCCCCCCTAAGGGGCCTAATCCCGGGGGTAGATGGCAAACACACTGAAGGGGGAACAACGTGCTGGCGAACCCGCCTCCAAAAAGCAATTTGTGTATTGTTCCAATTTGTCACCTCGTAGTAGTAGGGGCGTGGGCATACTTAGCCCCCGGCCAATTCAGTCCCTTTTTACCGGGATCTGGGAGAAACGTTTTCCCCCCCCGTAGCATATAAACACTGTTAGCCTGTAACAAACCCCGATTCAAAACCTGTGTCCAAAAGTGTACACTTTCTCCCTTAACAAAGTTCCCCTCTTTTTTATCAAGAATATTTGAATATCCCCCATCCCCTCAATGCGAACCAAATGGCTAAGTGAAACCCCTGCTGAATGGTCTTTTAACAAAATCAAAACACAATCTCTGACCTTCCAGAGAACTTCCAAACAGTGGGGAATGTAAGTCTACCCAAAAAACAAATGTTAACTGGCAAAATTGGAAAACAACTCAGTCCCTCCCCGTACTGCCCCCTGCCGTAACCTTAGTTTCCACGAATAAAAAAAAAAAAAATTTTCCCCCCGCACTAATTTCACCCCAAAATGTCATCTCCAAGCGAATTTTCACCAACGTGACCAACTGTCTCAACAACGAAAAGAAAATGACCCAGATTGACAAATTAAGGGGCTGACACCTCAATGTGCCCAAAACCAACTTGAAAAAACGTTTTCCTTCTCTCGACAGAACTAGTAGAATGAACCCTTTACCTTCAAAAGCTCGCTACACAGTCAAATCTAATCTGCAACCCATACGAAACGAAACAACGGCCCCTCGCAGTAAAAAATAAACGACGGAGCAGAAGTAAAAAATATCCCGTGGTAAATAACTAACGGAAAACGCAACGACGGGAAAGCACCCCAAAACTGAAACGGTAAAACCCCCGACCGTGTCCCCGGAGCGAAAAACCCTTTTTTTTTTTTTTTTTTTTAAAATAAAAAAAAACGAACGTTCCCCGCTCCCCATTAGACCCCCAAAACACCAACAAAAAACCCCCCTTTGGGAAAATTTTATTTTTTTTCTTGTTTCCCCCCCCACCCCCCAAAAAACCCCCCCCCCCCCCCCCCCACCCCCCCCCCCCCCCCCCATCCTTCCTCCCCCTCCCCCCCCCCCCCCCTTTCCCCCCCCCGGGTTTCCCCCCCCCTTTTTCCCCCCCCCAAAAATCCC
>CM031623.1:19744450-19749450 GCA_018398815.1 Conus ventricosus
GCCCGGGCCGGCCCCCCCTTTGCCCCCCCCACCCCCTCAGTTCGGCTAGGATCCCCTCCGGAACACCTCCAGGTCCCCCCCTTTTGGCCATCTCCACTCAAGCAGAAGAAAGAAACGAACCGCCCTGCGGGGATGCAGTCCCTGCCGCATAATCGTGACTTTGTAAATTAGGGGTTGAATGCAGGGCAGGGTGGGGGACTTTTGTACTTTTTAAACAATAAGAAAGTAAACTTTTAAAATCTTTATTTTCTTTGGTTTCATTGTTCCCCCCTTTCCCTGTTTCTTTTTTCCCTTTTTTCCTTTTACTAAAATTTTTTCACATTCCAATTTCCATTACATTCCATTCATATTACAAATTGCAAGCGAAAAACCTTGCAATTACTTTACATTTAAACATACCAGATAAATTTCCCATAACCTCACACATTTTTCCCTTTTTTACTAAAAAATATTTTTTTTAAAAGAAACAAATAAAAAAAACCCACGAGACAACAAACAAGACAAGGAGCAAAACCAATGGTGGGACCCCAAAGGGGGAAATCTCCCTAGTCGACTGAAGTTGTCGGCGGCAACTCTTCCTTCCGACCCCTTGATGTTAAATTACAAAAAAAATAAAAAAAATAAAAAATTTGCTTCAATCTTTGAAGTATCGCCTCGGGAATACCCTGACCAACTTTTAAAAATTTTAACGACTCCACTTAAAACAGATATAATTTCAACATGCAAAGCCCAAAAGAGCATTGCTTAACTCCAACTTAATAAATGCCCTCATGTCATTTAAAATACAACTGACCGAATAAATCCAACCCCATAGGCTTTACAAATCTAAAACCCCAAACAAAATAAAAACCCCTTTAGCTATAAAATTTTATTTACCAAACGGGGTGTAAGACAGAAGAAAACTACTGACAAGCTTCATCACGAAGAGTAAACCCCACCATAAATACGCACCCCCCACAAGAAGGCAAGAGTCTGGAATACTCTAAGAAGGGTTTTGGGTCCCCCAAGTTTGGGGAACCCTTCCAAGGGATTTACTGCCTTCCCCCAGCAAGGGTTTCCCGGGCCCGGGTTCCGCTACCTCCACGACGAAGGGGGAAAAAGAAATGGCTCCCAACCGGGACGGGCCTCTACCACAAAGAAAAAGCAAGAAAGAAAACCCGAACACGGGCATAGCGCAAATTTCCCCCTTCCCCCACACAAACACCTATACATTCACACACTTAAGCATAAACACATGTTTTTATGCATGAACCCGTGAAGCCCCCCCCTGAAACCGTTTTAAAAAGACAAACAACCCACAACCCATTCCCGGGTCTCCCATTTCCCTCTCCCCCTTTTCCCTATTGGGGGTTTAAAAGGGGGATGCATGATCCACAGGGCGGTGCAAAAACTAATGGACAGAAAAGCTCCCCCCTCTCCTCTACACCCCCATACAAAGTATAACTGCTGTAAACTTTTTAAACGAAACCCCATTCCAATGAACATTCAAATACGGGTCCGCCCATGCAACCCCCCAAACCAAAAAAAGCTTGTGCCAATGAGGCACAGCTTGACACCCCCGAATGGAACTGGTCTAAATTTACAATCTGATAAAAATAACTTAAACCTTTCAACTTAAAATTCCTTGAAGGGTCACACACGCTACTTTTTTATCCACGCCTCCCACACCCTTTTAAAAAAAAAGATTATAACGGGCACTTCCTTTTCCCAAACACGGGGTCGTACCCCAGGGAATTAAACTTCGATCAGGTATCAGTTTCCCATTGCGCGTCCAGGGATATGCTGAAAAAAAAAGCAAACTCTGCAATTCAAGTGCCCACCCCCAAAAGGCGTGGGCGAAAGGGGGAATGCGATGTAGATCCCAAAGGGGGTGGTACCCACGGGACAAAAAAATTCTCCCCCTACGGTAAGGGTAGAAAGGGCGTGGGGCCCATACCACTGCAAGACATTCTTGCCAAATATGGGTATTTTTTTTCCGCTCCCTATTTTTTACTTGCAAGGGTGACGGGGAAACAACCTTTTCCCCTTGCCCGAAAGAGCACTCCCCCCCAACCATCGGGAAGGCTTGGGGAGTAGTCCTTTGACACGCATCACAATTCGACAATATTTCCTGACATTTGAATTCCGGCCGAGAAGTGTGTTGGATTCTTTCCAGGAACCCTTGTGCCAAATGCCCGCCATGGGGGGTTCTTCCCAAGGGTAGAACTGTGCTTTCCAACGCTTTGGGCACCCCCGGGGTTACCGCCCTGTCTCGCGTCCCAATTCTGTGTAAAAACCCTTTCCCTTGATGAACGACACTGACCATTTCTTTGTCCTTGGGGGGTTTCCCTACCATACCCAAGGGTGTTGATCAAAGGGACCCTTCCCCAAAGACTTCGCAGGGTAGTGGATCCAGGTCCCCAGTCATTTTGGGAAAATGGTTTCATAGAGGCTTAAAACCCCTTTTTTCCCCTCTTGCTTTTTGGGGAGCGCGTTGTGGCGCCACGAAACTTCCCCGCAAACTCGACTGAAATTCTCGGTGCGGCCACCCTAAAAAACTCCGGTTTCCCCCTTTTTAAAAGGGGAATACGGGCTGCCGAAATGCCACTCCCCAATTTTTCCTTGAAAGTATGGTGGGGAAATATCCCCCGGGACAGTACCCTTTCACCTTAAAGGAAGATTGACCCCCCGATCCTGAATTTCTTCCCATGGCGCCTCGGGGGGGACCAACTTCTCGTCGAAAAATATGGTCGTGGCCCCATGTCACGAATTTTTAAATGGTTTTCCCCACCCCCCCGGGGGAAACCGGGCAGATGGGTTGTGATCTCACTTTTCCAAACCATTTTTGGGGGGGGGGTAAATGCTTGGCCAAAGGGCCCTTTGGGACAGTCCTTCCAGGGGGTTGGGAGGTCACCGCACAAGTACACTTTAAACCTCTTGCTTTCCCCTTTGGGAGAATTTAGCATACCTCGGGTGAAGGCTGGTCCATGCGGTTTTTCCTTTTCCTTTTCCTTGCTTGCCCCCGGGTACCCCCCCAAAATAACCCCGGCCCCCAAAAGCTTCCGAAATTTTGAGGGCCTGCTTAAATACTCTGGTTGGCCTCCCCTAATTTCACTGTAATCGTGAAACAGATTTCAGAGTTTTCCAGCGGGAAACAATCTTTCATACCTTTTCGCATTTCCCAACCAATATTAACCCTTTAAAGTCTGCCCCGAACTGTTGGAAAGTTTCATTTGCCATCTTCTTCAGGGACAACTCCCCGCCATTTTTTTCTGTAGCTGTCACCTCCGGCGCAAAGCACCCTTTTTAATTTCTTCGTAATTTTTTTCTTTGTGGAATGTTATAAAGGTTTCCCTTGGTTTTCCTGTCAAGTTTCCAACAAATTTAAAAACCTTCTGTTCATTTCAAGGGAAAATTCCCGCCCTATAAAATGTTTAAGGAAGGTACAAGGCATCTCCCTCCCGTAAAATGGGATGTGTAACTTTGGGGTCTAAGTGCAGTTCACGTTAATTCTGGTTCCCCCGGCCTTTGGAGATTCTTTAACCAGGTGATGAATAGTTTCCCCCCCAAGTAAACCCAATTGCTCTACACTTTTGTCCTTTAAAGACCCTTTCCTCTTCCATCTTTTCTTTTAATCCTGTTCTTTTTCTCCTTCTTCTTTCTGCTCTTTCTTTATCCGCCCCCTCTATTTTTCGTTTGTCGTTTTTTTCCATCTCGTTGCCTCCATGTTCCTTCTTTTCTTTCCAACCTTCTCTTCCCTCTCCATTTTCCCTCTATTTTTCTTTTTTTTCTCTTGGGCCCCTCTTTTCTTCCCCCCTTTTTCCCCCTCTCTTTTCTCCCCCTTTCTTCTTTATTTTTCCCTTCTCAATTTCATCACATAAAGGATCCCTGGTTTGGGTTCCAGAAGTATAAGGCGGAGGGAAACCCCGGTATATTACCCTAAGGGGACTATTGAGTCGATTTCCCCGGAAAAAAGGGGGGCGACCACCATAAGGAGGCCAATTCCCCGGGGGGGAATGGCAAACACAGAAGGGGGGGCAACGATGGTGCTGAACCCGCCTCACGAAAGACAATTGTGTAGTTTTCCAATTTTCCCCCGCGTAATAGGGGGCTTTCATATTTGTCCCCGGACAATTCCACCCTTTTTACCTGGATCTGGTGAGGTAACGATTTTCCCCCGTCCCCATGAACATGTTTTGTCGTAAATAAACCCGATTTAAAACTGTGCCAAAAGTGACCTTTCTCACCTCAAAAAAGTTCCCCCCCTTTTTTTTTAAAAAATTTGAAAAATTTCCCATCCCTCAATGGACCAAATAGGCTAAGGGGAACCTGCTGAACGGATCCTTTAACACAAATCAAAACACAATCCTTGACCTTTCCCTGAGAACTTTCCCAAAAAGTAGGGAATGTATATTTACCCCAAAACCAAATGTTAACTGGCAAAAATTGGAAAACAACTCTCCGCCCCCGTGACTGATCCCCGCCCGTAACCTTAGTTCCAAAGCAATCAAAAAAAAAAAGTTTCCCCCCCTAATTTCAGCTCCAGAAAAAGTCCCTCCCAACGAAAGGTTTTTTTCTCAACGACCAAATGTCCAACCGGGAAAGAGAAAGACCCAGATGACAAATAACGGCTGACCCTAATTTCACAAGCCCAAATTGACCACGATTTCCCTTCTCTCGACGTATAGTATGCAATGAACCTTTCCCCCGAAGCTCGCTACCAATCAAACTAATCTGCTAACCCCCTGACGTTTTCGGTAAACAACGGACCTCGCAGTAAAAAAATAAACGACGGGGCTGAAAAACAAAATCACACGGGGAAAAAACTAACGGATAACGCGCCAAAAAACGGAAAGCACGCAAAACTGAAAGGGGAAACACCACGACAGTGTACCTCGGCCCCCCAACTTTTTTTTTTTTTTTTTTTTTTAAATAGAACAAACTCAACGTCTCCACTTCCCGGGGCTATTTAAACCCCACCACCACACACACCACACAAAACCTCTGTTTTCATTGGCAAA
>CM031623.1:19759450-19761950 GCA_018398815.1 Conus ventricosus
ACAGTTGAACATCTGTTCCATCAGTTTACACAGGCATCTGGTCAGTACTACTGGAGAATAATTCAGGAGAAGGGTATGTCAACTCTTTTTTCGGATTTAGGACTAGGAATGATGAGAGCTTTCCGCCAGTACCCTGTAGTCCTGACATGATCGTGTACCGTCAGAAGGCTCTGGAGACAGCTTTCCATCAGATGTTTTGAGAAGCTGGTCATGGATGTCATGAACGGCAGGTGCAGAATGACTGCTACAGGTTTGCTGAGCAGCTGATTTCAGCTCATGAAGTGAGCATGGCAGATTGCAGACTTCGGTATTGTTGGAAGAGGAGAAGTTACCGGGGAATGTTTGTTTGAGTTGTTTGTTTCTCAGAAAAACAGCGAATTTATTTGTGGAGGAAGAGTTTGACTCAACAGTCGAGGTCACCATAATAGCAACAGCTTGTTTTTCTGTGATCAGGCAATCTTAAGTTTTAATTGGCAGACAGTTTTTTTAAAAAAATAATTTTCATGATTGGTTTCCATACTTTTTTTTCTTGAAGGTCTTTGCGGCTACCTTGGAGCAGAAATCTGTTCAAGACTGACATTTGCAGTTTTTGAAAATATAGCAAGGTTTGGTGCGAAGAGTTTGGTGGGCCCTACGGTTAGATTCTGATGGACTGCGGAAGAGAAAGTGTTGATTGAGCCTTTTGGCGCTGGTGCTCGTAATACAAGGGAGTTTTGTCCATCTGAGGTTTGATTGAAATTGTTGGTGTACATGTTTTTTAAGACAATTGATGACAATACTTGTCAGGGTATCTGCATGGTACAGACTTTGCAAAACCTTATCCTCTACTAACTCTCTTTGGATATTAGATCCCAGCTGGCTTTTTAAAGTTGAGGCGTTTCGGTAAAATGCTATTTTCTGTAGTTTTATATCATAAGACATTTGGAAAATGGTCACTTCCTTGCAGATGATCATGTACACTCCAGTCAAAGTCCAAGACCAGTGAGGGATTGCACACTGACCAGTCTCTATAACAACGTGTACCGTTTGAAGGCTGAAGATATGTTGAGGAACCAACATTCAGACAACACAGGTCAAACTCAGAGAAGACATCCTCCAGAAGAAGAAGACCTCGGGAGGAAGTGTCTATACTACCCCAAAGAGGAAAGTGGCCATTCGGTCTCCCCAAAGCGACAAGAGCTGGTTAGCTCGATTGAAGAATTCCATGAACGTTCTTCAATCCAGCTAACAACGATTGAAGAATTGCATGAACGTTCTTCAATCAAGCTAACAACGATTGAAGAATTGCATGAACGTTCTTCGATCCAGCTAACAACGATTGAAGAATTGCATGAACGTCATTCAATCCAGCTAACAACGATTGTAGAATTGCATGAACGTTCTTCAATCCAGCTAACAACGATTGAAGAATTGCATGAACGTTCTTCAATCCAGCTAACAACGATTGAAGAATTGCATGAACGTTCTTCGATCCAGCTAACAACGATTGAAGAATTGCATGCACGTTCTTCAATCAACATGAACGTTCTTCAATCAAGCTGACAAGCTCTTGAAGTTGAACATTAAAATGAGGCAGGGAACAGTAAACAATAAACAAGTAGGGTAACTCTTGCTCTTTTTGCTCATCTTCTTATGGGAGCAAGAGTTACCCTACTTGTTTATTGCTTAACTGAAGATGAAAATGGTGGTATATATAAGGTGGACGCCGTTATTGTTTGATGTAAAGAAATTCTGGCAGCTGTAGATCTCAGAGAGGAGTGAAGGTTGACAGGGCTGAAGAACAGAGATGTGTGGATGAGTAGCGAGACTCCACCCGTTATTCCCAGTGCCATGGGATGAGCTGGTTCCGAAAGTACATTGAAACCTGAAAGAGTACAGGTCTTCTGTTTGTGTATTTGTGTTTCTCATCACACCCATTGCGCAGACGCACTATCTTGAAGTGTTAAAGAGTGAATTCTCTCCCTTCGTCACTTCTTGACGAAACTCGCATCCGGTGAAAACAGGTTGCTGCGAGAATCCCCATTCAGTCTGGCATCCAGCGATGATTCAGTCTGGCATCCAGCGATGATTCAGTCTGGCATCCAGCGATGATTCAGTCTGGCATCCAGCGATGCGTATTATTCAGTCATATCCTTTAAAGAAGTTTTGAGGTACCCATTTCGGATTTCCACCACTAATGGTGAGATGTCTTTTAATGTTGATAAATCCACAAAATTTCATTATATCTATGTGTAAGGTCTTGGCCGTCGGAGCAGGAATAGCTCAGTTGGTAGAGTATCGGATTCGTAATCTTGGGGTTGCGGGTTCGCATCTCCGCTGGGCCGTTTCGGTACAGGGGGATTTTTTTCCCCTGGGAGTTAACATTGGTTCTGACTTCATTCCCAATACAGTCCTTCAAATGAGACTATAAACCGAGGTTCCGTGTGTGAACGCACGCACAACATCTTGCACACAGGTAAATTCCCATCAGCAACTTTCGGAAGAGAAGGCCAGTTTGGCC
>CM031623.1:19764508-19769508 GCA_018398815.1 Conus ventricosus
AGATAAAAGGACAGATAGATAGATAGATAGATATCTCTTTGTGTGTATGTATGTATATGTGTGTGTGTATGTGTGTGTGTGTGTGTGTGTGTGTGTGTGTGTGTGTGTGTGTGTGTGTGTGTGTGTGTGTACGTGTGCGTGTGTGTGCGCGCGCGCGTGCGTGCGTGTGTGTGCTTTATGTGTGTGTGTGTTTGGGGGGGGGGGGGTAGGTTGTGGGGTATAGCGCCGCGCGCGTGTGTTTGTGTGTGTGTGTGTGTGTGTGTGTGGGTGTGCGTGTGTATGTGTGTGTGTGTGTGTGCGTGTGCGTGTGTGTGTGTGTGTGTGTGTGTGTGTGTGTGTGGTTTATTAGCCTACGTCATTTTTTGTCTCTGTACCCAAGTTGATCCCTCTTCAGTATTTCGTTAGAGGTTTGACAAAGAATCTTCTTCGTGCGCTACCAGCATGCATACTGACTCGTCTGAAAGACCAGCACTCCCTCACAAAACCATTGCGAAACAGAGGGCAAAAAAAAAATTGATTGACAGGAGAATCGAACCAAGGAACCCATACTTTAACGTAACCAAAGGGGGAGGCTTTATTATCCACTACGGACCGTTCCATCCTTCCCTTTCCTCCCAGACTCACGGGTGCCGTTGCACAAGGAATCGCCCAGTCGTGACGCAGACCCAACGGAGGTGGAGGGGGAGGTGGGGGGGGGGGGGGGGGGGAATTGGGGGGGGGGGGGGGGGAAAGCTCAAAGACGTGACGTTGGGAGGCAGAGGCAGAAGAAGATCCTCGCTTTTTGTTCGTTCCAACCGACATTCTTCGCCAGAGTTATAAATAGAACCGCAGGCACCAGGACTTGTGTTGTGCTGGCTGCGAGACAGAGCACAGCGCCGGTCGGGTCGAGTGGCAGGCAGCAATGAGGAAGGAGGACTGGGATCAGTGGCAGACCCGACAGTGGAAACCGAAACTACAGGCACCTCCCTTCTGCAGATGATGCGAAAGTGGGTGAAGGGAAGAAAAAGAAGAAGAAGAAGAAGGAAAGAAGAAGCAGGGAAACACTCATTACAAGTAAACACTGTCTCTGGCTTCGGACGGAAAGTTAGAGGTCTAGAAATGAATAGACAGCCCAGGGTTTGTGTGGTGTGTGGTGTGCGAGTGGTGTGTGTGTGTGTGTGTGTGTGTGTGTGTGTGTGTGTGTGTCTGTTTTGTGAGAGACAGACTGACAGAGAGAGACCCCACGCCAGGAGCGAGGGAGAGAAGGGGAGAGAGAGAGAGGTGAGAGAGAGAGAGAGAGAGAGAGAGAGAGTGAGGGGCGTGTGTGTGTGTGTGTGTGTGTGTGTGTGTGTGTGTGTGTGTGTGTGGTGTGTGTGTGTGTGTGTGTGAGTGAGTGCGTGGGGACAGAGATGAGAAAGAGAGTGAGTGCTTTGTGTGCGTGCGTGCGTGGGTGTGTGTGCGTGTGTGTGTGTGTGTGTGTGTGTGTGTGTGTGTGTGTGTGTGGGGTGTGTGTGTTTGTGCAAGTGCGTGAGACACAGAGAGAGAGAGAGAGAGGTTAACTACCACACACACCTAATCCAACAAGACAGTTTTCGAACTTATCTCGGGGAAACAATAACGAAAAATCTCCCGAGCTGGAAGTCTGTGCCGGTCAATTTCTTCCACATCACACACCGTTACGGATAGAACATCAAAAGTCAAAGGGAAAAGAGAACAAGATGCAAAGCATTTTAAGCGTACCCCCAGTTTTCTTCCTGAAAAACGTCACAATCAAACATCCGTCACAAGTATTTGACGTCACAATAAAAAACATGCGTCATAAAGTATTTGTTGTACATGTCAAGAGGTATTCCATAAGAAAAAAAAAACCCTTTTGGGGGCGGGTTATAGCCATTATTAACGGCTATTCTGGTAAAATAACACATCGGGCATCATCCGTGGGCCATAATGAAACATACCTACAAATGTTCGGAAAGATCGGCCTAAAAGTTTTGTCTGGGCGAACGGAACACATGTTGACCACGGAAAACAGATAGACAGCATTTCTGCGTTCCCCCTGTAAAGTACCCCTGTTCTATAATAAGAGCTGAAAGTACAAAAAGCGATCGTGACCAACCTTACCACTCTGCGGCGCGAAGCACACACAGTAGTCTAGTTCGAGATTTTACAGAACGTTGAAACTCTGAGGCTATACTTAATCGTGCCTTATCCTCGTGTTCCGTGCAGTTATCTGATGTTGTGGTGTGTGCGCACACCCCACCTGTGCTTCAGTGTTGCCAGTGGGGCGCAATCGCTATTTCGCTGTTTCCGCCAAGATGTTATCTTTTTTCTGGCGTATATTTAGGTTAACAAAACAACGCACAAAATGTGCGCGTGAGCGTAACACTGATACACAGACAAGACACAGACACAGACACACACACAAAACACCACACACACACACACCACAAAACACACACACACACACACAACAGTACGCACACAAAATACGCACGCACACACACACACACAACACACACACACACACACACACACACACACACACACACACGCGCGCGCGCGCGCGCGCGCGGGCCCCGCGCACGCAACGCACGCACACACACTCACATAGATACATAAATACATAGATACATACATGCATACATACATACATACATAATAAAATACTTTTATACAAGCAGAAGTAAGCAAGCCAGCAAGCGCGCACGCCGCGCACACAACACATACACACACGCACACCAAAACACACCCCACAACACACACACACACACACAACACACACACACACACACACACACACACACACACATACCCACACACACAACACACACAATGATGATGATGAAGCTACAAAAATTCATATGACATGTTAAAAGTATTTTTTAAAAATTTATTAAAAAAAAAAAAAGAAGATGAAGAAAAAAAAAAACGACTAATTTCATATGAAAACGATGACCGTTTTATCATCTCAATTGTCACTTCACAGGGACAACAAGTCATAATGAGCTTAATGAACCTAATCATCTTCCAAAGAAAAAAGCTGGCGGTTCCCACACTCCTTCTCCTCTTCACCCCCCCCATCCCAACCAACCCCCACCCTACTCCACCCCCCCTGCCTCCGCCCCCCCCCCCCCCCCCCCCCCCCCCCCCCCCCCCCCCCCCCCCCCCCCCCCCCCCCCCCCCCCCCCCCCCCCCCCCCCCCCCCCCCCCCCCCCCCGCAGCATCACTTCATCCCCGTTTGTCTCTCCCCCCACCCCCATCCCGCCTCCCCACACTCCACCAGTTTGACCAATCAAAATCCACAGAAACTACCTCCCTTGTCATTACAGTAGAGATGACCTTCATTTTACCCCTCCCCATTCGTCACCGCCCTCCCACCCCCCACCCTGACCCTCCCACCCCACCCCATCTCCACGGCCTTCCCATCCTCCTTCTCACCCTAACCCCACCACCTCACATTTGTCATTCTAATACAGACTACCTTCATTTTTTACCCATCCGCATCCGTCGCCCACCCACCCACCCACCCACACACCACCACCACCACCACCGCCGCCACCACCATCTCCCATGGCCGTACCCTCCTTTCTGCCCCTCTCCCCACGGATGTTAAAACACTCTTTTTCTATGTCTGTGCCTCTCACCCCATTCCATCCCACCAGCTTGACCAGCAAATTCCCTGTCAGTTGAAACGGACAATGATTTAAGGGATATATGGACACTCTTAACGTCTGGCCCATGGTCAGAGTGCAGATGACCTTCATTCTATCCAGCTCCATCTTCCGTTCTTCCTTCCACCCCCCCCACCCCCTCCCCCCCCCCCCCCCCCCCCCCCCCCCCCACCGTACTCTCTCTCTCTCTCTCTCTCTCTCTCTCTCTTCTCTCTCTCTCTCTCTCTCTCTCTCTCTCTCCCTACTCTCACCCCATATCCCTAAGCTGGTCCAACATCCCCTTTGTTTGTTTATTTATCTATCGGTTTATTTATCTAGTCATTCAGTCGGTCAGTCAGTCATACATTCATTCAAATCTACTTCTCTATTCATCTATTTATTATTCATTCATTCATTCATTTACTTATTCATTCCATCTCGACTCTGATCTCACCCTGAAACACCACATAGCCAAAATCTGCCAAGCATCCTTTCTCGAACTCCGTCGCATCAGCTCTATCAGACCTTTCCTTACAGAACAGGCCACGAAGACATTGGCGTCTTCCTGCATTCTGTCAAGACTAGATTACTGAAACGCTCTTCTCCTTGGTGTACCCGCAGCCAGCCTCACTCCAGCCACTACGACGTGTTCAAAATTCAGCCGTCGCCTTATCTTCAAGGTGCCAAAACAGCACCATACTTCGGATCTCCTGAAGAAATTACACTGGCTCAAAATCGAGCACAGAATTCAGTATAAGTCGGCGTGTCTATGTTAAAGGTTATCATAGGTGAAGCGCCTACCAATCTCTGATCGCTTCGAAATATATATTCCTGCACGTCCTCTCTGTTCTTCCTCTGTTGACCGAATTTTTCGAATTTCCTCATATAACCGAAAGCAGCACGGTTCTAGAGCATTCTCATTTTCTGCGGCTAGACTCTGGAATTCACTACTTTTCCATCTACGTCATGCCCCTTCCTTCCCGACTTTCAAGTCTGCACTTAAAACGTTATCTGTTCAAACGCCAGTTGCAGGATACACCTGAAATATTACTGAATTACTACATGTCACTTGCACACTTTGTTTGTGTACAAATGAGCTGTTCAGCGTGTTATATAGTGTGTTTATGTATGCAACATTGTGTTCCAGTGTGTGTGTGTGTGTGTGTGTGTGTGTGTGTGTGTGTGTGTGTGTGTGTTTCTGCTTATATTTTTTAGATGCTGAATTGTTAAAACTTGTAAAGCGCCTGTAGCCTACGTTGTTAGGATGGGCGCTATAGAAACTGTCCTCATTATTATTATTATTCATTCATTCATTTATCTATTCATCGTTTATTTGCAAATCTGTTCATCTATCATTCATTCATCATTCAT
>CM031623.1:19779799-19787299 GCA_018398815.1 Conus ventricosus
ATACGTCCTCAACCGCCCAAGTTACAACAGCAAGGAATTGGCACTGGGAGGAATCCAGATCATGGTAGTCAGGTGGGAACGAAACATAGGTTGGCCTACCAATTCCTCAGGTTGTCTGTTTCCATGGACACGTACTGTCGCCGACACGTGGAGTCGACGTCAATATCACAGTTAACGGAAAGACCTGGGATTGAACTTAGAAAAAAATAAACCCACGCTGGGCGTCTTCTGGTACAAGTCTGGGAACGTAGTTGGCACCTTCGAAAAGAAGGGATCACAGATGTTTCATGGATGTCTAATACGGTTAAGGAAGGATGTGTTTGCAAGCTGATCAATCGATCCCATTTTCAAGAAAATTGAACTAGTCTGATCGGGACGACTGATGGAAGTAAGGAGCTTGTGTAAGGCGAAGGATACGATGGTCATCTGCCCCAATCAAATCGGCTTCTTCTCTATTGTACGCCAACCGAGGATGTTGCAGTTCTATTTCGCCTGTGTTCGACAGGTTCGTTACGCACCTATTTTCTAACTCTGTGAAATGGAGACTCCGACTCCATGTTCATGGCCATGGTGGTGACGGGTGGAGTGAGACTGTTCAACCTGAGCTGAATCGCACAGTTCTACCGAGGACATACAAAAAAACTGAGTCCCTTCTAATCTTTGTGGGAACGCTCACCAAGTCTCTTCGTTTCCTGCATACTATCTGGACAGGATTGGACCCCTCTTCTCTGCTGCTTGGGAACGACTAAATGTGGACAAATGAACTCTCAGTCTTTTCAAAGTTGAGTACATGGGGGAACGGAACCAGTGGCTCTTTGCTCAATACACCTGTTTTTTTTAAGATGGGAGTTTGTCTGACAAATTACTTGAGCTGTAAGGGGTTCAGCCCCCCCCCAAACGCCACAATTTGTTAGGTCAAAGGAGTCTGTCTGTGGGGCTGTGAGGGAGGATGTGATCAAGAGTTTCTGTATAGACAGAAGGACTATGTTACACTACCAACATTCACAGGAACGCAGCTCTTTCTTCTACATCAAACGGATGTTCCTGAAGATGAGACCGCAGCACACAATCCCCTTTCGATTTAGATTAATGAGGTGTATAAATCAATTTTTTCTTGTTCTTCTGTAGGTTAGTAGAAGTAAGAAAACACCCGAAGGTTGCTGGGGAGGACCCAGAGTAGCACTGTTTTAACATACCTTTAGTGCAGTCATGTACTCCCTTGGAGGCCCTGCGCTGTTGTTGAGATGGGGTACAGGCACGCGCAGGACCTCCATTTAGATATCAAGGGACTTATTGCTCTGAACAGAGGTAATTTGACTCAGGATGCAGCTCATTAACAGCCTTAGAGTAGAAGCCCATGGGTGTACAGCCCGTATTTCTTGACTCTGCAGTGCCACCGGCGAAAAAAAACACCACCTCCAGCTGCCCGTGCACACCACACAGACCCCAACCACCCCTGGCCCACGGAGGACAGATGAAGACGACAGTGCACTCCAGAACAGCCAAGCATTTATCCATACGGTCTTATGTGCCCTCAAGAGGAGAATCAGAATGATTGTAGTCTTTCCCTACTGTTCAGGACTTGCCCTGTGGTACATGGGTCTTTCCTATCCGTCTCTGGACATTTCTCAGGGTCAGCCTTGTTTAAGGCAAAGAAGAATAAAAGAAACACCCAGAAGGTGCTGAGTTGACCAGAGATGCACTTCTTAACCTGCCTTTTGTGCTGGTCCTGTACCACCATTGGTGGCACCTGGCTTGTGTTGACACGATGGGTACTGCACGCGCTGGGACACTCCATTAAGATATCAAGGGACATAAACTGCTCCTGATAGAGGTTAAATTAGGACTACAGGATGCAGCTCATAACTGCCTTAAAGTAGCTTCCCCATGGGGTACACGCACGTATTTCATGATTGCAGAGCCCCACCCGGCGAATGAATAACACCACCCTCCAGCGCGAGCACACCCCACAGTCCGATCCTCCCTGAACACGGACTGATGAAGTCAGTGCCAACTCACAGGAAACAGGCCATGCTTTCGCCATACGGTCTATGTGCCCTCAAGAGAGAATCCTATGTTGTAGTCTTTCCACTGTCATCAGGACTTTCCTGTGGTCGCGTGGGTCTTTCCTCTCCGTCCATACTGGACCTTTCTCCAGGTCTGCCTTTGTTATGGCATATGAAGAAAAAGAAAACAAACCGATGGTGCTGGGGACGGACCCAGAGATGCAACTGTCTTCAGCTGCATTTTAGTGCTATCCTGTACCTTACCATTGGAGGCCTGCGCTGGGTTGGACGATGGGTAAAGGCTCGCGCAGGACACTCCATTAAGATATAATGGGACTAACTGCTCCTGATCAGAGGTAATTTAGATATCAGGATGCAGTCTCATTTAAAGCTTAAAGTAGCTTCCCCAAGGGTGTTGCCCCTTCAAACTCCACTGCAACTGTTCCAGCCGTATTTCATGAATGCAGAGCCCACCGGCGAAAACACAACCTCCAGCCTATGTTAGTTATGTATGATACTTCGTCTGATCCTCCCGTGGTGGTGTGGACATGAGGACGGTCTGATCCAGGTCCACGATGTTGCAGAATGATTCTTGTAATCGAGGATCTCATCGTGTTGGGGGAGTGTGCGTTTTCGCTCGTTGAAAAGGGAAACCAGCAAGTCTCGTCAATGTGGAAAACTATCCAACTTGACCCAAACATGTTTTTCGGCCTTGTCCAGGTCGGTGAGCGTCCGTGCCAGGAGGAACTCTTCTTCTTTTTCTTGGCCGTGTTCTCATACCATTTTACATAGGAGTTGGGTAGGTGTTTGATACACTTTTAAGCGACGGTCTCGAAGCAAGGCGAGGCACCGAAGAAAAAACAACCCCAGAGTTGTCGACTGTTACAGAAAAAAGAGTGGTTTTCGTCCTTCACGTGTTGGTTTGATGCATTGATGGTCGTGATGAAATTCAGATGGAGGACGATCGCAGCTAGCCAGTGGGGTAGTCGGGTGACAGGGTTGATTCAGAAGCTGTTTGAGCGATGGAACTGGACATTCTACTTTGAGTCAGGGATGTTGCTCGTCTGGGCGTGTTCCCAGACATCCTGGTCAGTTAATGGTCTTACAGGAACTCGCGTATTTGTTCTGGTGTTGATCAGACGTGGTGTGTCCCATGTCGGACGTTGTTCTGGGATGCATGAAAGAAATACGATTGTCATCGTTGTCTATGTGTGGCTGAGGTTGATTTTAAATAGTTTGCTTTGCTCTCAAAATGGCGTTGAGGACGGTCGTTTCCAGTCCGTTCTTCCTGATGCTCCCAGTCGGGTTTGTTAAACATGGGTTCATGCTTGTCCACTCAATAGAAATGAGAGCGAAATGGTGCGCCAGCTGTCGGCAGTAGATCTGCCGGATTTGGTAGCAATATCATCTTGATTGAAATCAACACCACCCCTTCAGATCTATCGTGCCTTTTGGGTTTTGCCAACTGATCTGATGATAAAGTTTTCTTGTTTTTCTTTTCCTGATTCTTTTCTTCTTGCTGTTTTTCTTCTGTCAAATCTTTCTTTATGTTTTTTTTTCTTCTAGCAGCCGTTTGTTGTCGTGAGATATTAAATGTAAATCGAAATTTTCTTTTCTTACGAAATTTCACTGCGCCGCAAACGTCCACATTGCAAAAATTTGTGATGTGTTCTAAAGTATGGACTGATTGCACATGTCTTTTGCAGGTTATATTTCTTCTGGAAAGATGCGTCGTGACAGACCTCTCACAGTCGTGGTTTTAGTCTCCATAATTCGGCTACCAAAAGTAAAAAAGAAAAAACTAACGTTTCCTCGATTAAAACTATTACGAAAACACATTGTCATCTAAGGTTGTACGCCACGCGGTAAGGGACATCACCATCATGTAGCAATTCAACCTTCATCTCATTTATTGTTTACCTCCCAGCTTAGAAAAGACATTTACCATCAATAAAACCCTGACCATCATTATTCAAGGTTATCCCCCCCCCCCCCACCCCCAACCACCCACCCCCCCCCCCCCCCCCCCCCCCCCCCCCAACACCCTTGTCTTCTGTGATAGCGTGTTTATATCAGGTATGATATGGTCACAGCGCTTTATAAGTAAATATATTAATGTCTGTCTCCGGAAAAAGAAAAAATGTACCACAGAGAAATTCGCGACAATCCGTGTTCCCTCTGCGTTTTTAAAATGGGCCCAACAAAGTGACTCAATCGTTCAAAGCTCTCATGTATGTGACATTGAAAGTTGTCTATACTTTCCTTGACTTGTCTATATAGTTATCCAATGTCATTCAGATTTCCCCTCATTTTATCAAAAGGGTTGCTTAGAGGGGTTACCGCGTTTTCTAAACCCTGTATATCAAAAAACTAAACATCTGATTTTTGCATGTGGTTGTCTCCAATAAATACGAGCGTAAAAAGTGTTTTTTAGATCATGTAAATACTCACCAAACATCTGTATGGTGATAAGAGACTCTATTTCGTGATTGGAAGGTCACATTAAAAGGTGTATCTCTCAGTCAAGATCATACATTATAAAACCTTTCACAATAAACCGGTGTTGAAATGAAGGTAAGAACGTTTTGATTTAACTTTCAAGGGTCAGTGCTTTTTTTGGGTTTTTTTTTTTTTTTTAAAGCAAAAGGTAATGGTTTGACCCATGTTTAAACTGTAATCAATGTTGCAAATATGTCTGTTGCTTGACTGAAATAATTTATGTGATAAATAACTCATTGGTATAGCATTTTCTTTTTGGTTGTGTTTATTAATATAAGGTCTGGACCAGAGCGTTATCATTACGTGTGTGTAAAAGGAGCTTTTAAAAAAACACCAATAAAAAAACATGTAATTAATTCAGTGATGAATTTAGAATTTGATGTTTGATATAACTCTTTTGGTCGATTTCGAAATATTCAAGTAATTCTTTATACTGTGAATTTAGTGATGATTCTTCTTCTTTTCTTTCCTATTCCTCTTCCTCTTTTTTCTTTATTTATGTGTCTGTGTCTCTGACGTCTTGTGTCTCTGTCTGTATGCGTTTATGTGTATCCTTTTTTCTGACTCTGTATCGATCACGGGTCCGCGTTTAAACCAGCACGACCCAGTGATCAATTGTGTATTTGTTTTATTCTTTGGGCATTATGTGAGACAGCTTAACGGACCACTACTAGATTAATGGGGAAGAAAAAAAAAATGTGTCATCGTTTTTGTGGCTGGGGCATTCCCCGGCTTAGCCTTGGGATGAATGGAAAAAAAAAAGTGTTATCGTTGTATGAGGCTGTATTAACGTCAGGTGGCAACCCCCTTAGCCCCTTGATTTAGTGTTATTGATCGGTTCCCCACGATAATTGACTGGAATAAGGTGTCTCGTTGGCTTAATGTTTGTTTCAACTATCGGTTATTGAAAAGGAAATAAAGACAGCGACGGTGCTTCCCATAGTAGCTGCCGGAAAATGTCCTGCCGGATGGAGTGATAGAGCACCCACCAACCTAACACGCTATACTTCAAGGCGATTGGTCCCTTGATCACAGCCGAAACCCCACCTTATATTGATTGTATGATTAACTACTATAAAGGGAAAAAAGGTGGCTAAAGGAGTACCTGGTAGAGGGAAGTCCAAGTTCGTGTCGTTGTCCTTTCTTTTTTTTTTGTATGAGTCATCTGTTATGCTAAGTCATTGCACATCAAGTGGTCGTGGTCAGGAATCGATTCAAACACACTCACATACACTCATTACTCAAGTGGTACTTGGACATGGTCTTGTCTTGTGAACATCATCACATTAGTCATGGAGTACACACCCAACCCGTGTTTCAAGGAAGTTGGTGGAACGGGTTGTTGACGCAACGCATGAAGGGTGATAAGGAATAATGCAGATATTTTTTGGCTGAAACCTTCAAATTTGCTAGGCTACAAGCGGCTATGGTAAACGCTGACTATCATCGCCAAAACACCGAGACGTTCTTTATGTCAACCGTGGATCAAGCCCCAACTGTCAATGAAGGTCGGTGGTTTCAAAAACTGACTGAGTAGGGGGCGGTGGTGTTGTTTGTAGGATGTGGTAATGAGCAAAAACAAGATCAATGGGCACTCCTGATCCAGATTGGTTATTTCGTCTACCCAATAGCCATGTTGCGGAATTGTTGCAGTTTTATTGTGATTGTGTGGACAAATTTGTCATCAGATCAGATTTTCAATATTTTGGAGAATGGATACGGATTCGTGTACATGCGAACTCAGTAGTCCGATGGTTTGACCAGTATTACGGACCCTCATGCTGACAGCGTTTTTCAGTTTGACTACAATCGTGGTTTCGAGTCAAGCTGTAGCTTCTTTTTTCTGTATTTTGTTTGATAGCGTTCCAACGTGATTGTGGTTTGGTGACTGTTATAAATGTAGTTTTATTTTTTTTCTTGTGTCAGAGTGTGCTGTTTAATCCATGATTTTGGGGGGAAACGTCCCCACCTCATCGTGGTGTTTCCTGGGTGGGTTCCTTCGTTCTGTTAGATGACTAAGGTTAGAATTACTTTTTGCTTTGACTTTAGTCGTTTTATAGCTCGAAACGATCAGGCGGACGGTGGGGGCCATATGAAACATGTCATTTACACTAATATACGTGCTATCTGATGCAACATGATTTTCTTCTTTTTGTGGGGGGCTGCGCAAATTTCGTTTGATTTAAGCCTTCCTGATTCGATTATACATTTCAATGGTTAAAAAAACTTTCAGCTTTTTCATATGTTGACAGTCAGGCGTGTAAATTACGTGCATGCGTTTTCATCGCCCTTGGGTCTTTAATTGCGACCTCACTTCCGATCTCGTTGATGCCATCACTGAGCATCCTCTCGTCATATGATTCTCCCCTAAGGCGACCTTAATAGCAATGTCGGATGTCTAGTCATAATCAGATGGTAAGGGTGGTGTGGCGGGTACCACTTGGACTTTCAAGGGACGCTGACTGCCTTTTTTTTCATCATTGTTGTTTGTGTGTTGTCGCCCTTGGTGGGACGGACTTAACAAAAAAACAAACCAAAAAGTCGCTCTATAACCTGTCTGTCATTTTTTTTTTTAAGCCAACATTGCACCTTCTCGATGCAAACATCTGTGCATGCCTTGTCATCTCCCTAGGGTCTTTAATAGGGACACTCTCATCGATCTCGCGATGCCATCATCCGAGCTTCCACTGTCTTTTGATTCGCCCCTAGGCACTGTCGTGATCCCTGTCTCCTGCTCTCCAACCTCCTACTCCACTTTTGAGGCATGAGAAGTCCATAACCCTTCTTCTTGTGTGTGGGTGTGTGTGTGTGTGCGTGTGCGTGTGGCGTGCGCGGCGTGCGTGCGTGCAATGCGCGCCCGTTGCGTGTGTGTGTGTGTGTGTGATTGTGTGTTGTGTGTGTGTCTGTGTGTGGTGTGTTGTAAGAACGAGAGAGAAACTCTCTCTCTATCTTCCTCTCTCTTCTCTCTCTCTCTCTCTCTCTCATCTATCTCTCT
>CM031623.1:19792299-19799799 GCA_018398815.1 Conus ventricosus
AGGGTAAAGTCGGGTTCAGTCGGGTCATCAGTCAGTTAGTTATTTAAAGTTAGTTAGTTTTTGGGTTAGTTAGTTATTTAAAGCTAGCTAGCTAGTTGGTGGGTTTTTATTTTATTTTAGTTAGTTTTTTTGGTTAGTTGGGTTAGGTTTTAGTTGGGTCAGTTAGCCAGTCAGCCCGTCGCTGTTAGTTATTTTAATTATTTAGTTATTTATTTTGGTTAGTTAGTATTTAGTTAGTTAGTTAGTTAGTTAGTTAGCTAGCTATTTAGTTTTTATTTAGTTAGTTAGTTAGTTGGGTTATTTAAAGTTATTATTTTGGGTTAATTCGTTCTTTTGATTAGCTTGGGGGGTTGGGGGGGGGGGGAGGGGGGGTAGTTATTTGCTAGCTAGTAGCAAAGCCAACCCATTCAGTCAGCCCAATTAGTCGTTGGGTCGCCCGCAAGTCAAGGTTAGTCTGTCAGTCAGTTCATTCAGGGGAAAAAGGGAGTGGGGGACAAAATCGCTTCGCCCCAAAGATTCTTCCTTTAGCGTTTTAATTTTGATAATTCAGGAGGGGGTTTTTCCCCTTTTGGGGCCTGATTGTTTTTTTGGTTTTTTTTTTTTTCCCCTTGGGTTATATTTTTACTGTTTCCCGGGTGCTCGCATAGCCCCCCCAACCCATCCCCTTTCCTCCAGGGGTTGGGGCCGGTTCCTTTTTATTCCTGGGAAAGTAAGGTAAGGTTGCTTATGCCCAGGCCCCACCGCAAAGGGGGGGTAAACAGGGCTGTCACCACGTTAAAGTCAGCTCACAAGTAAACCCAAAAGCAAAAAAAAAAAAAAAAAAAAAAAAAAAAAAAAAAAACCCTTCTTTTATCCCCTGGAAAAAGAAGGGGAATAACCCCTTTTTTTTTCTTCTTTTTTCTTTTGCCGTCTTTTTTTTTTTTTTTTTTCCGTCTTTCCCAAAACCCTGTGCCCCCAAAAATGCGTGGGGGACACATGGAGTCTACGGGTTTTAAAATTTTTCAAATATCCTTTTTGACAGTTGGACTGATTTTTTGAACCCAAAAATTTTTTACAAGGACACGTCTTCTTTTTCCCCCCAAAAAAGAGAAAAAAAAAAACAAAAATTCGCAAAAAAGCAGGGGGAAAAGAATTTCCCCCCAAATTCAAAGGGATGTTTTTTTTTTCTACTTCACCTCTACCACAAAAACCCCCCAAACCGGGCCTTGAAAAAAAAAGGGGCCCCCCGCGAGCATTTTCCCCACCCCCAAACAACGGGGGACTACCAACCCCCCCCCCACCCATCCCCCTTTTTCCCAATCTCCCACCCCATCTCCCTTTAAACCCCAAACCCCCCCCCCCACCCCAACCCCAAAACCCCCTTTCCCCTCTCCCGGGCCCTCCCTTTTCCTGCCCTCCCCCCTCCCTCCCTCAAAATCACCCACTATGTCGTCAATCAGGAAGGATCACCCCCAGTGACGTGCTGTCCGTGACCCTCTTTTCCTTTTCCCCCGCGTGCTCCCGCCTTTCCTTGGGGGGCCAGGGGCCCAAAAAACAGCTTTTTGGGGCGGGGTGGGTTTTCCCAAAGGCGCTCCCAGTTCCTGGAAAGGGGGGGGCCGGCTGTGGTTTCCCTGAAGGGGCTTGGGAGGTAAAGGAAAGGGGCCCAAAAACAGTTCGGTTTTAAGGGGGGGGGTTACCCCCCCCCCCCCACCCCCACCCCCATCTCTTTTTCCCCCCCCCCCCCCCCCCCCCCCCCCCCCCCACCCCCCCCCCTCTCCCCTTTCCTCCGGGGCCCCTCCCCCCTCCCACCCCCCCCCCCCCAAAATGTTCAGGGAAAAAAAGTGGGGTTGGGGTTGGGGGTTTTTGTTTGTGTTGTGGTGTGGGTTTTGGTTTTGTGTGGGTGTGTGTGTGTGGGTGTTTTGGGTATGCCCGGGGGGGTGTTTATGGTGTTTTGTGTGGTGTGTGCGCGGGCGCGCGGATGTGTTTTGGGTGTGTGTTGTGTGTGTGTGGGTGTGTGTGTTGTGTGTGTGGTGGTGTGTGTGCTCGCGGCCCTATGTGTGTGTGTGTGTGTTTTGGGGGTTTTCTCGCGCGCGTATGTGTGGTTGTGTGTGTGTTTGGGGGGGGTGTTGTGTGTGTGTGTGTGTGTGTGTGTGTGTGGTGGGGCAGGGGTGGGGCGCGAGCGTATGTTGTTTTGTGAGTGCCCCTAGATAAGTGTGTGTGTGGGATGCGTACTCACAGGGCCCTGCGTGCATGCTTTCGTTGCGTGGGTTTTTAATTGTGGGGTGGGGGGGGGGGGGGGTTTGGAAGAGAGAGGAGGGCAGAGGGAGTGTGAGGGATGTGTGTGTGTGTGTTGTGTTTGTGTGTTTGGGTGGTGGGGTTGGGGGTTTTGTGGGTGTGTGTGTGTGTACCGGGGCACAGTTGTGTGTGTGTGGGGCGTGGTTTTGTGTGTGTGTGTGGTGTGGGTTGTGTGTGTGTGGTGGGCGGGGCGTGCGTGCGTGCGTGCGTTGTGTGTGTGTGTGGTGGGGTGGGTGTGTGTTGTGTGTGTGTGTGTTGTGTGTGGGGTACGCGCACAAAATTTTGTGGTGTTTTTTTTGGTTTGTTTTGTGGGTGTTTTGGGTTTTGGGGGTGTGTGGTGTGTGTTTTGTGTTTTGTGTGTGTGCGTGCGGCCCCCGGGGCGGCGAGCGTATGTCCCGTTATGTGAGTGCATAAAATTTAAATGTGTGTGTGCATGTTTAAATTTTAAAGCCGTGCGTGCAGCATTTCGTGGGCGTGTGTGTTGGGGGTGGGGGGTGTTGGGGGGTGGGGGGGGTGTGGGGTGGTGGGGTGTGGGTGGGTGGGGGGGGTGGGTGGGTGTGGGTGGGTGTGTTTTGGGGTGTAAGAGAAAAGAGACAGAGTGAGGGGGTGTGGTGGGGGGGGGGGGGGGGGGGTGGTGTGTTTGGGTGTGTGGGTGGGGTGTGGGGTGTACGCGCACCCGATGTGTGGGGGTGTACGCCACAGATGTGTGTGTGTGGGGGGGTGGGGGGTGTGTGGTGTGTGTGTGTGTGGGGGTTGTGTGTGTGTGTGTGTTTTACGCGAACAAGGGGTTGGGGGTGGTGTGTGTGGGTGGTGTTTTGTTTTGTTTTGGGTTTTGGTGTGGTGTTTTGGGTGGGGGGGGGGGCCCGGGGGGCCCCGGGCGGCCGGGGCCCTGCAAGCACGGGTTTGCGGGTGATCGTCACAAAGGGAAAATTTTTCCGTTTAAAATCCCCCCTTCTTTCCCCTTTTTTTTCCCCAAAAATTTTTTGCCTTTTTAAAAACGATTCGGACCCTGAGTGGGACCCGAATACCATCATTTTTCCCCCAGAAACTGGGGCCGGAACAAAAGGGCAGAAAATTTAACGGAGATCGGGGAGGCACTAAAACCCGAAAAAACTGCAGTCTGAAATTGGGAGGTTTTTTACCGACATCGGGGTCTGAATATTTTGGGGGTATTTAAACCCGACATCGCAGTCCCCAAATTTTGGGGGTATTTTTCCTGACATTTTTGCAGTCTGAAAGGGGGGGGATTTACCTGACATTTCAGGCTGAATATTTTGAGGTATTTTTTCCTGAAGGGTCGGCCCGGCTGAATATTGTGAGGGGATTTTTCCCGGGATCTGCTGTTTTGAATATTGGGGAGGGGATTTACCCCTTTACCCCTGCAGTCGGAAAAATTTTTAGGGGATTTTCCTGACACTGCGTCTGAATATTGTGAGGGATTTACCTGGTTCGCAGGTTTAATTTTTGTGAGGGCTTTACCTGAGACTGCAGTCTGAATATTATGAGGTTTTTACCTGAGATCTGCAGTCTGAATATTGTGAGGTATTTACCTGACATCTGCAGTCTGAATATTGAGAGGATTTACCTGACATCTGCAGTCTGAATATTGAAGGTTTTTACCTGACATCTGCAGTCTGAATATTGAGAGGTATTTACCTGACATCTGCAGTCGAATATTGTGAGGTACTTACCTGAGATCTGCAGTCTGAAATTGGAGGCACTTACCTGAGATCTGCAGTCTGAATAGTGTGAGGTATTTACCTGAGATCTGCAGTCTGAATATTGTGAGGTATTTCCCTGAGACCCTTGCAGTCTGAATAGTGTGAGGTATTTCCCTGAGATTGGAGTCTGAATAGTGTGAGGTATTTACCTGAGATCTGCAGCATGAATATTGTGAGGTACTTACCTGACATCTGCAAGTCTGGAATATTGTGAGGTATTTACCTGACATCTGCAGTCTGAATATTGTGAGGTATTTACCTGGGAATCTGCGTCTGATATTGTGGGGTATTACCTGAGATCGCAGTCTGAATATTGTGAGGTATTTACCTGACATCTGCAGTCTAAATATTGAAAGGTATTTACCTGACATCTGCAGTCTGAATATGGAGAGGTATTTACCTGACATCTGCAGTCTGAATATTGAGGGGTTATTTACCTGACAATCTGCAGTCTGAATATTGTGAGGTACTTACCTGAGATCTGCAGTCTGAATATTGTGAGGTACTTACCTGAGATCTGGATCTGATAGTGTGAGGTTTTTACCGAGATCTGCAGTCTGAATAGTGGTGAGTATTTACCTGACATCTGAGTCTGAATAGTTGTAAAGGTATTTACCTGAGATCTGCAGCATGAATATTGTGAGGTACTTACCTGAGATCCCTCTTTGTTGATCTCCCGCCGCTATCTGCCCACTGATTAACAAGTTCTTTTCAACAAAAGGATATTCTCACCATCATCACATCAACATCTCTCATTTTAACATCATCATCATCATCTTCATCTTCATCATCAAATCATCACCGTCGTCGTCGTCGTGGGCGTCGTCATCTTTGTCGCCAACGTCGTCACATGATATCATCGTCGTCATCGTCACGTTGTCATCGTCATTTACTATTTTTCTTCGACTTATTCATTACCGGTTTAAATCGACACCAGATCTTCTCTATCTTAAACTTATTATAATAAGCAGCGGCGGCGTATTTTCGATCAGCAAACATCACGCCTCTCTCTCTCTCTCTCTCTCTCTCTCTCTCTTCTCTCCTCTCTCTCTCTCTCTCTCTCTCTCTCTCTCTGTCTGTTTGTCCGTCTGTCTGTCTTCTCTCTCTCTCTCTTCTTTCTCTCTCTCTCTCTCATTTTTCTCTCCCCTCTCTCTCTCTCTCTCCTCCCCTCTCCTCTCTCTCTCCCCTCTTTCGGAAACATGCTTGCTTCAAAAACCCAAACCAGTAACTCTTCCCCCCCCCCCCCCCCCCCCCCCCCCCCCTAAAGGGAAAAAGAGCGTCCTGCCTCAGGAAGCTGGTGTCAAGCGAAGCTGTTATCCCGACGATTACACCTGTTTCCTTACAGACAGTAGCTGTTTTTCCCCGTTTCCCATATCAAGAATTACAGGTGATTTTCTCTCCCTCCTCCCCCTCCCCCCCTCCCCCCCACTCCCCCCCCTCTCCCCCCCCCCCCCCCCCCCCCAAGCAAATCCGTTCTCATCATCGACATTACTATTATCATCTCCGAGGGGTCACCTCAGTTTTTCCTATCTTCGCGGGGGAAACAGGTATCCCCTTTAAAAACAGCGAATTTCGGGGGGGGGGGGGGAGGGGGGGGGGAGGGCGATGTGATCCTCAGGATTACAATTAATTTTCCATAGACTTGTCGGCCCAGTTTCCCAATCCAACGTTTTGTGTCCTTGCTCCGCGATCATAGCTGTTTTACATATTGTCAACGACTGTTTTTCCCCTCGTGATGTTACCTTGTTTTTCTATGAAAACAAATACAACAGTTGTTATCTTAAAGAATGTACGTGAAACAATTGTGATTTTCGTGGAGGAAAAAAAACACACACACACCCAACAAACAAACAAACAGAGAAAATACTTGTTATTCTCAGGAAAACAGAGAAAATATGTGTTCTTTTAAGAAAAAACAGAGAAAATACTTGTTATTCTCAGGAAAAGAGAGAAAATACTTGCTATTTTCAGGAAAACAGAGAAAATATGTGTTCTTTTCAGAAAAACAGAAAATACTTGTTGTTCTCAGTAAAACAGAGGAAATCGTTATTTTCAGGAAAACAGAAAGAAATGTTGTTATTTTCAGGAAAACAGAGAAAATAGTTGTTATCCTCAAGAAAAAGAGAAATGGTTGGCATTCTCAGGGAAACATAGAAAATACTTGCTGTTCTCAGGAAAACAGAGAAAATGGTTGTTATAACCAGGAAAACAGAGAAAATGCTTGTTATTCTCAGGAAAAAAAACAGAGAAAATATGTTGTTATTCTCAGGAAAACAGAGAAATTTGTTGTTAGTTTCAGGAAAACAGAGAAAATAGTTGTTATTCTCAGGAAAACAGAGATAATAGTTGTCATTCTCAGGAAAAAGGAGAAAAGAATGGTTGATATTTTCAAGAAAACAGAGAAAATACTTGTTATCCTCAGAAAAACAGAAAAAAAATTGTCGTTATTCTCATGAAAGCAGAGGAAATGGTTGTCATTCTCAGGAAAACAGGGCAAATAGTTCTTACTCTCAAACACACAACACACACACACACACACACACACACACACACACACACACACACACACACACACACACACACTAACACGCACACACACACACACACACACACACACACACACACACACACACACACACACACACACACACACACACACACACCACACACACACACACAGAGACGGGACACTCACTGCCGACAGCCGTGGAGGCCATGGTCAGCCCAGTCTGTTTCAGCTGGTCCAGGAGGGAGCTGCCCACCGTCTTGCCAGCGGCCAGCACCCCGTCAGCAGCCTGCTTGAAGGCATCGGTCAGGTCGTCCAGAAAGTTGGCCTGAGAGCCGGCCAGTAGACCGCACACCAGCAGCACGTGCAACACCTTCATCTGCACAGAGAGGGGGGTGGGGTGGGGGGGGGGGGGGGGACAGCTATCAGGTCATTTTGGACAACGTGGGCTGTAGTTGCTATCTGTAATGAAAGTGTCAGCGTGCCGAACATTAGAACTGTCAACGAAGCCAGATGCCTTTGAGTGAAACGTTGAAAAAAAATAATAATAAACAAACAAACAACAAACACACAAATCAGCAAGAGAATGTCTATCGGTGATTGATCTACACAGACTATGCTTGGTCTGTGAGAGTTTGTTGGAGGGGGAAAAAAAAAAAGTAAAGGGTGAGAAAGTGGGGGGTGGGTGGTGGGGGGGGGGGGGGGGGGGGGATACGACGACAGAGGCCCCATTTACAGTTTTTAAAAAAAAAAAAAGAAAAAGAGAAAAGATAAAAGAAAAAAATGTAGACATAAAATAAGCACACACAAAACAAAAACAAACAAACAAACAAACAAAAACGGAGGGGGGGGGGGGGGTTCTGACAAATCGTAGGTGCCCCTCCTTAATCAATCACGTTCGTCTAGGTCAACTCCAAAGATCGATATGCGATTGACGGGTCTGCCAACTGATTGTTATTCCGGTAAGAGTTGAACTAGAAAGCTCACCAACAGACAGAC
>CM031623.1:19804799-19822299 GCA_018398815.1 Conus ventricosus
GAATTGCAAATATTACCCTTTCATGCAGAAAACATTATCACAGAACTCTATGATGAAATAAGGAACTACGGGTAATTTGAACTAACTTTTGTATATTGGGGAAATTTTGAAGTAGTGTCCCTTACTTTCCCCTCGCAATACCTACTAGTGTTCTTACACACACACACACACACACACACACACACACACAATCACACACACACACACACACAACACACACACACACATATATGTACATACGGTAATGCTTCACTTCAGCGCCACCCACCCCTCCTTTTCATGTGTACATGTATTTGTATATACATGTGTGTGTGTGTGTGTGTGTGTGTGTGTGTGTGTGTGTGTGTGTGTGTGTGTGTGTGTGTGTGTTAGTTAGTTCTTTAGTTTAACGTCTATTCACTATAAGTGTTATTAGACGGGAAAAAAACAACAACAAACATATGATTGTGTGTGTGTGGTGTGTGTGTGTGTGTGTGTGTGCGCGCGCGCTTGTGTGTGTGTGTGTGTGTGTGTGTGTGTGTGTGTGTGTGTGTGTGTGTGTTAAATTTGTCACACACACACACACACACACCACACACACACACACACACACACACACACACACACACACACACACACACCCCACACACACAAACACACACAAAACACACACCAACTTTAACAAACATACAGGCACAGAAACGTACAGACAGACCGACAGAAAGACAGGTTCTAGAAACAAATCTCTCTCTCTCTCTCTCTCTCTCTCTCTCTCTCTCCCCTCTCTCTCTCTCTCTCTCTCTCTCTTTCTTTCTTTCTCTTTCTCACACACACACACACACACACACACACACACACACACACACACACACACACACCAACCTTAACAAACATACAGACACAGAAACGTACAGACAGACTGACAGGAAGACAGGTTATAGAAAGAAAACCTGATTCTGCATGGATACAACGAAAGCACACACTGAACTTCTTTCAGAATAATTTCCATAATATTTGATGGCCTCTCCCTGCAGAATTCCACTGCAAACACAACTCCAACTAAAATAACACCAAAGCCATTTTACGACTGCATTTGGAAAAACAACATTTGGAAAAACAACAACAACCAAGATACTGCTTACTGATTTGGTCATAACTCAACGGAACGCTCTCTCTCCCTGTGTGTGTATGTGTGTGTGTGTGTGTGTGTGTGTGTGTGTGTGTGTGTGTGTGTGTGTGTGTGTGGTGTATGTGTTGTGTGTGTGTGTGTGTGTGTGTGTGTTGTGTGTGTGTGTGTGTGTGTGTGTGTGTGCGAACAGGAGAGAGAGGAGAGAGAGAGAGAGGAGAGAGAGAGAGAGAGAGAGAGAGAGAGAGAGAGAGAGAGAGAGAGAGAGAGAGAGAGGGGAGCGTGTGTGTGTGTGTGTGTGTGTGTGTGTGTGTGTGTGTGTGTGTGTGTGTGTGTGTGTGTTTAATACTGTCACTTATAAACCGACACAAAAATATCTGTTGATTCATTGTTATTTAGTGTTATTGTCTCAGAGTAAATTAGTTTCTTGATTAAAGATAGCAATACACATCTCAGAAGAATCCCTTCTCTCTCTCTCTCTCTCTCTCTCTCTCTCTCTCTCTCTCTCTCTCTCTCTCTCTCTCTCTCTCTCAGAATGAAGACAATAACGATCTTGATGATGCTCATGGCGAAGATGATGATGAAGATGATGATGATGGAAACGATGATGATGATGATGATGACGATGATGATGATGATGATGATGATGATGATGATGATGATGACGATGATTGATGATAATGATGATGATGATGATGATGGTCATGAAAATGATGATCATGATCATGTTTGTTAAGATGATGATCATATCATGATGATGATGATGCCAAGCTTTATGGCGACTTCCGATAGAAGAAAAAAAACAACAAATAAACAACAACAAAACACGCCCCTGCTGACCAATAATTATGATATGTCCAGTACACATCTACGAACGCGCCGCCCCGTTCCGTGACTCTCTCCTTTGGCTTTCAAAAGAACTCCACGCGACGGACAGACTTTCGAACACACACCTCGCTGCTGTTCCAGGCATAGTCATACTTGTTCAGAGCTGCATGCACCATCGTCTGCGCTCTCCCGCCTCCCTGAGCCAAGGTGGCACGGCGCAGGAATACACCGCACTTCTTTCTCACCGCTTCGCTCACTTCTGCCGGATCTCTCCGCGACTTAGGAGCTGATCCTCCCATGGCGATCCCCCCAGCGGTTCTGAAAGGAACGCGTGGAACACCACTCTCTTTCGCTGCGCCGTTTCCGTTTTCAACGCAGTTCGTACAGCGCGGCGGTGGTGTTGTCGTCGCTGTCCGCGATGGTTTTCCTCCGGTAGCCATGTTGGTGAGGGGGGTCAGAGCGAGGCTCCCAGTCCGTCGGGCGGCCTTCGGAGGGGAAAGTAGGGGAGATAACCAGTTTCCAAGGCGACCAGGACAAGTGTCGCAGAGTGAAGGTTCGTGGGGAGATGTTTTCTCTCTTGGCGGGAGCGTCTTTGCCGATCTGTCAGGACACAAAAGAGCGAGGTTAGACCACAGAGAGACAGAGATAGAGACAGTCAGACAGACAGAACGGCTCGCAGAGAGTATTCGTCAAACAGGAATGTCTGACAGGGCGGTACATACACCAGCTGTTTCAGCAAAATTCTTTCTTCCAAGAACATAATCATCCGCAGGTTTGAGTTTCCTTCTTTTTTCCCCCCCTTTTTTTTAGGGAGAAGAAGAAGTTTTATATGCTCTGTGTAGCTTCTTTTTTTTTTTTTTTTTTTTTTTTTAAATCTCGGCATGGCCACTCGTAATCGCGTCCACATACTATTGCACTGAAATGCATGCATGTAACTGCTTCATCACGCGAGCAAAATTTGCCTTCCGTTCTTCACAGTTACTGAAAGTTGAATAAAAAGAATAGACCAAGGATAAAGGAATCAACAACCCAAAGGAAAAATAGAGTGAACATGATGTAAGAAAGCTAGCGTACGTACGAATATAAAACAGAGAAATAAGCGCACTAGATTCAGGCAGAAAATGTGAATACACACGATTTTTTTTTTTTTTTTTTTTTTTTAATGTGAAGAAAAGTCAAGTTCTTTATAGCCGAGCTGACAACAGAGCACATATAAGGCTGTGAGCAAGCTGAAATCAGGTCTTTGTTCACACTGACATTGGTCTTTGTTCACATTAATATTGGTCTTTATCCGCATAAACATTGCTCCTTTGTTCACATTGACATTGGTCCTTTGTTCACATTGACATTGGCCCTTTGTTCACATTAACATTGGTCTTTTGTTCACATTGACATTGGCCCTTTGTTCACATTAACATTGGTCTTTTGTTCACATTGACATTGGCCCTTTGTTCACATTGACATTGGTCCTTTGTTCACATTAACATTGCTCCTTTGTTCACATTAACATTGGTCTTTTGTTCACATTGACATTGGCCCTTTGTTCACATTAACATTGGTCTTTTGTTCACATTGACATTGGTCCTTTGTTCACATTGACATTGGCCCTTTGTTCACATTAACATGGTCTTTTGTTCACATTAACATTGGTCTTTTGTTCACATTAACATTGTTCTCTTGTTCACATTAACATTGGACTTTTGTTCACGCTAACATTGGTCTTTTGTTCGCATTAACATTGTTCTCTTGTTCACATTAACATTGGACTTTTGTTCACGCTAACATTGGTCTTTTGTTCATATTAACATTGTTGTTGTCACATTAACATTGGTCATTGTTCACATTAACATTGGACTTTGTCACATTAACATTGGTCATTGTTCACATTAACATTGGTCTCTTGTTCACATTAACATTGGTCATTGTTCGCATTAACATTGGTCTTTTGTTCACGCTAACATGGTCTTTTGTTCACATTAACATTGGTTGTTTGTTCCAATTAACATTGGTCATTGTTCGCATTAACATTGGACTTTTGTTCACATTAACATTGGTCTTTTGTTCACATTAACATTGTTCTCTGTTCACATTAACATTGGTCATTGTTCGCATTAACATTGGTCTTTTGTTCACGCTAACATTGGTCTTTTGTTCACATTAACAATTGGTTGTTTGTTCACATTAACATTGGTCATTGTTCGCATTAACATTGGTCTTTTGTTCACATTAACATTGGTCATTGTTCGCATTAACATTGGACTTTTGTTCACATTAACATTGGTCATTGTTCGCATTAACATTGGTCTTTTGTTCACATTAACATTGGTCTTTTTTGTTCACATTAACATTGGTCTTTTGTTCACATTAACATTGGTTATTGTTCACATTAACATTGGTCTTTTGTTCAGATTAACATTGGACTTTTGTTTCACATTAACATTGGTCATTGTTCACATTAACATTGGTCTCTTGTTCACATTAACATTGGTCTTTTGTTCACGCTAACATGGTCTTTTGTTCATATTAACATTGGTTGTTTGTTCACATTAACATTGGTCTTTTGTTCACATAACATGTTTTTTTTGTTCACATTAACATTGGTCTTTTTGTTCGCGTTAACATTGGTCTTTTGTTCGCATATAACATTGGTCTTTTGTTCACATTAACATTGGTCATTGTTCACATTAACATTGGTCTTTTGTTCACATTAACATTGGTCTTTTGTTCGCATTAACATTGGTCTTTTGTTCGCATTAACATTGGACTTTTGTTCACATTAACATGGGTCTTTTGTTCACATTAACATTGGTTATTGTTCACATAACATTGGTCTTTGTTCACATTAACATTGGACTTTTGTTCACATTAACATTGGTCATTGTTCACATTAACATTGGTCTCTTGTTCACATTAACATTGGTCTTTGTTCACGTTAACATTGGTCTTTTGTTCACATTAACATTGGTCTTTGTTCACGTTAACATTGGTCGTTTGTTTCACATTAACATTGGTCTTTTGTTCACATTAACATTGGTCTTTGTTCACGTTAACATTGGTCTTTTGTTCACATTAACATTGGTTTTTTGTTCACATTAACATTGGTCTTTTTGTTCACATTAACATTGGTCTTTTTGTTCGCATTAACATTGGTCTTTTGTTCACATTAACATTGGTCATTGTTCACATTAACATTGGGTCTTTTGTTCACATTAACATTGGTCTTTTGTTCGCATTAACATTGACTTTTGTTCACATTAACATTGGTCTTTTGTTCGCATTAACATTGGTCTTTGTTCACATTAACATTGGTCTTTGTTCACATTAACATTGGTCTTTTGTTCACATTAACATTGGTCTTTTGTTCACATTAACATTGGTCTTTTGTTCACATTACATTGGTCTTTTGTTCGCATTAACATTGGTCTTTTGTTCGCATTAACATTGGTCTTTGTTCACATTAACATTGGTCTTTTGTTCACATTAACATTGGTCTTTTGTTCACATTAACATTGGTTATTGTTCACATTAACATGGGTCATTGTTCACATTAACATGGGTCATTGTTCACATTACATTGGGTCTTTTGTTCACATAAACATTGGTCATTGTTCACATTAACATTGGTCTTTGTTCACATTAACATTGGTCTTTTGTTCATGTTAACATTGGTCTTTTGTTCACATTAACATTGGTCTTGTGTTCACATTAACATTGGTCTTTGTTCACGTTAACATTGGTCTTTTGTTCACATTAACATTGGTCTTTTGTTCACATTAACATTGGTCTTTTGTTCACATTAACATTGGTCTTTGTTCACATTAACATTGGTCTTTTGTTCAGATTAACATTGGTCTTTTGTTCACATTAACATTGTCTTTGTTCAGATTAACATTGGTCTTTTGTTCACATTAACATTGGTCTCTTGTTCACATTAACATTTGGTTATTGTTCGCATTAACATTGGTCTTTGTTCACGTTAACATTGGTCTTTTGTTCACATTAACATTGGTCTTTTGTTCACATTAACTTGGTCTTTTGTTCACATTAACATCACAATTCCCAGAGCCCCAACCCAATGAAATTACCGATCTGGAGGAAAGGTTTTACCAATACAGTTTCAGCCACACTAACTGAAAGAAAAATATTCCGTACTTCCAGACATAGAAGAAGAAGAAGGAGGAGGAGGAGAGGAGGAGGAGGAGGAGGAGGAGGAGGAGGAGGAGGAGGAGAGGAAAAGAAGAAAAGAAGAGGAGGAGGAGGAGGAGGAGGAGGGGAGGAGGAAGAAGAAAAGAAGAAGAAGAAAAAGAAGAAGAAGAAGAAAAAGAAGAAGAAGAAAGAAGAAAGAAGAAGAAGAAGAAGAAGAAGAAGAAGAAGAAGAAGATAAGGAGAGGAGAGGAAGAAGAAGAAGAAGAAGAAGAAGAAGAAGAAGAAGAAGAAGAAGAAGAAGAAGAAGAAAAAGAAGAAGATGAAGAAGAAGAAGAAGAAGAAAGAAGAAGAAGAAGAAGAAGAAGAAGAGTGAAAATAGCAGTAATTACTGCAGTAGTGATAGCATCAGCTGCAACAGCAGTAATAGTGATAGTGGAAAATGATGACGACGACGAGGAGGAGGAGGAGGAGGAGGAGGGAGGAGGAAGATAAGGAGGAGGAGGAGAGGAGGATGGTAGTGGTGGTGTGGTGGTGATGGAGGTGATGGTGTTGATGAACACGATTAAATCCAAAAAAAAATTTAAAGACCAAGTACAAGAAGAAGAATGACGGCACAAAGAATAAGAAAGAGAAAAACAAAGAACAATTAAAAAAAAAAAAAAAAAGAACTTGAAGATGAAGGACGACGACAAGGACCGGGAGGGAGAGAGAGAGGAAATAACCGCTGACCACGCAGAGCCTTTTGAGAGAGAAGGAAAAAAAAAAAACCAAGTGTGTAAACTAGTTAAGGATCATGCAGACGACATGAAAAAGAACGGTACTGCAATACATGAAATAATACATCACCTATCCACTGTCTCCAGCAGCAGAAACGATATCATTAATCCATACCACAATACGAAACAAGACATTATTTATCCACTCTATAGAACGATATCATTAATCCATACCACAATACGAAACAAGACATTATTTATAGACTCTATAGAACGATATCATTTATCCATACCACAATACAAACAAGACATTATTTATAGACTCTATAGAACGATATCATTAATCCATACCACAATACGAAACAAGACATTATTTATCCACTCTATAGAACGATATCATTAATCCATACCACAATACGAAACAAGACATTATTTATCCACTCTATAGAACGATATCATTTATCCATACCACAATACGAAACAAGACATTATTTATCCACTCTATAGAACGATATCATTTATCCATACCACAATACGAAACAAGACATTATTTATCCACTCTATAGAACGATATCATCTATCCATACCCAATTCCAAACAAGACATTATTTATCCACTCTATAGAACAATATCATTTATCCAACCACAATACCAAACAAGACATTATTTAACCACTCTATAGAACGATATCATTTATCCATACCACAATACGAAACAAGACATTATTTACCCACTCTATAGAACAATATCATTCATCCACTCCACAATACGAAACAAGACATTATTTAATCCACCCTGTAGAACGATATCATATATCCATTCCCCAATACGAAACAAGACACTATTTATCCACTCTATAGAACGATATCATTTAACCATACCACAATACAAAACAAGACATTATTTATCCACTCTATCAATTACTCCAAAACCACAATACAAAAACAAGGCATCATTTATCCACTGTCTCCACCACTCAGTACCACAATATACATCGCTTATCCACTATCTCCATTGCTCATTGCAACATTACGTACCAATACATCTTTCATACAAGGCAGTAATTACTCCACTACACAACAATGTTTCATTCCACGACTATACCCGTCACTCAATACCACATCACGCAACGCATCATTCGCCAACCGTATCCAAAACTCAGCACCACAATACACATTGCATCCTTCATCCGCTGTGTCTATTGCTCATCACCACAATATCATTATCGTTATTTCTATTATGAATACTTACATAGCGCCTATCCTCAGCTAGAGACCAAGATCTAAGCGCTTTACAATCCACACTCGTTTACACAGCGGGCTGCCTACCTGGTAGTGCCGACTGAAGAGCTGCCAGCTGGCGCTTCATTCAGTCGTTTCCCTGTGTCATCCAATCCATATCATTCAATATCGTTCACTTCAATTCCTTACTTCCTTCATTCTTTCCATTTCTCACACAGGGTGCGTGCTATGTGTAATGTGGCCATCCATACCAACGGCCAAACTGGCCTTCTCTTTCCGAAAGTTGCTGATGGGATTTCACGTGTGTGCAAGATGTTATGTGTGCGTTCCACACACGGAATGGCGTTTAAAATCTCATTTGAAGGACTGTACGGGAAATGAGTCAGAAACAATGTTAACCCCGAGGATAAATCCCCCTGTACCGAAACGGCCCAGCGGAGATTCGAACCCGCAACCCCAGGATCACCAAAATTACGAGTCCGGCGCTCTACCACTGACCACTCCAGCTCAATACACATCAATCAGTCATTCATCCACTCTACCCATTCCTATAATGCAACAGCAAAAACATCATTCATCCCCATTATCCGTTACCAAATTACAACCAGTCATTCATCCATTGTGTCCATCCCCAACACACAACACCACAGCAAATACACCATTCATCCACAGTCTCCATTACCACAATATACAACAGTATCATACATCATCGATTGCTCCTTGCATCCATTATTCAATCAATTGAGCACTGCGCAACATATATATAGCACAACCTTTACCAGACCTTGTACACATCGGCGGATGGTGACTCCCCCTCGAGGAGTAGTTCCCCAGCCCTTGACGCCCCCTGTCGGCCATCCAGGTTCCATATGTCACCCCCCCTCCTCAGGCTGGCTCTCTTACTGGAACTCTCTACCTTCCTCGCTTTCGTTCATGATTGAGAAAACCTTCGCACTACCGGTCACTCTCGTTTCCTTCTGGGTTTTAACAGTGGCGGGCGCTGTCTTGCACCTCTTCATCTCGGAGTCTCTGTGCGTGGCTGGCGGAAGGGCCTGGCTTGTTCGTAGGCGCTTCGGTCACTTCCGGCTCCGGTGACGTCACTTCCTCTAGGTCACAGTCGCCTCTGTCGCTGTGGTCGATGTCGTCTCCGAAATCGCTGCCCTGAGGGGTTTCGGGAGCCGGCGAGTCCGAAAGTGACGTCGTGATGACGTGGAGGTGGTGACGTAATGCAGCAAAGAGTTGCGTCATGTCTGAGGAGTAGTGGTCCTCCGGCGATCGAGTACCTCCTGTTCGAAGTCCTGCACATTCTGCTGTTTGCTGTAATGATGGCTTCGTGATTAGAGAGAGATGTCAGTCACGAAAACGAAGAAGCATGCCAAATGCACTTCATTGTATCTTGTTATATGTAATACTCTTGTGTGTGTGTGTGGGGGGGGGGGGGGGGGGGGGGGGGGGGGGGGGGGGGGGGGGGGGGGGGGGGGGGGGGGGGGGGGGGGGGGGGGGGGGGAAAGAAGGGTACAGTAATGCAAACAGTACTCTGAGATCTGTTTCTGTCTATGCCTTTAACCAAAGAAGGGCCCGTGGTCGAATGCTTTAAGTGCGCTTGCCTGTCGTAGTTCAAACCACTCGTGGTATCGGACGTGGACGGGTTAAAACCCTCTCTGTCCTTCCAGCAGTACAGTAGCACCTGGACTTGGACGGTTAAAACCCTCTCTGTCCTTCCAGCAGTACAGTAGCACCTGGACTTGGACGGGTTAAAACCCTCTCTGTCCTTCCAGCAGTACAGCAGAACCTGGACTTTGAGGGGTTAAAACCCTCTCTGTTCAATCCAGCAGTATAGTAGTACCTGGATTTGGACGGGTTAAAACCCTCTCTGTCCTTCCAGCAGTACAGCGAAACCTGGACTTGGACGGTTAAAACCCTCTCTGTCCTTCCAGCAGTACAGCAGTACCTGGATTTGGACGGTTAAAACCCTCTCTGTTCAATCCAGCAGTATAGTAGTACCTGATTTGGACGGGTTAAAACCCTCTCTGTCCTTCCAGCAGTACAGCGGTACCTGGACTTGGACGGGTTAAAACCCTCTCTGTTCAATCCAGCAGTATAGTAGTACCTGGATTTGGATGGGTTAAAACCCTCTCTGTCCTTCCAGCAGTACAGTGGTACCTGGACTTGGACGGTTAAAACCCTCTCTGTCAATCCAGCAGTACAGTGGTACCTGGACTTGAACGGGTTAAAACCCTCCTCTGTCCTTCCACAGTACAGAAGTACCTGGACTTTGATGGTTTAAAACCCTCTCTGTTCAATCCAGCAGTACAGCAGTACTTGGACTTGGACGGGTTAAAACCCTCTCTGTCCTTCCAGCAGTACAGCAGTGCCTGGACTTTGATGGGTTAAAACCCTCTCTGTCCTTCCAGCAGTACAGCGGTACCTGACTTTGATGGTTAAAACCCTCTCTGTCCTTCCAGCAGTACAGCGGTACCTGGACTTTGATGGGTTAAAACCCTCTCTGTCCTTCCAGCAGTGCAGCAGTGCCTGGACTTTGATGGGTTCAAACCCTCTCTGTCCTTCCAGCAGTGCAGCAGTGCCTGGACTTGGACGGGTTAAAACCCTCTCTGTCCTTCCAGCAGCGCAGCAGTGCCTGGACGTGGACGGGTTAAAACCCTCTCTGTCCTTCCAGCAGTGCAGCGGTACCTGGACTTGGACTGGTTCAAACCCTCTCTGTCCTTCCAGCATAACAGCAGTACCTGGACTTGGACGGGTTCAAACCCTCTCTGTGTCCTTCCAGCAGTACAGCAGTACCTGGACTTGGACGGGTTAAAACCCTCTCTGTCCTTTCAGCAGTGCAGCAGTGCCTGGACGTGGACGGGTTTCAAACCCCTCTGTCCTTCCAGCAGTACAGCAGTGCCTGGACTTTGATGGGTTCAAACCCTCTCTGTCCTTCCAGCAGTACAGCGGTACCTGGACTTTGATGGGTTAAAACCCTCTCTGTCCTTCCAGCAGTGCAGCAGTACCTGGACTTGGACTGTTAAAACCCTCTCTGTCCTTCCAGCAGTACAGCGTACCTGGACTTTGATGGGTTTAAAACCCTCTCTGTCCTTCCAGCAGTACAGCGGTACCTGGACTTTGATGGTTAAAACCCTCTCTGTCCTTCCAGCAGTATAGTGGTACCTGGACTTGGATGGGTTAAAACCCTCTCTGTCCTTCCAGCAGTACAGTGGTACCTGGACTTTGATGGTTAAAACCCTCTCTGTCCTTCCAGCAGTACCTGATTCAGACCAGAAAGAATGAGGCGGCGGAAGGAGACGGATGGGCCTCCCCTTCCGTCATGCTGTGTCTATCCTCAGACACGGTGACCAGTTTCACTGCCCCTACGGTCATTTTGGCTAGGGACTTTCTGCCTTTTTTTGCACCCTACCATCTCTAACCATTAATCATGTACGTGTGCAGCAGGCAGAGTTAGTTTGAAGCATCATGCTTCTTATTTGTCGGGAGCAAACGTCGGTCTGCTTTGTTTAATAATAATAATAATAATAAAAATAATAATAATAATAATAATAATGAATACTTATATAGCGCCTATTCTCGCTAGAGACCAAGCTATAAGCGCTTTACAATCCACACTCGTTTACACAACGGCTGCCTACCGGGGTAGTGCCGACTGAAGAGCTGCCAGCTGGCGCTTCATTCAGTCGTTTCCCGTGTCATCCAGTCAATGTCGTCCAATATCGTTCACTCAATATCCTTACTTCTTTCATTCTCTTCCATTTCTCACGCAGGGTGCATGCTATGTGTAACGTGTCATCCATACCAACGGCCAAACTGGCCTTCTCTTCCGAAAGTTGCTGATGGGATTTTACGTGTGTGCAAGATGTTATGCGTGCGTTCACACACGGAACCTCGGTTTAAAGTCTCATTCGCAGGACTGTTGGGAAAAGGAGCCAGAACCAATGTTAACTCCGAGGGAACCCCCCCCCCCCCCCCCCCCCCCCCCCCCCCCCTGTACCGAAACGATCCGGCGGAGATTCGAACCTTCGACCCCAGATCACGAGTCCGGCGCTCTACCAACTGAGGTATTCCGGCCCCTAGCAGTACAGCCAGCAGTCCTTCTATCTAACGACCGTTGCCTCATTCAACGGCTTCGTATCATTATCTAGATTCCAACAACGTTAACTTTTGTTTGTCAGCTAGTTCACCACCACTTGAGGATTATGCCGTCACTAACCTCCAGTTGGTCGGGCCCTGCAAGATGGCTGACAATGGCTGTGATCACATCTTCCATTGGAGTGAGTTGTTCTAGGGTCACGTGACACCCTTCGGTGATTCCGCCAGCTCTCGTAAAAGTTGCTTCCCTCGTTCTGCAGTTTCACTTCCACTGTGTACACAGGTATGTCCTGGAAGGATCGGGCTGAAGTGTGAACATAACGGCGCATCAGTCTCAATAGACATTCTCTCTCTCTCTCTCTCTCTCTCTCTCTCTCTCACTCTCTCTCTCTTCTCTCTCTCTCTCCTCAATGCAATGGCATATTACTCTCAACACTGACATCTCTCTCTCTCTCTCTCTCTCTCTCTCTCTGATGCAATTAATGCACGTTGCTTAAACAATTTTTTTTTTCTTAAATCAGTCACTAAATGTTATTATGTTCAACTCACACAATGTCCAAAGATAGCCAATGGAAAACACACACACACACACACACACACACACACACACACACACACATGCGCGCGCGCACGCACATACCATCTGAGCCAAGCAGCGAGCCTCCACCCTCCAGTGGATACGTTCAGCCGAACCGACATGGTGGCCGTCATCGTGAGGACGCGTGCACCCCACCAGCACAAGCGCACGCTTAGAACACGGTGTCCATGACAACGACTTCGCCTTTCGCAGCACGAGCTCGTAGCAATGCTCCTTGGCGCCCCATTTCATCCCTGGCGTCATCGACGACGCCACGAATTGACGTAACACGTTGACGTCATCCGTGAAATCCACACGCTTAATCCCGTCCATGTTGTGTTTATGCAGTCCGTGAGCGAAGACGGCGATTCGTGTTTTGGTTTTGGACAGCGGATTGAAGGAGAGGATTTTCGCAGAAGTTGCGTGTCGTCCAGTGAGCGAATGAGATGCTTGAGGTAGGTTTTGGAGGCCGGTGCATTGGTCCGAAGGCACCGCAAAACGTTGAAGAGAAGACGATCTCCAAAGCCGTGGATACTCCGACGCCATTGCCGTCATAACCTGTCACAGATGTATGTGGTGGTACAGTGATTGCATCACCAAAGTCTGGCTCCTGGGGAGGGAGAGTTTTTTTGTGGTTTTTTTTTATCACCTGAAAACAAAATCAGATGTTGTATATACCTCCCCCCCCCCCCCCCCCCCCCCCCCCACCACAAGAATTACTTTGATTGAAACAAATAAAACTAATAAATAAAACTTTTTATTTGGTGGTAGGGGAGGGGGGGATTTCCATGATAAAAGCTGACTCAGGTAAATCCCATGGGAGGGGTGGAGTGTCCCATGTGCTTGGATCTCTCCCCCCCCCCCCCCCCCCCACCACCGCCACCCCATCCACCCACCCATTTTGTCCCCTCATTTTTTTTCTCCTCTAAAACAGGTATAGGTTTACATATATTCAAACGCAACATTCCAAAAGAGGCCTCTAAAGCACCTCAAAATTTCAATTAGCTTTAGCGGCTGATGTGGTTGAGTAGGGTGGAGAGGAGGGGGGTGAGGGGCGAACTACCCTGGATCCCTTAACAAGGGTGTGTCATATGCCACCGGAGCCGAACTGGCCTGGCCCCAGTGGGACCCTCTCCATCCACTGGTACCTGATCCGCCCCTGCAATGAGTACAGTCTGCTCATGTGTTACATCAAGGTCACAGAGATAACAGGATAAGTGTGGTGACCATTCCCCCCCCCCCCCCCCCCCCCCGCAATGACTACAGTTTGCTCATGTGTTACATCAAGGTCACAGAGATAACAGGATAAGTTGGGTGACCATCCCCCCCCCCCCCCCCCCCCCCCCCCTGCAATGACTACAGTTTGCTCATGTGTTACATCAAGGTCACAGAGATAACAGGATAAGTGTGTGGGTGAGCATCTCTCTACACAAAGTCAAAGTCCAATGTCCATGACGGGAGAGATACACGTTTTTTTTTCTTTTTTGCGCATGAAAGAGAGATGCTTCTTTTACAAATCATGAATATCCCTTCATGCTAAAAAAAAAAAAAAAAAGAGAAGAAGAAGAAAAGAAAAAGAAGAAGAAGACAGACGGACAAAAAGCAAAAAGAAAAGCGATTGCGATTAAGTAGCTTTTTACCACTAATATTGGCCCCTACCAGAATAATGAATTCGCTGCTCTTAAACAGTAACCCTCCACGTGTGAGTATGTATGTATGATGTGTGTTTGTGTGTGTGTGGGTGGGGGTGGGGGGGGTGCGTGCGTGCATGCGTGCGTGCGTGCGTGGTGTGTGTGTGTGCGTCGGAAGTGGGCGAGTCGAGGGGGAAGGAACAAACCGTCTTCCTTCCAGCCTGCCGCCCCCCCCCCCCCCCCCCCCCCGCCAACCCCCCCACCCCCACCCCAATCCCACCATTATGGCGCGTCCTCTCCTTTCCACACTCCCCCCCCCCCCCCCCTTTCCCCGTAACCCCCTCTTCACCCGCTCCCACCCTCATCGCTTTTATGGATATTTGAAAATGCGAGAACACTCGCTCTAAGAATTTGGACATTGACAGGCTATCATCCCATCCCCCAACCTTTTACAAGAATTCTCAAACCACTCGCAACCACAAATTCCGATTTTATTTGGGGAAAAAAATGAAGAAAAAAAAGAAAGAAAGAAAGACTGCAGTGATGTTTTTGCTGCCCCTTCCAAGTCAAAGTATATTCCGACTCCAGTGGTGCGGCGTGCGTGCGTGTTGTGTGTGTGTAAAACCTTTGTGGATTAAAAGAATAGAGACTGACTGAAAGTTCACGGTTGACTCAACGGTCTAATGCGGACACACACACACACACACACACACACACACACACACACATTCACGCACATGTGCACAAAAACACAAACAGGCACACACACACACACACACACACACACACACACACGCGCGCACGCACGCACCACACAACACCACACGACACCACTCATTTACGCGCACACACACACACACACACACACATACCACCACCACCACCACCACCACACTACACCACACACACACACACATATCCACATGCGCTCGCAGGCGCACACGTCAATGTGCGTGCGCACGCGCGCGCGAGCACACGCACACACACACACACACACACACACGCATGCACACACACACACACACACAACCACACACACACACACACACACACCACACACACACCACACACACACACCTATTCTCAGAAACGAATAGGCTGTTGTACATCTCCATTGAAAACACATGATCTGCAATTAGACAATGCAACACGCACATTCATTATGTCTCTACTAGTGCATATAAGCCTAACATTACGACTTCGCATGTCTCTAGACTGGAAAATAACTCAAATTAGACGTCGATTACCCTTTTGATTAATGATCCACATCTTTTCTGTGAGTAGCAGAGTGGCATACAGTGGAATTGAGTGATAATCTGATATAAACAGCGGATAATTTCAAAGTCAATAGCAGGCCTTAAGGCCCTTAAGCGGTTTTCATTGTGTGTATACAAGAGACACAGAGAGAGAAAAAGATGGGGCGGAGAAGAAAGAGAGAAAGGGGAGAAGGGTGGGTTTGGGGGGGGGGGGGGGGGGGGGGGGGGGGGGGGGGGGGGGGTTCGAACTGGGTCACCATGAGAGCTGGGCATGAAGGACCAAGAATTTGATTTTTTTTTAACGCTGATCGATGACAATGAGGATGATGAAGATGATGCTACGGATTTCCATTCCGGTCTGAGACTGCATGACAGGGCTGTACTCTACGCTTCCTTTCATACGCTTCCTTTCTTAATATATCCCGGCGTCAACCGAAACTGGAGACATATTTGGACACCTCGCCTAAGAACGATCCGCGACTCTGTAGAAAGACTGTGTGTATCCACTGGCTCACACTGCAAATCATTCAGACATTTCCCCTCTTCATCATGAGATAAAGTAAGGAGAGGGCAGTCCAAGCCAGGCCAAGGTGACTCTAGGATCATTTGATATAGTTCGTCTTGTACATACACGAAAAGTTAGTGTGTGAAATTGCACAGAACTTGTGTCATCAGTCTACTTTGTTGTTCAAACGCCATTTCAAGTTTGAACCTGTTTCTCATTTTGTCTTGTCATTCGGAGCACAAGCACGTTTACGCGCATAAGCCTAACGCTGATTATTCCTGCGCCATTCTTGAGTATTTCTAACAGTTCCAAGAAAAGTTGTTGTTGTTTTTTTAAATCTCTTTCACCGACTAGTACCTGCTCCTTCCATCGTTAGTGAGAGAGGGAGGGTGGAGGTGAAAGTCTTTATGAACACTACTCTATAATTTCAATAAAGAAAACACTGTGAGTTCTTCCCCTAGAAATTCGCACTTCCACCCCTACTCACTACACTCTTCCCCCTTCTTCCTCCTTCCCCCGATCCTCATTCCCCACCCCTCTTATGACCCCCACCCCGCCCCACCCCATCCAGCCCACCCTGGTCTACCCTCAATCGTCATCCTATCATTTAGTCTGCGCAACTGATGTCAGTCGCCAGGTCAAAATTAACGCTTTCATTTTACCTCGTCCTTAAAAATACTGTGTTTTCCTCAGAGCCAGCCTGGCCAGTGCGAATAATACCAATTGAGATCACACGCCCACCAGTCAGGGGACACTACTCTTTATGGCGCTTGCAAAGAGAGAATGGTGGAACACAGTTCGTAAAGGGTTGCTCTCATTTCTCCTGGCGAACTGGAAAACATGTTCTTGGTCGTACTTGTTTTGAAGATAAACGTGGGCTTGAAATGGATGGAAGTTGAAATACATAGCAAGTTTGTTTAGACTTTGTTCTAAACCTCTGTCATTCAGTAGAGTTCCTTGCATAGAGGTTTTCTTAATCGTTGTCATTCAGTATAGTTCGTTGCATAGAGGTTTTCTTAATCTCTGTCATTCAGTAGAGTTCGTTGCATAGAGGTTTTCTTAATCTCTGTCATTCAGTATAGTACGTTGCATAAAGGTTTTCTTAATCTCTATCATTCAGTATAGTACGTTGCATAGAGGTTTTCTTAATCTCTATCATTCAGTATAGTACGTTGCATAGAGGTTTTCTTAATCTCTATCATTCAGTACAGTACGTTGCATAGAGGTTTTCTTAATCGCTGTCATTCAGTATAGTACGTTGGATAGAGGTTTTCTTAATCTCTATCATTCAGTATAGTTCGTTGCATAGAGGTTTTCTTAATCTCTGTCATTCAGTATAGTTCGCTGCATAGAGGTTTAATTAGTCTCTGCCTCCATGTCGGGTAAACCTGAGT
>CM031623.1:19839799-19851603 GCA_018398815.1 Conus ventricosus
TGATTTTGTGTGTGCTGTGTGTGTGTGTGTGTGTGTGTTGTGTGTGTGTGTGTGTGTGTGTGTGTTGGGTAGTGTTAGTGTGGTGTGGTTGTGGTGTGGTGTGGTGTGGTGTGGTGTTGTGTAGTGTGGTGTGTGTGGTGTGAGTGTGGTGTGGTGTCAGTGTGTGTGAAGTGTGTGTGTGTGTGAGTGTGTGTGTGTAAGTGTGTTGTGTGTGTAGTGTTGTTGTAGTGTAGTGTGGCGTGAGTGTGTAGTGTGGAGTGTGTATGATGGTGTGTGTGTGTGTGTGGTGTGTGTGTGTGTGTGTGTGTTGTGTGTACGTGTAGTGTGTGTGTGTGTGTATGTGTATGTGTGTGGATGAGGTAAATCCACCCGCCAAGGCAGAAGGAGGGAAAAAAAGTTACAATAGGCATGCACATGTCTTGTATCCACCCCTCCTACTCCTCCCGCACCCCCCCCCACTCCACCACCCCCCACACCCCCCCCCACCGTCCACCCCCCCCCCCACCCCCACCCTCCACTTCACCTTCAACTGATACGCGTAACAAGACTGAAATCCTCGCGCTGTCTTTCCCACTTCCTCGTTGGAATAAGGGTTTTTTTTAAAATGGTGGGGGGGGGGGGGGGGTTTAACATAAGGCGAGAGTGGTGTGGGGGGTGGGGGGAGGAGAAGAGTGTTGTGGCGGCGTATGGGGGGTGGGGGGTAGGTGGGTGAGGGAGGAATGAAAGGGGGAGTGAAGGGTGTTGTTGTAAGAGCGGTTACTCTCCAGTCTGTCAATGGAGAGAGGCTGACTTCTAACTAGGCTTTGCAAAGGGAGAAGGTTTATCATTTTCAGTAATACACTCAGATTTTGTTCCAGTCTTCGACCTTTACCGTGGTGCGATGCAGTGACAGTCTTTTTGGGGGGGGGAGAGGGGGGGTTGTTCCTACTGAATTGAAGTGTTTAGCCTGCTTCGATTCAGAAGGTTAATGTTGATTCTCTTTTTGGAAAATAGACATTGCCTGTGTCATCCGAATTGGCGTTGAGAGATACCTGCCAGCCTTTTTTTTTTTTCATTAAATCTCAGACAGAAAGGGATGGGGTGGGGTCAGTGAAGTTTCTTCCCCCCACCCCCACCCCCACCCCCACCCCCTCCACTTTTTATGTTTACTTTCTGGAAACAATTATTAGTTCCAATCATAAAATCGTGGTGTTTTTTCGCGAAAGAAGTTGAATTAGAAACTATTAAGATGTACGGAAACATCATCTGACTGTCACAGTGTGACACTGCACTGACTGTATTGTGTCAAACTTCGCCGTCTTCGTTTTCCATCTCTGTCTCCTTAGAATTATGACAGACAAACAGAGAGACAGACAGAGACAGAGCGACTGATAGACAGACAGACAGACAAAAGACAGACAGACAGGGACAAACAGACAGACAGGACAGACAGATAGATAGAAGATAGGTCAGACAGACAGTCAGCAGACAGACAGACAGTCGGGCAACTGATCTGGCAGATGTGTATACACTGTTCAGCGTCGATAGGGAGACCGAGTCCGCAGACTCACCTTTAGCTTGAGCTACAAGCAGGAACACGCCTTATCAGTCATGGCTATCGTCAGTGGTTATTTTTTAGGTCGTCACGGGAACGAACGCCTTCTGGGTAAGAAACACCCCCCCCAAAAAGAATTGTCTGGGGGAAAAAAAAAATTTCCGTCTACTAACCATCAGGACTCAAGCACACGAGCATGCACCGCGCGCGCTGTGTGTGTGTGGTGTGTGTGTGTGTGTGCCAGTGTGTGTGTGTGTGTGTTGTGTGTGTGTAGGGTGTGTGTGTGTGAGGGGGGGGGGGCGGGAAGGGGGGGGCCTGTTCTTGTTTTGAGAGGGTGTGTGTGTGTGTGTGTGTGTGTGGGTGTGTGTGTGTGTGTGTGGTGTTGTGTGTCTGTGAGTGTGTGCTGGTAAGTAAGGAATAGTAAACATATGTGTATAAGAAAGCAAATCAGGACTTATTCGATAAATTTGATCTAATCTTTTCAGTGTCAGTGAGTTTGCCGGGAATTCAAGTAAAGCAGGCAAACCATTGATTAAAGATATATCCTAATACTGGAGTACTCTCTCTTCTCTCTCTCTCTCTCTCTTCTCTCTCTCCTCTCTCTCTCTCTCTCTCCTCTCTCTCTCTCTCTCTCTCTCTCTCTCTTTTCAGTGCTCAGCTCGCGCGTGCATGTTACATTGCTTAAACAGATGAATAAGTGTAATATCTTGAATCTTGAATCAAAATTACGCGTAAACCTTTTGATTACAAGCACACTTCTGATATTTGTGACAAAGGTAAACTCGAATCCCTCTTCTTTTTGTAGGTCATCGACCAAATTCTTTCTCTTTCTTTTTTTTATTGTTGTTGTTGTTGTTGTTGTTTGATGTTGTTGTTGCTGCTGCTGCTGCCTGCACTGCTGCTGCTGCTGCTGCTGCTGTAAATCTAATCATATTTTTTCTAATCTAATCAATTTTTTCTATTTTAATCATTTTTTTTTCAGCTGTCGTTATCTATTACTCATTCTTCAGTGAATTTATTCATCTTACGTTGGTTATCTGAAAATTCCAGTCGGTCTAATAATGAATATGAATAGACTTGGCGGACGCGGAGATAGGTTACGACTGTCATAGTCATTATCTATTATGTTGGGCAGTTCTGATGAAAAAAAAAACAGGAAGAAGGAGAAAGAAAGAAAAAAAAAAAGAAAGAAAAATGTTATCGGTCAGTTTCGATTGGCTCGGAATTTTCCCGCGAAATCGCCCTCGTTTTCGAGAGTGGCCGGGTTTTTCGGAAGTCTCCTCAATGGCTGCATGTTCCGTGGCCTGATGAGTGATTTGTTCAGATTATGGCCTAGTTTCGAGTCACACCACACACACACACGCCAAACACACGTCACACCACGCAGCACGAACACACAACGCACACACACACACACACACAACACACACACACACACACACACAAACCACAACACACACACACACACACAGAGATAGGGAGAGAGAGTGAGTGAGAGAAGAGTGAGACAGACAGAGACAGACAGAGACAGAGAGAGACTGGGTTTCTTGTATGCAAGTGTGTATGGTGTGTGTAGTAGGGTGGTAATTGTAGCAGTAGCCTAGTAGTAGTTGTAGTAGTTAGTAGTAGTAGTAGTAGCAGTAGTGCAGGAAGTAGTAGTAGTTGTAGTAGTAGTAGTAGTAAGTAGTTGTAGTGTAGTAGTTAGCAGTAGTAGCAGCAGCAAGCAGTCTTTCATTTTACATCTTTTTCACCAAATTATTTGTGTCACGGACTAAATAGAAAAACCGAATTCGTGGACAGTCGGCAGCCAGTTCAAATCGACTTAAGGCCCGACTCAGACATCTTGGCGCGGCAGGACGGACTTTTGCGTTCGCCTCAGCCAATTTAAAGGCTTTTTGTTTAGTCCTCACGGAGACAGCATCGGCCAGGCAGTCGGAATCTGAGTGGGCTGACCAACGTCTAAATAGGTCTGGCCAGAGGATCGCTAGTCTGGGCCAGACTGATCGGCCAATTTGCGCCAGCGGGGGGGGGCCCACAGTAAGCCAGACACCGCCGGCTAAAGTAGGAAGGGGGAGGTATTGTCGTGGTGGGGTGAGAATCAAGCTAATTAATTAAATGACACATTGACCACCAAGAGAGAAGGCGGGTAGATGTGACCTTTTGACGGTTTGCATGTCTCGAAAATATAGGTGAGGTAACCTCGTTACAAGGCGGGAAAATTTCTGACCCAATAGTACTCGCCTTTTCGACACATAGGAAGAGAATAAGAAAGTCATGTGAGAGGTGGGGGGGAGACAGAAGAGAACAGACAGAGGAGGGAGAGAGGTTCTGAGAGTAGTCTCTGCTCGAGGAGATAGCTGAGAGAGATGAGTGGAGTAGTGAAGAGAAACGAGTTGAAGCATTAGGCACGATATAGAGTCTGCAGAGGAAGGGACTAAGGAGGAGATGTTGAGAGTGAGAGAGTTGACTAATCGATGAAAAATAAAGAAAACAAAAAAGAAATAAAAAAGCAAACTATGTCATCTGATAGAGCAGACTCGAAGAGAGAGAGGGAGAGAGTGCTATGCGTTAATGCAGGAGAATAAAGAAAGTGAGAACAGATCAATGTCTGTATGTAGGCATGTTGACTTGAACCGGGGGGTCGACTTAATACCTGGCGTCGCCACTTTCATCAGGGCCTCAACGCAGTAAACCTGACCAGTGCCAGCAGTATAACCCCTGACAGTGCCAGCAGGCTAACCTCTGGACAGTGCCTGCAGTCAGGCTGACCAGTGCAAGCTGTTGTGTTGTGACTGGTGTTTGTGAAAAGTGACAGTGAAAAGAAAAAAAAAGGAGCAAAAAAGGAAAGACAGTGATTCGTAAAGACGTGTAAGATCAACCTGGCCAGGTATAAAGTGGAAAAATTTTCATACCCGGGTTTAGTTATGATGATCTAGATAATGGGTTTTGTGAAAGTTCAAGGAAAAAAAGAGATGTTTTATTTTGTTTGAGTCTATGCGCATTGATGGTTGTTTCTATGATTATGTGTAGTAAAGTTTAGACTTTACTAGATGGTTTGATGTGACGAATCCATGATATATGATTGAGATTGTAAGCAAGTGGTGAGTGTTGTTTGGGGCTGTGCGCTAGTCCTTCCCCACTGAATACCCGAGGTTGACAATTTATTGGCGAGCCTGCCAGGATTTTCTGGCCCATTTATTTAATTGTTCATACTTCTCAGAGAGGAAGTGGGTGTGGATTCAAGTTTTTGTAATTCCTAAGACAAGGGTTAGTGTCTGACTGTATGTTTCCATGATAGTTAAATACTAGGCTTAAGGCATTGCTTCAAGATAGTTAAACACTAGGCTTTGGCATTTCAGCCCCAGAGTTTTATTTCGCACAGATTGCCTATAATTCGCTCTCATAGTTGGGTACAGGTGCTAGGGGTCTTATAAAAACTAATTACGTAGTCCCAAGATAATGAAATTTTTCATCATAGGTTTGTGCTATTACTTCACTCGGGTCGGGTAAACCCACCAGTTTTGGCTGTGTAGATAGTTAAAAATCTTGTTAAAAAAAAAAAAGATTATGGCGGACGAAAAGAACACACCACTTGAACAATTGTGAGCGTCGCTCGTGATTTAGGCTACTCGGGAGAAAAAGTTGCGAGCATACGTTGAAACCCAACAAAAGATGGAAAGAGATGAGCGGAGCGGAAAGACGCCGTTGTCGCAGTAGAAATAGCATTAGCTGAGCAGGGAAAGGACTAAAGCTAGCGCAATGCAGGAAACAGAAAGAATAAGGGGAAACGCAGGAAACAGAAAGGTTAAAAAACTTAGGGATACGCAGAGGAACGGGAAAGTTTAAAGGTTCAATTAGTGTTAGAGAACAAGTGAGAATGCAGAGGGAGAGGACCTACCGATGAATGGTAGCTCAGTTTACAGTGACCCTGTGCGCAGTTATGCACCCCGACCAAAGTTGCCAAATTTTTCGGAAAGGATCAGATTCGATGATGCATGAACATCAGTAGTTTTGAAAGTTTGCTACTAGTCAGGGTTGGCATCAGAAGAGTGGGCAGTCATTTTGTCAGAGCTGATGAGGGTAAGCATTACAGATTTTTCACTGTGTTTACCAGAGGAACCAACAATCTGATTTTGGTGCTGTGAAGGAGTCCTTGATGAAAGAGATTTTGTCCTCACAGAGGAGGGGTTCAGAAAGAAGTTTTCGATCAGCTAGATTACAAGCAGGTGTGAACGTACACTCAGTTTGTGCACGTTAGATCACTATTTTGAGAAGTGGTTAGAGTTGAGTGGTACGAAAAAGGGAGTTCGCTGCTCTGAAATTGAAAGAGCTGGTTAGAAGGAAACAGATTTTTGTCAGGTTGGCGGCCCTGAGTGTACTATACATTGAGAAGATGGGCAGCCAGAGAAGCAGGGGAGTTGCTGAAGTTAGAGAGGTGTACAGGAGAGGACGTTTGGGCACCAAGGACTGCAGGAGAAACAGGTGCAGGCCACAGGTGAGAAGAGTGCAGGAGACTAGGGGAGTTTTCTGCAAAGTCTGCAAACCGTGGTGGGGCAGACGGAAGGGCCAAAATGGACATTCAGGTGTTTATTGTCACAAGAAGGGACATGTGGTGAGGGATTGTTCGCATGAGAGTTCCAGGAAGGGCAGCAGCCTTGGCAAGAGGTGTAAGGGTCGCCTGGGGGAGGAAACGACTGCAGGGAACCAAAAAGGGATCCAATCTGAAGAGGGTAGCGTGCGGCTATGGCTTTAGCTAGCACTGGACAGCAGTCAGTGTCAGGGATGGAGGGGCATAGGGAGTGGTTCATTACCAGTGGGAAGAAGGGTGGATTGGCCAGCAGAGGGTGAACTGTGTTACGGGACAATGGTTGTTCATGTGGTGTAGTAAGAACAACGGCTGGTCGATGGAAGGGGATTTGAACAGGGCAAATCCAGACCTGTTTCTCTAATCGATGGCACTGTGAGGGAGTTCCCAGTTGCGAAGATAAGAAGTTCGTACCCCTTACTTATCTGGCGAGTTGTCTGCGCTGGTGATGGAGAAACCCCTTTATGATTTGATCATTGAAATATTCCAGGTGCAACGGATCCAGGGGATCTGGAGTTGATTGACTGCTACAGGGGCAGCAGTTCAAACACGGAGCAGAAGGAGGAAAAGGTTGATAAGCCGGTATGTCGTTCCAGGAAGGAAGTCAGGCTAGATGTGTCGCCTAGATGAGTTTAGGGCAGCCGCAGGAATAAAGACCCTTCGCTCATGAAGTCTTGGGAGTTGGCTAGAGGTGGAGGCGAAACAGGGTTGGTTAGAGGAGGTGAGACAGAATTTCTGGTGAATGGCGGGTTGTTGTACCGAGTGTATTTACCAAGGGAGAAAGACAGGTAAGGTGACAACTCAGTTAGAATTGGTACCCTGCATGTTATTCGTGACACTGTTCATGTCAGTGGGTCACGGATGTCGCTCATGCAGGTTCATCTCGGACCGGCCAATACGGCTGACGAAATATTTGATGATTTTATTGGCCAGGGCTATGGCAGACATAAAGCGGTTCTGCATGTCATGTGATGTTGTGTCAAAGGTCAAGCCACTAGAGGTGTGAGAGGAAGGCGCCCTCTTAAACATCCCCCTTTTAATTGACAACCTTTAAGGGGGTGCCGTCGATCTGATTGGCCAATCTCGCCAGTTTCCAAAGGTGGGGCACAGGTATGATGTTGTCGCTCGTGGATTATGCGACCAGATATCCAGAAGCAGTCGCATGAAAGGCGTAGATACGCAACAGGCGTGAAGGGCTGGTAGATAGACATCTTTTCTGCACTGGTGGGTGTGCCGTTCACAAATTCTCAGTGACAGGGGATCACATGTTCACTAAGCGTGATGAGGGTGGTCAAAAGGCTGCTTGGGATCACACAGTTCTCACACTCACCCAATACCAACCCAAATGCAATGGCTTGGTGGAAAGATTCAATTGAGTGAAGGGGATCTTAAAGAAGCTTCTGTGAGGAAAGGACGGCAGATTGGGATGTTTACATTCCCCAGGCGGCATTGGTTCGCCTTACAGGAAAGACCTCAGGAGAGCACAGGCTTTTGCGCCATTCGAGCTGTGTTACGGCTGCGGACAGTCAGGGACCAGTGCTGCATTCCTCAAAGAGATATGTCCGGAGTGAGAACAGGAGGCAAGAGAGGTTAAAACCACTTATCAGTATGTGGTGGACCTACGCAATAGGCTAGAGGAGACCTGTAAGGTTGCAGGGAGAGCTTGCAGGTGGCTAGGGGTCGTTAGAAGAAGCAATATGAAGGAGGGGAGGAAGCAATCCCTCAGGTGGGAGATTCAAGTCCTGTTACTGCTTCAGGGATCACAACAAGCTGCTGATGCATTGGAAAGGTACCATTCACCATCATTAAAAGGTAGATCCAGGATTACCGAATTGATGTGAATAGGAAACCAAAACTTTTCCATGCGAATTGCTCCGCAAATATATTCAGCATGAGACTTTCCCATAGCACATAGGCGCCGGCAAGCAATCATTGATGGGGGCGAGGAGACCAGCAGAAGAAAGGGGAGATTTTTGTTGCCTGAGTTTCCAGGAGAGAGTCATACAGGGATGTGTCACTGTATGAAGGGCTAGACAGTAGGAGACAGGGAGGAAGTTCTAGGGGGCTCCTAAAACAGTATGGGAGTCCCTGACTGATTCAAACCAAGGCGGCAGGGCAACTCTAGAGACCTGTCGGTGGAGTTAACATCGCAAAAAACCCGCTACCTGTGAAAACCTACCCGCGTCCCGTATTGCCACCAGGCAAGGTGATCGAGGAGGATGGTGGAAAAGATGGTTGACATTGGGCGTGTTTGAGACGTCCAAATCATCGTATAGTGCACCCGTCGGTCCTAGGAGGAAAAAAGTCAGGTGTGCCATCGATTCTGTGTTGACTATAGGACGTTTGAACGTGTCACCCAAGGCGATGCTGAAGTCTTACCGAACGTGGAGGCACCTATTTCGCTCAGGTCGCCACAAGACAGTGGCAAGGTATTTCACCAGGGGATAGATCTGAGCTAGGGGTATTGGCAAATAGCCTTGAGTGAGGATTCAAAGGAGTCACAGCATTCTCCACTCCGATGGGGCTATAAGTGGGCGTGTTCTTCCTTTTGGCATGGTCCAACGCGCCCCCTGCAGTTTTCTCTCGGAAGATGAGGAAGTTATGACGGGTTTTGGGGAGGGTAGGTGAATTTCATGGATGACATTCTGATAGCATCTGAGACATGGGAGGAGCATATGAGGCTGCTAGAATGTAGTTTTAGAGAGGTTGAGAAAAGCCAATCTCACCGCCAGACAACAAAGTGCCGATTGGTTTTCCAAAGCCTGGAAGTTCCGAGGTTTTGTTGTCGGAGGCGACAACAAAGCAGCCAGAATGGGAAAGGTGGAGATTATGATGAATTCAGAGAGACCGAAGACCAAACAGAAGTCAGGAGTCTGATAGGTTTTATTGTTTCTACAGGAGTGAGTTTTGTTCCAAATTTCGCAGCAATCACGAATTCCTCTCTGTGATTTGGTCAAGCAGGGGAAACCAGGCAGTCGGTCGGAGTGGTCAGACGCTGCAGAGAAAGCACTGCAGCGGTGCTAGAACGACTAGGTTCCCGTCCCTTCTTGAAGCTACCGGATATGTCCAAGCCATTTTTTGTTGGTACAGATGCCATCAGGTGGTGGGATAGGTGCAGTATTGTTAGGCAGGAGCACGAAGGGGTCGAAGTTCTCCTGTGAGGTATGCTAGCAGGAATAGTTGACGAAGTGTGAGAAGGGTTCGCAAAACAGTAGAGAAGGAGTGTTTGGCTGTCGTGTGGGCCGTGCAGAAATTTCACAAATACTTGTATGGGAAAGAGTTCGTGATACGAGATGATCACCAACCACTCAAATTCCTGCAGGAGGCGTAGCTGAAAAACAGCAGGGCGTGCTGCGCTGCGGCAATGGCCACTGCAGCCCTGCATGTATCGAGTCCAGTACATCCAGGTCGACAGAATGGTAGGAGCTGACTATTTAAGCCACATGTAGTCTAGCAAGCTACAACTCAGAGGAAGTCAGTCATATCGGGGGGCACAGGCTACTTTGTTGATAATATGTGTGATACAGTTATGTTGAGTGGATATGGGTTCATTTCCCATTGGGCTATGGTTCATATTTTCGTTGTGAGATTATTCATGTAAACTGTAGTTATGTTTGGAGCTACAGTCGCTTGTGTAGAAATGCACTGTTTTTTGCGATAAAGTGAGGATGGAAATCCCTCAGTGAGACCGTGTCATGGATTCGTGATCATATTTAGATTGTGCTCTTCATAGTAGTTGTGAAAAGAAGAGGTAGGCAAATGCAGGTGGGGGATTGCATATGGTGCGCCAGAGGTTGTCAGAAAAAAGAGTTGAAATATGGCAAAAGCGCACGTCTATGATAACCATTGCTGGTGATATCATATTGATATATGCTTATATTTGTAAACCGTTTGAGCAAATTATTTTGCAAAACTGGCACGTGTACTGTGGTGTCAGCAAATTCGGTGTGTTTTTTTTTTTGTACCGTTTGTTTTGAGACATGCTGAGCATAGTCTTTTGCCAAGGGGGAAATTGTACGGACCAAAAATAGGAAAAACCGAATATCGTGGTCAGTCGCCAGACCAGTTTAAATCGATTTAAAGCCCGACTCAGGACATCTTGGCGCCGGCAGTCGACTTTATGCGTGCCTCAGCCTGTTAAAGGCTCTATTGTTAGTCTCACGGAGACAGCATCGTCCAGCAGACGGACTGAGTGGTGACAACGTCTCAATAGGTTGGCCAGACGGTTCGCTACGTGCTGGGCCAGGGATGGTCCGGCAATTTGCGACCAGCGACCCACAGTTAAGCCAGGACAACCGACGGCTAAAGTAGGAAGGGGGAGGTATTGTGTGGTGGGGTGTGAAATCAAGCTATAATTTAAATTTAATGAACCCAATGGTGTCCACCACTGAGAGAAGGCGGGGTAGATGTGACTTTGACGGTTTTGCATGTCCATGAAAATATAGGGGAGGTATACCTCGTTACAAGGAGGAGAAAATTTTCTGACCAATGGTCTCACCTTTGACACATAGGAACAGGATGTGAAAGTGTGGGAAGGAAGAAACGAAAGGGAAGAACAGACAGGGACAGGAGAGAGAGAGGTTTCTGAGAGTAGTCATCTGCTCGAAGAATAGGCAGTGAGATGCGAGGAGTAGTGAAGTGGGGAAACCGAGTTGAAGCATTAGCACGATATTAGAGTCTGCGAGGAAGGACTAAGGCGAGATGTTGAGAGAGAGAGAAAGTTGCCTAATCGTGAAGAAAAAAAAACAAAAGCATAAAAGCAACTATTGTCCCATTGATAGAGCAGACTGAGGATGAGAGAGAGTGCAATTGCGTTAATGCAGGAAGAAAGAAGGAGAACAGTCAATGTCTGTATGGTAGTCACTGTTCGACTTGAACAGGGTTCGTACTTCATACCTGGCGGCTCCAATTTATCAGGCCAATGCCAGTAACTGACCATGCCGCAGGTACTAACCTGGAACCAGTGCCAGCAGGCTTAACCCTGACCAGTGCCAGCAGTCCCAAGCTGACCAGTGCCAGCAGTTGTGTTGAGATGGTCGTTTGTGAAAGTGAAGTGAAAGAAGAAAAAAAAAAAAGGAGGGAAAAGGAAAGACAGTGATTCGTAAATAGTTTAAGATCACCTGGCCAGGTAAGTGGAAAATCTATTCATACCAGGGTTAGTTATGATGTTTAGTAAAATGGTTTTTGTTGAGTTCAAGAAAAAAAAGAGAATGTTTTATTTTGTTTGATTCTAGGGCCGCATTGATGTTGTTTCTATGATTATGTGTAGTAAAGTTATAGACTTACTAGTGGTTTAGGTCGACGAATGCTGATATAGGAATTGAGATTGTAAGCAAGCTGTGTTGTGAGTGTGTTTTGGGCTGGTGCGCTAGTCTTCCTCCACTGACATACCCCGTGGTTGACAATTTGATATTAGAGAGAGACGGAGAGAGAGAGGAGAGGGAGGAGGGAGGGAAGGAGAAAGAGAGAGAGAGAGAGGTCAGATTACGTGTCGTATGTGTGTGTGCGTGCGTGCGTGCGTGTGTGTGAGTGTGTGTGTGTGTAACCAAGCTTCCTATATTGGCAATAGCAGGGTCAATCAAAACCTTATCGTCGGCCTAAAAATGAACAGTATTATTGAATCTCTCGCCTAACTCTTTTTTTTCCGGAGAAGAGAAAGAAAAGCCGCCCGTTGTCCATTGTTCA
>CM031623.1:19851703-19856703 GCA_018398815.1 Conus ventricosus
GAATAGATTATTCTCAAAGAAAGAAACAATCTCTCTCTCTCTCTTCTCTATCTCTCTCTCTCTCTCTCTCTCTCTCTCTCTCTCTCTCTCTCTCTCTCTCTCTCTCTCTCTCATCTCATTGTGCCAGAATTAGATTACATCTCAAAGAAGAAAACATATCAATCTCTCTCTCTCCTCTCTCTCTCTCTCTCTCTCTTCTCTATTCTCGCTCTTCTCTCTCGTCTCTCTCTCTCTATCTCTTTCATTCCAATGTGCCAGACTCTATCTCTCTCTCTCTCCTCTCTATCTCTCTATCTCCTCTCTCTCTCTCTCTCTCTCTCTCTCTCCTCTCTTTCATACGGATTATGGTTTAATGGCATCATCGAATGAAAACACCATTATAACAGTTCTCGTTTTGTATTGTATAAATCACTTTAGACTGCTTAACTTCGTGTCTAGGGATAGTAATGGATGTGTGATCCAGTTAAAGAGTTGAGCTTGCGCGGTTTAATATGTAGTTACCCATTTATTGGGCTATGATTCTGTTACGATTTTCTCTCTCTCTCTTCTATCTATTCTCTCTTCTCTTCTCTCTAACTACTCTCTATCTCTCTCTCTCAAATCGATCTTATATTTGAGGGGGATAATAACTCTCACATCTCTCTCTTTCTTCGGCTCTCTCTCTCTCTCTCTCTCTCTCTCCCTCTCTCTCTCACTCTCTCTCTCTCTCCACTCCCGAACGATCTAATATATGAGGGAAACAAAACGATATCCAATACATATTAATTCAATAGTTAAATGCATTCGATTGGGCTAAACCTATCTTGACTGGATGAGTCAAGACAACCACGCAAAGCCTGTAGGATGCCATCCGATGTAGATTCAAGTGGCAAAAGAAACTGGTCTTCAATATCCGTTGTGAACTGTTTACGTTTGGATATGGTTTTGTTTAGACAAATCAAGGTGTAGAAGAAATAAATGCTTTTTTTTTTTTGGGGGGGGGGGGGCATGATTTAGGGAAAGTTTAATTTCATATCGGTGGCAGGAATGGTTTTTTTTTTTTCATATAAAGAATAGCGATAGATTTAGTAGTGTACCCAGAACATTTTGTACGGTAGGTAACGTGAAAATTCGTTTGTTAGTAAATTTAGAAAGACATCTGAAAATGGTTATGACTAGGTTCAGACTTAGTGTAACAGAGATTGCTCAGCATTACTACCAATATCGATTCCATGATAACAATGATTTATTACGTCCACTGTGTAAAAACAATGACGAGGATGAAGTTCATCTTATTTTATGTTGTCATGCACTAAATACCTCAAACATTCCCGCAAAGTTGTACAGATTTCCAGTCTGTTTGGGCTAAGTTTACTTTTGGCATGCAAAAGTGACAGAACAATTGGAAATGTATCAATTTTCTTGTACAAGGCGTTTCAGTTGCGTAAGCTTGCTATCTCGTGAAACATTATTTTGACTTAATAATTGGTATAGGAAACTTTGTGTGAAATGATTGTTCATTTACTCGTCTTCATTAGGGCAATAGTCTAAATAACGAATCTCTCTCTCTCTCTCTCTCTCTCTTCTCTCTCTCATCTCTCTCTCTCTCTCTCTCTCTCTCTCTCTCCTTTGATTACCTTAGGAAGATCGCTGCTGTGTGTGGTGTGTGTGTGTGTGTGTGGTGTGTGTGTGTGTGTGTAACAGATCGGTGTCTCAGTCAAACAAGAAAATCTCTCTTTTTGGTCTGTGAGAGAGAGAGAGAGAGAGAGAGAGAGAGAGAGGAGAAGAGAGAGAGAGAGAGAGAGAGAGCTGCCGCCACACACGCGACCAATTGCCAGGGGAAGTAATTGTTGTTAGTAGCTGGTATAGAATGAAGGAGTTCCTTCCCATGCACGCATTCAATCATGGTACGCTGCCCGGGATTCCGGCGTGCATGAGGATGGAGTGACAGACCAGCCCCCCCAGAGTTAAAGGGCTTCCTTTAATATCAATCCAGTTGGTTGTGTGTGTTGTGTGTGTGTGTGTGTGTGTGTGTGTTTGTGTGTGTGTATGTGTGTGTGTGTGCGTGTGTGTGTGTGTGTGTGTGTTGTGTGTGTGTGTGTGTGTGTGTGTGTGTGTGTGTGTATGTGCGTGCGTGTGTGTGTTGTGCTTTCTCTCCTCTCTCTCTCTCTCTCTCATCCTCTCTCTCTCTCTCTCTCTCCTCTCTCTCTCTCTCTCTCTCTCTCTCTGTTGTGCTCTCTCTCTTTCTCTCTCTCCTCTCTCTCCCTCTCTCCTCTCTCTCTCTCTCTCTGTTGTGCTCTCTCTCTCCTCTCTCTCTCTCTCTCTCTCTCTCTCTTCTCTCTCCTCTCTCTCTCTCTCTCTCTCTGTGCACGCACGCTTGTCCTATGTGTGAGAACAAAAGGAGGCAGGCACGCGCGCGCGCGCACACACAACACACACAACACACACACACACACACACACACACACACACACACTCATGCACGCACTCACGCACGCACACACGCACGCACTCACACACACCTACAAAAAAAATATACACCCATACACACACACACACACACACACACACACACACACACACACACACACACACACACACACAACGCCCGCACGCGCGCGCGCGCATTCACGCACACGAATGCACAGAGAGATATTATTCTCTGTTTGTGTCAACTATATTTCCAGCTGTAGGACGCAGACTGCTAGGAGACAGATCTAGAGGTAAGACGTGTGTGTGTGTGTGTGTGTGTGAGTGTGTGTGTGTGTGTGTGTGTGTGTGTGCGTGTGTGTGTGTGTGCGCGCGCGCGCGCGTGTGTGTGTTGTGTGTGTGTGTGTGTGCGTGCGTGCGTGTGTGCGCGTGTGTGTGCGTGTGCGTGCGTGCGTGCGTGTGTGTGTGTGTGGTGTGTGTGTGTGTGTGTGTGTGTGGTGTGTGTGTGAGGGTGTGTGCGTGCCGTGGGTGCGTCTCTCTCTCTCTCCTCTCTCTCTCTCTACTCTCTCTCTCTTCTCTCTCTCCTCTCTCTCTCTCTCTCTCTCTCGGGGACAGTGAACTGCGGGAATATTGTCAGGACGCTTTGTTTTGACCTCTGACAATCACTGCTGATTGTGGCGGACAAGGACAGAATTGTACCCCCAGATTCTGCAGACAGGTGTCTGATCAGCCATGCCGTCTGCTGCCATCCACTTTCGATGTGTTTGTGGCCGCTTCCTGCCCGTCTTCATCGGGTTATTGACAAGAAGGGCTAAAGAAAAGGCTGCTGCCCGCATCGCCATTGTCACACTTCGACACAGAGGGGACGGTGTTACCTTTGGACTGCTCCTGTCGTATTTGTTCTGGGCAGTTGCTTCTTCGGTGTGGCGACATCAAATCAAACCCGGGACCCATCAACCCTCCTCCCAGCAGAGACTCCACGCGCCAGACACGACTTCATATGAAGTTCCTTACGAAGAGTCAGTCTGGAGAGGTCAACGGACTCTCACACTTCTGGGCCTTCATCTGCCACCACAGAACCTACAATCCGTGATCTCATGGCCACCCTGAACATGAGAAGTGACAAGACGGACTCTAAGCTGACGCGGTGAAGCAGGAAGTCCACAGTCTTCGGGAGGACCACGCAACTCTTCACGCTGAGCTGAGAGAGCTGAGGGAGGAGGTGACAGAGCTGAAAAGAGAAAATGGGGAGCTGCAGAAGACCAACAACAACCTACGTCAGAAGCTGGACGACTGCGAGAAACGGGTCGATGATCGGAGGGCCGTTCCAAGCGGAACAACTTGATCTTCTACGGACTACCCAGGAGGGACGGGGAGACCAGTGCAGACTGCGAGGGCCTGGTGCGGGATCTGCTGACGGACAAGCTGGACCTGACGGATGACATGGAGTTCGACCGTGTCCACCGGCTCAGTTCCCGACCCGACTACACCGGTGATTGCCCGATGTGCCTTTTTATAAACAGAAGATGAACATTCTAAAAGCTAAAGGTAAACTTAAGGCTCTGAGGTCTACATCGGGAGGACTTTTCAAAAGGGGTCAGGGAGATCCGACGAAGGCTGACTCCGCATTTAAAAAGGCAAGGCAGAGGGAAACGAGCCACGATTGTGTTTAACTATTTATTAATTGACGGCAAAAAGTTTTCTGTTGACGCTCGTGACAGACTGGTAGACTTCAAATAGGAAATCGGCCAGCCCAGTTTTGTTGAAGTTTTTGTTTGGTGAGGAACTATCCTAAAAGAGACACCGGTGTCATTGTCCAGTGTGACCCAGAATGAAAGTGAGCATGCACGGGATTTGAATGTGGATGACAGCGAGTGTGTTGAATCGGCTGACGAGAACTCTCGGTATGGGTCAACTTTGGAATGTGTGTCAAGTTCCGTGCATGATTTTGGTGAACACATGCGCTGGAAAATGTAGCTAGCAACGAAAGTAACAAAACCAGATCATTATCTTTACTTCATTGGAATGTTAATGGATTGCTTTCAAAATTACAAAACTATGATTTTTGTCTCATTTCTTCAGTCGTTTGATTTTATCTGTTTAGTTGAAACGTTTATTGATGAACTTAAATCAACTATATTTCTGGATATAAAATTTTTTCTTTACCTGCAATAAAATTAACAGCTAAAGGGAGAAGATCAGTGGAATCTTATGTCTCGTTAGAAATACATTTGTGTCATATGTCAGAGAGGTGAAATAAAATCAGATATGTTTGGTGCGTTAATCATCAGTAAAACATTGTTTGGGGTAACAAAGATATATTGTATGTGTATCATACGTACCTCCAGAAGGTTCTCCTTATTATGCATGTTTTGACTCCGAGAATGGCATTGCATTGTTGGAAGATTATTTGTCCATTGTTTATTAGTCGTTGAAGATGTATATATATTGTTGTGCGGGGATTTAAACAGTCGTACAGGTAGTGTTCACATCATTGTCAAGGCGTTTCCGATATTTTGAATTTTCAACATGCAAGTCATCCATTGAGTGTCAATCGATTTTCAGAAGACTCTGTATTGAATAATTATGGC
>CM031623.1:19864203-19871703 GCA_018398815.1 Conus ventricosus
AGTGCTGATATATGCAACCTGATATTGTCATTTGTCTTGTCTTCTACTGGCTGTTCTACCTCATTCCACTTTCCAATCCCCCCTCATCACCTCTTTCTTCACCTCCCCTCACTACCCCCCCCCCCCCCCCCCCCCCCCCCCCCCCCCATCCCCTCCGCAATTTCTCTGCCCTGCCAAACACTGTTCCTCTCATACTTTCCATCCCCCTGCCCCAATCGCTGTTGGAAGAGCCTAGCTCTAGCACACAACCCTCAGAGAAGGATGCGTACGCCCCATCACAACAATCTGTTATGGCCAAGTAACAAACTCTTGCTCTTAAAACACTGACATATGACGCTAAGTGAAATGGATGGTGAGAACTGGTTGTAGATGTCTTACTTGATCGATCCAGACAGATGGAAAGAAGATCCGACTCTTGTAATACATTTAAAGTCTTTGCTTCCAGCAATTTACCCACAAATCAATCTTTGAATGGTTATTGCAATGGTCCTAAAACGGAAACATATCCTTCAAATCAAAATATCATATAGCATTCAGTCAGACCACTCTCTCAAATCACATTTTTCAACCACAGCCCACCTCTGAAATCCTGCTATTATTTTTCACCCTTATCAAATCAAAAGTTCAAGAAGGACTGTTTCGTGCTGCCTATCAATAAACATGGATATTCTAAAAATATTGAAAATACTGAGAAAAGTTCGAGAGCAACAACGTGAAAAAAAAAAGAGAGAAAAAAATCGAGAACGCGCAAAACATTCCACACTTTCTTGAAGTTCTGCTGGGACTTCCGAAATTATGACGTCATTGGCGAATACGTCATCTGATGAACTCATGTCACATGGGACTAAACGCATCCAAAGCTAAACTCAGTCTGTTTATAACAGATCTGCAGAGGTCTATCTTCGCTGACGAGTTGGTAGACCAGAGCTAGGATACATGTTGGGTCGACAGTAGACTTATGAGCAGACATTGACTACCCTCATCATGTCTCTGTCATTTATGAGGTAGTAGAACTAGCTGCAAAGTGAGACGACTGCAGGCGGAAATCTAAACAAATCTTAAATAAATGTTAGCGAACCGCCAAGAGAAACGTGGAAAAACGAGTCACAAGACAAAACACGACGCGTTTCGGCCTCTTAGGTCTTCTTCAGGCAAGACACAAATAGGACAATCAAAATGAATGAACAGTAAACAAGTGGGGTAACTTTTGCTCCCATAAGAAAACCTAACACAGAGTAACTTTTATTCAAGACTGGCACAGCCTTTTAAACTTGAATAAAGTCAGACAAATACATAGACGAACAATCTCATAGTGGGGGAAAAAACAAGCGCAGGCCAACAACTCAACTGTCTTCATAGTAATGACTTGGCAAAGATTTGGACTTGGGGGTGGGGGTGGGGGTTGAAGATGGAGAAACTGGGAACATGATTTTAAGAAAATATATTACAGATATGAAAACCCTTCACTAGCTGCATAAGGGAACCATCGCACTCCCTCTTGAAGGCAGATATATTTTGTATTGCCTGCTCCGAGCCTTTCGTCCGCTGGATCGGAACTCATCTTGGAGACACGGCTGGTTGTGTCTGCGCTCCTGGCGTCAAATAGAGACACACCGCAGTCCATAATACCGTGGTGTTCTCACCAACAAGGTGCAAAAAAGAATCCAATACTACCCCCCAAAGCACCCCCCCCCCCCCCCCCCCCCCCCCCCCCCGCCCCCTTAAGTCCAAATCTTTGCCAAGTCATTACTATGCAGACAGTTGAGTTGTTGGCCTGCGCTTGTTTTTTTCCCCCACTATAAGATTGTTCGTCTATGTATTTGTCTTACTTTATTCAAGTATAAAAGGCTGTGCCAGTCTTGAATAAACGTTACTCTGTGTTAGGTTTTCTTATGGGAGCAAAAGTTACCCCACTTGTTCACTGTTTATTGTTTACTGTTCCCTGCCTCATTTCATTTCCAAAATGAATGAGTTTGTCACTTGGCTTGATCTCTTCAGCGCAAGGAAGGCGTTGAATCCTTGCGCGGAAGAGATCAAGCTATAAGTGACAAACTCATTTATTTCATAGTCCTATCTGTTTGTGTCTTGCCTGAAGAAGACCTAAGAGGTCGAAACGCGTCGTGTTTTGTCTTGTGACTCGTTTGTCCACGTTTCTCCTGGCGGTTCGCTAACATTTATTTGAGGTAGTAGAATATGCAGTGCTGCATTTCATCATGAATCTGCATTTTGTTTTTCCTTGCAAAATTCCTACCTTTATGTGGATCGCATACTCAGACCGTGAATTCGAGTACATACGATAGCTGTAATCAACAGAGGTGCCGAAAATTAACGCAGAATGCTCAGTTTGGAATGCTGTAAAGATACGGTGTTGATGTTAGCGTATAAAGCGGCTCACAACTAGGCTACCCTTGCTCAGAACGAGACCCAAAACGCTGGAGACGACTTCGCTTCTCCCAGCGTCTGTCTGTTCAGCTTGATGTGAACATCAAGTGTCGTTTGACACTGCTCATGAAGTTCTTGCTTTCCTCTGGCTGGCTTCCAGTCTGCACGTACTTTGTGAACTCTCTAGTCTGAAGGTGAGTTCCTACAGTTCTCGCTTCGCTGCCTGTTTGTAGGTGGATGTTCACGAGCTAGACGTAGGCTGCCCAGAGGCTGCTTTCCAATAGACAGGGAGGCATTCAAGTCCAAAAGCCTTTTCTGGTTTAGGTTCTTTGCGCTCCCCCCCCCCCCCCCCCCCCCCCCCCCCCCCCCCCCCCCCCCCCCCCCCCCCGTCTCTTTCCACGTTCCACGGATTTCAGCAAAAGATACAGTAAACAAGAGAGAGAGAGAGAGAGAGAGAGAGAGAGAGAGAGAGAAGGGGGGGGGGGGTTCAGCAACAACAAAAATCGACGTGGAGGGGATAACAAGTAGCGATGGAATGCTTAGGCACGGTTGTTCTTTTGGCACGGTAGCCGCCGACACAGACGTCAGACAAAGTCAACTGCTGACGTCACGTAATCTTGTGTAAGCTTTCTCTGAGAACGCAGGCAGTCGCCATTTTGTCTGTCTGAACTGGCCAAATGATGTCACAACTCTGACGTCGAGCGTCAGTAAGTGAAAGAGACTGGCGAAAAGCTGTACAAATAAATGGTTGGTCTTGGTTCAGTAGTTGTGGTCGGACCGAAAAGTGGACGAGACACTACTCAGCGCTCAGGTTTGCCTCGGACCGCATCGTTTTTTTGACAGCAATTTTCAGCCCCCACCCCCCAACTCCCCAGATAAGACCATGGCCGGGAGAGGGGGGGGGGGGGGGGGGGGGGGGGGGGGGGGGGGGGGGGGGGGGGGGGGGGGGGGGGGGGGGGGGGGGGGGGGGGGGGGGGGGGGGGGGGGGGGGGGGGGGGGGGGGGGAGGGAGGGCTGCCCGCCAAGTCCCACTAGAATTTCAGAGATTTTTTTTTATTTTTTCCCCCCAGTGGAAACCCTGTGTTCTCCAGATAGACAGACATTCAACATATAGGAGACAGGAGACAGCCTTGGGGTACTCCCACGGTTGTTCAGAAAATATTTCCCGTGGTTGTTTCAGAGCAACGGCGGTTTTTTAGTTCCATCTTTGAAGACAGCTTTTGTGGCTTGGATGAGATGTTCTCTAGCTCTGCTCAGCTCTGCTATACTATACTATATTATACTGTATTAGATTGTTCTATACTATACCATGCCACTTTACAGCATACCGCACCATACTATCCTATAGTGCACTGTACTGTAATATACTCTACTCTACTCTACTTTACTAGATTATACTATACTCTACCTACCCTGCCCCCGTCCTTCTCTAAAAGACGCGCTATATATATATATATATAATATATATATATATAATATAATATATAATAATATATATATATATAAATATATATATATATATATATATATATGCCAGTTAGTTAGGCAGAATTATCTACCAATGCAGATATGAATGCTTATCTCCCCCATTTCTTCAATCTAAGACATAAGAGCAAGCTTTGTTTATAATTCAATATATATATATATATATATATATATATATATATATATATATATATATATATATAATATATAATATTACACTATACTATACTAATGATTTAGCCAGACAATGCCATGTAATGCTTTATTGCAGTACGTTGTACTGTCTATTGTCTAACATGTCGCCCCACCTACCTGTTATGCTGTACCATACTGTGCTGTACTATACTATATATTATTCTATAAAGTACCATACCATACTATATAATGCCATACTATTCTATGCTATACTATACCATCCCATACCATAACCATACCATACCATACCATACCATACTATACTATACCATACTAACCATACCATACCAACCATACCATACCATACCATACCATACCATACCATACCATACATACCAGACCAGACCACACTACACTGCACTGCACTGCACTGCACTGCACTGCACTGCACTACACTACAACTACACCATACCATAACCATACCATACCATACCATACCATACCATACCATACCATACCATACCATACCATACCATACCATACTATACTATACTATACTATACTATACTATACTATACTAACTATACTATACTATACAACTACACTACACTACACTATACTATAACCCTCTGCCCGGCAGAACCTTCAACGGCACAGAGGAAAGCCGACGGAAGCTGATGACGTCACGGGAGTCGTCGTGTCGCCAGACCCGCGGCGACGACAACGTTGGGGGGCCGGTCTCCCTGCACATGGCGGGCATCTTCCTGCTGAGGCGGGGGGATGAGATCAGCGTCAGAGCGACCAGCCCCGCTCTCCTCAGCAGGTCCCCGGCGGCCACCTACATGGGCATGCACATGGTCTAGTAGCCAACCAACAGCAGCTCAGCTCTTGGTGTCGAGACTGGTGCCAGAAATGGTGGCTGATGGTTTGCAGGCAAAAGATCCGAGTCGCTTCGCTTCGCTTTCTTACCCCCCCCCCCCCCCCCCCCCCCCCCCCCCCCCCTCCAACCCAATGTCTTCGCTTGGCTTTCTTAAAAAAATTCATCTTCTCACTTCCAGGGTCAAGATTGACGCTATTGTTGTAAAAATGTTCCACGGCGATGTCTCGGCTGCAGCTAACTGGTTTCAGTTGAACTTTTTCATGACAGAGAGAGAGAGAGAGAGAGAGAGAGAGAGAGAGAAGAGAAGAGAGAGAGAGAGAGAGAGAGACAGACAGACAGACAGACAGACAGACAGACAGACAGACAGACAAAGACAGACAGACAGAGACAGGGAGAGAGAGGGAGGGAGGGATAGATAAAGAGAGACACAGAGAGAGTCATAGAGAAAGACAGAGAAGACAGCGGGATAAAGAGATACAGAGAGAGTCAGAGACAGCATCAGAGCGAGAGACTTAGGAGAGAGGGACAGAGACCGAACGAACGAACGAATTTTATTTTAAGAGGGTAGTGGATTAAGCATGAATACTTTTTTACATCCAGCCCTCTGGGCAAGAAAAAAAAATCGATACAAATACATGAAAAAAAATGGAACAATTCCTTGCAGGGGAACCTTTGACAAAAAAAGAAAGAAGAAAAAGAAACCAATGAACACCACCACCACCACCACCACCAACAACAACAACAACGAGAAAAAATTATCAAGGCAAGAGGTGGAGAGAGAGAGAGAGAGAGAGAGGAGAGGGAGAGGGAGGGAGGGAGAGAGAGAGAGAGAGAGAGAGAGAGAGAGAGAGAGAGAAGAGAGAGAGAGAACCGACCGACCGACCCACTGGCGGAAGAAAGGTAAGATAAAGGAAGAGAAATACAATGAAGCAGACATGGATAAACACCTACGAAAAACTTTGAAAAAACACACTAATGGCACAGGATGATCACTGCAATTTGCGTAAAATTGAGTCAGCTTCGAACATCACATATTTGTTAAATTGAATCTGAATTGAGCATTATCAATACATTTTCGGGTATAGTGCAGTCAAATCTGAGACATTCATAAGATATTTTTGAAATTAGACTTGAATTTTTTTTAAAGTTTGATTGATTTTTAAGTTCTTGAGGAATATGGTTCCTTAGCCAACCCCCGGGAATACGCCAGACTAGACTTGTATAGATTAATCAAGGCAAACGGGAGGTTTATTTTATGTGAATGTCGATAGTCGTTAAAAGTGAACATATTTGTTAAAGAAAGTGGAGCATTTCCATGGAGTACCTTATGCATAAAGAGTCCCTTATTGTATAGAAGTTTGCTTAAATGGGAGAATGCCCGATTGCTTATAGTCTGAATCTACCAGTGAGGATGGTTGACCTAATTTACTTTGACAGCTCTTTTGTGAAGGCTAATTAGTGGTTTGAGTGAATTCTTACTCGCTGAGTCCCAAAGCGTTGAGGCATAGTCGATAATAGGCTGAATATAAGAGTGAAAAAATAGTTTTCTTGCATGCAAATTTAAGAAGTTCTTAATCCTTTTTAGAAGATGTAGTTTTTCTTGCAACGTTTTCTAGATAAAGACTCTCAAAGTTTTTTGACCAAGTTAGATTATTATCTATTGTTAATTCCTAAGACTTTGTGACTGGATACTTTTTCGATGGTTTGATTAGAAATACAAAGTACTGGTAGATTCTGGCTTAGAATTTGACGTTTCTGTCTAGTAGTTATCATCATGAATTTAGTTTTTTGAGGATGGATAGCCATGTGATTAAATCGTGTCCATTTAACCAAAAGATTGATGTTTTCTTGGATGTCACTGCAAACCTGTTGGGCATCAGAATTACTTGTGTCTAAAGTTGTATCATCAGCGAACATTTCGCGGTTTATTTTCAAGTACAATGGCAGATCATTGATGTAAAATGAAAACAATAGAGGACCTAATACTGACCCTTGTGGGACACCAAATTTGTTGAGAAGAGAATTAGATTTGTATGAGTTTACGGACACAATTTGTTGTCGTTGGACAGAAAAGATGAAATCAGTTTCAGTGTTTTGTATGATAGCTTATACAAAGTTAGTTTTCTGAGTAAAAGTTCATGATTTATAACGTCGAAGGCTTTTACAAAATCTACAAAGAGAATTCCTGAAAATTGTTTGTAGTTCATGTTAATAGCCATCTATCTATTAGTCTAGTTAGCACTGTGTGGCACGAATGGTTTCTCTGAACCCTGATTGATTTGGGTGGATTAAGTCGTATTTTACTGCATGGGAGTGGAGACACTTATTGATGTGGAGTTCTAATGGCTTAGAAAGAACTGATAAAATCGAAATAGGTCTATAATTTGATGGATCAGTAGTGTTTCCTGATTTGTGTATTGGTATGATTTTTGCCTTTTTTTAAGGTATCTGGAAAGCATTGTTTATCTATACAGAGGTTGTAAATGTAAGTTAACGTTTCTCTGCGATAACGGTGCGGAGAGCTTTAGAATTTTAACCATCTATACCGTCAATTCCACGAGTGGCTGTCTGTTTCAATCGCCTAAGGACACGAAAACAGAATGAACGTCTAATGGCTGA
>CM031623.1:19876703-19904203 GCA_018398815.1 Conus ventricosus
TTTTTGAAACCCCCCCCAAAATATTAATATATATTTATCCCCAATATATACCCCCCCACCCCCCCCAATATCCTCTGGCGAACTGTGAATGAATAAGAACTCTGATTAAAAAATGTCCCTCACACACACAACACACAGCTCGACGCAAGCACGCAGCAGCGAGCAGCAGCACGCGCGCGCGCGCGCGCGACACACCACCACCACACCCACACACACAACAAAGACATACACACCCTCACACACACACACAGCAACCACAACACACACGCACAAACACACAACACACCAAACACAAAACCCCCACCCTCACCCAACGACGCACGAAGCACGCAGCACGCAACCACACACACACATACACAACAAAACAACACACAAACACCACACACAACCACACACACAAATCCACACATATATATATATATATATATTTAGTATATATATATATATATATATATAAATATGTGAGGATGTCTCGACGCTCCCCCTCGTATTTAAATATGACTGGTTTTCTTATCAGGGATTGCAGGGGGTATAAGACAGAAAGTATTTACGCTCAAACAAAATGCGCTCGGCATAGGGCACACGCACTCTTGTACTCAAGCGGGCCGACAAAGGTGCGGAAACCAATAAAATTCATTGAAATAATCAATTTTTTTCAACTTGACTCCGAAGCCCACGTCACTTCACAACACAGTTATCGTATCATACAACAATGTAAACAGCCTACAGACAATTTCATAAATCGCATCCCCTGCTCTTCAGTTATTCTTATTAGCCCGGAAAGACCCAATTTCCACGATTTCTGTTTGAACACGTTAACCAAACGTCCATCACTTGCGCATTCCTTGGTTGATCGTCAGTTTTCTTCAACCACTGTACGACACGAGCTGAAGTGCACACCGTTGTGTCCTCCGATTGGCCAAATCACCAGTTGGGGGACATTGTGCAACGTTTGCTTGAGTCGCCCCTCACACCGAGTCTCGGGATCTCACGTTTCGCCTCTCCACTGAAAGGGCTCCTGTCGGCCTCTCCCACAGGGTTTCTCTGTGCAAACACCACGTTGTCTGGCAGCTCCCTGTCTAGGCCCCAACAGGCTGTCAGTCTTGCTAGTCGACCGTCCCAACGGGAGGACAATTTTCTCGTCGTCGGCTCGAGGATACTGCAACTGCATGTTATACGTCCCCAACCCAGGAGACACCGAGGCGACAGCTAACCTAAGGTTCACGCTTGTATATGTCTTGAGCCCCTCAGCAAGCGGGCGAGTTCACTTTCCCTAAGTGATCACCACTTCTGGTTTTCCAAGACACCTTATATTCGTTCTCCAAAGACAATGAGAGAACCCGAGTTTAACTGGCTTAAACAATGGAATCAATGGCACACTCACATTCACACGATTTGTACAATAAAATCCAAGTTATTTTCTTCAACTGGAATCACTAGTCACCTACACATTACACACACACCACGCTGCTAGCGCCACAAAGATAGGGCAACAGTGGTTTTTGATAACTTATTCAAATCATGTTCGATTCACGGAAGCTACCCATTGAACTAACAGGCTGGACTCTCTACGAGCCATGACTGTTGTTCAAGTATTGACTACTCTTAGAACTGGTGGCGTCAATGCGCACACCATCTCGATAGGCCGGCACCTTCATTCATTCCTCAGAACAGGGCGAATGAAAGGTCGCTGTACGCTGCGGCGGCTGACGGTCACCTACCCGTGTCGTTACTGACCGATCGCCTTCCTTCAGCTCACGGGAGTGCAGTGAATAGCCAGTGCTCAAAGTGGACATCTTCTCTACAGGATGAGGTCGCAACTCCCTGTCACTATCCTCGGAATGCGAACACTTCCGTACTTACTCCCTCCAGCATACGATGGGGTATCCCCCATTGTGATTGCTGAATTCGCACATTGAAGACCCAGGAACGTTGCTGCAACAACCAGCAATACCCTTAATTTGCTACCTGTCCCGAGAATTCGGCCGACTAATTAACCCCGTACCATAAGAATGTAGTTCAATCAACATTTCCTCCAGGACGAATGTTCTCAGATTGGAAAACAAACTCATACTGCCATGGGTCATATATACAGTGCTAACCTATGCGCTTCAAGACATCATTCCATAAATCTCTAACATGTATAATGTACCAATTAAAAACACTAAATCAGTCAGCTAGTCCTTGAATCCACTCAGTCGTAAACGGGTCTACATATATCAAGAACTCTCTCTCTACGTTAGTATCAGCTAGTCCATACATGTTAATAAATCATCATTCACTTTAATATAGAAACCTAATTGGCACGATCAAATTCAGGGTGATGGCAGCTCTAAACATCCAAAATCAAATTCAGGCGAGTGGCACAATCACAAAGACAACATTCACAAATTCAGGGGTGTGCCCCAACCTAATAACATCAAAATCAAATTCTGGGTGTGGCCTGCTTACGTAAAATATCAGGCGTTGTGGCCCCAATTGCTCACGGTCTCACCCCAATATGAGATCAAAATTTATCCTGGATTTCACAAACATAAGAGGACATTTCACACTTTACGAGATGTGACAAAAATGAGCAAACATCTCAACCAGAAAAATCATAACAGTGAGATGTTCTCAACCGCCATAATGGGCAATGAACAAAACGATAAGGTAAAATATATCAAAAAATGAAAAATAACACATGAACATAAGTCAACCCGCCCTATTACTGGGAATCAAAATCAATAATCACAAATGGCCAGTACATTATTTACAAGTAGCTGTCTGGTACAGATGATCGATGTACACTCACACAGCAGCCGTAGGCCCATTCCGTTACCATTGTTTATTTTGTTGTTACAATACAACAGGCAACACCCTGGAGAATCCTCCACCTTGCCTAACCTGCCCCTTAATCTTGCGCGTTTGTGGTCGCAATAGTACCTGGAGCAGATTAGTATGCGCATTCAGGCTTTACAGAGAGTCAGGGCCTTTCACCCATTTTAGTTCTTAAAGGAGCGCTTGAAGTTGGCGATCCTATTTTTGGCTGTCGCAACCCATTCACTGCGACGACGATCATCTCCTTTTTCAAAATGTTATCTGAGATGATCCTCATCATCTATCTTGAACCGATTTCTTCTTTGAGGAAATTCCTTGGTTCGAATACGATATGGCCTAGGCCATGATTTTGGACCTTATTTTCTTCTCCTTTTCCAACACTGGCTTGCTGCTCCTATGAGCTGACTGTTTTGGCATTTCTTAACGATAGTGGTCACGCGATTTTGCCATGCGTTATTACTTCCTCCATGGTCAACAGCTGCTGGTCCAGCCCTCTGTGGTCCATGTTGGCCCCGACCGGAGGGGCGCCCCATGGCTTTAATTTCAGACTGCATGGCACGCCAACAAACTTTTTAATACACACTACGGCCACCATGGCCCACGGCAGCCACTACGGCACCTCCATGGGCTACGGAGTACTAGACTATTCATGTTTCCACTGCACCACCACATGGCCACCTTAGGGGCTAAACTAGCTATGCTCGGCGCCTGTGCACTCACCTCGCGATCTGTTAATTCTCCCCTTCATGCCTTGCTTTCCCCATTGGGACTGGGCAGTGGCTAGGCTTCGGGAGGTTATATACGACCCCTAACAAAGCGGGATAGGAAGATTGTTTTGCACGGCTACAGTGAGAGTAATCTGACAAACTCTGACGTACTTTGACAGGGCCAACGGTAAGCGATTACTTCTTCATGCATATCGCACGCAGGTGGTTTCCGGTATAGTTGTCTCTCTCACAAATCGGGGCTCTCACCATTGCGTTGTGTCAGTCTGTTTCTAAAAAAAAAAACAAGCAGCGTCACCGGCTTCCGTTTACTATGCCCTAGTAGTTGGTGGTTGGTACGCTGCTTCCTGTTGATTGTATCAACAGAAAAACTGAGTGTATCGCACTACCGCTACATTCCTTGGCGATTTGACCTCTCGCCACACTTAAAAATGTGCGTTTCACTCTAACAGTCTCTTGGAGTCCCACTGTTGCCAGTGGACATTAAAATGTTCTAACTGCGGTCTCGCTCCTGTTGTAGGGAGTCGGCGAATCACTCCTGACTGTGTGGTTGGGCATTACGGGTCGGATGGTTCGTCCTTCATCCATTACGTGATCATGGGCAGTTCATACCTGTCTGCAACTTTCACTAACTCTATAAACTTCCTAATTCTCTTTTCTGCAAGAATACTGTGAGATCCTTCGACAAGTGGAGAGAATTTGCTCCTTAAGATTCCCTTCCCTCAAAAGATTCAAAGTATTGTTCGTGTTCCTCACCTTATCCATTTTCAAAGAGAAGCCCTAAGCGATAATGGAACTGTACGTGGTATCACCTGTTTCGAACGGTTTTTTGAAACAATTTCTATTTCTATCGGTGGTTATTGATACTCTGAACAAAGCACGCGCAACGATCATAATCAGTCTGTTTTCCGGTGGTTAAGCAGAAAAAAAGCATCCTAGCTTTGGGTGTCAAGCAGCGCGAAAATTTGTGGCCCAGTTATTGGGGTAAGCTGATCTTTGGCATTTCAAATTGCGAAATGAAATCCTCTAATGGTCGGATTATCATCGAACCTTGGCATATTGATCAAGGGACTGACATGTGGTGCAAAGTTCATTGCGGTTTTGGTCCCGTCCGTTCTTTCTCAATTTTAATTTTTCTAAACTCAAATGCTTTATTCCCGTCTGTTCTTCACTTCTCTTTTCCTTTTCTTCCGTTCTCTTTTCTTCTCCTCTTTTTCCGTTCTCTTTCCTCTCTTCTTTTTTCTTTCCTTCTTCTCGTTCCCTTTTATTTTCTGGGTTCGATTACACGGGCCAGTTCTATCTTTTATATGCCTTCAGTCGGGACCTTTAGTCCTAAAGTTTTCCTTCTTCTATGAGGTCCTCTTGTTCAGGGGACCATTTGTTCAGCACCTCTTCAGTGAATGTTTGGAAGTATTAACTCGATCAGCAGTTAAACACAACCACAGTAACAAGCGAGATATCCACCACGTACTAGTAAATAAGGATCAATAGTTGTGCTAACACAAATCAACCTCAACAGCAACCAATTCAAGCAAGTTCATAACATAAGGCCCCAGTCATTGAAAAAGGATTCAAAAGAATCAAACACATGACTAAGTCTTTCGGTTTAAGAAAAAATTATCTAGGTTTCCCACAATTTACGACCAATTTTCAAAATTCCTTAGCCAATCTGAACAAAACCAGCAATCAAACTACATATGTCATTTATGTACATACGGACGACAGTCCCATTTGTGAGGGTCTCCGACGTCCTCGTATTAACTTATGATTTTATATTCAGGGATGCAGGGGGTTATAGACAGAGTATTTACGCTTTCACAACAAACATGCGCTCTCGCATAGCACCAGCACTTGTCACTTATCGGGCCCGCACAAAGGTGACGGAGAAAACAAATAACATTTCATCTGAAATAAATCAAAGTTTATTCACTTGACTCGAAGCCCACCGTCATACAACATAACAACTATCTGTATCATACAACAATGTAAACAGCATACAGTGGACAAATTTTCATAAATGCATCCCCCTGTTCTTCAGGTTATTTTACTTGAAGCCAGGAAAGACAATTTTCCACTATTCTGTTTGCACACTTATACCAACCGTCCAGAACTTGCAGCATTTCCTTGGTAGGATGTCAGTTTCTCTCATCCAATGTTAGAAACACGAGGCTGAAAGCTGCCACAGTTGTGTCCTCCGATTGGGCAACTCCCAGTTGTGGGGCATGGAACGTAGTTGAGTCGCACTCAACGAGTTCGGATCACGTTACTTCGCCTTCCTGAAGGGTCTGTCGGCATCTCAACAGGTCTTTCTGCTGCAAAACCCTACGTTGTCTGGCTAGCTCCCTGTCTTAGGCCCAAAGGCTGTCACGGCTTGCTGTCGCGTCCCAACGGGAGAAATTCTTTGTGTCGCCTCGAGGCTACAGCATCACTGTATACGTTCACCAGGCGACAACGAGCGACAGCTAAACTTGTCTTCACGTGTATTTTCTTGAGCCTCAGCACCGACGGGCGAGTTCACTTTCTTAAGTGAGTCACACATTCTGGTTTTCCAGCACCTTATATCGTTTCAAAGAAAGAGAGACCCGAAGTTTAACTGGCTCACCAATGGAATCCTGGACACACACATCACACGATTTGTACAATAAATCCCAATTTATTTTTATTCCCAATGGAATCACTAGTCACCTACAATACACACACACCACCAGCTGCTAGCGCCACCAAAGATTGGGCACCAGTGGTTAATGCATAACCTCTATTCAAAATCATGTTCGATTCCGAAGCTACATTGAACTAACTGTGGACTTCTCGTGCCAGACTGATGCTTCAAGTATTTACACTCTATAGACAACAAGGAGCAAACAATCGATAGCCGCACCCTTCCATTCATTCTCAGAAAGGGACGAGGATGAATGGTCGCTGTATTGCGGAGCGCTGACGGTACCTACGCGTGACGGTTATGACACGAGCGCCTTCCTTTTGGCAGGGGAGAGCTGTGAATCGCCAGTGCTCAAAGTGGACATCTTCTCTACCAGGATGGCAGGTCGCCAAATCCTGTTCTTCCTCGGAATGCGAAACATTCCCATGTATTGCCCTTCAGTACGTCTCGGGGTATCACTGGTGATGCTGAAATTAGCACTCTTGAAGAACCCAAGGAACGTGCTTAACAACAGCAATACCCTTAATTGGCCTAAATGCTCGAGAACTTCGGCGACTCATTACAATATATTAATTATATTATATATATATATTCATTTATCTATATCTATATATATATATATATTATATTATATATATATATATATATATTGTATTATAAACACACAACACACCACACAACACAAACAAACAAAAAACAACCAACAACACATGCTGAAAAAATGGCTGGGATTCTAAAAATTGATTGACACTGGGAATCTGCGACATGATCTCATAGAGTCTGATCTGAGTATTCTGTAAGAACAATAGCATTCAAACAAGGGATCGTCGAACAGGGATTGAAGGTTTTTCATACAGAAGTTTGGAACAAGCCTATGTTAATTTTAACAGCGATTGTTTGGGGGAAAAAAGGAATGGAAGGCTGACACTCCAATGCGGGCGATGAAGTCGCCAACGGAATTTGGATCTGGCACAAGGAACGCAAAGTATGGCGAATGGTATTTCACATTGCTGAGAGCGATAAGAAGAAGCAGATGCGTTATCATTGAGATTCCTGGGTGATACGGAATGGAAGCCTCACCCAGAGATATTTTAGAAAGTGAACAGTGTATTAAGTTAACCTTTTTTGTTCTGTAAATTACACAAGATCAATATTTCAAATCAAAAGTCTTTTTCAGTCCTGGTACAAACATGCAGAGGATTTACAGTTAGCGCTCCACAAACAAACGCTTCAAAAAAAACCAAAAAAAACAAAATCAAGGGTGCTTTCCGTCCTTTTATCCCCGATTCGGTAGGTCAACTAAAATGTAAAAGTTAGCAATACAAGCGTTCTCTCCGTCGTACCACATTGAACAATAGGTTACTGGTAGACACAGTTGATGAAACTGCTGTTGAGAAACGCTGTTCTCCGGCCAGTAAGACAGAAAGTGTTGACCCTGTACTATCGAAGTCCTTCAAAACCGCCTCCTCATCACTGAAAGCACAGCCCCTGGTTTGTTCTAGTGTCGGGGAGTCCATCGAAGCAGGAGGGTTTCGGGGGCAACATTCCATTATGTTCCATTATGTGCGTATCATTATGAGAACCCAATTTGGAAAGCATATCAGACCTTTCTGCCAAAATGGAAAAGGTTTTATGCTGAAAGCATGTGTCACCTCTTTCACAGTTCTGCAGCAGGAGAGATTCAGATTTCAAAACGGCTGTTCAAAGTACTATAATGACGGCAGGAAGTGCAATATATCTAAACAGCATACCTAAACAAATCTGTCAAGATCCACAGTGAAAAGACGGCTGTTCTATGTGAACTACTGCACAATGACGTGACGTGGGACTGCATTGAATCTCACCAACAAGCTTTTGATCATTTGAAGAAGGGGCTTGCAAATCCTCCAGTGTTGAAATCTTTTGACCCTGCAATGCCTGTGGTTCTGTCAGTAGATGTTTGACCCTGCAATGTCTGTGGTTCTGTCAGTAGATGCCTCAGAGAGTGGACTGGGTGCAGCATGCCTCCTGAAAGAGGCACAAGTGGCGTCTGCTTCGCAAGCCTTGTCATAATATGTCAAGACACGATATGCACAAATAGAAAAGGAGCTCTTAACTGCTGTGTTTGCAAGACGCAAGTTTCATGACTTCATCTATAGTCGGCAGGTGACCATAGAGACTGACCACAAGCCTCTGCTCAGCATTGTGAAACAGCCTATTCATGCTGCGCCAGCGCGCCTACAAAGAATGCTTCTGCAGCTACAGAAATACAACCTGCAATTTGTGTACAAGAAAGGGAAGAAGCTCTACCTTGCTGATACACTTTCCAGAGCATATCCAGAAGAAGCACCAGGAGAAGCCGAGTTCGAGTATGAGGTCATGACTGTACTTTCCAGCAAGAGACGCTGCTGACGTTTCCATGCAAAGACTGGCGAGTTACATCAAGGGAGGATGGCTTGAACACGAACAAAGCATTCCTACAAATCTAAAAGCGTACTTCCCATTTCGATACGAATTGCTGGTCGAGAATGACGTCCTTCTGAAAGGACAAAGAGCAGTCATACCTTCAGCTCTGAGACAAACACACATAGCTGTCCTGCACAAAAGCCGCTTGAGGATTGAGCGCACCAGACAGCTTACTTGTGAAATGGATGTATTTGGTCAAGATGCTCCAAGACATGGGCAATGTAGTCTCCCAGTGTTCAGCTTGCAGCAGGTGCAAAGCTCATCTCCAGAAACAACCCTTCATCAGCCACCCTGTTCCAGAGCTTCCCTGGTCCACTATAGCAGCTGTCATTTTTGACTGGGAAGGCGGCCAGTACCTAGTCACAGTAGACTCTTATTCTGGATGGTTTGAAATGGGTTTGCTACCGGACACATCATCCGCACAGAGATCAGGGAGATGCAGCATCGATTTGCCACATTGGGCATACCTGTTACTGACAGACAATGGCAGACAAATTGTAAGTCATATGAACAGTTCTCACAAGAATGGAACTTTGCATACATCACGAGCAGTCCCTACTACCCAAAGTCCAACGGCCTGGCTGACAACGCCGGTAAACAGGCCAAACAACTTCTCGAGAAATCACAGAGAGATGGCTCTGACGTCATGCGGAGTCTGCTCAACCGAGAAATACGCCAAGAGACTCGATGGGATCGCCAGCGCTACGCCTCGTGTCACGACGTACTCGCACTACCCTCGCCACATCAACAAAGTTGTTGAAGCCCAAAGTTGCTGAGCACTGTCCGAGTTTAAAGGCGTCTTGAAATGGTGCGACAGCAGCAGAAGAACTATCACGATAAAACCGCCCGAGAACACAGGCCACTGAGACCCAATGAAATGGTACGCTTACAGACTGACAAGGGTTCACAAAACAAAACAAAACAAAACAAACAAACAAACAAACAAAAAACTAGCTGTCGTCAAATCACGACGTGATATCCAAGGTCATATACAGTCACATCTGAGGGAGCTGACTACGTCCGCAACAGGCAGCACCTCATCCCGGTGAATGAGCCAAGACCTCAATGGAATGCACCAGACCACAGCCCGCAGAGTTTGATGCAGGCTCCGACAACTCTTTCCCAGACAGTTCCATCCCTGACCCACCAAGGCTGCTTTGCCTACCCCTAATGGAGCTTCACCCACCCCGTCCTACCTCCCAGACACCCGGCCATACAGCCAGTAGCCAACCTAGCCCTCCTCCCCCCCCACGCCTGATACCATTATCCCCAGTCCCTGCCCCCGGTTCTTCCCCTTTAGTATCCACCAAACCAGCGTCCGTACCAGCACAGACCTCAGTTCAAAATCGGCGTCCGCCCGTGGTGACACGCTACGGGAGAGTTTCCAAGCCTAGCCCGAGATACTTTGACCCATACTTGTCTGTGTTGAACTGTTGCGTTCAACACCTTTTTTTTCTTTTAAGAAAGAGAGACAGACTCAAAAATACCTGGTATCTTTTCATTTCTCTGAAAGATTGCTCTGACAGTTTATTTATTTGATGACAGATTCACAGCGGCGTATGATTCATTTTACGATGCATGGAGCACGCAATAGATTAATTCAGTTTAAATTTAGAGTTACGTTTGTTTGTTCGTGTGTGTGTGTGTGTGTGTGTGTGTTTTTATCCTAGCTCATTCTCAGAATGAAGATGTAGACAAATGACGTCATAGTATTAGTTATCGTGAGCGTACGTCAGCCTTGACGTCACAAGAGAAGAAGAGGATCATTTCCTGCAACCTTTTGACAGTCGAAGCAGCAAAATAAAAACAACAGGCTTCTGTTCATTTTTGATATTCCAGACTTTATTTCGAGTGACTGCACTTTCTGTAACGTCAAAAATATAACTTGACTCTGAATTTTGTTCATTTTCTTTTTTGGAAAAATTTCCAAGTTTGAAATGATTTCCTCGGTAGTTTTTGTCCACGGGGTGGTCAGAGGATAACGAGTGCGTGTGTGTGTGTGTGTGATTCTCATCTGGCCGTATCACTGTTGCCATTTCGTTTGTGCACGTGGCTGTTCTGGTGAAGAGAAGTATGTTCATGGCCTACTTAATCGCATCTGGGATTGTTTTTTCGAACTGTCCATCACGGTCAGATCTACTTCTTCATCGCACACAGATCCTGGATGGTCTCTTGGCTGAGTAAGTCTTCGACTTTTCTTCCGCTGGTTTTTTTTTTTTTTTTTTTTTCCTTTCTTCAGGGCAAACGGGAGTCTTTCAGGGAAAGTTAGACAGGGTTTCTTCAGCGACTTTAACTTCAGAGAGACCATCTTTAATAACATACCAACGTCTAACACACACACACACACACACACACACACACACACACACAAATGAAAACAAACAAATAACAAAAAAAATAATTAAAAAAAAGGGGAGGGGGGGGGGGGGCATGGTTTTCACAGGAATACTTCAGGTATATCAGGATTATTCTCTCTCTCTCTCTGTTTATAAAAAAAAAAAGAGAGAGAGAAACAAAAGCGCGACAATTGCTACAGCCTACGCCTACTGTATGAATCATACTGAGAATTGGCGCCCAAGTTACCCCACCTGCCAAGCTGGATCAACATAATACTCTGTGCTTTACTTTCATTAGTAAGCAATTTCGTTTTTTGAAACTTCTGAACTGATCGGTCTGATAACTAGCATTCTGATTATTAGTTGCCATACTGCGGCATGATGCCCAGTATCTCACTCTACCTGCCTAGGTCCGACACATGAGGGTCTGACTCTGTGTGCTCGGGAATATATTCATAATAACGCTTAGGCGCTTCGACCCGTCTCGCCCCGTCGAGTTTGTCTATCGTGTAGTGTTCCGATGTCCAGTTTTGCGTCTGTGGACGCAAATTGCGTCACGACGCAATGCGTCACGTGCTCGCCGACCCCACGTTGCTGTTTGTAGGACACCAAGGATACTTGATACCAAATTTGGTGGCGATCGGCCTAAAACTGTGGCTGTGTATAAGCCAACAGACAGACAGACAAACTGAGTTTTATATAATAGATGGTGTGTCATTTAATTATATTTTATTATATTATATTTTCACTGAAAATGAGTTTATATATATATATATATATATATATATATATATATATATATATATATATAATCAGAGTTAAAAAGCCACTCAGAACGTTAAAAGTACTCAACCATGTAGGGAGCGACATACCAGTTTAAAAAAAAAAAAAAAATATATATATATATATATATATATATATATATAATATATATATATATATTTCCATTTTAAAATCCTATTTTAAACTGGTATATATATATATATATATATATATATATATATATATATATATATATATATAATGCTGAACAATTAAGTAGTATATATTGAATTATAAACAAAGCTTGCTCTTATGTCTTAGATTGAAGAATTAGGGGGAGATAAGCATTCATATCTGCAGTGGTAGATAATTCTGCCTAACTAACAGTATGTGCTTGAGTGGGTGAATGGGGGAAAAAAATAAATGCTTCTCAAAATGAGCCTTCAGCAAGCTTATAGTCTCCAAGGGGAGCCAATCTCCAATAGGGGGGGGGGGGGGGGGGGGGGGGGGGAACTCACTAACATATAACTCCTGGTCAGATACGATATTTCGAAACCTGATTGTTTCTCCTCAGTGACCGCGGAAAGTGGTAATTTAACTCCTCTGCCTTTTCGGTTTAAAGAAGACTGCTATCCCAGAAAAGGCTGGTGTGCAATACCGTAGTATATATATATATATATATATTATTATATATATATATATATATATATATATATATATATATATATATCCATGAAGAGTCCAATATTAGCCCGTGACAAAATTGACCACTAATCAACCGGTATGCATTCCGCAAAAGTGGATTCATTGACCAAGCTAACAACGAGTCAACCGGTATGACTGACCACTATCATTTGCGTAGGATTGATTGTTAAATCGCAGAGGGTTCCAGAGGGAGTGTGCCCAAGTTGCAATGAGTGTCTTTCCTTCTTAACTGACCACAGATCAGTCTGACCGGCCACTGGTTATTGCACCAGAGTGAAAGAACCTTTAAAGACGGATCATAAACGATCGAGGGCTCTTAACGAGCGTGAGTTAACGAGAGCGTTTATCATAATCACCATCGCTTTCTTCGCATGGCGTTTATCGGGGACCATTAAATGTAGTGGCCTGTAATTACTGTGGTGACATTGGTGTATATAAAGAAGGATACTACTGGACAGAACTGGGGTAGGCTACTCCATGAGAAGGTTTTTCAGAGGACTGACAACTACAACCTTACTGTGAACGCGTTCTACTTTTAAGTGTTTTGTTTTGGTTATTGTTGTTTTAATTTTGAAGTACACCTTGAGGAAGCCTTTCAGGGAACTGAAACTAAAAGCTTACAATTAATGTTGTACTTTCGATTTCGCTTTTCTTGGATTCTTGGATATACCTTGAGGAGACCTTTCAGGGAACTGAAACCAAAGCATTGCAAGCGTTAAAGAAATAAATAAATAAAGAATGCTTTTCCACCATGCAAAAGGGACAAACAAATCACAAGACAAAACACGACGCGTTTCGACCTCTTTGGTGTTCTTCGGGCAAGAGAGACAACGTTCAGGACAATGGGAACGAAGAGCGAGCAATCACCTGTCTTCCCAAACGGGGCGCAAATCAGACATTGAATGAAAATGAGGTGCTGGGAAGGAAAGGATGTGAGTTAAAACAACGATGATGATAATGATAATAACAATGAAAGTAATAGCAATAAGATTGATGATGATGGCAAACTTATTTTTAAAAAAACTGTAATAAAGAGAGGATCACTACCACTTTTAGTAACAATACGACGATAGCAGATGTAGTAATGATAAAGGCTATACAGACAGAAGGGAAGACAGGAGAGGGGCTGGAGGATTGTCGAACGGCATGGTGGTAGTGGTAACAGTGTTTGTGGCGATGAAGATGGTGATGATAATGGTAATGATGATGATGATGATGATGACGATGATGGTGATTATAACAACAATAACGACAACAACAACAACAATAATGATATTGATAATAATAATGATAACAACAATAATAATGATAATAATAATTATCATCATCATCATCATCAATATCAGCATCATCGTAATAATCCCACACACACACACACACACACACACACACACACACCACACGCGCGCGCGCACACACACACACACACCACACGCGCCACACAGAAAGATCTATTATGACACAATGAAGACACTCTTAAGAACTCTCAGGAAAAGACAGACACCCTCTCTATGAGAGTAAAATCTCAGAATTCATACCAAATATAGTTGACGCCTTTTGGTTTGAATGATGAATGTCCCTGTGTATAGCACAGAATGAAAGGAAACAAGAACAAATCAATGAGGCACCACTGATAATTTAGAATTCATGTGCATTCTATTGTGCTGACTATCAGATATATATATATGTGTGTGTGTGTGTGTGTGTGTGTGTGTGTATAGTAGGTAGAAAGAAACTCGTGGAGAGCGTGGCAGCAGCGAGTCCTCAGAAGAGAAGCCCCCTTTAAGCAAGTGTTTCGGCCCTTATCTCCTGAGACTCTAGGGGGGTTGGGCCACACCCGCTTCATGACTCCGGATGTCCCTCTGCTGCCCCTTTTTTTTCCCATCCGACGAGCCATGGCTGGGATTCGAACCCATGACCCTCTGGACATGTTCATTTTCCACTTAATGACTCGCACTCTAACCACTGAGCCACTGGGACACCTGTTATTCGTAGGAAAGTTAAGCCTTATGAAGTTCACTTTTGTTCCTCCTTGACCAGATCCAACTTGAACACCTCTCTGCCACTTCTGCCATTGCTTTCAGGGCTCTGGTTTTTTCCCTCCCTGCAATTGAGAGCTGTTTCATGAGGCTGTATGTAGACGTTCCTACAAACCCCCAAGCTCCAATTTCTGCAGTGAGGACTTTGACCTGATAGCCTTTTCTCCTCAGGCTCTTTGCCAGATCAGCATACTTTTCAGTCTTGTAGATTTGAGCTGCCTCCATTCTGTTCTCATATGGCACAGTGAGCTCGATCATGATCAGCTGCTTGGTTGACTGAGAGTGGACTACTATGACTGGTCTCATGCCACTCTTGCTGATGATCTCTGGGTGACTCTTCCATTCTGGGAGGTCTGCAGTGCACTCCCAGTTATCTGCCCCGTCCAGCAGACTCTGCCTGCATGTTTCGAGTGGCACTGTTGTTCTTGGCCATGATTTGCCGCCTCCTGCCGTGAAGAATGTTGCGGGTGCTTTTGGAGTCCTGATTTTCCCTTTTGTGGTGTTGGTACTAGCCCAGACTACTTGTACAATCTCTTTGAGCACTTGGTTGTGCCTCATGTGTACCTTCCTTGAGCCAGGGCTACTTTACATGAGCTTAGAACATGCTCCACTGTTTGTTTTTCATGGCAGAGGGGGCATGCAGGATCGTCTGTTTTCCCCCACTTCACCAGGTTTGCATTTGAGGGCAGAAGGTCATATGCAGATGTGAGAATGAAGCTGATCCTGAGAGGGGCCATGTGCCAAATATCATTCTAAGTGAGACTTCTTTGGAGTGCATTCTCCCACGTTGTCCATTGACCTTGCTGACTCTACTGGACTGATTTTTGGAGTCTTTTTTGGTCTTCTTCTTTTCTCATCTCCTGAATCATCATGTCTCTTTTGGCTTTTCCTTTGGCCTTTGACCACCATTCAGTTTTGGTCACCCCCAGTCCTTGTCTGTTGGTCTGTGTGTGTCCTGTTATTTCTCTGATCTTGAGACTTTCTTTTGTAGAATCCATCGCCTCTTGGACTTTCCATTTTCTGCCTGTCTTCAGCTAGGGCTTGATTGCTTCTACCACCTTGTCTCCTGAGTCCTCCAGCATGCTTTGAAGTCTGATCTTCCCTGCTTTGTATTCCTCCAGGGTGGATTTCAGTGGTAGTTTCAGCTTTGCTTGGCGACAGTACAGCGCGATGTCAGTCAGACAGAGTGGGACACCAAGCCATTTCCTTGTGAACTTGTTGATTTTGGCTTCCATTGCCTCCACTGTGCTGGTGCAAATATCGTATAACATCAGAGGCCATAGGAGCTTTGGTATCAGCATGCATAAAAAAATAAAAAAATAAAAAAATATATATATATATATATTTATATATATATATATATATATATATATTATATATATATATATATATATATATACACATATATATTTGTCAATAAGCGGCTTTTGCACTTAAAACGACGTAAAGAACACTGAAATTATAGACAGGTCCATCTCATCTCAAGCCGCACAGAAAGATCTATTACGACACAATGAAGACACTCTAAGAACTCTCAGAAAAAGACAGAAACCCTCTCTATGAAAGTAGACTATCAGAATTCATATCAAATATAGCTGACGCCTTTTGTCCAGAATGATGAATATTCCTGTGTATAGTACATAATTATAGGGGGAAAAGACCGATGAGGCACCGCTGATAATTTAGAATTCATGTGCATGCTATTGTGCTGATTATCGATTTATTAAGTCACCTTGTCAATAAGCGGCTATTGCACTTAAAACGGCGATAATGAACACTGAAAGTATAGGCAGGCCGAACTCCCTTCCTACTCGAGCGCGCGCGCACGCACGCATGCACGCACACACACACATACACACACACGCGCGCGCGCACGCACACACACACACACACACACACACACACACACACACACACACACACACACACACATTCACTCACTCAGATACACACGCACACACACATATAATCCCACACACCCTCCGCCCCACCCCCATCACACACACACACACACACACACACTCCATCCGCCCACCCCATCCGCTAAATCTCTCGCTGCGTCCGTGTGCTCACTATTCCCTAAAAGTGAAATAATTGCTGGGAACTGGGTAAACCTATGTGTGTCCCAACACAGGATGATCCAACAAGCAGTGAATATTGGCCATCATTACTGGGAGCTGGGTAAACCTGTGTGTCTCATTACAGGATGGTCCAGCAAGCAGTGACAGCTGGGCAAACCCGCGTGTCCCAACACAGGATGATCCAGCAAGCAGTGACAGCTGGGCAAACCCGTGTGTCCCAACACAGGATGATCCAGCAAGCAGTGACAGCTGGGCAAACCCGTGTGTCCCAACACAGGATGATCCAACGAGCAGTGACAGCTGGGCAAACCCGTGTGTCCCAACACAGGATGATCCAACGAGCAGTGACAGCTGGGCAAACCTATATGTCCCATCACAGGATAATCCAACAAGCAGTGAAAGCCGGGCAAACCTGTGTGTCCCAACACAGGATGATCCAACAAGCAGATCCTGCAGGAATGATTGCTGAATATAATCTAAATGGATGCCTCGTATACGCATACTGCGCTTAAGCAAACCAAATGAATCTGAAATTCGAAAATCAAATCATTCACTGTGGACATCAGTAAACCTAATCAGTCACACAAGACATCGGCGTACATGGCATCCACACTGAAACATATCCAAGGCTTGACTATATAATTACTAGAAGCCATCCAGTTCTACCTGATGTGTCACAGAGCAACTGAGCACGTTCCTCACATACGCATGCTTAGTTTTCAATAGACGAAATGTTGAGCATCAGCAGTATGGAAGCTGAGCAATAATTCATCCACCCTCTTTCAGAATGACCCATCCTAAAGTTTGAGCAGCAGAAGTCACAAAACATTTTGGTCAGATCGTCAGACAGTCAGTCAGAAAATTGCACACGTCTGGTGCCAAATTTCAAACCAGTCGTGGAAGAAGAGTGAAAAAAACCTGTTCTATATTAAAGTTAAAACAGCTTGTTCACTCATAAAAACAGATTTTTGACCGCCGATCTTCTATGAACGATACAAACTATCTTTGAGGATGCTCAAAAGATTTGAAAACAACAACAACAACAACAAAACAGAACAAAAATCTTCATCGTTTCGGTCACAGAACGTCTTCAGGACTTGTGACATAAAACGAAAGACAAATAAAGTCATCCAGGTAATGACGTATAAAAACATGTACGTTAAAGGGCGAATACGTGTTTAAAGGTGTGCGTGTGTGTGTGTGTGTGGTGTGTGTGTGTGTGTGTGTGTGTGTGTGTGTGTGTGTGTGTGCGTTTGTGTGTGTGTGTGTGTGTGTGTGTGTGTGTGTGTGTGTGTTTTCACATAATTCTACTGGTTATTGTGCTTCAGTCCCGCAGATTGGGACCGCAGAATTTCACGTGGCAGCATACTATTAAAGCGGAAGAACAGAACATGGAGCAGGTCCTACGACCACTCGCTGACCTATCCGGGAATAAATGTCCATAAGAACCTCCAACTGATAGAACGTTAATAATAATATAATCTCATCATTTAAGCTCGAATCAAGCAGATACGCTTTTCAGAAGAATCGTGCAAGTGCGTGAATTTTGTGACATTCACGTGTACTATCCGCAGAATCTGATAGTCAAGGTTTCAATTTGATCAAGTGCGATTCGTGGATTAGCCTACATCCTTCAAGCATGATGATCTACGTGAATACGCCGCAGAACTCCGTGTAGGTAGTACACATGCTTGATTGGTTTCCGTCTTCTGGCTTTTAAAGCTGTAAATTGTGTATTATGATAATCATATCATACATACAGCTTCAATCAGATTCGTATCAATGGTCTACACTAATAAGCTGAGAAGGTAAGGTTTTCGTTGAGATTTGACTTGATATTCGCATCGCTCCTGGTGTATGCGAGAGAAAGAAAAGCAAGCAACGGAACACCGAGGAAGGTAAAGACGGGCACGCACCGGTGGAAAAATTGCACGTGGTGAAATTGAAATGATCATAATTGCCAGCCTTCCCGATTTATTCTGGAATAACCCTGGTTCATAAACCCGAAATATACTCAGAATCTCGAATCTAGTAAAAAAAAAAAAAAAAAAAAAAAAAAATCCAGATGTTCAATGTTTTGTTAAACTTTATGGGATTTAGATATGTGTGTGTGTGTGTGTGTGTGTGTGTGTGTGTGTGTGTGTGTGTGTGTGTTAATAGAGATGATAAAATATCTTAGAATAAAGCTCAACGGATGTTGGCAATGATATGTGTGTAAAATGCATTAAAAAGCAACACAATTTGTCAACTGAAACGTAAGTGGGGATAGAAATGCTTCCACGTTTCAGTCAAAAGCCAACTGCCTTCTCTACAACTGACTATGCATAAAAACAACAACAAACAATATGTCAACTGAAACGTAAGGGGAATAGAAATGCTTCCACGTTTCAATCAAAAGCCAAACTGCCTTCTCTACAACCCAATTCCACCCTCTTCACCCCTGGTTCCCAAATTCCGACTAAGAAGGTAGACAGCCACGGATGACTCTGGTCATATTCTGAGTTGGTGTCAAGAATTGGAAACAGACACATCCGGCGTAACTCGACCAGCGATGGAAACACGGAAGCTGGGATACCGGACACTCAACAACGAAGCGTCTTCGCGATCTCTTGCTGTGTTGTAAAGATGATTTTACAGAACAAAATCTGTTTAACCCATCGGTCATGTTCTGAGTACTCGTGCACGCACACCAGATGCTAGCGTTTAGCTCAACTCACTGCGGCGTCTTTGTCCGTGGTTGACTGACCATTCGCTTATTCTCTTAGATTCTTGTTTATTTGTTGACATAATTCTTTCGGCCGGCAAAATGTTGACACGTGACCAGCCGTCTCCCCCGAAGTCGGAGTTTGGCTGCCCCACTTGGCGGGGTAATCAGAAACGGTCACATACGTAATGTTCTCATCCCCAGCTGATGCATTTGTACCACAGTGTTCAAGTACTTAGGCTGTTCGGATGATCCCTGGAGTCTTTTAGCCAGGGTACGACAACAACAACAACGACCAGCCGTCGTGGGTCTGTGGTTTATAGAGTTGCAATCTGTTGGTTGAGTCCTGAGTTCCAGTCCATGTTCAAAGCCATGCAGTTGTTTGTTGGATTTCTCTTACAGGCTGGAGTTATTGTTCAAAGCCATGCCGTTGTTTGTTGGATTTCTGTTACCAGCTGGAGGTCTTCACAGCCAGGGACTTAAACAGGGAAACTAGAAAGTCGAGTTTCATCTACGTATGGATGAGTTTCCGACATTTTTACTGGAATTTCCTGATCAACACTGCAGGCGTCTGAGCGTGTCTCTCCAGCCTGGTTGACGCTAGAAAATATGAGAGGAAGTAGGCCCTATAAGCACGGCCCTGAATTCACAAACGAGACCAGAACGAACCCCACATCGGGATCTTCAACATCCTCGTACACTTTGATGATCACCTCAATTTACAGATCATTTTGAGAAACAAACTTTAATCTTACAGTCCTCCTTTACGCCCTGATGTCTGTCAGAGCCGTAGGTTCAGTTTACTGATCATGCCCACCAATGTCGTCGGCTCGTGTCTTAGGTATTGCCAAGTGCGTGGGCAGCGACGTCGGATGGGCGCAATGGCGGCCTCTGGAGGGCGACCATCACTCACGTGCTGCCTCATGACCACTTCCGAAGTGACCCGGCAGCATTGCAGTGTCTCCTCCGGTGAGTGACGATCTGATACTGACTTCTGGTGGGAATTTAACAGCTTGCAAATGATGATAATGGAAAGGAAGTACATGATGTGAAAAAAACAACAACAACAACAACAACCAAACTATAGTTCAAAGAACAGCGACGAGTGCCAGAGAGAGAGAGAGAGAGAGAGAGAGAGAGAGAGAGAGAGAGAGAGAGAGAGAGAGAGAGAGAGAGAGAGAGAGAGAGATGCGTTGATATTATGTGGGGAAAAAGTAGAAAAAAAGAGAAATAATAAAATCAAACACACGCACGCACGCACGCACGCACGCACGCACGTACACATGCACGCACACGCACGCGCGCGCGCGCGCACACACACACACACACACACACACACACACACACACACACACACACACACACACACACACACACACACACACACACACAAGAAGAAAACGTGAAAAAAAAAATCAAGTAACGCCATCGTCCATTTCCCTTCCTCCCCCCCACCCCCCGTCCCCCTGCTCCGCATACACACATAAAGTACATAAGCATATGATTATATCAGCAGTACGTTGGCTCATAAGCATGCACTGCATGAATACATTATAAATCGTTCACGTATTGATATGTGCATGCACTGGCATACCGTGTCCAATTAACAGTGGGAAAAAGTATTTTGAAACAGTCGTACCACTTCATGGAAGTAAGCTGTTGATGTGCATGTGGACAGTCACTGGTAATATGAAATACATTGTGCCTCTGGTGAGAGTCAAAATATGCAGACAATTTTCTTATGGACGATTACGAGCTTCGATGGCATTTTAACTCATGCAGGAGAGAGTTTCAGAGAAGAGGACCAGAATAACAAAGACTGGTTTATAATAGGTCAGTTCTGTCTATGGGAACTTGGAGGTTTGTGGAACTTTCAGAATGTTAAGAGAGAGAGAGAGAGAGAGAGAGAGGAGAGAGAGAGAGAGAGAGAGAGAGAGAGAGAGAGAGAGAGAGAACACTCACTTACAGCCAGTCTCCAGAATAATTGTCAAAATAACCGTGGAATAAAGATACCGAACGCATAAATAAATAAACATATATATACGTGTGTGTGTGTGTGTGTGTGTGTGTGTGTGTGTGTGTGTGTGTGTGTGTGTGTGTGTGTGTGTGTGTGAATAAACAACGAAGTAAAAAGAACAATAAGTTTAAGAAAGCATAGCCTATAACAATGGGAAAGAACACAAGGCAAACATAGGCCCATTTTCAACTTTTGTCGTCGTTAAATAAAACAAGATGCAAAGCATATAAACTTACTCCCAGTATATCTTGAATACAAGTACTTTCTGAGATATTCCATAAAGAAGAAAAACCGTTAGGAGCCATTATAACGGCTATTCTGGTAAACTAAAACATCGGGCATCACCCGTGACCCAAAATGAACATACGTACACATTTTCAGAAAGATCGGCCCATGTCTGGAGCGAGTGGAACACATTTTGACCACGGACAGACACTCAGACAGACAAACAGACGGACAGATACACAGACAGCATTTCTTCGTTCCCATTGTAAAGTTCTCCTTGTTCTATACGAACTGGGAGTACAAAAAGAAAAATAGAGAGAGAGAGAGAGAGAGAGAGAGAGAGGGGGGGGGGGGGGGGGGGGGGGGGAGGGGTGTGTGTGTTAAAAATTGGAAACGAAAAGATGGAACCAGGGAACCAGCTGCACAACGCGCTGACGATGGCGCGCACCAGCATGAATGGCTGTTGGCAAAAATAACAACCAATCGCACGCCGTATTGTAATCACTTTCGGAAATCACTGTCCGGCGAGTAGATTCTCCTCCCGCGTACATTGTAAATGAAGGAGTACAGTTGACATATCTGGAGTACGCTCCGAGAAAGGACAGTTTGATTGTCTCTGGAGTAAACGTTTCATCGATACTTTCCGAGGCGAACAGATTTATGGAACGTTCGTCGTATTACTTTTAAGCGGGAGGTAAATTGAACAGTCTGACGTGATTGTTTCTGTCGGGCCGTTTCAGTCGGGGGCTAAGGCCTAGAGTCTCACAAGTTTTCTTTGAGTGAGATCGGAATGCGTCGTGGGAGTCGACATAGCGAGCCGAGTAACACCATTGGTATGTGCTTTGTGGCTCCTTCAGGCTTTTGTTTCTCTCCGAGGACGAGTGAGGGGAGGAATCGGCCAGTAAATATAGCGTGGGTTCGAAAAATCCCGAGTGTGTAGACAGATCGAAGGTTTTTTGTGTGGTTCCCCTTCAAGACTGTTTAGGCATCGGGTGGTGTGGAGTGTGTGTGGTGGTGGTGGGAAAAATGGCAGACTTCACAAGTTTATCGATGTGCCAGTGTGTAAGGATTGCCCTCCTGTGGTTACTGTTCGTGCCCGGCCAGTGTCTGCAAGATGTGGTGAACTGCATGGAAGTGAAGAAGACGTATGCAGCCAAAGGATTTGCCGAAAGTGATGTCCCTCTTCAGGCCGTAAATGGTAAGTTGGTGGTAGTGGGACCCAGGGGCTGGAAGAAAGAACACGGTGCACGCTGTGAAGTCGGCCAGTACCAGGGAGTGAGGCGGTGGCGGCATGAATTTCCATTGTTCTGGTACAGGCCATGTGCACAAGACAGCCAGTAGGCCCTATGGGGTTGACTGCTTGATTATGTTTTGCGATGTTTTGGGTCTTGTTGGATGGCAGGAGTTTGTGGGGAGGGACCACTGACTTCTAATAGAAGTCAGTGGGAGGGACTCAGGGAGAGCGGGGAGAGAAGGGTGAGTGAGCTAGGGAGATGGAGGAGGACTTCCCAAACTACGGCACTGATCAGTCATCTGATGTCTGAGACTCTCTCTCTCTCGCTCTCTCTCTCTCTCTGAGTCTGTATCACTCTCCCCTCCCTCCCTCTCTCTCTCTCTCTCTCTCTCTCTCTCTCTCTCTCCCTTCTTTCCCCACTCTCATTCACTCACTCTCTCTGATTCTCCCTCTCTCCATCACCCTCCCCCCCACCCCCCAGTCTATCTGATTAGCCTAATTAAAATTTGAATCAGATGTTGCATTATATATATAGGCTATATATATGTATATATATATTTATATAGTCTTGATACGGATACTAGTCCTACGGCTGAAAAAAAGAAGTGGTTTTGAAACTAATGAAAGGTGCGTAGCCTACTAAATACGTTTGGGCTCGGTTCCAATATTAGAATTTCAGTTTGCCAGGAAGTGATAGGCCTATCCCAGTATCTGTTTTGTCCACTTTCATCTTGTTATGGCGCCATGGGAATGGCGTGACGTTCACTGATTCAGAGAAATTTGTGTCATGGAGCCTTCAGTGAAGCTGTTGACATTCGTGGGAAAATAATGCAATAAATTACAGGAAGAAGAAACACCAACATGAAATACATGGTCAGTAATGTGTTGTGCAGGAAAGTGAGAAAGTGCAGTCTTAGAGCATATGAACATCATGACTCAAAAATCAGTGATTTTAAAACAGTAGAATTTGAGACAGATTCAGATTTCGGCGTTTGTGAAAAAACAGTTATGACACGGTGTGGTTTTGATCGTAATTTTTGTATATTAAGGTGGTGCCATTTACTGGCATGACATAATAGCCTCAGAATGGTTTCTGAAATGATAAGTTTGTAGAATTTGTACTTTGAATTTTACACTTGCAGGCTATATCTTAACAGATGGGTTACACTTGTAAGCAATTCAACAAATATGTTCGCATCTAGACCTGTAAACAAATTTAAGTGAAATTTGACATTTCCTACAAAGTTACCATATCAAGTAAGACTTAAAGCGTCTTCAGAAATGAAACATTATTGGGTCATTTTAGAGTTAGCATATTTTTGTTACGAAACATGCACAAATTTCTTTTTCAAAACTGTGTCATATTGTAGTTCAAGAACGACCCATCGGTAGCTTTGAGTACATTGATGTCAGAGTGGAACTGTAGTAATTAGTATGAATGCTATGATGTGCATCCACTGCAGAGTTATTTGATTTGCATCAATGAAGGTTGTCATTAATCTTTTTCCTGATTTTAATTTTGTTGACCAGAAACTTATCAAAAAAGAGTAAGCTTATTAACACACTTGCACGCGCGCGCGCGCGCACACACACACACACACATACACACACACACACACACACACACACATGCGCACGCGCGCATGCACACACACTCACACACATGTAATGATGTATGCACACGCACGCACACATACATACACACACACACACACACACACACACACACACACACACACACACACTATGCACACACACACTTGTATACAAACACGCAGTCACACACACACACACACACACACACTGCACACACACACTTGTATACAAGCACACACACACACACTCACACACACACACACACACACATACACACACACACACACACACACACACACACACACACACACACACACACACACACACACACACTTGTATACAAACACACAGTCTCACACACACACACACACACACACACACACACACACAGTCACACACACACACACACACACACACACACACACACACACACACACACACACACACACAGAGCAGAAAAAGATCAAAAGGCTTAAGGACGTGTATCTTGTGCTACTCAAAGGTAGACAAGGCTGTTAACATGTTTTTCACTATAGATAGATATGATTTTTTTTTTGCGTGTGTGTTGCATGAATGCATGCATACTTTAGCGTTGTTTGTAAATTTAGTAGTGACAGACTTGAAGAAATGGCTGGACCATGAAATTAACCTGAGCAGTCCAAGAAAAAAGTTTTGTTCTTTGTTGGCTCAGTCTGTCTGTATGTGCTTGTCTCGTGTGTGTGTGTGTGTGTGTGTGTGTGTGTGTGTGTGTGTGTGTGTGTGTGTGTGTGTGTGTGTGCAGGCATGTGCACCTGTGTGTAATGTATTCATGAATACGGATAATGTATGCCATATATGTGTATACCAGTAACCTGCATCACATAAATAGTGTGTATGCATGATGCGTGAGACTGAGAACTTGGGTATGAACTATGATACAGGAGTTCATACTGTATGTGTGAGGTATACATACATACATGTGCATGTTCAAGCAAGTCCAAGTATAGTATGCAAGCATGTGTGAATGTATAAAGTGTGTCACAGTGTGTGTGTGTGTGTGTGTGTGTGTTCACAGTGTGTGTGTGTCACAGTGTGTGTGTAGGCATGTGCACCTGTGTGTAATGTGTGAATACGGGTATAATGTATGGTACATAGGTGCTTGTATGCCTGCATCACATAAATAGTGTGTGTATGCATGCATGCGTGAGTCTGAGAACTTTGGTATGAACTATGATACAGGAATTCATATGTGTGTGAGGTATGCGCATGTTCGAGCAAGTCCAGGCAATGTACACGTAATAAGCATGTGTGAATGATGTATGTGTGTCACAGTGTGTCACTTTGTGTGTGTGTGTGTGTGTGTGTGTGTGTGTGTGTGTGTGTGTGTGTGTGTGTGTGTGTGTGTGGGCATGTGCACCTGTGTGTAATGTATGCATGAATACGGGTATAATGTATGGTATATGTGCTTGTATGCATGCGTGCATCACTTAAATAGTGTGTGTATACATGCATGCATGCGTGAGACTGAGAAATTGGGTATGAACTATAAGGAATTCATGTGTGTGAAGTATGCACATGTTCAAGCGAGTCCAGGTATAGTGTACAAGCATACAATATACATGTGTGTGTGTGTGTGTGTGTGTGTGTGTGTTTCCATCTCTTTTAAATAACATTTTTCTCTGTGACCTGTCTCTCTAGCTGTTCTCTCATTCCCCCAACGCCTAAGTCATGTGTGGATTGTCTCTTTTTACCCCCTCTTATTTTTAAGCTATTCTGTGCGTCTTTCTGCCTGAAGTTCTGTGTGTGTGTGTGTGTGTGTGTGTGTGTGTGTGTGTGTGTGTGTGTGTTCGTCCTTTCATCTGTTGACCTGTCCCCAGTGCACATGTTGTCTGTGTATGGTTCTAATACAATCTGTGCTCTAATGTGCATAGCTGCATGCATTTAAACAGTATGTCAGCTTGCCTTCAGAAGTCAGTAAGTGGACATGTGCATCACTGTGTATGTGTCGTGTGTTGTGGAAGTAAGTGGACATATGCATCACTGTGTATGTGTCGTGTGTTGTGGACATCACTGTGTATGTGTTGTGTGTTGCACGGATACACAGTGTGCAGAGACATGCTGTGTGTATACGTACATGTAAGTGCATGCATACAATCAAGTACATGGAATGGGAAGGTCAGTAATGGCTGCCCAACTGCCTGTCCCAGAGCAGACTTGAATCTGGCAAACTGTGGTGAATGTGCACAGCGACCTGCTCCCCCATCCCCACCCCCACCCTTTCCCATCAGCTCAGGGCAGGAGCAATGTTTCTCAAACATCTGCAGCATGCAGATCTGTAATGAGAGTTCAGCATTATTCCACCTTTATTGAATTATAACCGTCACGACAGCTGGAGATTTCAGTCTGTGAAAGTACCATTTTAGGTCACTGTTCGTGACATTATCATAATCATGCTAAATGATACTGATACTAGCCTGAGTGAATGACAACTCATTGAAAGGCAATTGGCCATGGGTTCAGAGTGGACGACCTACGTTGTCAGTTTGCACAGCTGCTGACAGACAGGCAATGATGAATGTTATGTTTTGTGGTTTCTTACTGGTAAGTCTGTAATGGAATTCAGATTGTTGCCAATTGTTTATGAAAAGAGTTCTGAATGTGTATGTGACGTATGTATGTGTATTCATGGTTATGAAAACAGAAAAGAGTTCTGAATGTGTATGTGACGTATACATGTGTGTTCATGGTTATGAAAAGAGTTCTGAATGTGTATGTGACGTATATGTGTATTCATGGTTATGAAAACAGAAAAGAGTTCTGAATGTGTATGTGACGTGTGTGTTCATGGTTATGAAAAGAGTTCTGAATGTGTATGTGACGTATGTATGTGTATTCATGGTTATGAAAACAGAAAAGAGTTCTGAATGTGTATGTGACGTATACATGTGTGTTCATGGTTATGAAAAGAGTTCTGAATGTGTATGTGACGTATGGTTATGAAAACAGAAAAGAGTTCTGAATGTGTATGTGACGTATACATGTGTGTTCATGGTTATGAAAAGAGTTCTGAATGTGTATGTGACGTACATGTGTATTCATGTTTATGGAAAGTGTTCTGAATGTGTATGTGACGTATGTGTGTGTTCATGTTTCTATGTCTGTGTGTCCCTCTG
>CM031623.1:19909203-19914203 GCA_018398815.1 Conus ventricosus
TTCACCATTGCTGAGGTCTGGACCAGTTGGATCATGATTCTGTTTTTCAAGCTGCTGCCTGAGAGCCAGCGATCAGTGGCTGTTTGTATTCAAGCTGCTGCCTGAGAGCCAGCGATCAGTGGCTGTTTGTATTCAAGCTGCTGCCTGAGAGCCAGCGATTAGTGGCTGTTTGTATTCAAGCTGCTGCCTGAGAGCCAGCGATCAGTGGCTGTTTGTATTAGAGGGGGAAAAACGATTCTGAAAATGCCCAATTTTAACAGCAAGATCCACTAAACATCAGTAAAGATTCAAGGGTGAAGTTTTGAAAGAAATGATAACATATTGCTGAGCACTGCCTAAAGATCTGATCTGCTGTTATATATCAATGTATGCCAGCAACTTTTTATTATCTAGGATAGGAGCGGTGGCTGAAACTGAAGAAGGGGGTTTTGGGCTTCTGGGAAGCCATCTTCATCCATAAAAGGGATAACGTACTGTACTATACGGGGTCGGCCCGCTATTGCGTGGGGCCGCTATTGCGCGGTGACTATTAGTCATTCAACCAGTCTCTCAAAACAGTGTAACAGAAATAGGGTTAGGGTTAGGGTATTCTGCTTCTTATAGTGGTTAGGGTTAGGGTATTCTGCTTCTTATAGTCTCTCAAAACAGTGTAACAGAAATAGGGTTAGGGTATTCCGCTTCTTATAGATGATATGCTCTTAGGTCGCGCAATAGCGGACCCGCGCAATAGCGGCCCAGCCCCCTTTATACGGCAGTTACTGAAGAAGAGTCTTGAGTTTCAACCCCTTTCACAGTCTCAGATGCTGGTTGTGGTTTATTCTTAACTGAACCAGAGACGTGAAGGTCCTCTACGTCTCTGACTGACCCCCCCCCCCCCCCCCCCCACCCACCACACACACACACATCACCCGGAGAATCCATTTGGCTTAGGGAAAAGATGAGGGAGTCAGGATGAGGAGCAGGGGAGGGGGAGGGGGCGGGGCAGGGTGGGGCGATGGCATGTGGACATATTTGGTGCGGAATGGACACAGGTCACTTGGAGTTGGAAATGTGGTCAGCAGCTATGCTCATGAAGCCTGAAGCGTGGCTCAGTCAGACCAAAAGTAGGGCGTACAGTCTTTGGTCAGACGCAAATGAACATTGGAGGGGGCTTTGTTCAGTGGCCCGGCCAAGCGTGACCGTCGCCTCCTGTCTCCTCCTCCACCCACGGTTTAGGCACGCTTGCTTGGTTATCAGGAGTGGGGTAGAGATCCCCAGGCTGGCCAAGCCTTGGTGAACGTGGGCTGTTTCACCCTGTGCGAATTTTACACTGTTGATTTTCGTGCGGGTAGGTAAGGTCTGTGGAGAGAAAGAAAGTTCAGCTTGAGCAGGTTACTAACTTTAAACCACTGTATGTAAAACAAAGTGAACGATACACAGTTTGTGATTTTTCCACAATGTCTGCACGGCTGTATACTCGCTGTCGTAGAATCATGTGTATGCACATATTATGCTACTGTGTCATTCATGCACATACACAGATAAATAGCACCAGTGGGTAAACAGAAACTCAACAGAACATGCATTGCCAGTAAAGCCACCAAGAGAAAAAATACACACAGACACAGCGACTCTCTCTCTCTCTCTCTCTCTCTCTCTCTTTTTACATTTCTGTATCTCTCTGTCTCTGTCTGTCTGTCTGTCTCTCACTCACACTGTCTCGCTCCCACTCCCTCCTTCCCTCTCAACGCCAGTCCCCCCCCCCCCCCCCCCCCCCCACAAGAGAATGTACATGGTCTGTAGACTTTTCTTCTTGACCATCGAACCATAAAGCGGTAATTGGGAGGGAAGGGTTACAATTGAATTAGGTCTTTAATTGTGGACAGAGAATTCTCAGAATAGGTTCATGGGGAAGACACGCGATGTATGCAGGCATGAAAGAAGAACTAGGGATGGAAACAGGGGAGGGGGATAAAGGTGAGATGGGGGTGGGGGGTGGGGGGTGGGGTGGAGAGGGGGTTGGGGTGGTGGTGGTGGTGGAGGTGTCTGAAAGGAGTGGGAGGTTTTGAACGCATGAATTAAAATCGCTCCCTCTTGTGGAATGTTTAGTTTGCAATTGATGAATCACCCACTGAGCATCATGACAGTGTGCGCAAAAGAAACGAATAGTTCACTGCATCCACACCTTTCTCTGTCTGCCTGCGCCTCTGACAGGGAGGCCGATGGCAGCCATGCCTTCCGCGCTATGTTAAAGAAAAAGGAAAAAAAAAGCTGGAGAACCGATTTCAATGATACAACGGGGGGAGGGGGGGGGGGGGGGGGGAGGGGGGGGGGGGGGAATGGTAGGTGGTCCCAAAATGAACCCATGAAATTTTGGTCCAGATCTGTGGTGAGCATCTGGGTCAAAGGGGGATCCGGGAACCGTTCAGTTTGTTGCTGCTCAGTGTTCTTCTCACTCTCTGGGGATCCAGGATCCACTTAGCTTCTTCTTCTTCTTGTTCTTCTGGTTCTGTGGGGATCTGGGAACCATTCGGTTTGTTGATTTTTGTCTCATTCTCTGGGATCGGGGAACCATTCAGTTTATTGTCGTTTGTCTCATTCTCTGGGGATCGGGGAACCATTCAGTTTGTTGTCGTTCGTCTCATTCTCTGGGGATCGGGGAACCATTCAGTTTGTTGTGGTTTGTCTCATTCTCTGGGGATCTAACTAAATGGAAGGCAGATTCAGATCAAGGCAGGTGCTGGAAGGAGAGGATGGGCGCTGCCTTCCATAATAATGTAGCCTGGACACACAGAACCTCTGACAGTTCAGTGCCCCTATGGCCGTTATCAGGATCTGGAGCTTTAAAAACAAATTTGAAAAGTTATCGATGATGCACCGCCAAGAAATGTCTCGGACAAACGAATCACAAGACAAAACATGACACATTTCGACCTCTCAGGTCTTCTTCAGGCAAGATACACAGTACTCAGGACAACGAAAATGAACGAGCAGTCACTAACCTTCAGCCAGTTCAGCGCAAAACAGGTGTTCTGCTCTAAGTAGATGAAGATAAGTGATTGCTTTTAATTTTCCTTGTCCTGAACATTGTGTATCTTGCCTGAAGAGGACCTAAGACGTCGAAACGCGTCGTGCTTTGTCTTGTGATATGTTTGTCTATGTTTCTTGGTGGTACATCATCAATAACTTTTCAAATTTGTTAAAAAGATGTTTCCCTGCAGTCGCCTCACTTTGCGACTAGATTTGGAGCTTTAATTTGATCTTGGTCTTTCTCTGTTTTTTGTTTGTTTGTTTGTTTGTTTGTTGTTGTTTTTTTTTTCTTTTCAATTTTACCATTACCAGTAATTAGAGTTTCTTGGGAATTCTAGACATTTTGAAAGGATATTTTTCCCCCCGAGAGGGATGGGGTAGGGTAGCACAAGGATGGAAGTAGGTAAGGGAGATAAGTAGAAGATTTCAGAGGGGTGTTGAGAGATGGGCAGAGGCAGCAAAGAGTAAAGAATGAAAGAGAGGGATAAGATAAGATAATGTTGCTTATAGCCCAGCCGACCGCAGAGGGCCACATCAGGGCTGTCACCACGTTAAAATCAACTCACCAGTCATTAAAAAAACAAAAAAAACAAAAAAACTTTCACACATCTCGTTAAATGACATCGTCTACAAACGCACCAGAAACTTTGTTAAAAATCTTTCTGCCGTAAAATCTTAAATCAGACGAAAAATGCCAATCTCTCTCAAAAACTCAAGGATCACGTCAGGCGGGACATCCCTGAACAGGATCTTCATGGACTCCGCTGTAAAATGTTTGTGTCTCACATCGTGCAAGTCCCAACACTCCAAAAGAACATGTTTCACTGTGAGTGGCGCATGACATGGAATGCACCACGGAGCTTCTTCACTCTTTAAAAGGTAAAAATGGGTAAAATACGAATGGCCGGTGTGCAGCCGGCACAGAACCGTTTCCTCTTTACGACCACCTGACGTAGATGGGAGGAACTCCTTAAGGTTTGGACGGATCTGAAAGAGTTTGTTATTCGTCTGTGTGTTCCAATCCTCCTGCCAGAGGTCTCTCACATAATCGTTAATTTTGGGTTTCCATCTGAGCAGGGGATATAAGTGTTGGACAGTTTCTCTCTTGTGGCGTTCTTGGCTAAACGATCAACCATTTCGTTCCCGCCGATACCAACATGACCAGGAACCCAAGCAAGAGTAATGTTGTAACCGTCCGCCTTCAACTTGCTAAAAAGTTCAAAGAAATGCAAAAGTTCTGGATGCTGAAGGTTGCGGCCAGCTATGGCTTCCAAAGCTGACAGCGAATCCGACAGAACCAGAAAGTCCCTCTTTGAAGAATGAGAGATTATCTCCAAAGCCAGAACCAGAGCAGTAAGTTCAGCAGAATAGACAGAAGCATCTGAATGGATATGTTCCAACATTATCTGAGAAGGAGCCCCAGGGCAGTAGGCTGCACAGGCCACTCCATCTTCAGACTTGGAACCGTCAGTGAAAACTTTTTGACAGAATGGGAATTTCGAACAGAGCTCAGCATACAATGCCTTGTACGCCAGAGAGCTGGTAGACTCTTTACGAAAGCTGCAAGATCGAAACGAATCTCTGGTGTGAAAAAGGTCCACGGAGGTTGATCCGGAAACTTGGAAAAATCGGAAACTACTCCCAGGTCTAGACCTGCATTCCGCACGTGAGGCTGCATACGAAGACCAAACGGCGGAATACATTTAGGGTTGTTTTCAAACTTACTTTGGAACGGAGGGTCAAAGACACAGTCATAGGCAGGATTCTGCGGTTCTGAAAACAGTCGGATATAATAATTCAAAGACAGTTTCAGCCTGCGATTGGACAGTGAAGGTTCACCCGCCTCTGCGTACAGGCTGTACACAGGGGTGGTGCGGAACGCTCCAAGACAGAGACGAAGCCCTTGATGGTGGATAGGGTCCAAGAGTTTGAGGTAAGATGATCTTGCGGAGCCGTACACAGCACAACCGTAGTCCAGTTTGGAACGGACC
>CM031623.1:19924203-19931703 GCA_018398815.1 Conus ventricosus
AAGAAATAGAAGAAGGTATTGAGGGGAAAAGAAATGGACTAAGGTATTGAGGGGAAAAGAAATAGATTAAGGTATTGAGGGGAAAAGAAATAGAAGAAGGTATTAAGGGGAAAAGAAATGGAAGAAGGTATTGAGGGGAAAAGAAATAGAAGAAGGTATTGAGGGGAAAAGAAATAGAAGAAGGTTTTCACCCCAGCTTACCTTCTGCGCCCAGACTCCTTCTACCTCTCCCCAGCCTCTTTCTCCATCCTGCTTTTTGCTCTTAGCTCTCATATCTATCTGGCTCCTCACCCCCCCCCCCCCCTCCTCCTCCCCCCCCCCCCCCCCCCCCCCCCCCCCCCCCCTGTTTATCAGTTGCCCCACTCCTATCACTACTTCTGAAGATGTGAGGTGCTTGTGATGGTGTTTTGTTTCATCAGAGAGCCCTCCCTCACCTCCCTCCCCATGCCCTCACCCTCGACTCTCGCTTTCTGTCAAGAACCTGGCATGCTTGACGTTTGTTAAGTCTGGTAGTTTTTGCACTATCGTTTAGTAGGACTTCACCACTAAAAGCCTTGTCAGCGTCCCATTAACGGTTGGTCATCAGGTTAGTGTGTGTGTGTGTGTGTGTGTGTGTGTGTGTGTGTGTGTGTGTGAGAGAGAGAGAGAGAGAGAGAGAGAGAGAGAGAGAGAGAGAGAGAGAGAGAGAGAGAGAGAGAGAGAGAGTGTAGGAAAACCTATGATGACTGGCAGCAACACTATAGCATTTACTTACAGCAGTTCCAGTTGGATTACCCAACTTGGTGAGAACCCAGAGGTACATGCAGGCTGCCAGACCATTTTTCTGCTTTTCCCAACCTTGTATCGCTACTTTTTCCCTGTCTTTCCCAGTGGTTTTATAAGCTTTGTCTGCTGTTTCCTTACTTTCTCTTCCCTCTCCTGCTTTCCTTAGCTAGATCTTTCTTTGTGTAAGTGTTCTTTCCTGCTCTCTGTACCCATTTTTGCTTTCCCCTTACGTTTACTGTCTTTCCTGTTCTTCCCTGCTTTGCCTACCCGTTTTTGCTTTCCCTTATTTTTCCTGCTTTCCCTACCCTTCCCTAGCTTTCTCCTACCCTTCCCTGCTTTCCCTACCCTTCCCTGCTTTCCCTACCCTTTCCTGCTTTCCCTCGCCCTTCCCTGCTTTTCCCTGCCCTTCCCTGCTTTCCCTACCCTTCCCTGCTTTCCTTTATCTTTCCTGCTTTGCCTACCCTTTCCTGCTTTCCTTACCCTTCCCTGCTTTCCTTATCTTTCCTGCTTTGCCTACCCTTCCCTGCTTTCCTTACCCTTCACTGCTTTCCTTTATCTTTCCTGCTTTCCCTACCCTTCCCTGCTTTCCCTACCCTTTCCTGCTTTCCCTACCATTCCCTGCTTTCCCTTATCTTCCCTGCTTTCCCTACCCTTCCCTGCTTTCCCTACCCTTTCCTGCTTTCCCTTATCTTACCTGCTTTCCCTACCATTCCCTGTTTTCCCTACCCTTCCCTGCTTTCCCTACCCTGCTTTCCTTTATCTTTCCTGCTTTCCCTACCCTTCCCTGCTTTCCCTACCCCTGCTTTCCCTACCATTCCCTGCTTTCCCTGCCCTTCCCTGCTTTCCTTTATCTTCCCTGATTTCCCTACCCTTTCCTGATTTCCCTACCCTTCCCTGGTTTCCTTTATCTTTCCTGCTTTCCCTACCATTCCCTGCTTTCCCTACCCTTCCCTGCTTTCCCTTATGTTCCCTGCTTTCCCTTATGTTCCCTGCTTTCCCTTATGTTCCCTGCTTTCCCTTATGTTCCCTGCTTTCCCTGCCCTTCCCTGCTTTCCCTTATGTTCCCTGCTTTCCCTACCCTTCCCTGCTTTCCCTTATGTTCCCTGCTTTCCCTACCATTCCCTGCTTTCCCTACCCTTCCCTGCTTTCCCTACCCTTCCCTGCTTTCCATACCCTTCACTGCTTTCCCTGCCCTTCCCTGCTTTCCCTTATCTTCCCTGCTTTCCCTACCCTTCCCTGCTTTTCCTACCCTTCCCTGCTTTCCCTACCCTTCCCTGCTTTCCCTGCCCTTCCCTGCTTTCCCTTATGTTCCCTGCTTTCCCTACCCTTCCCTGCTTACCCTACCCTTCCCTGCTTTCCCTACCCTTCCCTGCTTTCCCTGCCCTTCCCTGCTTTCCCTTATGTTCCCTGCTTTCCCTACCCTTCCCTGCTTTCCCTACCATTCCCTGCTTTCCCTTATGTTCCCTGCTTTCCCTACCCTTCCCTGCTTTCCCTTATGTTCCCTGCTTTCCCTACCCTTCCCTGCTTTCCCTTATGTTCCCTGCTTTCCCTACCCTTCCCTGCTTTCCCTACCCTTCCCTGCTTTCCCTACCCTTCACTGCTTCCCTTATGTTCCCTGCTTTCCCTACCCTTCCCTGCTTTCCCTACCCTTCCCTGCTTTCCCTACCCTTCCCTGCTTTCCCTTATGTTCCCTGCTTTCCCTACCCTTCCCTGCTTTCCCTACCCTTCCCTGCTTTCCCTTATGTTCCCTGCTTTCCCTACCCTTCCCTGCTTTCCCTTATGTTCCTGCTTTCCCTACCCTTCCCTGCTTTCCCTGCCCTTCCCTGCTTTCCCTTATGTTCCCTGCTTTCCCTACCCTTCCCTGCTTTCCCTACCCTTCCCTGCTTTCCCTACCCTTCCCTGCTTTCCCTTATGTTCCCTGCTTTCCCTGCCCTTCCCTGCTTTCCCTTATGTTCCCTGCTTTCCCTACCCTTCCCTGCTTCCCTACCCTTTCCTGCTTTCCCTACCCTTCCCTGCTTTCCCTGCCCTTCCCTGCTTTCCCTACCCTTCCCTGCTTTCCCTACCCTTCCCTGCTTTCCCTGCCCTTCCCTGCTTTCCCTACCCTTCCCTGCTTTCCCTGCCCTTCCCTGCTTTCCCTACCCTTCCCTGCTTTCCCTACCCTTCCCTGCTTTCCCTGCCCTTCCCTGCTTTCCCTACCCTTCCCTGCTTTCCCTACCCTTCCCTGCTTTCCCTACCCTTCCCTGCTTTCCCTACCCTTCCCTGCTTTCCCTGCCCTTCCCTGCTTTCCCTACCCTTCCCTGCTTTCCCTGCCCTTCCCTGCTTTCCCTACCCTTCCCTGCTTTCCCTGCCCTTCCCTGCTTTCCCTACCCTTCCCTGCTTTCCCTTATGTTTCCTGCTTTCCCTGCCCTTCCCTGCTTTCCCTACCCTTCCCTGCTTTCCCTACCCTTCCCTGCTTTCCCTACCCTTCCCTGCTTTCCCTGCCCTTCCCTGCTTTCCCTACCCTTCCCTGCTTTCCCTACCCTTCCCTGCTTTCCCTACCCTTCCCTGCTTTCCCAACCCTTTCCTGCTGTATCTCAGCTGTCCGGCTGTCCTCTTCCTTGCTTTACTACCCTTCACTGCTTCCGCTGTCCTTCCTAGAATGTTCACACGTCTGCAGCTTACCTTGCCCTTTACTCCTGTCTCTTGCCTGTCTTTCTTTCTTTCTGAGGTCCTTTCCTGTTCTGCCTGCCCTTACCTGTTTTCTCTTACCTGTCCTGCTTTTCCTCCCTCTTTTAATTCTTTTCTACTCTTTTCTGCGTTTTTTTTTGTTTTTGTTTAATTTTTTTTTTTTTTTTAAAGACATCTTTTCTTTAGGGGGGAAAAAGTCTTTCTGTCGTTTCCTACATTTGCTGTTTTCTCCTACTTTTTTCTGCTTTTTTTTTTTTCTCTACTTGTTTTCTGTATCCAGCCGTTTACAGTGTGGGAAGAATTAGGAAAAGGTAAGGGAAAAAGCATTGAAAAGGTTGGAAATTAACACGTTTGCAGTAAAACTTTTCTTAGCAAAATCAAGCATTATAAAAGCTTTGTATGAAAAAAAATGAAGGATGGGTGATAATAATGGGAGTGGAAATATAAAAAATTGGTGGACTGGCAACAACAGCATCATGGGAATGTTAAATCAGCGCATGTTCTTTCTTTTACTGATGCAGAAATGAGAAAAAAAAATAAACAACCCCCCGCCCCCCAGATCCTCCCCCCCCCCCCCCCCCCCCCCCCCCCCCTTTCCCCATTGCAATCACAGTTCATCAGCTTTTTCATCGTTTCTTTCTTTCTTTGTTTGAAATAAGGTTTTGTACTCTTAGGCTGATGATAGGGAAAGGGTAGCGTTAAGATGAAGATACTCTTTTTTTTTCTTCTTCATAGTGTCTTTGTTTTTTTTTTTTCTGCTGTTTTGTTGTTGGTGCTGTAATGGTTCTTCATAATTATGAAAGATAGGTTGTTCACCCTTGCATATGTGTGTGTGTGTGTGTGTGTGTGTGTGTGTGTGTGTGTGTGGTGTGTGTGTGTGAGTGAGTGAGTGAGTGTGTGTGTGTGTGTGTGTGTGGTGTGTGTGGTGTGTGTGTGGTGTGTAGTGTGTGTGTGTGTAGTGTGTGTGTGTGTGTGCACACATGGGTAGAAAGAAAGAGAAAGAGACTAGAGAGAATGTATAAAGATTCTGTATATTCCTCCTGATATAATTTAAGAAAAGAGAGAGAGAGAGTGTATGTGCGTGTGTGGGTGTGTCCATGTGGTGTGCAAAACTCTGTGGGGGGGGTGGGGGGGGGGGGGGGGGGGGGGGGGGGGGGGGGGGGGGGGGGGGGGGGGAGAGTGAGTGGAAATTATATGTGCGTGTGTATACTGTGCGTGTGTGGGGTGTGCCATGTGGGTGTGCAAATCTGCGTGTATGTGTGGTGTGGTGTGTGTGGGAGAGAGGAGAGGAGAGAGAGAGAGAGAGAGAGAGAGAGAAGAGAGAAGAGAGAGAGAGAGAGAGAGTTCACAATGGGCAAAAGGAAAAAAAAAAGTAAAAGAAAAACAAAAGACACACACACAACACACCACACACACCACACACACACACATACAAAAATGAGGTCTACAGATGGGTGTGTGTACCAACATGTCATAGTATATGTGCGTGGGTGCAGTTTGTATGGGTACTAAAAAGAAAAAAAAACACAACAGATTGGAAACAAAAGGTTACAGTTGATCGAAACAGTCTGGAAACTGTAACCTGATACACACAAAGAGACTGTGACTCAGAGAGAACAAAGAGACTGCGACTCAGAGAACAAAGAGACTATGACTCAGAGAGAACAAAGAAGATCATATTTGCATGGTGATGAGAATGAGTAGACAGTACAAAATGAGAAGAAAAAAAAATATGGTGAACACAGACAAAAGATGTTCAAGATGAGACAAAATCAATCGTGTTGTGGTCCATGGTAGACTAATCATCAGGATCTTGCGGTGTTCTTGTGTTTGAAGAGGAAATCTTGACGGCGGGGACTTGAAATAGGAGGAGAAAAGGGTCAGAGTGACCTGAATGTGGTACCTGGTCCTTAAGGTGGAATTTGAATATTACCTAGTTAGGACCAGCTACCACATTCAGGTCAGTTTGACCCTTTTTTTTTTTCTTCCATCTTGTGTTTTGGTTTTGCTTCTTCCTTTTTGTCTCTTGCTGCTGTTTTACTATATTTCTATTGCCCCCCCTCCCCCCCCCCCCCCCCCCCCCCCCCCCCCCCCTTTCTTCGTCCTGTAGAGAGCAAAATGATGTGAAAGGAAGCCACTGGTAAAAAGTGCTTGCATTTAAAAAAAAAAAGAAGCAAAACAGAGAAAATGTACAGTAACACCTGAAAAAAACAGCAACAGACAAACAACTTGCAGTTCTCCATTTCTTGCGGAGAAAAAAAAAGCACAAAAAAATGTACATCACATTCTTCCATATGACATCCCACCCCCACACCATGTACCTGAAGTTTCACTGAGAGAGAGAGAGAGAGAGAGAGAGGAGAGAGAGAGAGAGAGAGAGAGAGAGAGAGAGAGAGAGAGAGCCAGCCAGCCAGAGACAGAGAGAGGCAGATAGAGAGACAGAGAGAGAGAGAGAGTGACAGGCAGACAGTGACAGAGAGAGAGAGAGAGAGAGAGACAGACAGACAGACAGACAGACAGATCAACAGACAGACAGAGAAATGTCCACAGAACACAGACAGAGCGATAAGAGTTCCTGTGGCTCAGAGAAAAACAGTAAAGAGCAAGGCCCAAGACAGACAGACAGACAGTGACAGAGCGAGAGACAGACAGACCCGACAGACAGACAGATAGATCAACAGACAGACAGAGAAATGTCACAAAACACAGACAGAGTGATAAGAGTTCCTGTGGCTCAGAGAGAACAGTATAAAGAGCAAGGCCCACAGAGAAGAGGCTAGGCCTGCATGCTCAGAGCTGAAGCTGCGGCTTCTGCAGGTGGTGGTGGTGGTGCTGGTGGTGGTGGTGGAGGAAAAGCAAGCTGACTGGTGTTGCCTACAGTTTTAACTGGGGGGGGGGGGGGGGCTGACCTGGGAGAGGAGTGCCAGCCAGCCTGCCTGCCTGTAACCAGCCTGGCAGTGTGTGTGTGTCGAAGGGGCTTTTTTAATGGGTTGGTCTGAAGCGGAAGGGTTCATGGGGTCAGAAAATACTGGGCTTGGCTGCATGCTACAACTGCAGATGGAGAAACCCTGCTGGTGATCACTGCAGGGTGCCTACCCTCATTAAAAAAAACTGGTTTGGACATGTTTTTTTTTGTTGTTGTTGAGAAACTGAGGGTGTACTTTCTTTGGTTTTAAAGTGAGGGGTGGGGGTGGGGGGAGGGTGAGGGTGAAGGGATGGGAGAAGGAGGGTGGAGTCTTGTTTTTGTGAAAGTTTACAATTTGTATGTGAGTGAGTGAGTGAGTTCATTAATTTAGAGTCTGTTCACACTTGGTGATATTAGACTTAAAAAGCAAGGGGAAGGGAACTGTTTATAAAAATCTATTAATTTGATGCATGGAAAGCACTTTTGCTATTTGCACTATTTCTGGTTTGTGGGTTATTGTTTTGATAGAATCGTGTATAGTCACATCCACGTTCGATTCTTATACAATGAAGTTAATATCGAACAATGAAAAAGAATATGGTCCACTGATAGAAGATTCGAACAACCACATGCTACACTTTGGGAAAACTTGGTTTTCCACGAATTGAGATGAAGCTTGTTAGTTGTACATTAAAGATGACAAATATCGTGGACATGATAAGATTTCATACTTCTCTGGAAGGTGTTCACTGTTTACGCATTTTTCTAATAGCGAATTTAAATTTCTTGAACGTCAAGCTTTAAATTACTCTCAGGTGTTTTTCTTAACGCACCATCTCTAGCTGATTTATCTGCTGTTTCAGTACCGGATATCCCACAGTTTGATGGAATCCAGCAAAAAGATACCCCAATTCCTTTCAACATAATAACATGTATGTAATGTCTTATTTCAAAAAGTAAATCTTTTCTTATTTTTGATTCCCAATTTTGCAAGCTATATAGAACTGACTTGTTGGAATCAACGCAGAAAAGTATGTTATAGACAGCAGTGTTATCGTCACACATAAAAATCAACGCCATAAGAATAGCATACAGTTCTGCCGTAAATATGGAGAACCCTTTCCCTAGAGAAAAGGATCTACGAAACTTCAGCAATGGAATCA
>CM031623.1:19936703-19954203 GCA_018398815.1 Conus ventricosus
TGTGTACGATGCCGACAAGAAGGAGATGCACTGTGTACCCTGCCGAAAATGGATGACGACTTACAAACAGTAGCAGCAGCCCTTTGTAATTGGCACTAAATTGTTTAAACTTGATTCAATCAAGAAACATGAACAGTCAGTTGGACACAGAGATTGTTGCCTGAAGGAGAGTGCACAGAAAGATAAGAAAAGCACAGCTGGCGCACGTCTCCTTGACACTCTGACACAAAAGGAGCAAAAACAGTGTTATTGTTGTTGTTGAAAATAAGCATGTGTATAAGCTGCAAATTTAAAATAGGACTGCATTTTCAATGAAAGGGTCTGGCAACCTGAAAAATTTTCTGGCAACCTCAACCTCCCAGGTTAGGAGCCCGGCTGGCTCCTTAGCCTGGCTTGCTAAATCTCAGCCCTGGACTAGACTAGTCTTTTGGCATTAAGGTGTCAGTTTCCTGAACAGTAATTTTAAATGAAAGTTTTTGTGGGAAATGAAATCACCGGTAGTCTTTTGGCATTAAGGTGTCAGTTTCCTGAACAGTAATTTTAAATGAAAGTTTTTGTGGGAAATGAAATCACCGGTAGTCTTTTGGCATTAAGGTGTCAGTTTCCTGAACAGTAATTTTAAATGAAAGTTTTTGTGGGAAATGAAATCACCGGTAGTCTTTTGGCATTAAGGTGTCAGTTTCCTGAACAGTAATTTTAAATGAAAGTTTTTGTGGGAAATGAAATCACCGGTAGTCTTTTGGCATTAAGGTGTCACTTTCCTAAACAGTAATTTTAAATGAAACTTTTTGTGGGAAATGAAATCACCAGTAGTCTTTTGCAGAAAATCTAAACAGATTTTAAGAAGTATTTTCAAAAGCTCCACCGAACAACATGGACAAACGAATCACATGACACTGGCGGTCGTGGCTGATTGTAAGGTGTTGGCAAAACAACACTAAAATTCCATTGCCCCAAGGCAGAGGCTCGAAGAAAATATTGCCCATGTCTGCTTAGACGACTGGTCGTGGCATTCACTACACGCCTGACATAGTGACAACAAGGATTGTTTGGTCGTTTCCACTGGGTATTCAGGCATGCCATATTGTACCCTCGCTGCCAACCATCCCAGATTTTTTTCTTCTGGAATTTATCTAATTTTCTAAATTATTCCTGAAATCCGGAATTTAATGAGAAAAATCCAAAAGTTTCAAAATTTTGTTTGAAAATGATTATGGGGTTTCTGGTGGGGTGGGGGATGGGGTGGGGTGTCATTTTTGAATAGGGATTTCTTCTTCTTCTGCGTACGCAGGCTGATACTCCTGCGTACACTCCCTGTATAGACAGGCAAGGATTAATCCTGTCTACCCAACGAAGGGAGTGGAGTTTTGTGTGTATGACTGTTCTTTATCCTGCAATCAAGGCAGCCATACTCCAACTTCAGGGAAGTTCAATAGGGAGGATACAGCATTACAGAATAAAGCCCCGATGATGCGAATGTTGGCCATTATATATACATGTATGGAAAAAGCATTTTCTTTTGAAACCTTTCATACGGCGACTGAAATGTAAGGGGGTTATAAATGCATTCAGCTGACTGCCGAATTGTCCCATCCTCAGCCAACAATTCCACCCCTTCACCCCCCTGGTTCTAGAATTCTGATTCCTAAAGTTTGGCAACGATGCCGTGCTGCCTTGGGTTACAATTGTGCCATCCTCATAAGCTTTTTATCTAATGTGTGTGCTTGTGTGTGTGTGTGTGTGTGTGTGTGTGTGTGTGTGTGTGTGTGTGTGTGTGTGTGTGTTTGTGTGCGTAAGTGCTTGTGTGTGTGCGTGCGTGCGTGCATTGTGTGTGTGTGTGTGCGTGTGTGTGTGTGTATGTGTGTGTGCGCGCACGTAAGTGTGTGCGCATGTGTGCATGCGTGCATGAGTGCATGCTTGTGTGCGTGTGTGTGTATGTGCACATATTTATGTGTGTGTGTGTGTACATGTGTGTGTGTGTGTGTGTGTGTGTGTGTGTGTGTGTGTGTGTTCCCATCTCACTCTGACATCAGTTCTCCCACCTTCAGTACTTTCAATCCATCACGCCTACAGCAAGACGGAGCCCTGCACTGAGTGAAAACCCTTGATGTGGTCACAGCCTTTGATAGACAGAACCCTGCATTGAAAACCCTTGATGTGGTCATAGCCTTTGATAGACAGAACCCTGCACTGAAAATCCTTGATGTGGTCATAGCCTTTGATAGACAGAACCCTGCACTGAAAATCCTTGATGTGGTCATGGCCTTTGACAGACAGAACCCTGCACTGAAAACACTTGATGTGGTCATGGCCTTTGACAGACAAAACCCTGCTCTGAAAACCCTTGATGTGGTCATAGCGTTTGATAGACAAAACCCTGCTCTGAAAACCCTTGATGTGGTCATAGCCTTTACTGTACAGAACCCTGCTCTGAAAACCCTTGATGTGGTCATAGCCTTTGACAGACAACCCTGCTCTGAAAACCCTTGATGTGGTCATAGCCTTTGACAGACAAAACCCTGCAGTGAAAACCCTTGATGTGGTCATAGCCTTTGACAGACAACCCTGCTCTGAAAACCCTTGATGTGGTCATAGCCTTTGATCTTGTTCTTGGGCGTATCGAGTTCGCCGCAACCCATTAACCCCCCCCCCCCCCCCCCCCCAATCTTTTTGTCCGTTCTGTAGTTTCTGTTTGCAGTGTGTGATGTAGCGCCCTGTTAAGTTTCATGATACGAGACCCAGATACATAGAATGGTAGGATAGGAATCACATTGAATCAGGTTGACAGCAGACAGGAGAGAAAGGGTGAAGGGGGATTGGGGGGGGGGGGGGAGGGGGAGAGCATGGGGTACTGTAGTCCCTCCTCTCCCTCCCACCTCTCTCCCCTCACACGCCATTCACAGACAGACATTCACACACTCACAAAAGGGACCATGTAGCCATGTAAACACGCGGTCAAGCATGCACACAAAAACACCTGTAGGCACAACACACACCCTTGTACACAGACACACACACGCACGTGCGCATGCGTGCATACACATATGCACGCAGAGAGAGAGAGAGAGAGAGAGAGAGAGGAAGAGAGAGAGAGAGAGAGAGAGAGAGAGAGGAAGAGAGAGAGAGAGAGAAGAGGAGAGAGCGAGAGAGGGAGAGAGAGAGAAGGTGGCAGGGAGAGAAACTGAAGATTGGCATGGGCAGATAAGTCATCCTTTGAAGAAAGATATCACTGTTAAAATATTAATGTGGAGCTGAAAGAGAGGCTTTCACTGACGAGGAAAGATATCACTGTTAAAGATATTAATGTGGAGTTGAAAGAGAGGCACTCACTGATGCTGGCGCAGATGATGCAAAACTTGTGTAAAGAACAAAATATTGTCAAAGAGTGAAAATATCTGATTGAAAGAGAGACTTGCAGAAAGAGACAGAGAGAGAGAGAGAGAGAGAGAGACTGACAGACAAGAAAGGAGAGGGGAGGGAGGAGTGGGAGGTTGAGACGGGAGACTGACAGGCAGAGAGAGAGGGGGGGAGGAGGGTGAGATGGGGAGGGGAAAGGGGGATAGGATGGGGGAAGGGGGAAGGGTTCGGAAACAGAGAAAGAGAGAGAGAGATAAAGACTGGTGAGGTTAAAAAAAAAAGAAGAAAAAAAAAATCAACCGTCAGGGCAGCAATAGCTAGCTCAGTAAATGGCAGAAGGAAGGGTGCCAGCACCAGGTAGACAAAAAATAAGTCTTGTTCTTCAGAAGCCAGGACAAGACAGGAAGCAACAGACAGGTAGAGAAGACAGGAAGTGACAGACAGACAGAGAACTAGAAGACAGGAAGCAACAGACAGATAGAGAAGACAGGAAGCAACGACAGATAGAGAAGACAGGAAGCAACAGACAGAGAAGACAGGAAGCGACAGACAGAGAAGACAGGGAGCAACAGACAGAGAAGACAGGAAGCAACAGACAGAGAAGACAGGGAGCAACAGACAGAGAAGACAGGGAGCAACAGACAGAGAAGACAGGAAGCAACAGACAGAGAAGACAGGAAGCAACAGACAGAGAAGACAGGAAGCAACAGACAGGTAGAGAAGACAGGAAGCAACAGATAGAGAAGACAGGAAGCAACAGACAGAGAAGACAGGAAGCAACAGACAGGTAGAGAAGACAGGAAGCAACAGACAGGTAGAGAAGACAGGAAGCAACAGACAGAGAAGACAGGAAGCAACAGACAGATAGAGAAGACAGGAAGCAACAGACAGAGAAGACAGGAAGCAACAGACAGAGAAGACAGGAAGCAACAGACAGGTAGAGAAGACAGGAAGCAACAGACAGAGAAGACAGGAAGCAACAGACAGATAGAGAAGACAGGAAGCAACAGACAGAGAAGACAGGAAGCAACAGACAGAGAAGACAGGAAGCAACAGACAGAGAAGACAGGAAGCAACAGACAGATAGAGAAGACAGGAAGCAACAGACAGAGAAGACAGGAAGCAACAGACAGAGAAGACAGGAAGCAACAGACAGACAGAGAAGACAGGAAGTGACAGACAGAGAAGACAGGAAGCAACAGACAGAGAAGACAGGAAGTGACAGACAGAGAAGACAGGAAGCAACAGACAGAGAAGACAGGAAGCAACAGACAGAGAAGACAGGAAGCAACAGACAGGGAGAGAAGACAGGAAGCAACAGACAGATAGAGAAGACGGGAAGCAACAGACAGATAGAGAAGACAGGAAGCAACAGACAGATAGAGAAGACAGGGAGCGACAGACAGATAGAGAAGACAGGAAGCAACAGACAGAGAAGACAGGAAGCAACAGACAGATAGAGAAGACAGGGAGCGACAGACAGATAGAGAAGACAGGCAGCAACAGACAGATAGAGAAGACAGGCAGCAACAGACAGATAGAGAAGACAGGAAGCAACAGACAGACAGAGAAGACAGGGAGCGACAGACAGATAGAGAAGACAGGAAGCAACAGACAGATAGAGAAGACAGGAAGCAACAGACAGAGAAGACAGGAAGCAACAGACAGATAGAGAAGACAGGGAGCGACAGACAGATAGAGAAGACAGGCAGCAACAGACAGATAGAGAAGACGGGAAGCAACAGACAGATAGAGAAGACAGGCAGCAACAGACATATAGAGAAGACGGGAAGCAACAGACAGATAGAGAAGACAGGAAGCAACAGACAGAGAAGACAGGAAGCAACAGACAGAGAAGACAGGAAGCGACAGACAGACAGAGAAGACAGAAGCAACAGACAGAGAAGACAGGAAGCAACAGACAGAGAAGACAGGAAGCGACAGACAGACAGAGAAGACAGGAAGCAACAGACAGAGAAGACAGGAAGCAACAGACAAGAAGACAGGAAGCAACAGACAGAGAAGACAGGAAGTGACAGACAGAGAAGACAGGAAGGAAGCAACAGACAGACAGAGAAGACAGGAAGCAACAGACAGGTAGAGAAGAAAAAAAAATTCTTCTGTGGGGGAGAGAGAGAGAGAGAGAGAGAGAGAGAGAGAGAGAGAGAGAGAGAGAGAGAGAGAGAGAGAAGCAGAGAAAAAGTTAGGTTGCAGGATAGAGAGAATGAAAGCAGAGAAAGGAAAATAAAACAGAGAGAGAGAGAGAGAAACAATCAAATCGGTAACCTGCAGACTTGGACTTCCAAAAGGAGGCAACAAGTACAATAACAACATCATCAACAGCAACCACATCATCAACAACAACAACAACAACAACAACAAGATAGAAATGAAACTGATGAGGGTTGATGAGAATGGATAAGTAATGAAGAGCAGTAGGCAGGGAGAAGGAAAGAGAAGTAGACAACAGGGGAACCTCTCTGTGTGGACTTTAGGGAGAAGGAAAGAGAAGTAGACAACAGGGCTCTCTGTGTGGACTTTAGGGAGAAGAGAAAGTGAAGTAACAACAGGGAACCTCTCTGTGTCGACTTAAGGGAGAAGGAAAGAAAGCAGACAACAGGGGCACCTCTCTGTGTGGACTTTAGGAGAAGGAAAGAGAAGTAGACAACAGGGGCACCTCTCTGTGTGGACTTTAGGGAGAAGGAAAGAGAAGTAGACAACAGGGGCACCTCTCTGTGTGGACTTTAGGGAGAAGGAAAGAGAAGCAGACAACAGGGGCACCTCTATGTGTGGACTTTAGGGAGAAGGAAAGAGAAGTAGACAACAGGGGCACCTCTCTGTGTGGACTTTAGGGAGAAGGAAAGAGAAGTAGACAACAGGGGCACCTCTCTGTGTGGACTTTAGGGAGAAGGAAAGAGAAGTAGACAACAGGGCACCTCTCTGTGTCGACTTAAGGAGAAGGAAAGAGAAGTAGACAACAGGGGCATCTTTCTGTGTGGGACTTTAGGGAGAAGGAAAGAGAAGCAGACGACAGGGGAACCTCTCTGTGTTGACTTTAGGAGAAGGAAAGAGAAGTAGACAACAGGGCTCTCTGTGTGGACTTTAGGAGAAGGAAAGTGAAGTAGACAACAGGGGCACCTCTCTGTGTCGACTTAAGGGAGAAGGAAAGAGAAGTAGACAACAGGAGAACCTCTCTGTGTCGACTTTAGGAGAAGGAAAGAGAAGTAGACAACGGGGGCACCTCTCTGTGTCGACTTGAGGGAGAAGGAAAGAGAAGTAGACAACAGGAGAACCTCTCTGTGTTGACTTTAGGAGAAGGAAAGAGAAGTAGACAACAGGGCACCTCCTGTGTGGACTTCAGGGAGAAGGAAAGTGAAGTAGACAACAGGGGAACCTCTCTGCGTTGACTTTAGGTAGAAGGAAAGAGAAGTAGACAACAGGAGAACCTCTCTGTGTTGACTTTAGGGAGAAGGAAAGAGAAGTAGACAACAGGGGCACCTCTCTGTGTGGACTTGAGGGAGAAGGAAAGAGAAGCAGACGACAGGGAACCTCTCTGTGTGGACTTTAGGAGAAGGAAGAGAAGGCATGGTACTGAAGGAAAATCATTTTTCCCTGAAAATGTTGGGTGTCCAGGGGGCGGTGCCCCTGGCGGGGTCAAGGGCAGAGCCCCTTGTGGGGTCAGGGGCAGCGCCCCCTGAAGCTAAAGGTATTTCAGCAATTCTAGCCTGTAAAAAAGCCTCTCCTTGAACTAATTTCAGTTTCTTCATACTAAGCAGACGACAGGGGAACCTCTCTGTGTGGACTTTAGGGAGAAGGAAAGAGAAGTAGACAACAGGAGAACCTCTCTGTGTTGACTTTAGGGAGAAGGAAAGAGAAGTAGACAACAGTGGAACCTCCCTGTGTTGACTTTAGGGAGAAGGAAAGAGAAGCAGACGACAGGGGCACCTCTCTGTGGTTGACTTGAGGAGAAGGAAAGAGAAGTAGACAACAGGGCCTCTGTGTGGACTTTAGGGCGAAGGAAAGAGAAGTAGACAACAGGGCTCTCTGTGTGGATTTTAGGGAGAAGGAAAGAGAAGTAGACAACAGGGCTCTCTGTGTGGACTTTAGGGAGAAGGAAAGTGAAGTAGACAACAGGGGAACCTCTCTGCGTTGACTTAGGGAGAAGGAAAGAGAAGTAGACAACAGGAAACCTCTCTGTGTGGACTTTAGGGAGAAGGAAAGAGAAGCAGACAACAGGGGCACCTCTCTGTGTCGAACTTAGGGAGAAGGAAGGAAGTAGACAACAGGGGCACCTCTCTGTGTCGACTTAGGGAGAAGGAAAGAGAAGTAGACAACAGGGGCACTCTTTGTGTCGACTTTAGGGAGAAGGAAAGAGAAGTAGACAACAGGGGCACCTCTTTGTGTCGACTTTAGGGAGAAGGAAGAAGTAGACAACAGGGGAACCTCTCTGTGTGGACTTTAGGGAGACGGAAAGAGAAGTAGACAACAGGGGCACCTCTCTGTGTCGACTTTAGGGAGAAGGAAAGAGAAGTAGACAACAGGGGCACCTCTCTGTGTGGACTTTAGGGAGAAGGAAGAGAAGCAGACAACAGGGGCACCTCTCTGTGTGACTTTAGGGAGAAGGAAAGAGAAGTAGACGACAGGGGAACCTCTCTGTGTCGACTTTAGGGAGAAGGAAAGAGAAGTAGACAACAGGGGCACCTCTCTGTGTCGACTTGAGGGAGAAGGAAAGTGAAGTAGACAACAGGAGAACCTCTCTGTGTTGACTTTAGGGAGAAGGAAGAGAAGTAGACAAACAGGGCACCTCTCTGTGTGGACTTCAGGGAGAAGGAAAGTGAAGTAGACAACAGGGAACCTCTCTGCGTTGACTTTAGGTAGAAGGAAAGAGAAGTAGACAACAGGAGAACCTCTCTGTGTTGACTTTAGGGAGAAGGAAAGAGAAGTAGACAACAGGGGCACCTCTCTGTGTGGACTTGGGGAGAAGGAAAGAGAAGCAGACGACAGGGGCACCTCTATGTGTGGACTTTAGGGAGAAGGAAAGAAGTAGACAACAGGGCACCTCTCTGCGTTGACTTTAGGTAGAAGAAAGAGAAGTAGACAACAGGGGAACCTCTCTGTGTGGACTTTGGAGAAGGAAAGAGAAGGCATGGTACTGAAGGAAAATCAATTTTTCCCTGAAAATGTTGGGGTGTCCAGGGGGCGGTGCCCCTGGCGGGGGTCAAGGGGCAGAGCCCCTTGTGGGGGTCAGGGGGCAGCGCCCCCTGAAGCTAAAGGTTTTTCAGCAATTCTAGCCTGTAATAAAAGCCTCTCCTTGAACTAATTTCAGTTCTTCATACTAAGCAGACGACAGGGGAACCTCTCTGTGTGGACTTTAGGAGAGAAGGAAAGAGAAGTAGACAACAGGAGAACCTCTCTGTGTTGACTTTAGGGAGAAGGAAAGAGAAGTAGACAACAGGGGAACCTCTCTGTGTTGACTTTAGGGAGAAGGAAAGAGAAGCAGACGACAGGGGCACCTCTCTGTGTCGACTTGAGGGAGAAGGAAAGAGAAGTAGACAACAGAGCTCTCTGTGTGGACTTTAGGGCGAAGGAAAGAGAAGTAGACACAGGGCTCTCTGTGTGGATTTTAGGGAGAAGGGAAGAGAAGTAGACAACAGGCTCTCTGTGTGGACTTTAGGGAGAAGGAAAGTGAAGTAGACAACAGGGGAACCTCTCTGCGTTGACTTTAGGGAGAAGGAAAGAGAAGTAGACAACAGGAGAACCTCTCTGTGTGGACTTTAGGGAGAAGGAAAGAGAAGTAGAACAACAGGGGCACCTCTCTGTGTGGACTTCAGGGAGAAGGAAAGTGAAGTAGACAACGGGAGAACCTCTCTGTTGGACTTTAGGGAGAAGGAAAGAGAAGCAGACAACAGGAGAACCTCTCTGTGTGGACTTTAGGGAGAAGGAAAGAGAAGCAGACAACAGGGGCACCTCTCTGTGTCGAACTTAGGAGAAGGAAAGAGAAGTAGACAACAGGGGCACCTCTCTGTGTCGACTTTAGGGAGAAGGAAAGAGAAGTAGACAACAGGGCACCTCTTTGTGTCGACTTTAGGGAGAAGGAAAGAGAAGTAGACAACAGGGGCACCTCTTTGTGTCGACTTTAGGGAGAAGGAAAGAGAAGTAGACAACAGGGGAACCTCTTTGTGTCAACTTTAGGTAGAAGGAAAGAGAATAGACAACAGGGGAACCTCTCTGTGTCGACTTTCATCCAAGTCCTTAAAAAAGGAAAACAATTCTTCTGTGGTGGGAGAGAGAGAGAGAGGGGGGGGGGGGGGGGGGGGGGGGGGGGGGGGGGGGGGGAGGATAGCTCTTTAAAGAGAAGGAGCCTAGATGGGTCCGTCTTTTATAGCAAGGTTTCACTAAAGGAAAAACTTGCACTCCAAAGACTCCCAGGTGATGATGATAATAGCCAGGAAAGAGGAGAAGAAGGAGGAGGGAAAAAAAATTGCAAAAAAGAAGAAGAAAGAAACAGAAAAAAAAAGAAGTCGAAGAAAAGAAAGTTTGAGGGAAGCTGACAGAACTTGTAGTTCATCATTACTGGAGTGGAGGAGGGGGGGGGGGGGGGGGGGGTGTTGGGGGAATGGTGTTAGGGGTGGTGGTGGTGGTGGTGGTGTGATTTATAGGAGGCCAGGTAATGTGTTGAGGGAGTGGTGAAAGGTGATGGGGTGGCTGGGTGGCTGTGGAGGGCTGCCAAGTTCTTGGTTCTCTGCAGGTGTTTACCTGTCAGGTTTTCTGGCTGGTTGTCTTCATCGGCAGTGCTGGATGGATATATGTCTGTGTGCGTATGTACATACGTACACATGCACCAGTCAGAGTCTGCTCATTCATCTGTTGTGAGTGTGTGCACACGTCTGTTCATAAACGTAGGCACAAAGAAGCCAGATGTGTGCACACGCATACTGACATGCGCACATGCATGCTCACCTGCATGCATGCACCTGAGCGTACATGCAAGTATGTACACAGGCATGTATGCACGCATGTACACATGCATGTATGCACACACACACACACACACACACACACACACACACACACACACACACACACACACACACGAACACACACGTGCACATGCATGCGTACATACACACACTCACACACGCACACACACACACACACACACACACACACACACACACACACACACACACACACACACACACACACACACACACACATGCATTCACACTGATAACATGGCTATGGTCCATGTGCCTCCCAACTGCACCAAGTTTCTTGCTGCATCCTTTAAGGGCTTCTGTCAACAGCCATTACTGAAATCCTCTGTTTTCTGTGCTGCTGCTGTTATCTTCCACACACACACACACACACACACATACACATACACACACACACACACACACACATACACACACACACACACACACACACTCACACACACACACACTCAAGGCTGACAAGTTATTGTGTACCCTGTGCTTCCCCGACTGCACCAGTTCTGCTGGTAATATGCCCTACTTCATGTGAGCGTCTCCATCAACGATAATCGCCCCAGTCGTCGAGTGATTTTCCTTTTGCTTGGCTTCTTCCTGGCTGCTGCTGTTTCTGCCTCCACTTGTCCGCCACTGCTGCAGCTGTCACAGGGGGACCTCCCTAGAGAACCAGTCTGTACTGACTCCCCCTCTCACAACAATGAAACATTCTGGGGCCTCCCCTAGATAATCAGACTGTACAATGACTAGAGAACCAGCCTGTACAATGACTAGAGAACCAGCTTGTACAATGACTAGAGAACCAGTCTGTACAGTGACTAGAGAACCAGTCTGTACAAAAACTCCCCCCTCACAACAATGAAACATTCTGGGACCTCCCTAGAGAACCAGTCTGTACAAAAACTCCCCCCTCACAACAATGAAACATTCTGGGACCTCCTAGAGAACCAGTCTGTACCCCCCCCCCCCCCCCCCCTCACAACAATGAAACATTCTGGGACCTCCCTAGAGAACCAGTCTGTACAAAAACTCCCCCCTCACAACAATGAAACATTCTGGGACCTCCCTAGAGAACCAGTCTGTATAATGACTAGAGAACCAGTCTGTACAAAAACTCCCCCCTCACAACAATGAAACATTCTGGGACCTCCCTAGAGAACCGGTGTGTACAGCGACTCCCCCCTCACAACAATGAAACATTCTGGGACCTCCCTTGAAACTCCCTAAGAGCCAGTCTGTGCCACGAATCGCCCCTCACAACAATGAAACATTCTGGAACCTCGCTAAAGGTTCTTTAGCGAGGACCCAGAATGTTTCATTGTTGTGAGGGGTGAGGGTGGTTCAATCTGTACAAAAGCTCCCCCTTCACAACAATGAAACATTCTGGGACCTCCCTAAAAAGAACCAATCTGTACAAAAACTCCCACCTCACAACAATGAAACATTCTGGGATTTCCCAAAGAACCATCACTCTAACCATCACACTATAGCCGTAATGCTGTGACAGCCATAATGTGTGGTCAAGGCTGTCATCTCTATGACCATCACACTATAGCCGTAATGCTGTGACAGCCATAATGTGTGGTCAAGGCTGTCATCTCTATAACCATCACACTATAGCCGTAATGCTGTGACAGCCATAATGGTGGTCAAGACTGTCATTTCTATAACCATCACACTATAGCCGTAATGCTGTGACAGCCATAATGTGTGGTCAAGGCTGTCATCTCTATAACCATCACGCTATAGCCGTAATGCTGTGACGGCCGTAATGTGTGGTCAAGGCTGTCATCTCTATAACCATCACACTATAGCCATAATGCTGTGACAGCCATACTGTGTGGTCAAGGCTGTCATCTCTATAACCATCACACTATAGCCGTAATGCTGTGACAGCCATAATGTGTGGTCAAGGCTGCCATCTCTATAACCATCACACTATAGCCGTAATGCTGTGACAGCCATAATGTGTGGTCAAGGCTGCCATCTCTATAACCATCACACTATAGCCGTAATGCTGTGACGGCCATAATGTGTGGTCAAGGCTGTCATCTCTATAACCATCACACTATAGCCGTAATGCTGTGACGGCCGTAATGTGTGGTCAAGGCTGTCATCTCTATAACCATCACACTATAGCCGTAATGCTGTGATAGCCATACTGTGTGGTCAAGGCTGTCATCTCTATAACCATCACACTATAGCCGTAATGCTGTGGCAGCCATACTGTGTGGTCAAGGCTGCCATCTCTATAACCATCACACTATAGCCGTAATGCTGTGACAGCCGTAATGTGTGGTCAAGGCTGCCATCTCTATACCATCACACTATAGCCGTAATGCTGTGACAGCCATAATGTGTGGTCAAGGCTGTCATCTCTATAACCATCACACTATAGCCGTAATGCTGTGACAGACGTAATGTGTGGTCAAGGCTGCCATCTCTATAACCATCACACTATAGCCGTAATGCTGTGACAGCCATAATGTGTGGCCAAGGCTGTCATCTCTATAACCATCACACTATAGCCGTAATGCTGTGACAGCCGTAATGTGTGGTCAAGGCTGCCATCTCTATAACCATCACACTATAGCCGTAATGCTGTGACAGCCATAATGTGTGGTCAAGGCTGCCATCTCTATAACCATCACACTATAGCCGTAATGCTGTGACGGCCATAATGTGTGGTCAAGGCTGTCATCTCTATAACCATCACACTATAGCCGTAATGCTGTGACAGCCATAATGTGTGGTCAAGGCTGTCATCTCTATAACCATCACACTATAGCCGTAATGCTGTGACAGCCATACTGTGTGGTCAAGGCTGTCATCTCTATAACCATCACACTATAGCCGTAATGCTGTGACAGCCGTACTGTGTGGTCAAGGCTGTCATCTCTATAACCATCACACTATAGCCGTAATGCTGTGGCAGCCGTACTGTGTGGTCAAGGCTGCCATCTCTATAACCATCACACTATAGCCGTAATGCTGTGACAGCCGTAATGTGTGGTCAAGGCTGCCATCTCTATAACCATCACACTATAGCCGTAATGCTGTGACAGCCATAATGTGTGGTCAAGGCTGCCATCTCTATAACCATCACACTATAGCCGTAATGCTGTGACAGCCGTAATGTGTGGTCAAGGCTGCCATCTCTATAACCATCACACTATAGCCGTAATGCTGTGACAGCCATAATGTGTGGTCAAGGCTGCCATCTCTATAACCATCACACTATAGCTGTAATGCTGTGACGGCCATAACGTGTGGTCATGGCTATCATCGTCACTGTAACCACCATACTATAGAGGGGGGGTTAATGGTGTTGATGCAGATTCCCCCAACGGAGGCGTGTGTGCGGGGCGTGATGAAGATGCTGCACTGCCCCAAGTGCCGTGGCCTGACGCAGACTAGGCCCTGCAACAACTTCTGCCTCAACACCATGAAGGGGTGCCTTGCCCACCATGCAGAGCTCAACGCTGTCTGGAATGAGTACATAGGTACAGTGTGTGTGTGTGTGTGTGTGTGTGCGTGCGTGTGTGTGTGTGTGTGTGTGTTTGTGTGTGTGTGTGTGTGTGTGCATGTGTGTGTGTGTGTGTTTCTCTGTGCATGTGTGTATGTGGGTGGAGGAAACGCAGGGACTGAGGTTTGGTGACAGGGTTTTCGATGGTGGGGGAAAACCAGAAAAGTCAGAAGATTTCTGAAAAGATTTTCCCAAACGCTGAAATATCATTGGGGTGAGGGTGAGGGGGAAGGAGAGTAAGAGGTCACGGAAAGACATGAAGTTTACTCACTATGGTACTGGTAGGCTTTTGAAGGAGGAGGAAGAAAGGGGGGGGGGGGGGGATGTGATGAACTGATATATTAGAAGAAAGTGTCGACATTGCATCTGACATAAAACAAATATCGTTAATGAGCACAAAGACTTCAGGCTGTTAAAAAAAAAAAAAAATTCGTTCACAGACATTGTTTATTTTCTGTAGCTTTAGGCAGGCACGAGGTAAAGGCAAACTGAAAAGCAGATGATTTCATGCACATCTGTCATGGATTTCTTTAGCAGATGATTTCATGCACATCTGTCGTGGATTTCTTTGGTATCTGTTGATGTGAATAAGAGAATGAGTCTGGAAAAGTAGAAATCTGGAAAAGTGGAAATTCTGCTGGAAAGGTCAGGGATTTTATGCATGGGAATTCAGTGTGAGCTTTGGGGACCACACCGTAGAGCTTCATTCACTTAAAATGGGATCCTGAGGGTGTCGTTGAAATTTCCTGTCAAACACTGCAGGCGTCTGTATCTCTCAGGCCTGGTTTGCGCCGAAATATAGCATCAAAGTAAGCAAAGAGAACAGCCCTGTCAAGCAATTTCAGGCCAAGAATGTGTCTGTCTGTGTCCTGCTCTCATGGTGACCTCAGTTTCGATGACCTCTCAACTTCAGTCCTTGGTTTGGTTCTGCTTGGGGCCGCCAGTATTGGCAAGGTCATGGGGATGGACGTTGCTGGTTGGACCGTAATGGTGCCCTCTGTAGGGAGAGCTCACTCATGCTGGCTCCGTGGCTAAACTGTTTTGTTGTCAAAGGGACTTAGTGGACGTTGCCCTGGATCAGGGCAGGCACTACTTAATTAACACCATGGATATGACTTGGCATCTGCACCGTGTCTTCCGTGGTGGGCTTCTTCATCATTCATGACGACTCAACGGTGATTACTGTTTGTGGATTGCTGGGGGTGTGGCAGACGACCAGGCTGTGGATGTAGACAGGGTATGAGGGGTGTGGGTGGATGGAGACAGGGTATGAGGGGCGTGGGTGGATGTAGACAGGTATGAGGGGCGTGGGTGGATATAGACAGGGTATGAGGGCGTGGGTGATGTAGACAGGGTATGGGGGGCGTGGTGGATATAGACAGGGTATGAGGGGCGTGGGTGGATGTAGACAGGGTATGAAGGGCGTGGGTAGATGTAGACAGGGTATGAAGGGCGTGGGTGGATGTAGACAGGTATGAAGGGCGTTGGTGGATGTAGACAGGTTGGTATGAAGGGCGTGGGGGGATGTAGCAGGGTATGAAGGGCGTGGTGGATGTAGACAGGGTATGAAGGGCGTGGGTGGAGGGAGACAGGGTATGAAGGGCGTGGGTGGATGTAGACAAGGTATGAAGGGCGTGGGTGGATGTAGACAGGGTATGAAGGGCGTGGGTGGATGTAGACAGGGTATGAAGGGCGTGGGTGGATGTAGACAAGGTATGAAGGCGTGGGTGGATGGAGACAGGGTATGAAGGGCGTGGGTGGATGTAGACAGGGTATGAAGGGCGTGGGTGGATGTAGACAGGGTATGAAGGGTGTGGGTGGATGTAGACAGGTATGAGGGGCGTGGGTGGATGTAGACAGGTATGAGGGGCGTGGGTGGATGTAGACAAGGTATGAAGGGCGTGGGTGGATGTAGGCAGGTATGAAGGGCGTGGTGGATGTAGACAGGGTATGAGGGGCGTGGGTGGATGTAGACAGGATATGAAGGGCGTGGGTGGATGTAGACAGGGTATGAGGGGCGTGGGTGGATGTAGACAGGGTATGAAGGGTGTGGGTGGATGTAGACAGGGTATGAGGGGCGTGGGTGGATGTAGACAGGGTATGAGGGCGTGGGTGGATGTAGACAGGGTATGAAGGGCGTGGGTGGATGTAGACAGGTATGAGGGGCGTGGGTGGATGTAGACAGGGTATGAGGGGCGTGGGTGGATGTAGACAGGGTATGAGGGCGTGGGTGGATGTAGACAGGGTATGAAGGGCGTGGGTGGATGTAGACAGGTATGAAGGGCGTGGGTGATTAGACAGGTATGAAGGGCGTGGGTGGATGTAGACAGGGTTGGTATGAAGGGCGTGGTGGATGTAGACAGGAAATGAAGGGCGTGGGTGGATGTAGACAGGGTTGGTATGAAGGGCGTGGGTGGATGTAGACAGGGTATGAAGGCGTGGGTGGATGTAGACAGGGGTTGGTATGAAGGGCGTGGGTGGATGGAGACAGGGTATGAAGGGCGTGGGTGGATGGAGACAGGGTATGAAGGCGTGGGTGGATGTAGACAGGGGTTGGTATGAAGGGCGTGGGTGGATGTAGACAGGGTATGAAGGGCGTGGGTGGATGTAGACAGGGTATAAAGGGGCGTGGGTGGATGGAGACACTGGCCGTATGAAGGGCGGGGGTGCCATGTCGCTGAAGTAGCATGAGTGATGAGACGGCAACAAAAAACAAAAAAAAAGAATAAAGAGGCAAGCATGCAAATTATGTGCGTGTGTGTGTGCGTGCGTGCGCACATGCGTGGGTGCGTGTGTGCGTGCGTGCATGCACGCCTGGCCAACTATGCCCACTGCAGCACTACATAAGTCTGTGTGTGTGAGTTGGCTGACCTACTCGGTCGAACTCGGTGTATATGTCTGTAGTTGGTTTTTTGTTGTTGTTTGTTTCAAATGGCTTTCTGTGCTGTGAGTTTACATGGAATCATTTTCTTGTTTGGCTTTTAGGTCTTCTGATAAGGCCTTGTTTGCTGCTGTCCACGTGTTAGTTCATGTATGTGTGTGTGTGTATAAGTTGTATTTTTCATGTTCATGTCAACACTTTCATGTTCATACATGTGTACAAGTGTAATTTACGATGAAGTGTGCCTCTTTTCTCACAGATGCTCTCAAAAACCTGGCCAAGAAGCTGGAAGGTCCCTTCAACATTGAATCAGTGGTGGACCCCATCGACGTCAAGATCAGCGACGCCATCATGAACTTGCAGGAGAATGGTCCGCAGGTCTCCTCCAAGGTCAGCCCCCCCCCCCCCCCCCACCCCCCCACCCCCTACCCCCACCCCCGCTACCCCCCCCCCCCCTCCCCGTCCTCCCATGATCAGCATCACAGTCAGTAGGCTATAATGATTGGCCAGCATACTCAGGCATACCAAAAGACCAGCCGTCAGAATTGCAGAGAACAATCAGGAAAGCTGAGAGAGAAAAAAAAAAAAAAAATCCAGCGGACCATAAATACAGCAACATGGTTTGCTGGCTGAAAGCTTGTGGAGGGGAGATAATCGCTTGTTGGGTTCCTTTGAAAAAACATTTCGTACCCCCCCCCCCCCCCCCCCTGTTCTTTCTCCTCCTTTTCCCCCCCTCTCTTTTCC
>CM031623.1:19961703-19964203 GCA_018398815.1 Conus ventricosus
TACCCATGCTTACCTTTTAAAGAGTGAAGAAGCTCCGTGGTGCATTCCATGTCATGCACCCCTCACAATGAAACATGTTCTTTTAGAGTGTTGGGACTTGCACGATGTGAGACACAAACATTTTACAGCGGAGTCCATGAAGATCCTGTTCAGGGATGTCCCGCCTGATGTGATCCTTGAGTTTTTGAGAGAGATTAATATTTTTCATCTGATTTAAGATTTTACGGAAGAAAGATTTTTAACAAAGTTTCTGGTGCGTTTGTAGACGATGTCATTTAATGAGATGTATGAAAGTGTTTTTTTTTTTTTTTTTTTTTTTTTATATATATGACTGGTGAGTTGATTTTAACGTGGTGACAGCCCTGATATGGCCCTTTGCGGTCGGCTGGGCTATAAGCAACATTATCTTATCTTATCTAGGTGTGTGCGTTATAGAATGGGCGCCGTGTAACCCTCACCTTGTTATCATTGTCACGGTCAGGTGTGTGCCTTATAGAATGGGCGCCGTGTAACCCTCACCTTGTTATCATTGTCGCTGTTGTTGTCACGGTCAGGTATGTGCCTTATAGAATGGGCGCCGTGTAACCCTCACCTTGTTATCATTGTCACTGTTGTCACGGTCAGGTGTGTGCGTTATAGAATGGGCGCCATGTAACCCTCACCTTGTTATCATTGTCGCTGTTGTTGTCACGGTCAGGTATGTGCCTTATAGAATGGGCGCCATGTAACCCTCACCTTGTTATCATTGTCACGGTCAGGTGTGTGCCTTATAGAATGGGCGCCATGTAACCCTCACCTTGTTATCATTGTCGCTGTTGTTTCACGGTCAGGTGTGTGCCTTATAGAATGGGCGCCATGTAACCCTCACCTTGTTATCATTGTCGCTGTTGTTGTCACGGTCAGGTGTGTGCCTTATAGAATGGGCGCCGTGTAACCCTCACCTTGTTATCATTGTCACGGTCAGGTGTGTGCCTTATAGAATGGGCGCCGTGTAACCCTCACCTTGTTATCATTGTCACGGTCAGGTGTGTGCCTTATAGAATGGGCGCCATGTAACGCGCAACTTGTTATCATTGTCACTGTTGTCACGGTCAGGTGTGTGCCTTATAGAATGGCCGCCGTGTAACCCGCACCTTGTTATCATTGTCACTGTTGTTGTCACGGTCAGGTGTGTGCCTTATAGAATGGCCGCCGTGTAACCCGCACCTTGTTATCATTGTCACTGTTGTTGCCACGGTCAGGTTTGTGCCTTATAGAATGGGCGCCATGTAACCTGCACCTTGTTATCATTGTCACTGTTGTTGCCACGGTCAGGTTTGTGCCTTATAGAATGGGCGCCATGTAACCCTCACCTTGTTATCATTGTCACTGTTGTTGTCGCGGTCAGGTATGTGCCGGCGGTGCAGAAGGATGGGGTGATGAACCAGATCAACAACCCGGAAGTGGAGGTGGATGTGTCAAAGGCCAACACGCTGTTCACGCGACAGGTGGTCCAGCTGCGACTCATCACCAGCCGATTGAACTCGGCCTACATGGGGGAGGACGTGGACTGGATTGATACAGGTGTGGTGGTCTAGTGGTGCTAGCATTTTGCCCTGAGGTGTCACGGTCCATGATCACCCCTCCCTCATCACCCACTGCATTTGCCCAGCTTCCCATCCCCCTCTCCTCTGGAGAGAGAGACAGAGAGAGAGAGAGAGAGAGAGAGAGAGAGAGAGAGAGAGAGAGAGAGAGAGAGAGAGGAGAAGGGGGGGAGAGAAGAGAGGGGGAGAGAGAGAGGGGGGAGAGAGAGAGAGAGGGGGAGAGAAAGAGAGGGGGGGGAGAGGAGAGAGAGGGGGAGAGTGAGAGAAGAGAGAGAGAGAAAGGGAGACACAGAGACACAGGGGGGGGGGGGGGAGGCACAGAGAGAAAGAGAGAGAGGGAAAGGGAGAAAGAGGGGCAGAGAGAGAAAGAGAGGGGGAGAGAGAGAGGCACAGAGAGAGAGGGAGGCAGAGAGAGAGGGAAAGAGAGAGAGAGGGCAGAGCGAGAGGGAGAGAGATAGGGAGGGAGGGAAAGAGAGAGAGAAAGGCAGAGAGAGGGAAAGGCAGAGAGAGAAAGGGGCAGAGGGAGAGAGACAGTGAGAGAGGGAGAGAGAGAGGCAGAGTGTGAGAGAGGGAGGGAGAGAGAAAGAGAAAGGGATTGAAGCAGAGAGAGAGAGGCACAGATAGAGAGAGAAGGAGAGGAAGAGAGAGAGGGAGAGAGAGAGGAGGGAGAGGCAGAGAGAGGGAGGAGGGAGAGAGAGAGGCAGCGAGAGAGAGAGACACTGACACTTTTTTTTTAATTGATTAGGCCATAGACCCATATCAACAGGGATTTACACCAGACAGAGGCATATAAACAATAAACATTATTATTCTTGAATTATCCATTTCTAATCTCAAAGGCTTTATAAATGTATGTTGCAAGATTGTTGATTTGTATAGCTTTGTTATTGTTTGCAAGAAGAAGTGAAAGTTTAAAG
>CM031623.1:19969203-19976703 GCA_018398815.1 Conus ventricosus
TTATGAGTGCAAGCCATTGTCATGTGAAAATTTTCTCTCTGATCATGCTTTTATTGATTTTGTATGTACAAAGCTATCTGTGCTTTGTCAAGTTCTTCTATATGTATTATTAATCAGTCCTCCTCCCACCTCCACTCTCCTCCCTCTCCCCTCTCTCTCGGGCATGCTTTAATTGTTTTGTGTGTAAAAGGTATCCTTTGCATGTCTGTTTTTTTATGTATGAAATTCTCAATCAGTCATCCTCCCCACCCCAATCTCTCCCTCCCTCTCTCTCTATGTCACACCTCTCTCTCTTCACTCTCTGTCTCTCTCACTCTCTCTCTCTCTCTCTCGTTTTTGCATGCGCGCGGGTACACTGTGCATGTTTCTTTTCTTCCCTATTGTTTTTTATAAGTGGTAAATTTGCGTTCAGTGTCTTGTGGTAGTCTGTTTACTCAACCATTCCTCTCCACTCTCTTTCTCGTTCTCTCTCTCTCTCTCTCTCTCTCTCTCTCTCTCTCTCTCTCTCTCTCTCTCTCTCTCTCTCTCACAGACACACACGCGCGAAACACACACACACACACACACAAAACACACCACACACATACACACACACACACACACTCGACTTTGGGTTGCAGCATTTTTTTCGTCAAGCGCTGGTCTTGTTTTTGTTTTGTTTTTTTTCCATTAGTCAGGCTTTTTAAAAGTTCATACCTAAACCCACATCTGTAATGTTAATAATCATAATGGGGTTTTGACGGTAAGTTTTGCTTTTATGTACATATTGTGGTGCGCGCGCATGTGTGCATGCGTGTGCGCATGTGTGTGTGTGTGTGTGGTGTGTGTGTGTGTGTGCGCGCCCCGCCGCGCGAGCGCACGCGTATGTGTTCGTTTTTACTGTATGTGTAAGAATTCAAGCGCTTCGGAACAGATACTTGTTCCGGCACGCGAAAATAGTCACAGCGTGTTGTGGAAAAAAGACAATTCGCTTTTCTCCGTGTACCCGGGCTTGGGTGTGTGCAGTGTTGTGTAAATATTGGTCAGCTATCAGCGCGATACAGACACCAAAGCAGTGTGTAGTTCGCTATTCCTCATGCTTTCAGTACTAGGCCTAGCGCGAGACTTTTATCTCCTGACACTCCAGGGTGTCGGTTCCATAGGCCGTACAGTCTTTGGTCGGACACAAGACCGCTAACAGTAAACAGACCCAGCGCACAATTTGTTTCTTCTGCTTTTTCCCGTCTCAACGCTATTGAAGACTTTGACTCAAGCGACTTAATGCAGCAGTCAGAACTGCCGTGACATACACACACACAAAATACACACAAAACACACACACACACACACACACACCACATACACACTACACTCACACACACACACACACACTCACACACACACCAACCCCACACACACCCCACTCACACACTCACACACACACACACACACACCACTCACACACCACACACCCCACCACACAACACACACACACACACACACACACACTCAACACACACACACACACACACACACACACAACACAATCACACACACACACACACACACACACACACACACACACACTCACACACACACACACACACACAACACACACACACCACACCACTCACACACTCGCTTTACTTACCACAAGCATATCTACACTTAAGAAATATGCACTTGACACTGATTTGTATGTCTGCATTACCCTAAAACACACACAACCCCACACACACACACACACACACACACACACACACACACACTCACACACATACTCACACACAATCACTTACACACAAGCATATCTACACTCATAAGTAATATGCACTTGCATACTGATTTGGTATTTGGTTTTGATAAGGATAAAGAGAGAGAGAGACAAGATCATGCACACACAGACGCACATGCACGCACACACACATACACACACACACACACCACACATTCACTTACACACAACAGCCTGATGTGGCCCTTTGCGGTCGGCTGGGCTATAAGCAAACATTATCTTATCTTACTTACACACAAAGATATCTAAATCATAAGAAATATGCACTTGCACACTGATTTGATATGTCTGCACTACCCTAAACAAACGTTCACCCATTTCCTGGTCATGATAACCTGCTGAATTAACGTTTCGCTTTTCGAACCTTTTTTGTTGTTGCAGAAATTGATGCCATGAGTGGGTCAGGAAAGTGGTGATTCCCTCACCAGCGGCTCCGGCAGTGGGGTCTCCCCTGACGACGATGACATCCACATCGACAACTCGGGCCCCTGATGTCACCCCGGGGGCCCCCGTCGCACACCAAACGGCCCGACGTTTTGCCCCCGTATAGAGGGGGGGGAGACAAGCCAAGGAAACCAGACAAGAAAGATCGGGATAGTGGTTCGGCAGGACGCTGCGCATTCGTGGACACTGCTATCGTTTGTGGTAGTGTTAGTCACAGTGTGGCATTTGGTTGTGGTGGTCGTGATGGGATTCTACGCGGGGCGGACATGTTGGAAAATCCAACGCCCGTCACAGAAAGACGTTTCAGGCATTGTGCTGTACCTTTGGGAGGACTGACTTGTGTCGACCGTGCGCCGAAGGAACACATGGGATTTAAAAAAGGGTGCAAAGCACAGAAAAGCGGTATCAGGAACTAAAGCAGCGTTGATGTGTGTTGCCATATCCTTTTTCTTTTCTCTCTCTCTCTCCCCCCTCCTCCGCTCTCTCTCTCTGTCTCTGTGACACGGTTATATTCGTGACGGGGTTTGGCAGGGACATCATCGGTCGTTTCCTAACGGCAATGACATGGAACCGTAGCAGGGATTGCATTAGCAACTTGTTCATCCGCTGTTTGTTGGTCCAGAATTTGTTTTCTTTGGGTGTGTGTGTGTGGGGGGGGGGGGGGGGGGGGGGGGGGATGTTAGGAGAAGGGGATGGGTGGCAGGAATCAGAAACCTCCCCACAGCCTGAGTCGCAGGGGGGAGGAAATCTCCGCTATGGTGTGTGATACGTGTTGGTCGCTGTGCTCTTGCCCGCCGGTTGTGAGTGCATTTGGGGGTGTGTGTGTAAAGGCACGCACTTGGAGTAGAGGAAAAAAATGACGTGTTTTGCTGTGGCACAGATCTGTAAATACTGCCATTCTTCTGTCGGTGACCTCATTCACCTGGCTTTTTTTCATCACCAGGACCGGGCTGAAATTTTACAGTTCACCATCACACATGTTTTTTTTTTGGTGGTCCCAACAACGACGAAAGAAAAAGGTAGTTAAGAAATGCGCTGCAAGGGCCTGCTACTATTAGGGAATACACAAAAACCCAGCAACATCGACAACAACAAAATAAAGTTTCTCTGTGTTAGGTTTCTTTATGGGAGCAGAACATACCCTACTTGTTTAATGTTTATCGTTTACTGTTCCCTTACCTCTTTCATTTCCCATTTAACAATAAAATCACCATTGTATTCACATTTTGAATGAAAACATATGTCATTTGCTTATAACTTAAAAGGAATTTGAATTGCTGTTCTATGTCATTTGCTATAATCTTAAACAAGGAATTTGAATTGCGTTCTTAGATTTTCAGCTGCAAAATTGTCAATGTTTCAGTATGTGTGGGGAAAAAGTTAGTTTCTCCCCTCATAAAGTCCGTGTGTTTTCCCAAACAGAGGCTTTTGCTGTCATTTAAACAAAACAAATGATCACATCTTTATTTCCTTCAATATTTGGCTGTTTTTGGAACAAACTGTTCAAGCAGTTGAGCTTTCAAACAGTGAACTAATGTATTTAATTTCTTTTTAATGACATTTGAATTTTTCTCTCTCTCTCAAACAATGAGATGAGTGCAAATCGGTTCATGTAGAGATGTGGTGTCACAATCGAAATAGACATGACTGAAAAAACAACAACCCAAAAAAACAACAGACGACAAATTCCTTGACTAAAAACAACAACAACAACAAAAAACAACAGACGACAAACTTCCTTGACTAAAAAAAACAAAACACAAACCACCAAAAACAACAGACGACAAACTTCCTTGACTAAAAAAAACAACAACAACAAAAAAACAACGACGACAAACTTTCCCGAGTTCCGTCAGGGGAAACGCCATGTACAGCGGCATTTCAAAAGGGGACAGGAATTCAGCCTGGCTTGGCGGCTGGGTCGGACCGGGTTTCATGGTGCTTCGATTTCTCCCCCCCCTTCCCCCTTCCCCCTTCCCCGCCCGGTGGTGACTAGGACGCACACGTCGCCGAAAGCAGGTGTTCGGTGCAATGCACAGGAGTGTGTGAATCGACTGGATCGGAGAACAAAGACGCTGCTTCTGAGATGACGGTGTTGAGATGACGGTGTGAAGCGGCCTGGACTGGAGAAGTGAGGATATTACAGTGTGTAAATAATGTGCATCCTGATGTTGTTAGTACGGTTTGCAGTGGTGTATGGGTAGGGCGGGAACCAATACTCCTGTGGTTTGACACTGCCGATAACCGATGGTTAACTTCTGGGTTTTTAGCGTCACAGTTAAAACTTGATCATATTTATAGTGTCCTCGCTGCCAGTAATTCGAAGATGATTGCGAAAGTGATGTTGTGTAATGAAATAGTGCGAGATATTTGTACTGTTCTCTGTAAATATGGTTGTGTAATGATGCAAATAATTTTAATTAAGGAAAAAAAAAAATGTTGTACAGAGTGGCAGGGCATTTTGCGATCCCCCCCCCCCCCCCTCCCTTTTTTTTTTTTCTTTTCTTCTTATCATCAGACTGTTTGTGTACAACAAATATCAAACTGCTTTTTACAGAAATTGTTCTTTGTGGTGTATATAGTGTATCGGTGTTTCGCCACTTACTGTTAGTATGATGATTTAAATCCTGTGTTGATGAGTAGTTTGAAAAGTTTTTGACGTGTTCACAGCTGGATTGTGTGAGTTCACTTGAGGTTGTGAACCTTGATTTTTTTGGCTTCTGTTTTTTTAATTGTAATTTTTTTGGGGGGTTTTATTTGTAGCGTGAACAAGATGGAGGGAGATATGAGGATGGAGGCTGTTCCTCTGGTGTTTGATCAAAATACTTGCCAGCTTTGTGCTTTTTTGATCGTTTTTTTTCGTTGTTTCTCTTAGATACCCAACAATTGGAGTGACCTAGTTCTGGTGTCGTCGACTTGAAAGGCAGAATTAGATTTTTTTTTTTTTTAAAAGGAAAAAAAAACAAACAAACAGAAGAGACCGATCATTCTTAACATCTGTTGGTCGTGCACCACTGAAACCATCTTGAGTAGATCGTCAATTTTTGTTGTTGTGTTATCCCGTATTTCCCATGGATAATATTACCATGATTCTTCGTAGCTTTGTTTGATTGATTGTTTTTCTGCATTCTTGGAGGAGAGACTTTCTTTTCAGGTAAAACCATGACGGTACTTGACAGCTTTGAATTTTGTTTTTCTTCTGCCATGGAGATTGGAATTTGTTTGAAGTAACGCTGTCACAATACTTGACGTTTTTTGACATACTTTCTAAGTCATATATATGAGATTATGACAAATATTGTCCAGGAAGTAATGATGCTTCTCAAAATAGCTGTGACCGAATCCTTTGAGAATTTTCAGTGGGTATTGTAGAGTGCGCATTCAGTAATTTTTAATCCCATGACATGGATGTATTATAATTTATATTAGATTGTTTGTCCAGGACATTTGTGGTCTGCCTGAGACTAATGAGAGTGTATCCATTTTGTTCCTCTACAGGCATGTAAAATTTCAGTCGTTTCAGCCATTTTCAGCCTTTGAAAATCTGAATTCAGCCATTTTTGAAAAATATCTTTTGCCCAGAATAACTGCTAGGGGTTATGAACTTATGTAAAACAAAAAAACAAACAAAAAAAGTTTCATGTCCACACGTTTATATTCCACAGTGGTTTGTTTTTGTTGAAATAAGTTCCAGAAAATCACAGATTGGTATTCATAAATGGCAGACAAAAATGTACAGCTAGTGTTCTGGCCTGTGCCAGCTTGTGCAAGATGGCCTAACAGGATAACAGTTTTATTTGTTCCAAAAGATGGAAATTCATTTTCGACAGCACAGCAGCCATACCAGGACAATACACAAATATCAGTAAGATATCTTTAGGCAAGCACAAACACTCTTCCCACACACACACAGCCACCCACCTGCACACACACACATACACACACACACACACACACACACACACACACCACACCCCCACACACACATACACACAAACACACACACACACACACACACACACACACACACACACACACACACACAAACACACACACACACACACACACACACACACACACACATACACACACACACACACACACATACACACACACACACACACACACACACACACACACATACACACACACACACACACACACACACACACACACACACACACACACACACACATACACACACACACACACACACACAACACACCCCACACACACACACACACACATCACACACACGTACAAACAGATGTGTGTGCGCAGCTACAGTCCACATCCACTCTCTTTAAAGCGTGGAACCTAAAATTACAAAAGAAGCATCATCATTAAAAGCAAGCAACGCACTCTAATTAAATATATTCAGTTTAGTAAGATTGGAATAATAAATATGATTATTTAAGACCAGGCATCCATCCATACATAGGATTTAAACACAAACGCACACACACACACAGCACGCACGCACGCACGCACACATGCATGCACGCACCACACACACACCACGACCACATACACACACTCATATATAAACTAAAGCTTTCTTTTGTCCAGCCCCATATTTAGCAGTTTGTTTTAAGAACCAGCAATGACAAGAGTAAAGATAGGTTTTTTTTGAATATTCATGATGATGATATGATGTCGGTGATGATAAAAACTAATAGCAGTAACAACAGCATCGTATGATAAAAATGAAAAACCTAGTAAAAATTTGTAGCGAACCCCGCGAACCCCCCCCCCCCCTTCCTCTTCACCTGTTCTTTTGGCGCTTGATTTTTTTAGTTTCTTTGGATACTGTCAATTTTCAAGCTTGCTGGCCTAAATTGTCTTGGTAAAACCACCTGAAGAGTTGTTTTTTTTTTCAGGCAAGAATTGAATGTCTAGACTCAGCCAGTAAACTGACACATTGATTGAGGAGTGTGTAGGATGGATTGATCAAATTCAGTGACGTGTGTAGCTTTCAGTTAGGAATTAACAACAACAACAAAAAAAGAAGTATTTCATCGTTAAGTAATTTTCTGCTGGATTTTGATTGGAAATTTCTGACATTGAAAGGAAATTTCTCCACAATCTTTCCTTTTTTTTTTTTTTTTCCCCCCAGACCTTTTTTTGTTTTTTGGCAGGGAACTTCACTCCAGTGTTTTTTTCCCCCCCCCAAAAGTTTTATATTGAATTTCTTGTGTGTAACCTTTATGTAGAATCTCGAGTTTAAATGCCTCATCAGTTTCTTGTGCCAAGTCAGATTTTTCATTTGTTCTGTTTTTTAC
>CM031623.1:19981703-19996703 GCA_018398815.1 Conus ventricosus
TTTCAAAGCAAATGGTTTCTTTTGCAATTGATGTGCAACTGAAATGCCAGCATTTCTTGTATTCATTTGATTTTGCATGGCAGGGAGGCCTGAGTGATTTTGCAAATAAAACTGAAAGAAAAGGAAAGTGACTAAATAGTGAATTGAGTATTGATATAAAGTCAGGATTTTGAAACCACTAACAGCTGTTTATGTGTTTGTTGTTTCATTTCTGGCCAAGTGTACGTGTATGCCATTGTTACTGTTAGAGAACGTTGCTTGTATGGTTTGATGATTTGACTTTGATTTTTTTGGTTTGTTTTTAAAATAGCCAAAATTCTGGTTTAAAGGACTAATTTATAATCTTATGTAGAGTTTTTTGTGACCGACCTCTTTTTAAACAAAAGAATATTGTTTACACACATAGGGAGCGCATTGGTTGGACGTTGATACGTTGATCAATATTTTATTACCTCAAAGTAACCGTGCTGTTCAGTTGTTAAGCATTGTACTGTCTTCTTGATCCACAATAAAGCTTTTTGTACAAGTTTGTAATCATGCCTTTCTGTCTGTCTTCACAGTGAGAGAAATGTGTGTGTGTGTGTGTGTGTGTGTGTGTGTGTGTGTGTGTGTGTGTGTGTGTGTGTGTAAGGCAGAAAGAGAAGGCAGTGAAATGGTTTTTCTTATTATAGTCTGGTTGTCCACACAGGACCTTCTAGGGCTGTGTAACTTATACGGAGAAGAAAGGCCACATTCAGAAAAATTAAGAAAGAAACAATAAAACCTATTGATTATGTGGTAGCTACACTAATGACATCTACACGGTAGGTAAGACTTGGCCATGCAGAGAGTGCAAGCCCCTCTGATTTCTCATTCATGGGTTTAAAAAAAAGAAGTTGAAAAAAAAAGTTAAAAGAATTGAAATGTAACCAAAAAATCAAAAAAAAAAAAAAAAAGCCATGAGTGAATTTACCTGGATTGGATTGTTAGTGGCTACCCTGGATAGTGTGAACAAAAAAAAAAAGGAGAAAAAAGTCATGAGTGAATTTACCCGGACTGGATTGTTAGTGTCCACCCTGGATAGTGTGAACGATTTTCACGACCACGTGGCCAGATTATGTCATTATGACTGGAAATTAGTGTACAAAAGTTTCCAGACCGGAAACAGGCGAATAGTTCACAAAGGAAGGGGAAATTATGACAGTAAAAAAAAAAAAAAGATAATGATAAAAAAAAAAAGAAAAAAAGGTTTGAGTCAAACCGTGATTAATGCGCCAAGGGCATGCTTAAGAGTCGAGTAGTTATAGACGGGCATAATTAAGATTGTTTTGATCATTTTGATTGTGTCTGAAAGTCGATCCACCTTCTTTCCTTTCACATACCCATATCAAGGTACATGCCAGGAGGTTCCAAGCAGACAGATCAGACGGGAAGGAATGGGATTATTTTGGAGAAACCCCTGACTTGTGACGTCAGGTATGGGGTAGCTCATGTGTTTCTGTAATATTGAGATTGATTTCATCGGGAGAAATCCCTAAAAACAAAGTGAAATGCTTGGTGGGGGGTTGTTCATTTATCAGTTTAACATCAATTTCTGGCACAGATGTATGCTACACCTCAAAACATCTACATGGACAAGGATTACATGGCGATTTAGTGCAACATCCTAATCGTGGCGTTTGGCCAGAGTGAAAGAAAAACAAGATGCGAAGCATATAAACGTACTCCCAGTTTTCCAAACCGCTTCTAAATCGGCCAAGTGCTTTATGAGATAAGAAATAAAGGCAAAATAACGGTTTTAACGGTTATTTAACCGATGTACACTTTTGAAACTGGTATTTTAGTCCTCACTGGGCTAAAGCCTGTGTACATACCAAATTTCATCCAAATCAGACAGTATGTCAAGAATAACGTGTTTTTAACGGTCAGATTTTGAAACACTGCATGGCAGTGCCATTTGTGTGTGATGACCTTTCTATATACAAAATTGCATTAAAATCCACCAATATATAAAAAAATAACGGTTTATCGGTTATATAACCGATATACACTTTTGAAACTGGTATTTTAGTCCTCACTGGGCTAAAGCCTGTGTACATATCAAATTTCATCCAAATCGAACAATATGTCAAGAATAACGGTTTTTAACGGTCAGATTTTGAAACACTGCATGGAAGTGCCATTTTTGTGTGATAACCTTTCAATATACAACATTTCATTAAAACCCACCAGTATATAAAAAAATAACGGCAAAATAACGGTTTAACGGTTATTTTACCGATATGTACTTTTGAAACCGGTATTTTAGTCCTCACTGGGCTAAAGCCTGTGTACATATCAAATTTCATCCAAATTGGACAATATGTCAAGAATAACGGTTTTTAACGGTCAAATTTTGGAACACTATATAGAAGTGCCATTTGTGTGTGACAACTTTTCTATATACCAAATTTCATGAAAATCCACCTATATATAAGAAATAACGGCAGAATAACGGTTTTTAACGGTTGATTAATCCATTTTCAGCATTACATCACTTACATATGGACAGAGGATCCGATTTGTCACAAGATCATCCAAACCGCTTATAAATTGGCCAAGTACTTTCTGAGATATTCCATAAAGAAGAAAAACCGTTACAGGCCGTTACAACCGTTAGTAACGGCTATAACAGGGCAAACTAAAACATCAGGCATCATCCGTGACCCATAATGAACATACCTGCTAATTTTCATAAAGGTCGGCCAAGTACTTTCTGAGATATTCCATAAAGAAGAAAAAGCGTTACAGCCGTTAGTAACGGTTATAACGGTAAACTAAAACATCGGGCATTATTCGTGACCCATAATGAACATACCTACAAATTTTCAGAAAGGTCGGCCAAGTACTTTGTGAGATATTCCATAAAGAAGAAAAAGCGTTACAGGCCGTTACAGCCGTTAGTAACGGCTGTAACGGTAAACTAAAACGTCGGGCATCATCCTTGACCCATAATGAACATACCTACAAATTTTCAGAAAGATCGACCCAGTAGTTTTGTCTGGAGCGAGTGGAACACATTTTGACCACGGACACACAGACAGACAGACAGACAGACACACAGACAGCATTTCTTCGTTCCCATTCTAAAGTACTGCCTGTTCTTTAAGAACTGGGAGTACAAAAACAAGATGCAAAGCATATAAACGTACTCCCAGCTTATCTTGAATATGCGTGAGATATTCTATAAAGAGGAAAAACCGTTTTGGGCCATTATAGCCGTTAGTAACGGCTATTCTGGTAAACATCAGCCATCATCTGTGACCCATAATGAACATGCCTACAAATTTTCAGAAAGATCGGATATTCCATAAAGAAGAAAAACCGATATGGGCCATTAAAGACGTTATTAGCGGATATAACGGTAAAATAAATCATCGAGCATCATCCGTGGCCCATAGTGAACATACCTAAACTTCAGAAAGATCGGCCAAGTACTTTCTGAGATATTCCATAAAGAAGAAAAACTGTTATGGGCCGTTATAGCCATTAGTAACGGATATAACGGTAAAAAATAAAACATTGGTCATCATCCGTGACCCATAATGAACATACCTACAAATTTTCAGACAGATCGGCCACGTATTTTCTGAGATATTCCATAAAGAAGAAAAACAATTATGGGCCGTTATAGCCGTTAGTATCGGATATGACGGTAAAATAAAACATCGGGCATCATCCGTGACCCATAGTGAACATACCTACAAATTTTCAGAAAGATCGGCCAAGTATTTCTGAGATATTCCACAAAGAAGAAAAACAATTATGAGCCGTTATAGCCGTTAGTAACGGATATAACGGTAACATAAAACATCGGGTATCATCCGTGACCCATAGTGAAGATACCTACAAAATTTTCAGAAAGATCAGCCAAGTACTTTCTGAGATATTCCATAAAGAAGAAAAACAACTATGAGCCGTTATAGCGTTAGTAACGGCTGTAACGGTAAAATAAAACATCGGGCATCATCCGTGACCCATAGTGAACATACCTACAAATTTTCAGAAAGATCGGCCCAGTAGTTTTGTCTGGAGCGAGTGGAACACATTTTGACCAAGGACGGACACACACACACACACACACACACACACACACACACACACACACACACACAGAGCATTTCTTCGTTTCCATTCTAAAGTACTCCCTGTTCTATAAGAACTGGAAGAAGAAAAAAGGAAGTTACTTGCTTAGACATTCCAGGAGGTGGGGGAAAGTATTCGCACTTAGCAAAAAGCTCTTGGCTTCCCAAGAGAGACAAAAGGATGATACCAGCTGAAAATTTGAACGATTAAAAGTCAATGGCTTAGCCTATTTGATTCTCATTCTGTATGCGATTACCTCCTTTATACTGTTATCTATGTGTGTGTGCGATGTTCGAACATTTACGGTAACATCGCTCCAAGGTTCAGGTTCGTTTTTAACGATCTGCTCTTTTTCATTTTTTGTTTCTTTGTTTCTATTTGTTTGCTTGAATTGTTTTCTCTTACATGTTCAAACAAGTGCTTTATTTCTACGTCGTAGCCAATCGAATATCTTTGAACGTTTTTTTTTTTTTTTTTTTTAAAGGAAAGGGAAACAAATCCGTCATTGAACATTCAGTTTCAGTTTCATCAAGGAGGCGTCACTGCGTGCGGGACCAGTCCAAAAACGCAACACCACATCCGTTCAGTTTTGAGACCACACTACGCATGATTTTAAGCTGATGGATAAATGAATTAACCATTAAGGTGACAGAATTGAAGAAAAGGATCTCGTGGCTTCGACTTAGCAGATGTCTGACCCACGCATTAGCCCAATGCGCTGGTCAGACCTTGAGTGCCTACCTATTATTGGTTGTCTTTTTTTCTTTTTTGTATGTGTGTGTAGTGAATGTACACATGTGTGTGTATGGATGTGTGTGCACGGGCCCATGTGTGTGCGTATGCACATGCATGTGTGCACGCTTGTGTGTGTTATGTGTGCGCGCACGTGTGTGTGTGTGTGTGTGTGTGTGTGTGTGTGTGTGTGTGTGTGTGTGTGCCTGCCTGCATGTGTGTGTGCATGTGTGTGTGTGTGTGTGTGTGTGTGTGCGAATGCCGAAGTGCGTGTGCATGGGTTTATGTGAGCCCACATACGTATCTGCTTATATATTAATGTCACCAGAAGTAGTAGAACTCCAGAGTGCTTTCCCTTGGATTACTTTTCAGTTTGGAAAAGTGAATTCATCTTCAGTGTCTTTCTTTCTTTGACAAATGAATACCCTCTCCTTGCTATGCTATCCCCCCCCCCCCCCCCCCCCCCCCCCCCCCCCCTCTCCCTCCCACCCAACTTTGCACGTAACTGGACTTGTCAAGCGACTTTGTAAAATTGCGTTCGTATGAAATGTTCAAACATGTTTTGCGTTCCCCACACATGGCTGCATCAGTTCCACAGAGAACGTGCAGGAAGCGTTCTGCTTAATGGCTACACTTCAGTTCCACATCATTGTGCACTATTTTTTGAAGAGCAGGGTCCATATTGTGTGTGTGTGTGTGAGTCAACTCACGGCGGTAACATTTTGACAAACATTTTCAATCATCCTAGGCGGGGCATCGTTCTTTCCGATGAAGTTTTCATAACCATAAGGACTATTCTTCAAGTTTTAAATTCAGATATTTGGAATAAGAATAGGTGGGGCGGGGGATGGGAAGAGTGGGTCTGGGGTAGGGAGAGGTGGGAAGGGGTCAGGTAACGTCTGTCGATACGATGGATGTTTTCAGAACCAGGGGACATAAACAATTCAGAACATTTTGCCTTTGTTGATGTTGTTACTTCCCTTTATTCGGAACACTTCAGTGGTGAGGGGAAACAAAGTGCAGGCTAACAATTCTTCCATCATTATTGTAATGACTTGGTAAAAATTTGAACTTAAAACAATAAAAACAAGATGGGAAGCATATAAACGTACTCCCAGTTTTCCAAACCGCCTGTAAATCGGCCAAGTGCTTTGTGAGATACGAAATAAAGGCAAAATAACGGTTTTAATGGTTATTTAACCGATGTACACTTTTGAAACTGGTATTTTAGTCCTCACTGGACTAAAGCCTGTGTACGTACCAAATTTTATCCAAATCGGACAATATGTCCAGAATAACGGTTTTTAATGGTCAGATTTTGAAACACATTTCATTAAAACCCACCAATATATATTTAAAAAAAAAAAAAAAAACCGGCAAAATAACGGTTTAACGGCTATATAACCGATATACACTTTTGAAACCGGTATTTTAGTCCTCACTGGGCTAAAGCCTGTGTACATATCAAATTTGATCCAAATAGGACAATATGTCAAGAATAACGGTTTTTAACGGTCAAATTTTGAAACACTATATAGAAGTGCCATTTGTGGCACCAAATTTCATGAAAATCCATCTATATATAAGAAATAACGACAGAATAACGGTTTTTAACGGTTGTTTAATCCGTTTTCAGCATTACATCACTTACATATGGACAGAGGCTGCGATTTGTCACAAGATCATCCAAGCCGCTTATAAATTGGCCAAGTACTTTCTGAGATATTCCATAAAGAAGAAAAACCGTTACAGGCCGTTACAACCGTTAGTAACGGATATAACTGGGCAAACTGAAACATCAGGCATCATCCGTGACCCATAATGAACATACCTGCTAATTTTCATAAAGGTCGGCCAAGTACTTTCTGAGATATTCCATAAAGAAGAAAAACCGTTACAGGCCGTTACAGCCGTTAGTAACGGTTATAACGGTAGACTAAAACATCAGGCATTATTCGTGACCCATAATGAACATACCTACACATTTTCAGAAAGATCGGCCAAGTACTTTGTGAGATATTTCATAAAGAAGAAAAACCGTTACAGGCCGTTAGTAACGGCTATAACGAGGTAAACTAAAACATCGGGCATCATCCGTAACCCATAATGAACGTACCTGCTCATTGTTACAAAGATCGGCCAAGTACTTTGTGAGATATTCTGTAAAGAAGAAAAATCGTTACAGGCCGTTAGTAACGGCTATAGCGGTAAACTAAAACATTGGGCATCATCCGTGGCCCATAACGAACATACCTACACATTTTCAGAAAGATCGGCCGGTAGTTTTGTCTGGAGCGAGTGGAACACATTTTGATCAAGGACACACAGACAGCACTTCTTCGTTTCCATTCTAAAGTACCCCCTGTTCTTTAAGAAATGGGAGTACAAAAAGGGGTGGGGGTGGGGTGAGGATGAAGTAAGTGGGAACATAAAATTAAGAAAATATATTAAACTATGAAAACCCTTCTCCAGCTGTATAAGAGAACCATCAAAATCCCTCTCAAAGACAGATCTATACATATTGCCTGCTCCTAGGCCTTTCGTCCGCTGGATCGGACTCATCAGAGAGACACACCTGATTGTGCCTGTGCTCTTGGCGTCAAATAGAGACACACCACAGTCCATAATTCTGTGGCGTCTCACCACCAAGGGTTCAAAAAAGAATCCATCAGCACCCCCAAAGCAGCCAGCGAAGGGTAGTAGAATGAAACAAAACGAAAGTGTGGAGAAGAAAAAAGTTGCTGAAAAACTGAAAACATTATGCAAACAGTATAAAATGTAGGGAACGGGGACAATCTTTGAGCCTATGCTTGAGCATCCATTCAAGGATGCAAGGGAGATCAAAAGATATGGAACAGTCTGAGTGGTCAGCTCTGCTGTTCAACAACCCAAGCATTGTCAGCAGCTAAGAATTGTGCAGATTAGTGCGGAACAACCTTTACTTGGATCTCTTAAGAGGTGCAATCTCCCACTGATTGACCAAACAATAGAAAATGCTGAACAATTAACAATCCCCTTTGATTATCAGTAGGTTCTGCTCTCAGCTTTGTTATCATCGCCCTCAGTTTCTGACAGTAAACGAACGATCGTGGTCAAACAAACTTCGGTTTATGTTAAAGTGCTGCTCTTAATGTTACAAGAAAGACGTGTTTACTTTGCCTTATGCTGATTTTTGGTTGAATATATAACTGATTTGCAGAACGTATGATAGCTTGGCGTAATTCCGCAAAATGTTTGCATTCGTTTTAGGCTTAGGATCAGTCCAACAATTAAGACATGTTGAACGAAAATGCTTTATACAGTTTCTTTCATTGAAATTGCACGTGTGCGCTCGAATTCGTTTGATCCCGTTGCAATCAGTCCAGCAATTAAGACTTGTTTTGAAAAAAAAAAAATGCATTGTTTATTTGGTTGATTTGGCACCTGTGCACTCGAATTTGTGTGATCCTGTTTTGAAAGTCACTGTTTTATACAACCGTCATTACTACTACTTCAACACGCATTATCATACGTTGTTTACAGTGGCACCTGTCCATCATGGCTGCAGTATGTCAATTCCCCCAAACCCCAGTGCATTGCGAAGTATGCAAACGTGGCTGCAGTATGCCAGTTCCCCCAAACCCCAGTGCATTGCGAAGTATGCAAACGTGGCTGCTGTATGCCAGTTTCCCCAAACCCCAGTGCATTGCGAAGCATGCAGACAGTGGCACCTGTCCCTCATGGCTGCAGTATGCCAATTCCCCCAAATCCCAGTGCATTGCGAAGTATGCAAACGTGGCCAGCAACATTCATAGCAAAGAGAATTGGATTATTCTCTTACCATTCGGACATCCACCTTCCCCTCCCCCCCCCCCCCCCCAAGAAAAAAATAATCTACAAATGTGAACGTCTCACCTCCACCCCAGTACTGTTTCACATTTGTATTTGCATATGTATATGTCCATTTTAGCACAGCAGACACTGAAGAATTGTGTATGAATGTCGTTTTCAAAGCGAAGAGCATCTTTCTGTCTCTCTCTTTCGGTCTGCCTGTCCCAGGTGACGTAAACTGTGCCTGTTAAAACCCGATCAATGTTATACACACACACACACGCACGCACACGCACGCACGCACGCACGCACGCACGCACGCACGCACGCACAGAAAACACACACACAACACACACACACACACACACACACACACACACACACACACACACACACACACACACACACACACACACACTCACCTACTTTTGATTGACCCAGTTGAATCAACGCCCATCATGATTGCTCGTTCATTTTCGTTGTCCCGAGTGTTTTCTATCTTGCCTGAAAAAGACCTAAGAGGTCGAAACGCGTCGTGATTGGTCTTGTGATTCGTTTGTCAACGTTTTTTTTTTGGGGGGGCGGAGCCTTCTAAATATTTTTTTTTTTCAAATTTGTTCAGATTTCCGCCTGCAGTCGCCTCACTTTGCAACTTGTTAAGAATCCCCATTTCCTTCGAAATTTTTTACCAAAACGTATGCTTCTAACCCATTTGCGACAAATTTCAGTAGTAATTGCAACATCTTATGCACCTTGCATGCTGTTTGTGAAGTAAACGCATCATTTAAAAAAAAAAAAATGAAATGTTGTATCTTGCTCTGACCTGTGGAACATGTTCCAGTGCCTTGCTGGTTTGGCTCCGTCCCAAAACATTACATAGAGTGACGATCATCGGGAAGAACACATTCTGCTTTTTTTTTTTTAGGAGTGTCCAGGTTCTGTCTCTGTCTCTTTGTCTCTCTGTCTCTGCCCCTCTCTCTGTCTCTCGGGGGTGGGGTGGGGTGGGGTTGGGTGAGGAGGAGGAGGGGCAATTGTGCAATTAGAACGAAACAAAATAATTGGTATACCTCTATCAAAGCGAAACGTTGCCAAATGTAAAGAGTCAATGGTGCAAAGACTAAGAGAGAGAGAGAGAGAGAGCTGAGAGAGAGAGAGAGAGAGAGGAGAGAGAGAGAGAGAGAGAGAGGAGAGAGAGAGAGAGAGATGAGATGAGAGGAGAGAGAGAGAGAGAGGAGAGAGAGAGAGAGACACGCAGGGGGGGGGGGGGGGGATAAACACTATCGATCCTCACTCGTGTTCAACTCCACTTCACCCTTTCCTCCTTCCCACCCTACCTCCTCCCAGACAGACCCAGTCACAGCAGGGGCAGGACAGGAAGAAGAGGGGAGGGGGAAGGAAGGTGGGTGGGGGGGGGGGGGGGGGTGGGAACGGACTTCTCTTCTTGGATTCTGGTGCTGCGGGGCTATAAACGGAGCAAGAAGGGATTTGGTTACCCCAGACCTCGATTCCAGGGATAAACCACTTTAGCTTCTGAAAGGATTAGGCTGGCACCTCCCTTCCACTGCTGGAAAGCACGAACCTTGGAGCACATTGCGGAGCCCGCACGAAGCTGTCTGTCACCCCAGCAGAACGAACGCATTTCTGGGAAAATACTCACATTCTTCACTCTCAGCAAGCTAGAACATCAACGGATGGATTCCAGATGGCCCTTTCTACCAGTCCCAAGCATGTTTTACACGTTTCAGTCAATCAAGTAGCCGGATATATACAGTAATATTTGCACACAACACACACACACACACACACACACACACACACACACACACACACACGTGCACGCGCACCCACACACACACACACGCACGCACGCACGCACGCACGCACGCACGCACGCACGCACACACACACACACACACACACACACACACACACACACAGAGATGAAAACAAGGCCAGGTAGAAACTGAACCGTTTCTAACCGAGGTCCTTTCCATTTAAAATCCATTTTCATCTTCAACACAAGATAACCGTCTGTCTCCAAGAGTTAGCTGTCAAAAACAAAAAGCATACACTTTTGACTAATTGACTGACTCCCAGAATAGCACGGTCCTCTGACTGAGAGGAAAAGCCATCATCAAACCTTTTTCACCCCAAGTTGCTAAACATAGCAGAAAGCATCTTGCAGCTTCAACTATAAGACGGGAAAATTGGTCTGTGTGTGGGTTAGTCTTGGTCTCCCTTGTGATGAAAAAGTTATAGACCACAAGACCACTTTTGTGGAGAGGCACTCTGCACACGTGAAATGCCACACAAAACTCATTTTCACTCCTTAAAAGAAAATCAAATAAATGACTTTCGACATGCTCCATCATTTTCTTGTCTTTATTAGTGCGTACGTTAATATGTAATCCATGGTCTTGCACTGTTTCAGATACTTTGAGTCATTCTTGAACCTGGTTGAGGAACGAACCTGAAAGAGACTCTCGTTTGCTTAAAGTTTGTCTCAGTTAAATTCATGAACAATGCAGAGTTTTTTTTTCTCTAAAGTATGTGAACTGCGCATGGACAAAGACTGGGAGCTGACAGATAATCGTGAAGCAAACTCTCACAGCAGCAACGACACCGCTGTTGTCGTCCAAACGAACAACGATTGACCACAGTTATATTACACACTCCAAGAGGTTCCGTCGAGGAGGAAAATTTTAACTGTTAGCAATCTCCAAACAAGCAGAAGATGGGGAAAAAAAACCAATTCTCCCTGGCCTTCGCTGCCCCCCCCCTCCCCCCCCCCCGCCCCCCATGCACGCAAAACGGCGCTTTCCCACTAATACGGACCCCTCCATCCCCACCATCCCCTTCCCCCACGCACGCCAGACGGCATTTTCCGAGCGACAGTTAGACGGTTGACGGTGTAATTTCTCCCTGCTGGCCTTCAGACCGATCCACTGGGATGGTCCTTATCATTCCTGTTTTCATTCGTTATTACAGGCAGGCTGCTTCGCTTTTAGTGGGCCAGGCATGCGAGCCAGCGTTTGTGTGTCTGCCAGTGTCTCTGTCTTCAACTCTTTCCCTCTTAGCTTCTGTCTGTCTGTCTGTCTGTCTGTGTGTCTGTGTGTCGAGTACAGGAGGATCTCTCACCGTGTGTGTGTGTGTGTGTGTGTGTGTGTGTGTGTGTGTGTGTGTGTGTGTGTGTGTGTGTGTGTGTGTGTGTGTGTGTGTGTCTTCTCAACTCTACCAGTATGGGTAAAAACGGACTTGATTGTCTTCTGGTCAAACAGGCTTATCATCATCATCATCATCTTCATCATCATCATCATCATCATCATCATCATCATCATCATCATCATCATCATCACCATCACCGTCATCATCATCATCATCATGTGTGGATAAAAATGGACTCGATAATCATCTTGATGAATGAGTTTAAAATCATTCATCATAATCATCATCATCATCATCATCATCATCATCATCATCATCATCATCATCATCATCATCATCGTCATCGTCATCACTATCAGGTGAAGATAAAATAGGCTACTCTTGTTGAGCAGGTTGAACAGCATCACAGAATCATTATGATCATGACCATCACCATCCACAGCATCAGCAGCATCGTCATCATATTTTTCACCATCACTATCAGCCGTAGATAAGAGGACTGGAGTTAATCACGTGCCGTTGAGCGAATCTCCTATGTCCTTCCACCATTTTTTTAAAAACTGGGATCAAACCATTGATGTCTCCAACCGAAAATCTAAGTCCTTTTCGTCTTCCCTCTTGGTACCATCTATACATTGCCTAAAGCAAACACAGCATGTTTGACAATGAAGGCACTGTCCTCTCACTCATATTACAGCCATAACTTGTCTGAAGCAGCCAATGCGTAACTGACTGCAACGGCCCTCTTGCTCCACTCTCGTTGCTCTCATTTGGGGCAGGAATAGCTCAGTTGGTACTGGACTCGTAATCCTGGTGATCCTCAGGTTGCCGACGGGCCGTGCCGGTACAGGGGGATTCTTACCTCGGAGTTAACATTGGTGATGAATCCATTTCCCGAAAAGTCCTTTCAATGAGACTATAAACTGAGTTCCATGTGAAAAACACACGCGTAACATCTTGCACACATGTAAACTCCCATCACCAACTTTCGGAAGAGAAGGCCAGTTTGGCTGTTGGTATGGATGACACGTTAACAGAACAACACACCCTACGTGAAAACTCAAAAGAATGAAGAAGGAAACGTGAGTGGCAGATATTGACTGAATGACACGGGAAATGCTGAATGAAGTGCCAGCAGGTAACTCTTCGGTCGGCATTACTATACACAGGTAGACAGCCCTTTCTGTGAACTAGAGCATGGATTGTAGAGTGCTTAGAGTATGGTCCCTAACCTGAAGATAGGTGCTATGTAAGTACTACTACTACTATTACTACTACTACTGCTGCTGCTGTTGCTGCTGCTGCTGCTGCTACTACTACTACTACTACTACTACTACACTACTACTACTACTACTACTACTACCACCGACAACAACAATAATAATTACCAGCTATAGCTCGTCTGAGGCAATTATCTGATGTCTATTAGTGCTGTCACACTACTTGTGTTAGTACAGCTTTTATTGTTTTCTCTCTTTTGTACAACGTGCATTGTCAGTAAGCATTACTTTTCTCTATTTTGTACAACAGGTATTGTTAAGAGGTATGTTTTCTCTATTTTGGATAGCAAAAACAAATTCACCAGCCGCAATGGCGAAGTGGTTAGTATCGCGGAGTCCCGGCTGGGAGATCGTGGGTTCAATTCCCATCCGCGCCATTTACTTGTGGGATCTTTCTGCCTCGATGTCTTCTACCCAGAGTTGAGTTTGCTACAGGCTCAACTGGGAAGACTGGGACACCACAGTCGAGTTTCATCCACTAAATAAAGGGTGTCTCTGACAACGTTGCTCAAATTTCCTAACCAACGCTGCAGGTGTCTGTAGCTCTCTGGCCCGGTTTATGTCGGGATATACTATGAAAAATGTGTAGAGTATAGCCCTGTTATGCAGTCTCAGACCAGAGTAGGAATCCATAAGACCATCTTCATCATCCTCATCCTCATCGATCAGCATAAAAAAGTATCAAAATCTGCAGCCCTTCATGCCCTGCTCTCATGGTGACCTCGGTTCTGATTGCCTTTCCATTCTATGGTCTTGGTTTGATTCTGTCGGAGTCAGCAGTTCTGGCAAACAAAGATTGCATAACGCGAACAGACATAAAACGGGAAAAAAAAGTTCAGGCAAATTCATAGGGACTGTCATTGAATAGACATGGTGGCGCCCTTCGGAGGGTAAGCTATCTCAGGTCGGCTGTGCATCAATTATTATCGTCGGTAACATACTTAGTAGGTGGTGACCTCGTGCGTTAGATCGGAACAGGTTCCACTGAACACCTGCAAAGACGCTCAGCAACAGCGCAGTGTCTCCTCTGGTGGGTTGCCTCATGATGACTCGACATGGACTGCTCCCTGTGGATCGCCAGTGCTGAGGCTGTGGCAGGGCTGGCCAGGGTGTAGCTGTGTACGAGCGGTCAGAATGAGCAGCGCGCGTGCCGTGTTTGTGAGGTGTCCACACGATTGGACAGCAACAAACAACAAACAAACAAACATGCAAAAATCAGCCGCTGGCAGGCCTCTGGGGAAACATTGTTTTGTTGCATTTGTTATGTGTGTTTTCTGTGGCCTCTGAAGATTATATAAATACTGAAAACTCATTTCTCTGTTCTGTACCGTGTACTGACTACTGTCGCACTACCCGTAAAAGACAATTACTCATCTTGTTTCTAAAAAAAAGTTGGAGTAGATTTGGAATGAAAAAAAAAACACATGAATAAGAATCTAAAATTGTTTTCATTTTGTGCACTTTTCTGTAGAAAAATCAATGTCTACGTCAGACCACACGAATCAGTGAATTCTGACAACTTCGTAGGGGTTTGTAAGGTTCACTTGATGATGTTCTAGCTTTGAGAGAGAGAGAGAGAGAGAGAGAGAGAGAGAGAGAGAGAGAGAGAGGAGAGAGAGAGAGCGAGAGAGAGAGAGAGAGAGAGAGAGAGAGAGAGAGAGAGAGAGAGAGAGAGAGAGAGAGAAGAGTGTATTTATCCACGAATATTTCTTTTCTGTGTTGGTGACTGCTTTGAGGCTACACACCTGATATGGTCCTTCGCGGTCGGCTGGGCAACAAGCAGCATGATCTGCGTTGCCTCGAGGCTGGTTCCACCATGTGTTCCCATGTTCGTGCTTCCTAGCAGAAGACAGAGGGTACCAAGCGAGTCCTTCCAGAAGCGCTAGTGGTTTATCCCTGGTACGGAAG
>CM031623.1:20001703-20011703 GCA_018398815.1 Conus ventricosus
TGAGATAAATGCTCACATTCTTCACTCTCACAATAGTAGAACACCAAAAGATAAAATCTGACGGCTTTTCCTACCAACCCCTTGGCCGTTCACTAAATTCAGCTACTCAGATAGCTAGAAATACATATCTTGATATTCATAAATGAGAGAGAGAGAGAGAGAGAGAGAGAGAGAGAGAGAGAGAGAGAGAGAGAGAGAGAGAGAGAGAGAGAGAGAGAGAGAGAGAGTGTTGAAATAAATCTGGTTCTCGTTCAGGTTCTTTCCTTTTAAAAACCCTTTTCATCCCCGATAAAAAATAAGATAAACGTGAAACAATCTGGTTCCCGTTCAGGGTTTTTCCTTTTAAACTCTTCATCTCCGATAAAAAAAAAAAGTAAGATAAACGTTCGTCCAGAGCTAGTTACTGAAAAGGAAACCGTTTCTAATTATTCTGAGGCAATATTTTCCCCATGTAAGCCAATCAAGCATGGTAATGTTCTCTGACTGGTCGGCAGGACGGTCAGATTTCTTTGCTGTCTCACACTTTGTGCCACCTCAGTCAGATATTTCAAAAGTTGTAGAATACAAGAAAGTATTTATACAAGGGAATTCCATGCATGTGAAAATACCCAACAAAGTTCACATGTTAAAGAGAATTATGACTTTAAAATCGCTCCATCATTCCATCACCTTCATTAGTACATAGACACGAAGCAAGCTTTCGGCACAGTAGAAGTCTGCTGTTCAAACGAACCATGACCGATCACAGTCCATTACACACTCTAAGAGAATCTCTCATGGAGGGAAACGTAATAGCTGGCAAATGCCACCAAAAACAGGATGAGAAAATCAAACCTCCGCTGTCCACCAATCACGCAAAACGGTGCTTTCCAACCGACATTGATCCCCCGCCATTCGCATCACCCCCCCCTCTCTCTCTCTCTCTCTCTCTCTCTCTCTCTCTCTCTCTCTCTCTCTCTCTCTCTCTCTCTCTCTCTCTCTCTCTCTCTCTCTCTCTCTCCATGCACGCAAAACAACACTTTCACAGGGGCAGTCGGAAGTGTGAGGGTGTGATTTCATCCCGCTGGACCTCAGACCAATCATTTATCATTCCTGTTGTTTCCAGTCTTCGTCATAGACAGGCTGTTTTGTTTAGGCAAGCCAGCGGCTGTGTGTCTGCCCGTGTCTCTATCTTGGATTCTCTTTTACTTTCGTTCTGTCTGTCTTCCAGTCCCATCTGTCTCCGTCTCTCCTCCTTCTTCTTCTTTGTCTCTGTCTCTGTCTGTCTGAGTCTCTCTCTCTCTCTCTCTCTCTCTCTCTCTCTCTCTCTCTCTCTCTCTCTCGCTCTCTCTTTCTCTTCCATTATCTTTCTCTTTCTCTCTCACTGTGTCCTCTTTCTCTCCTTCTGTCTATCTGTCTGCCTGTCTACCTGTCAGTCTGTCTGCCTGTCTCTGTCTCTCTCTCACGCACACACACAATCTCTCTCTGTCTGTCTCTGTCTCTCTCTCTCTCTCGTTCTCTTTCCACCTCCCGCGAATGCTTTGTCGTGCTGGTCATTGTGCAACGTAGGTATAAACTCAACAGGAAAACTCGTGGTGTCCATCTACCCTCTTCTGTTGCCACCCCGCTACCCTTGCCCCAGTATCAAACCCCACTTCAACTCCCTCACCCCTACTTCACCCTTGTTCACCCTTTAGTGCATGCAGAAGATTCAGTGCCACAACTCACATACGTTTGCGCCCCCCCCCCCCTCAAATTGTGCGTCATTGATTTTGAATGTATGCAGCAAAGACCAGTGTTTGTTGAAGGACACAGCCGTCCTGATAATGTATGTATTATAACAGATTAGATCATCATCATCATCATCACCATCATCATCATCACGATCATCATCACCATCATCATCATCATGATCATCATCATCACCATCGCCGCTACCACCACCACCACCACCACAGGAGAAAAAAGACTTCATCATACACTCGTTGAATGAATATCTGATGTGTCTTACCATACCATCTTTCCATGGGTGTTATGGCATTACTGACTTCAACCGAAAATGATGGTTCTACCCACTCCACTGTTATTACCGTCTGTAACTTGTCTAAAGCATTTATCACCGGTCTGACAGAGAAGCGCTATCCCGTCTTTGTGATTGAGATGGTCCCGTGCCTCTCATCTCTCATTACCGGCTGTGACCTGTCCGAAGAAATCTGCATAACTGACAATGACACCCTGGTCCTGCGCCTCCTTTTGGCTTGAAGTCTGAAGCAGCCATCGGCTATCTGACGATGACCAGTCACCGCGACGTTTCTCCTTTGAATGCCATGCACTGATCAGCCTGCACTTTTTTTTCTCCATTTTTTTTGCACCGTGTCTTGTACAGAGCAGTTGTTCTCTCCCCACACTCCTGTACGCATAATGAAACGTGGACAGCGTACCAATGGCATGCCAAGAAGCTGAATAACTTCCACAAAACCTGCCACAGAAGACTGCTAAACATCAAACAGCACGACAACATTCAAGACACAGAGGTGTTTGACCAAGCAGACCTGCCGGGCATCCACACCATCCTGATGCTGTCTCAGCTTCGAAGGGCAAGTCATGTAGCTCGCACGCCAGACCACCGGCTACCGAAGAGACTCTTCTGTGGTGAGTTGCAACAAGGTGTGCGTTCTCATGTAGGTCAGACAAAACGCTTCAAAGACACTTTCAGAAACATCCCTGAAAGCGATCAACATCAACCCTGACACATGGGAACACACTCCAATGGATCGAGGGCGCTACGCTATCCACAAAGGCGCCAGTTTTATGTTAAAAAAAGGACAACTGCAGTGCATCAAGAGACAGGTAGGAAAGCCCGCACCAGCAGTCAGAAGGACATCTCCCACAGTCCCTGTCCAAGCTGTCACCGCACATTCCGTGCACGCATCGGCTTGATCAGCTACCTGCATATCCACAAATCGTCTCACCCCCTCATCCCCAAGATGACCGAAGTGGTCCTCGTCGACTCGACCGACGAAGAACATTAATGCTGCTGTACTCATTATCAAATGATTTTTTCCTCAGCGTTTTTTCAGCTTTGCATCTAGTTACACATTCAGAAATTTATATTGAAAAAACAAAACCCTGCAAACATTGATGGTGATTTTCTTAACTATATTCGAATTGTTACTTAAGAGAGAGAGAGAGAGAGAGAGAGAGAGAGAGAGAGAGAGAGAGAGAGAGAGAGAGAGAGAGAGAGAGAGAGAGAGAGAGAGAGAGAAGAGAGAGAGAGAGAGAGAGAGAGAGAGAGGAACTAGAATGTTAGCAGAGAGAGAGAGAGAGAGAGAGAGAGAGAGAGAGAGAGAGGAGAGGAGAGAGAGAGAGGAGAGAGAGAGAGAGAGAGAGAACACACACACAGAGATACAGACAGACAGACAGACAGACAGACAGACAGACAGACAGACACACACACACACACACACATACACACACACACACACACACACACACACACACACACACACACACACACACACACAGGCACCTCACCCTTTGATCCCTCCCACCCTACCTCCTCCCGGACTGACCTAGTCACAGCAGAGACAGAAAAATGGGAGAGAGAAAGGTGAACAGGGAAGTGTGTGTGTGTGTGTGTGTGGGGGGGGGGGGGGGGGGGGGTCCCGTATGAATTCTGGTGCTGCAAAGCTAAGGGAGCAGGAGGGGGATTTAGTTACCCAGAGCTCCGTTCCAGGGATAAACCACTTTAGTTTGTGAAAGGATTCATCTGGCACCATTCACCCACTTCTGGGAACTGCAAACATTAGAATACACGGTGGACCGTTCCTCGAAGACGTCACCACAGCAGAAGGAAAACATTTCTGGAGAAACTGATCATTCTTTGCAGAGCATTAGCAGGTGACGCTTGACTGTTGTTCCCAAGGGAGTACTAGTAATATTTCATTCATGTTCTTTCCATTAAAGACGCATTTCATCTGCAATAGAAGCAGGACAAAACATTTATCTCTAAGGAGTAGTTGTCAAAAAGGTAATCCTTCCTACTTATGCTCATTATCCCCCCCCCCCCCTCGTCATGTGCTCAAAATTGGTAATGCTCTCTGTTTGATTCGAGGAGCCATTGGAATGTTTTTTTTTAATCTTCATCACAGTCTGTAGCAGAACAAAGCCTTTATAGCTTTAACTATAGGACGAGGGAAAATGGCCTATTTGTGGGTGAAATATCACCATTCTTGGCCTTTCACAGATAAACAGGACGCATGGATAGGAAGGGACCCAGTCTGCAACGCACTTCACCAGGAAATGCGAGAGATTCCCGGGATCTGTAGTTCAAATTTCACATGGGTCAGGATTTTCTTCTTGCTACTCCCCCTATGCACCAGACCCTAAGTTAAGGCCTGAGTGTTTGTGTTTCAGATCAGACCATCAACCGAGCTCCAGTGTGTGGCACTTACTTTACACACTGACGAGAACTTACAGCAACAAATGGAAGTGCCCTGTGGAATTTGTGTAGTGCTATTCTGGGTAGCCTAAGTACTGGCAAATCATAAGAATAAACCGCTGCTCAGCGTACAGTCTGTTACCGGTTTCCGGTTCTCTCTCGCTAGCTCCCTTTTCGGATCAACCCAAATAGAGATGTGTCAAGTACGTATATTGCATCCTCCTTTCTTTAAGACAGAACATTAAACAAACAGCTTCCAAAGTTTGTATCCGCTTGTTGTCTCTAGGTGGAAGTGCCTTACAACATATTACTGTAGGTCAAGTTTCATCAACAGGTTCTTCGTAAGTCCCGTCTCGGTGGCTTCTTCACAATTCTAACACTTCTGGTACGAATATGTCCAGGAGGATCAACAGCATCCTCAACACCAGGAACAGTGTCATTTTGGGAATCGGGGACATCACTGACGGGGTCAGGTTGGGAATCAGGAACATCGCTGATGGATCTCGGCAGAAGGAAGTTTTCCTTGGGACCGGGGCTAGTAGACCTGCGGGGTTGCAGATCACGTGGTATCAGGTGTCGGTGGTTTCGACGCTGGAGGCCGGCTGGTGTGCTGACTTCATAGGACCTGGTGGCCAGAGGTTTGATCACAGTTCCTGGAGTTTCTGCTGGCTTCACCCACACCAGCTGTCCTGTTTGTAGCGGTGCAGCATCTCGAGCATGGTGTGTTCTGTCAAAGTTCTGTTTTTTGTTTGAGTTTTGCTGTTGCATCCTTCGTCTTGAAGTGATCACTTTCTCCCATCGGGATGTACTTTGAAGGCAGCGCTGGGAGTGTTGTCCTGATTCTCCGTCCCATCAGGAGTTCGGCTGGACTCATGCCTTGCTGTACTGGTGTTGGTCTATACGTCAGCATTGCCAGGTACGGGTCGTCTGGTTTCTTCAACAAAGCTTTCACAGTTTGTACGCCTCTCTCTGCTTCACCATTTGAGGAAGAGTAGTATGGGCTGCTGGTCAGATAAATAAAACCATAGCTACTAGCAAATGCCTTGAATAGCCCACTTGTGAACTGGGGACCATTGTCAGAAATGCACATTTCTGAGATCCCATGACGCGAAAATATACTCCAGATGGTTGACAACAGCTGCGGCCGAAGTGTTCTTCAGGTGGGCAAGTTCAATGTATCGTGAGTAATAATCTATCACGAGCAAGTACTGTTCCTTGTTCAGATCAAAGATGTCCATGGCAGCCTTCTGCCAAGGATAGCCAGGTGTCGGAATGAGGGGTTCTGGTGCCACCTTCCTCTCCTTCTTACATATGTAGCAGCACTCTACCATGTTTTCAATCTGGGATGAAAGTCCTGGCCACCACATGCTTTCTCTGGCTCTGGCACGGCACTTTACTATGCCTTGATGTCCAGTGTGTATTCCCTGTAGCATTTCAGGCCTCAGTTTCTCTGGGATAATAGATCTTGTGCCATGTAACAGCAGGTTGTCTTGAATACTGATGTCATAGCGAGCACTCCAGTAGGGCTTCAGTTGGGGATCTGATGGACATGTTTCTGGCCATCCATCTCTGCAGTATCTCATCGGTTTCTGGCACAGCATATCCTTTTGAAGTTCCTGCCATATTTTGTTCAGTCTTTTCTCTGTTTCCGGAAGATTGATGAAGATTTGGCTAACCATCAGACTGACATCGTCTTCAAATTCCTTTTGTCTTTTTGTGTCGCTGAAAATGTCAGTGCTCTTGATAAAGCATCAGCAGTCACAAGATTCTTCCCACGTGTGTATTCGATAATGTACTGAAATCGCATGAGTCGCATACAGAATCTCTGAATCCTAGGTGACAGTTCATCAATGTTCTTCGTCTTCAGAAGAGCAAGCACCAGTCTGTGATCTGTCTCTATATCTTTCAGTCCAGTAATACACTCAGAGAATTTTTCACAGGCCCAGGTTACTCCTAGGGCTTCCTTCTCCACTTGTGCATAGCGCTGCTCCGTAGCAGTGAGTGATTTTGATGAATAGAAGACTGGTCTGCAGCTTCCATCTTCTTGCCTCTGCAGGAGAACGGCTCTCAAACCAAACGATGATGCATCATTAGAAAGACGGATCTTCCTGTTGGGGCTGTGATGATCAAGCACAGGAGCTGAGGAGAGTTGTTGCTGATGTGTTCAAACGCCACCTCCTGTGGGTTACTCCATGACCAGACGTTTTCTTTCGTCAGTAAATCTTGCAGAGGTTTCGTTTTGTCTGACAATGCTGACCCCGCAAACTTGGCAATGTGATTCACCATGCCGAACAGACATCTTAGCTCAGAAACATTTGTTGGCTAGGTAACTTGGTGATCGCTTCCACCTTTTCAGGGTTGATGGCTATACCCTTGGGTGTGATGATGTTCCCTAGGAACTTGATGGAGGTCTTCCTCAACTAGCACTTTTCTGAATTCAGTGTCAGCCTGGCGTCTTTCAGCTTCTTGCTCACCGCTTCAAGAGTCTCCTCATGCTCTTCTTTGGTCTTTCCAAAGATCAAAATGTCATCCATGTCATATATGACATTTTGCATGTCTCCCAACAGCTGCATCATGGTGCGCTGGAAAATCTCGGGTCATGAACTGATACTGAATGGAAGTCTGGTGTAACAATATCTGCCAAAAGGTGAAATGAATATGGTGAGTTCTTGTGATTCCTCTTCCAAGGGGATTTGATAAAATCTACTATTGCAGCCCAACTTAGAAATCAAGACTGCTCCATCCAGCTGGGCTAAAAGTTGGTCAGTGGAAGGAACAGGGACGTTTTCTCTCTGCACAGCTTCGTTAAGTCTTGTGTAATCTACACAGAGCCTGATCTTGTCATTGGTCTTTGGCACTACAACCATCGACGCACACCATTCAGTTGGCTGTGTCACAGGTCGGATCACGCCTAGGGCTTCCAGTTTGTCCAGTTCATCCTTCACTTTCTTCTTCAGGGGCAGGGCGAGTCGCCGTGGTGTGGCTACTGCAAAAAGGTCTGCTGTCTTTCCTCAGTTGAAACTTGTATTTTGAATAACGCAACCTCCCTAGTCCCTGGAATAATGTTGACAGTTCTGGGTCGCTGACTTCACCTATCACTTCAAGTATTTCAGGTCGACGATGGCTGGTCTGCCTAGCAGTGGCTCCTCTAAGTCCTTGATTACATAGATTTCTTGAACTGACGTTTTCCCTTTGTATTCAATGTTAGCATTGAATTTTCCAACGAGGTTAATTTCTGAGTGTCCAGGACCAAACAGTTTCTTCTGGGTTTTCTGCAATGGACGCTTGGATTTCGGCACAAGTCTGTATGGCACTATTGTCACAACAGCGCCTGTGTCTAGCTTGAATATTTGTGGCATGTCTTCCACTTTCACTGGGATTTTCCATGGGTTAGCAGACACACTGTCTACACTAACAGTGACTGTTCCCATGTATGCACAGTCTTCCTCTTTTTGCACTTCTCTTGAATCGTCGTCCTGTTCTTCCTCAACCATGTGGACTGACGATCCATATACAACAGCAAAATGGCCAACCTTGAAGCATTTCCTGCACTGTGCATTCTTTGCAGAACAATTGTGGCAGCTGTGTGGTGGACCTCTCCCATAGTGAGCGCACTTGTCTTTCACATGTCTGGAAACTCTGGAATTATTCCTGGGTTTGACATACGGATGGGAGTGGACCTGGCTCTCTGAAGTCTTGCGTGTCTGTCTTAAAAGTGTGATGGGGCTGCTTTACTCGGCAGATATCAGCTGAGGCATCTCCATCTGCACCTGTAGAGATGGACTTGGTCTGTGCCTTTGACATTTCATGGGCACGACAGATTTCCACGACTTCTTTCAGTGTTAAAGTCGCCTTTTCCAGCAGCTTCTCCCTCACAGTGTCATCACGTATACCAATGACTATGCGATCTCTAATCATTCTTTCTTCTTTTGCAAAATTGCAGGGTTTTTTTTGCCGCTTTTCGCAAAACAGCAACGTAAGTGTCATCACGTATACAATGACTATGCGATCTCTAATCATTCTTTCTTCTTCTGCAAAATTGCAGGTTTTTTTTTGCTGTTTTTCGCAAAACAGCAACGTAAGTGTCACTATTCTCACTGTCAGTTTGGCTTCTGGCGTGGAACTTATACCATTCATACACTTCATGTGTTTTGCCAACACAGAACTCTCGGAACTTTTTCTCCACAACTGTAATGTCTTCTTTTTCTGCATCAGTATCGAAAGGCAATCCTTCATACATTTCTTGTTTCATCTACCCCGATACAGGCCAGAAGTACTGAACACTGATAGTCTGGATCTTCCTTCTCCAGCCTCGTTGCTTTCTTGTAGTGGTTCCACTGTCTCGAGAATATCTTCCAGTTTTGTTCTACGTCTTGCTGATTACTGAGTTCAAGTTTTGAGGGAGGAGGCACGTTCACTCTTAACTGTCCTTGATTATTTGATGGCATGGTATCTTCCTTTTCATGTTGTTTTTGTGCCACTAGTATTAATAACACTGTCTACTACTGTTGCAAATGTATGACATTATCCGCCTTTGTTTCACTTGTGCAGTCAACACAATTACGTCACTTCAGTTCATCTGGCACTTCTGATCTAAGAAATAAATATGACTTACGCTGACTTCTGACTGAATTTTCTCACAATTCATGAGTTATTTCAGTCCTACACTTCTGACACCATGTGGAATTTGTCTAGTACTATTCTGGGTAGCCTAGGTACTGGCAAATCATAATAATAATAATAATAATAAACAGCTGCTCAGCGTACAGTCTGTCACCGGTTTCCGGTTCTCTCTCGCTAGCCCCTTTTTCGGATCAACCCAAACAGGGATGTGCCAAATACGTATATTACATGCCCCTAGGTTAGTTATACTCGAATGCTGGAAAATCCGCTGTAATCAGCAGTTTAAAAACGACAAAACAGAAAAAAAAAGAAATATGGGTGGCATTGTACTATGCTGACATGCTGTTTCCAGCAAAAACAGACTGAATTTCAATCAGAAGATCTGTTGTGACGAGGAAGTCATGGAATACAATCATTTATGCATAGGAATCCAAGATACGTACAATATGACACTATTCATTGTCACATACATATATAAAAAAACAACAACAAAACTTATGACTTTAAAAATGGTCTATAACCTGTTGCGTTTAACACTGGATATGTTATGCGTAATCCATGTTCTAGCATTAACATACTGTACAAAACTTTGCATAATCCATGGCTTTGCCTGATGTCAAAGTGTAAGCAGCCTAGTGTCTGATTCGCTCACCATCTTTCCATCTAAAACACCTGTTGTCCACATCTCTCTGGTTTGTTCTGATGATGAAGTGGATTTCAAAGAGAAGGAAGCTCAACCAGACACTATGTTGCTTAAATGCTTCCTGTCTCAAGTTCGAATATCATACGAAATTTCGGTACGGCATGAACTGTACAGAAACGTGCATTACACAGAACCCCCACACACATGAAGCAAACGGACAGCAGTAACAAGGTACACTGTTGTCCAAACTAACGACGATCGATCACAGGTCATTACACACTCCACGAGTTTGCACCAAGGAGGAAAATCAAGTA
>CM031623.1:20016703-20056703 GCA_018398815.1 Conus ventricosus
GTTCTTCACCACTTCGTCGAAGGTACGGTCGGTACCTTCATTCCTACAGTCGGCCTGTAGGGGAGGGACATCATCTCTTTTCCGCATCTGCTCTGCTGGTCCTCTCGACTGGACAGAGGGCAGAGAGTCGCTTGACCCATCACTTCTGGGTCACCACGGGTAGCTGGTAAGCATCAGTTTCGTGGTTTTTTTTTTTTTTTTTTTAGCCGGCTAATTCTTCTCTTTTGCGCAATTTTCTTTTGTTTTCAAAATTATAAAAGAAATATTGTTTGAGACCGCTTTTCTGGTTAATTCAATCTTTAACCTGGCCATTCTAAATTATATCCAAAATTCTTTCTCCTTTTTATGCATCTGGTGATGCGGTAGTCGGTGGGGATGGGAGAGAACCTGGTGATTCAGGGTTGGTACTTGCTTGGTCTCGCTCGTCCGCCCCTGTCACAATTGCCGGTCACTTATTCTTCGGCCACCGTCTGTTTGTGTGTGCAAGGGGAACGAGTTTTATGTTTGCGAGCGTGCGTACGCATGATTAGTCGTTTGGATGCGTGGTTGGAGAATTTTGTCGTTTTGAAATGTTGCTATAAAATGTGGTGATAATTGTGCCATTGAATTATTATTTGCAAATGTGATGACAGTTATAAAGCAATGGTTGCTGTATTAGTTCAGTTCCTAAGAAAGGAAAATGTTGAACGTGAGTGAGGGAAGGATGAAGCCATGATTTTCTATTCATGTGTTAACCTGTGAATGTAACTTCTTACCTACTTCGTGTGAGGAGACTTTTAGCGAACGTTCCTCGGTTGGTTTGTTTACTGTGTTATGTTCAGGTCTGTGTTGAGCTGATGCTGTTAGTTTAGTCAGCGAACCTCCCCTCGCCCATCATGCGAGGGGCTGTTAGGATTTGACAGCATATGCCAGACTGTACTGACTGCGGGGTTCCAGTACCCTCCTTTCTTCTTTCCTCCCAGTTCCGTTTTCCCTCCTCCGGGGGCTTCACCCGGAGCCTGCACTGGTTGGGGCCGTGCACTGGTTGGGGCCGCACACTGGTTGGGGCCGCGCGCTGGTGGAGAAGCACGTGGGCTTTGCCGGACGGTCCTGATCCCTGCCCGGGGACCTCCAGCGACAACACCTCGTCCTACGGGATGCGCTCTCCACCGTCCTCGCACTTCAAACAGCCCATGTGACTGGTGTGGTAGCTCTGTGGCGTGCGATTTGGGCATATTGTTGTGTGTGTCAGTGGTGTCGGCATCGAAGGACACTCCGTTCAAGAACCGACCCGGTTTGGGGCACCTGGTGCGTCAGGGTGCTCCCAGTGGACTTTGGAGAGGCAGGGGTGTGGGGGAACTACATGAGACACAGAAAGGGATGGGTGCTGGAAATGCATATTTATAATCATGGTTATGTTGTGTGTGCTGGAAATGCTTATTTATAATTATGGTCATGTTGTGTGTGTTGGAATGCTTAATTGTGTGTATGTCATGTGTGTTGAAATGCTTGATTGTGATCGTGCATGTTGCGTGTGTTGGAATGCTTAATTGTGATTGTGTGTGTTGGTGTGAATAAATGGGGTGTTGTATTGCAATCTTTCTTGTGTGGTCTCTTGCGAGGCGTGTGAGGTCAGTCACTCCCTTCACTCCCATCTAGACTGATCTGTCAGGGCAGACCTCCAGGGGTCGGTCGTGACATTTGTGGGGGCTCGTCCGGGATGTAAAGGGTTCTGACTGTCTCTCTCGTTTCGTGGAGTACCTGTCCAGTCCTGTCTGTTTTGTATACGTTTAGTTAGGTTGTCATGTTTGTTTGTGGGTGGTTGGCTGGGTGACTCTAGCGTGTAGGGAGTCTTGGTGGCCTGAAGGAACATCGGGTGTGACTGGGCAGTCGAGGTGAGACCAGGGGAATTGACCGCGTCCAGACCTCCTTCCGCCGGGTGCCTCACGCAGATACGGCCGTAAGACTTTCCTTTCTGTTGCCACTCAGTCTGTCATTCCTGTTTTGTAGTTAACCAATTTTTTTTTTACCGGGTGGTTATTGAGTACAGGTGGGTGTATCGGACGTTAGTGTCACTTTTTCCTCTCTCCGGATTCCGTCTGCCATTTTGTTTTTTTTTCCGGTGAGCCCCACCGCACTGTTGCTCGTGCTGTGGAGCGCGGTGTTGCCAGAGTGGGAGCAGCCGGACATTTTTTTTTTTTTTTTTTTCGGTGAGCCCCACCGCACTGTTGCTCGTGCTGTGGAGCGCGGTGTTGCCAGAGTGGGAGCAGCCGAACATTGTTCGTTGACGTTTTTTTTATTTGCTGTTTCTCAGTCAGTCACCAAGAGACGTGACATATCCAAGCGGTATTTGTTTCTCTCTAGTGGAATTGTCTTTCCCCTTATTTGAGAACCGTACGATATAGTTGTCATGGCAACGTCCGGTGCTGGTGGAATGGTGACGCGTGCGTCAAAGAAGAAGGGTTTTCAAAATGTAGTTCCTACTATTAGTACCAGTACTTCGACTACAGTGACTTCCACTTATTCCAGTGCTGTAGCCGATAGTCCAGTGAGTACTTTCACTACTTCTTCGCTAGGGGATCTTCCTGCTGAGACCCCGACTGGCGCTCGGAAGCGTCAGAGTATAGCGAAGCAACTGTGGGCTTCTGTTGAGTCGCAGAAACCGAAACCTTCTCCTCTCCATGTTTCCCCTCGTAAGGAGTATGCCCCGGGGGACTTTCCTCATGGGAAAGTCGAGACCCAAGGGACGGGTCAAACGGTCATCCTCCCGTGTCGGGAGTGGTAAATCCTGCTCAGGATATCGCCTCTGTCCTTATGTTTTTGGAGCGACAGCGACAGGAAGAGGCTGTCAGGCAGGAAGCCCTGCGTCGGGAAGAGTTAGATCTGCGTAGGGAAGAGGCTGCTCTGCGTAGGGAAGAGGCTGCTAGACAGGAAGCTCTGCGTAGGGAGGAGGCTGCCAGACAGGAAGCCCTACGTCGGGAAGAGTTAGATCAGCGCAGAGAGGAGGCTGCCAGACAGGAGGCTCTGCGTAGGGAGGAGATGGAACAACTTCTTTCACGGTCTCCCGCATCTGTAAATCAGGGGGTTGATCGACAGGCAAGTGATAGAGTTAGAGGCCCAAAGTTAAAGCTCCCGGAGTTCAGACCTAGTGAGGACATTGATATGTTCTTAGAGCATTTTGACAAGGTTGCTAGTTCATACCAATTGTCTGAGGAACAAAAGGCCATGCACCTTTTTTCTGGATTATCAGGTACTGCAAGGGAGTGTGTGCTCACTCTAAATGAAGGCGCGTCTTATGCAGACATGCAGTTGGCTCTGCGTAAGCGTTTCCACCTTACTCCAGAGACGTACAGGAGGAAATTCAGGTCCATGAAAAAGAATAACGATGAGACCTTCGTGCAGTTTGGAGATAGGCTGCGCAAAACGCTAGGGTACTGGCGTCAGTTAGCTAAGCTGGAGCTGGAGGATCTGATTCTCATCGAACAGCTGACCAACACTGTGTCCCCAGAGTTGAGGATCCGTATAGGCGAGACAGCACCTCAGGATTTCGCGGCTGCAATTCAGACTGCTGAGGTGTTTGCTGAAGCCCGTAGAGCTTATGGGCATCGCCCAGATACGGACAGGAAGGCCCCCACAGGATTTAGTGGCAATAAGGCGTCGACGACGGCTAGCGGGTCGAGCAAGGCAGGCAGTTCATCGGGGACCTCAGCACCCCGACTGTGTTTTCTTTGTGGTCGTCCCGGCCACATTAGGAAAGATTGCCCTAAAGCCGCCGGTAGTCATGGGGCTAGTCCTTTCCAGCGTCCTCGTGCCTCGGCTAACGTGGGGTCCATCCCAGCTTCTGGTGGTTCAGAGTGCCCAGTATTTCTTTCCGTTGTGGGTTCTTCCTTGGTCGACTCCATCAGGGATTCGGGAGCATCAACGCTCTTTGTCGATAAGGATTTGGTTTCTCCTGAGGCTCGGCGGGGCGCCAGTTATGATGTGTGCGGGTTGGAGGCTGGTTTTACCTCCACCCGTCCTTCTGTACTCATTCCTATCTCCACCCCTACTTCTGTGGCGAAGTATGGGCCATGGCGGTGGAGCGACCTCTGTATTCCCTTCTCATAGGGAATACTATCACCTTTGCAGACGGACGCAGTCAGTCTGTGTCTACGGATCTGCCCGTACAGGCGTGTGTGGGAGTTACCACGCGCGCCAAAGCCAAGAAGCAGGAGCAGGAATTGCGTCCCGTTCTGCAGCCGATCTCTGACGAGGTTCTGGCTAGTGCTGATCCTGCTACCATGGTTCGTCTTCAGGCCAGGGACTTGGATGTCCAACGCCTGCGACAACTGGTGGGTCGTCCCGCTCAGTCGGCCCGACACGCCAAGGTGAGCTTTAAGCTCCACAAGGGGATCCTCTTTAGGGTTTTCACTCAGGCAGATAGGGTGGCCAAGCAGCTAGTCGTTCCCCAAAGCTTGAGAGAATCTGTTCTCCGCCAGGCCCATGATTCACCCATGGCAGGTCATATGGGCTCAAAGCGGACTCTCGAGCGAGTTAGACAGGACTTCTTCTGGCCGGGGATGCATTCTCAGGTTAGGCAGTACTGCCGCAGTTGCGATGTCTGCCAACGGACAACGTCACCCTATCATGCGCAGGCCAATGGCCTTGTCGAGCGCTTTAATGGGACGTTGAAGCAGATGTTGCGTCGCCTGTGTGCAGAGCAACCTCGTGACTGGGACTATCGGGTTCGCGTGCGAGGCAAGGAATGCCTGTATCATGCCACCTCTTGAAGGCGTACGTGCGACGAACTCGGTGCCAGGCAGGATACACCCCTGTCGTCGTGGAGAGTGGCGATGAGGATGCAGTGTCGGTGATTCAGGACATCCCCACTGTTCCCCTCGTCGGGGAAGAGTCGTGGCAGGATGTTTGCTTTGGTTCAAACCTCTCCTCAGCTCAGACAGATCAACTGCACAGGTTATGCCAAGAGTTCCAGGGCATACCCAAGAAGAAGTACGGCCGGAAGTTTGTACTGGAGAGCGATCATCATCCTCTCCAGTGCCTGGACCGGATCCGGCCAGTCAGTCGTCGACTCATGAGTTAGGCAGTGGAACTGCAGAGTCATGCGTTCACTTTTCGCCATATCAGGGGTTCCAGCAATGCAGATGCTGACTATCTCAGCCGAGCTCCGTAGTCAGCACATTGGAGAAATCAGTCAGAGGGACACTTCCCCTCAACCAGGGTTATATCCCCTTTTGTCTCTGTATCAGGTGTAGTGACAGTTTTCACTTCAGTGATGTTAACAGTAGTGAATCACTACTGATTCGGATTGCTACTTTCATGGTTGGAAGGTTTGCTTAGTTGTTTGATAAATGTAGTATTATGTATCTCCCTGTGCAATTCTATCGTGAAACGGTTGTATTGGATTTATCGTACTCTGTCGGTCACAGAGTGTTGGGTTCGGTCCCATTGTTGTGATTTTGCACATGCGTCAAGGTTCAAAGGAGCACTGTATCTCAGAGAAACAGATGCTTTTAGAAGGGGGGTTTGTCACGAGGTTGTCACGAGGCCTACGACGATTGACCCATCTGGGGTGGCGGAATTATTCATTTATTTATTGTCGTTGCTGTGGTCGTGTATCCGTCCCTTAATGTGGCTTGTGGTGCGTTTGCACCTTAATGTCGTTCAGCTCAGGTTAGGTTTGCTTTCTCTCTCTCTCTCTCTCTCTAATTCCACTGCCCGTGCAATTCATCCTGCAGGTTCACGGGTGGCTGGTACCTTTTGCTTGAACTGGCTGTCTCTATCGGCCTCTCACCTGTCTTTTCACCTGCCGCACGTGCAAGATTCCTCTTGGGCTTGAGGTATTCTCACTGTGACGTAGGGTGGCATGTTGGCCGCCATCGCTTAGGCAGGTTTTCTCTTCACTCGAGCGGAAGATGTCTCTGGGAGCGCCTGCTCCGGTCCTGGTTCTTCACCACTTCGTCGAAGGTACGGTCGGTACCTTCATTCCTACAGTCGGCCTGTAGGGGAGGGACATCATCTCTTTTCCGCATCTGCTCTGCTGGTCCTCTCGACTGGACAGAGGGCAGAGAGTCGCTTGACCCATCACTTCTGGGTCACCCAAGGGTAGCTGGTAAGCATCAGTTTCGTGTTTTTTTTTTTTTTTTTTTTAGCCGGCTAATTCTTCTCTTTTGCGCAATTTTCTTTTGTTTTCAAAATTATAAAAGAAATATTGTTTGAGACCGCTTTTCTGGTTAATTCAATCTTTAACCTGGCCATTCTAAATTATATCCAAAATTCTTTCTCCTTTTTATGCATCTGGTGATGCGGTAGTCGGTGGGGATGGGAGAGAACCTGGTGATTCAGGGTTGGTACTTGCTTGGTCTCGCTCGTCCGCCCCTGTCACAATTGCCGGTCACTTATTCTTCGGCCACCGTCTGTTTGTGTGTGCAAGGGGAACGAGTTTTATGTTTGCGAGCGTGCGTACGCATGATTAGTCGTTTGGATGCGTGGTTGGAGAATTTTGTTGTTTTGAAATGTTGCTATAAAATGTGGTGATAATTGTGCCATTGAATTATTATTTGCAAATGTGATGACAGTTATAAAGCAATGGTTGCTGTATTAGTTCAGTTCCTAAGAAAGGAAAATGTTGAACGTGAGTGAGGGAAGGATGAAGCCATGATTTTCTATTCATGTGTTTAACCTGTGAATGTAACTTCTTACCTACTTCGTGTGAGGAGACCTTTAGCGAACGTTCCTCGGTTGGTTTGTTTACTGTGTTATGTTCAGGTCTGTGTTGAGCTGATGCTGTTAGTTTAGTCAGCGAACCTCCCCTCGCCCATCATGCGAGGGGCTGTTAGGATTTGACAGCATATGCCAGACTGTACTGACTGCGGGGTTCCAGTACCCTCCTTTCTTCTTTCCTCCCCGTTCCGTTTTCCCTCCTCCCGGGGGCTTCACCCGGAGCCTGCACTGGTTGGGGCCGTGCACTGGTTGGGGCCGCACACTGGTTGGGGCCGCGCGCTGGTGGAGAAGCACGTGGGCTTTGCCGGACGGTCCTGATCCCTGTCCGGGACCTCCCGCGACAACACCTCGTCCTACGGGATGCGCTCTCCACCGTCCTCGCACTTCAAACAGCCCATGTGACCGGTGTGGTAGCTCTGTGGCGTGTGATTTGGGCGTATTGTTGTGTGTGTCAGTGGTGTCGGCATCGAAGGACACTCCGTTCAAGAACCGACCCGGTTTGGGGCACCTGGTGCGTCAGGGTGCTCCCAGTGGACTTTGGAGAGGCAGGGGTGTGGGGGAACTACATGAGACACGGATAGGGATGGGTGCTGGAAATGCATATTTATAATCATGGTTATGTTGTGTGTGCTGGAAATGCTTATTTATAATTATGGTCATGTTGTGTGTGTTGGAATGCTTAATTGTGTGTATGTCGTGTGTGTTGAAATGCTTGATTGTGATTGTGCATGTTGCGTGTGTTGGAATGCTTAATTGTGATTGTGTGTGTTGGTGTGAATAAATGGGGTGTTGTATTGTAATCTTTCTTGTGGTGGTCTCTTGCGAGGCGTGTGAGGTCAGTCACTCCCTTCACTCCATCTAGACCGATCCTGTCAGGGCAGACCTCCAGGGGTCGGTCGTGACAGAGACCAAACTCTAAACTTCAACTTCACAAAACGGGCTGCCTACCTGGGCAGAGCCAACAGAAAAGCTGCCTGCTGCATCGTTTTGTGTGTCACGTCCGACGTCCGGAGAAGACATTCCTCTGTCTGTTTTGTATTGTGTATTAAAAAGCGTTATTTTGTTTCTTCTTTGGTGCGTTTTTTTTTGTATTTTGGCTAATTTTCAGTGACGCTTGGATCTGTTTCACACTTCTCTCTCTCTCTCTCTCTCTCTCTCTCTCTCTCTCTCTCTCTCTCTCTCTCTCTCTCTCTCTCTTCTGTCTGTCTCTCTCTCACACACACACACACACACCACACACACACACACACACACACACACACACACACACACACACACACACACACACACACACACACACACACACACACATTATCAACGTAAGCTACAGGAATTGCAACGTATTTACATTCATAGTTGACTGAATTCCCTGGAGACCGACAATAAATCTTTGTTTCACTGAAGCTCAAAATAATGATTTAAGATTTGCGCCTTCATTTTCCACCCGCAGTCACTCTGTTTTGAAACTTAACAGATACACATGTAATATCTTTGTTTAAGTTCAGATATAGCAGTTTGAAATTACTTGTCGAAGTTGGAAGGCATTATAAAGCTCCACGAGAATTACGTCTGTGTCGGCAGTTTGAAAAGGGTGTAAAGGCAGATAAATTTCATATGTAATCACAAATGTCCAAAACGTATTCATCTTCAAAAGAATTTATTCCAACGGAGTACGCACTTGAAACCACACATCGTTTTCAATGTCTGCAATTTTTCTTCAAAGCAAAGCGGAGTAAATGTTTCATCCTAAGCAAAATCCACAAAGGTGGGGAAGGTAGTGTAATCATCTCTAACTTTCTTCATGCAGCCACCAAAATGTCTCCATTCGTAATTACAGTCATCGTCAGTGTATTTTCTATCATTTGTCAAATCACAAAATGAGAATGACCGATTTTCTTATAAATACGAGTCTTATTTTGTGAAGCAATGTTTTTATTTATCCCGCGCGACCACAAAAGGACCGAAGGATGAAAATGACTTGATTTCTAGGCACAAATCTGTGTTTGCACAGTAACGGGGATGTTACAGCATTATACTGGTTGGCAAATATTTTCTATGCGTTTTTGTTAGCTTTGCACCATGTAGAGACGCCTATGGAGTAAAACTACCCAAAGAGAAAACACCTCCAAAGAAATCCAGACGCCAAGAAAAGATGGACAAGATCAGAGTCCAAAAGAACAACCTCAAGAAGCAAATGAAGACCGCACTGCCAGCTGAAAAACAAGGCTTGGAAAAAACTGTGGGAAGACCTGAAAGAAAAACACAGCGCCCTCAGCAAAGCGGAATCTGCGAGGAAGAGGAAGAGCAAAAAGAAGAAGACACAAGAGCGCTTCTTCAGAGACCCCTTCCAGTTTGCCAGAACACTGTTTGAGCAGCCAAATCTGGGACCCTAAGTGTGGACAAAGGAGTTCTTGAGCAGCATCTGAGGAAAACATACTCTGACTCACAGAGCAAAGCACCACTCGACATTCAAGGTCTGGTGTGGCCAACCAACCCTGAGGAACAGTTCAATGGCAAGCCTCCAACATTGGCGGAAATCAAGAAGGTGGTCGACAAGCCAGAGCCAAATCATCACCAGGGCCAAACGGAATACCTTACAGCTTTACAAGAAATGTCCCAAGGTGCTGGAGTGGCTCCACAGGCTGCTGCGATCGGCTTGGAGAAACCAGAAGATCAGCGGCCAGTGGATGACGGCAGATGGTGTGTACATCCCCAAAGAGCAAAACTCAAGTGACATCAGCCAGTTCAGGCCAATATCACTACTGAACGTCGAAGGGAAAATCTTCTTCTCTGTCATGGCAGCAAGGCTGACCAAGTACCTGATGGAAAACAAGTACTTGGATGTGTCAGTCCAGAAAGGGGGCATCCCAGGCGTGGCTGGCTGTGTAGAACACGCCACAATGATCTGGGACGCAATCCAAAAAGCAAAACAAAAAGAGAGACCTGGACGTAGTGTGGCTTGATCTGGCAAACGCATATGGATCTGTGCCCATGAGATGATACAGTTGGCTCTTGAGATGTACCATGTGCCAAAGAACATCCGCGACATGCTCAAGAAGTACTTCAATGGCTTCTCAATGCGGTTCTCTACAAGGAGTACACAACTGATTGGATCAACTTGGAAGTGGGCATTGCAATGGGCTGTACAATTTCCCGATACTGTTCGTGCTGGCAATGGAACTCATCTTGAAAGCAGCAACAAACAACGCGAGACAAACAGACCTTGGCGATGGATACAAGATGCCTCCTCTCAAGGCCTTCATGGATGACACTACAGTGATTTCATCCAGAGAAGACGAGACACGTCATGTGCTGGAGAAGCTGGACGACATAGTTGCCTCATCCAGAATGAAGTTCAAGCCAAAGAAATCACGGAGTCTCTCACTGAGGAAAGGAAAAGTGGCCGAATCTGTGGTCTTCAGTGTTGCCAACCAGGCCATTCCAACAGTCACAGAAGAACCAGTCAAGAGCCTTGGAAGATGGTATGATGATACGCTGAAAGACACACAAAGAGCAAAAGAAAACCAAGCAGATGGCGGAAGAAGGCCTGGAGACCATTGACCAGTGTGGGCTCCCTGGCAAATACAAGGTCTGGTGTCTGCAGTTCATGCTGATACCAAAGCTCCTATGGCCTCTGATGATATTACGACATCTGCACCAGCACAGTGGAGGCAATGGAAGCCAAAATCAACAAGTTCACAAGGAAATGGCTTGGTGTCCCACCCTGTCTGACTGACATCGCGCTGTACTGTCGCCAAGCAAAGCTCAAACTACCACTGAAATCCATCCTGGAGGAATACAAAGCAGGAAGATCAGACTTCAAAGCATGCTGGAGGACTCAGGAGACAAGGTGGTAGAAGCAATCAAGCCCCAGCTGAAGACAGGTGTCACGACCGACCCCTGGAGGTCTGCCCTGACAGGATCGGTCTAGGTGGGAGTGAAGGGAGTGACTGACCTCACACGCTCCGCAAGAGACCACACAATAAAGATTACGATACAACACCCCATTTATTCACACCAGCAAAATAAACATTCCAACACACGCACCATGCACGATCACAATAAAGCACTCCAACGCACACAACATGCACAATCACGATCAAGCACTCCAACGCACACAACATGCACAATCACGATCAAGCACTCCAACGCACACAACATGCACAATCGCAATCAAGCACTCCCACACCCACAACATGCACGATTATAAATAAATATTTCACCATACGACGTACACAATCACAATTACAGCATTCCAGCACATATGACATGTACACAATTATAAAGAAATATTTCCAGTATTGACCCTTTCTCACACCACGGAGTGCGTCCACATCCCTGCCCCTGTCAAGTCCGCAGGGAGCACCCTGTCGCACTAGGTGCTCCGAGCTGGGTTGGTTCTCGCAGGGAGTCGCCCAAAGCCGACACCCTCGACTCCCAAGCGGGCAGTGAAGAGCGTGTCCCGGGGGGGGGGGGGGGGGGGACGTAGCTGTTACTGGAGGTCCTGGACGGGGGTCCAGGCCGGCCAGTCGAGACGGCGGGCTCCCCTAGCAGTCCACGGTCCCGACCAAGGCGTGGCCTCGACCAGCACGTGGCACCATCTCGTCCGTGGTCTCAGCCAGAACGTGGCCTCGACCAGCACGTGGCACCATCCAGTTCGTGCTCCAGGTGAAGCCCCGGGAGGGGGGGAGGACGTAGCTGGGAGGAGAGTCGGAGAGGAGGAAAAGAAGAAGGAAGGAGGAAAGGAAGAAGGGTACAGCTACCCGTGGGTGACCCCGAAGAGGCGGGTCAAAGGACTCTCTCACCCTCTGTCCAGTCGAGAGGACAGAGGCGAAGATGCGGAAACAGAAGAAATGATGTCCTCTCCTACAGGCCGACTGCAGGAATTGAAAGTACTGACTGTACTCTCGACGATAAGGTAAAGAACCAGGACTGGAGCAGGCGCCCCCAGAGACATCTTCCGCTCGAGTGAAGAGCTAACCTCCCTCAGCAATGGCGGCCAACATGCCATGCTGCGTCACAGAGTGAGCATACTTCAAACTAAAAGAAACGAAGCACGTGCGACAGGTTAAAAAGACAGGCGAGAGGCCGATAGACAGAAAGTTCGAGAGAAAGGTACCGGCCACCCGTGAACTTGCAGGATGAATAGCACGGGCGGTGGAATTAGAGAGAGAGAGAGAGAAAGCTAACCGAAGTCGAGCTGAACTATACCAAGGTGCAACTGCACCACAAGGCACCCTAAGGGACGGATACACGACAACAGCAACGACAATAAACAAATAAGTAATTCCGCCACCCTAGGTGGGTCGAACGTCGTAGGCCTCGTGACAAACTCGTGACAAACCCCCCTTCTAAAAGCATCTGTTTCTCTGAGATACAGTGCTCCTTTGAACCTTGACGCATGTGCAAATTCACAACAATGGGACCGAACCCAACTCTCTGTGATCGACAGAGTACGATGAATCCAATACAAACATTCTACGATAGAATCACACCGAGCAATACATAACACTACATTTATCAAACAACTAAGCGAACCTTCCAACCATGAAAGTAACAATCCGAACCATTGGTGATTCACTATCGTTAACATCACTGAAGTGAAAAACTGTCACTGCACCTGATACAGAGACCAAAAGGGGATATAACCCTGGTTGAGGGGAAGTGTCCCTCTGACTGATTTCCCAATGTGCTAACTACGGAGCTCGGCTAAGATAGTCAGCATCCGTATTACAGGAACCCTTGATATGACGGAAAGTGAACGCATGACTCTGCAGCTCCACTGCCCAACCCATGAGTCGACGACTGACTGGCCGGATCCGGTCCAAGCACTGGAGAGGATGATGATCGCTCTCCAGTACAAACTTCCGGCCGTACTTCTTCTTGGGCACGCCAGTGCGCGTCCAAATCTGCCTGAGAGATTCAGCATCAGTAGGGGCATCGATAGTCCTAAGCGGGACAGCCTCTGGGTATCGACTCGCAGATTCTACCACTACCGAAGTGTAGCGGTGACCGCGATCGGATGGAGGATTAATGGGTCCCACCAGGTCGACCCCAACCTTGCTGAATGGCTCCCCAACCCGTGGCACTGACCCTAAGGGAACACGCTTCAAGCGACCCTTAGGCGTTGTCCGTTGGCAGACATCGCAACTGCGGCAGTACTGCCTAACCTGTGAGTTCATCCCTGGCCAGAAGAAGTCTTGTCTTACTCGCTCGAGAGTCCGCTTGGAGCCCATATGACCTGCCAATGGGGAATCGTGGGCCTGCCGGAGAACAGACTCTCTCAAGCTTTGGGGAACGACAAGCTGCTTGGCCACACGATCTGCCAGAGTGACAACCCTAAAGAGGATCCCTTGTGGAGCTTGAAGCTCACCTTGGCGTGTTGGGCAGACTGATCGGGACGATCTACCAGTTGTCGCAGGCGTTGGACATCCAAGTCCCTGGCCTGAAGACGAACAATGGAAGCAGGATCGGCCTTTGCAAGAACCTCGTCAGAGATCGGCTGCAGAACGGGACGCAATTCCTGTGCCTGCTTCTTAGCTTTGGCGCGTGTGGTGACTCCCACCACGCCTGTACGGGCAGATCCGTAGACACGGACTGACTGCGTCCGTCTGCGAAGGTGATAGTATTCCCTATGATAAGGGAATACAGAGGTCGCTCCACCGCGATGGCCCACACTTCGCCACAGAAGTAGGGGTGGAGATAGAAACGAGTACTGAAGGACGGGTGGAGGTAAAAACCAGCCTCCAACCCGCACACATCGTAACTGGCGCCCCGCCGGGCCTTAGGGGAAACTAAATCCTTATCAACAAAGAGCGTTGATGCTCCCGAATCCCTGATGGTGTCGACCAAGGATGAACCAACAACAGAAAGAAACACTGGACACTCTGTACCACCAGAAGCTTGGATAGACCCCACGTTAGCCGAGGCGCGAGGATGTGGGAAAGGACTAGCCCCATGACTACCAGCGGCTCTAGGGCAATCTTTCCTGATGTGGCCAGGACGACCACAAAGAAAACAAAATCGAGGTGCTGAGGTCCCCGATGGACTGCCTGCCTTATTCGACCCGCTAGCAGTCGTCGGCGCCTTATCGCCACTAAATCCTGTGGAGGGCTTCCTCTCCGTATCTGGGCGATGCCCATAAGCCCTGCGAGCTTCAGCAAACACCTCAGCTGTGTGAATCGCAGCCGCGAAATCCTGAGGTGCTGTCTCGCCTATCCGGATCCTCAACTCTGGGGACACAGTGTTGGTGAGCGTTCAATGAGGATCAGATCCTCCAGCTCCAACTTAGCTAACTGACGCCAGTACCCTAGCGTCTTTCGCAGCCTATCACCAAACTGCACGAAGGTCTCATCATTATTCTTCTTCATGGACCTAAACTTCCTCCTGTAGGTCTCTGGGGTAAGGTGGAAACGCTTACGCAGAGCCAACTGCATGTCTGCATAAGACGCACCTTCATTAGAGTGAGCACACACTCCCTTGCAGCACCAGATAACCCAGAAAAAAGGTGCATAGCCTTTTGCTCCTCAGACAATTGGTATGAACAAGCAACCTTGTCGAAATGCTCTAAGAACATATCAATGTCCTCACTAGGTCTGAACTCTGGAAGCTTTAACTTTGGGCCTCTAACTCTATCACCTGCCTGGTGATTAACCCCCTGGTTTACAGAAGCGGGAGGCCGCGAAAGAAACTGTTCCATCTCCTCCCTGCGTAGAGCCTCCATCCTGTCTAGTTCTTCCCTACGGAGGGCTTCCTGCCTGTCAGCCTCTTCCCTACGCTGAGCAGCCTCCTCCCTACGCTGAGCCTCCTGTTTAGCAGCCTCCTCCCTACGCTGAGCAGCCTCCTCCCTACGCTGAGCCTCCTGTCTAGCAGCCTCCTCCCTACGCTGAGCCTCCTGTTTAGCAGCCTCCTCCCTACGCTGAGCCTCCTGTTTAGCAGCCTCCTCCCTACGCTGAATAGCCTCTTCCTTATGCATAACCTCCTGTCTGTCAGTCTCCTCTCTACGCAAAGCCTCCATCCTATCCAGCTCTTCCCTACGGAGCCTTGCCTCTTCCCTACGTTCTTCCCTACGTAGGGCTTCCTGCCTAGCAGCCTCTTCCCTACGCAGAGCTTCCTGCCTAGCAGCCTCTTCACTACGCTGCCGCTCCAGAAACAGAAGGACAGAGGTGATATCCTGAGCGGGGTTCACCACTCCGACCCGGGAGGATGATCCGTCTGACCCGTCCCTTGGGTCTCGACTTTCCCATAAGGAGAGTCTTCTGGGGCATGCCCCTTACGAGGGGAAGCCTGGAGAGGAGAAGGTTTCGGTCTCTGCGACTCAACAGAAGCCCACAGTTGCTTCGCTATACTCTGACGCTTCCGAGCGGAAGTGCAGTCGGGGTCTCGACAGGGAGACCCCCCAGCGAAGAGGTAGTAAAAGTACTCACTGGGCTACCTGCTACAGCACTGGAATAGGTAGAAGTTACCGTAGTCGAAGTACTGGTACTAATAGTAGGGACTACAGTAACATTTTGAATACCCTTCTTCTTCGACGCACGCGTCGCCACACCACCAGCGCCGGACGTTGCCATGACAACAATATCCTACAGTTTTCCAAATACAGGGGAAAAACAATTCCACTAGAGAAAAAAAAACAAATATTTTAGGGGCGTGTGTATATGTGTGTATGTGTGTGTGTGCGTGTGTGCGGACAAGTTCCGGCTGCTCCCACTCTGGCAACACCGCGCTCTACAGCACGAGCAACAGTGCGGTGGGGCTCACCGAAAAAAAAAAAAAAAAAAACTATGTCCGGCTGCCCCCACTCTGGCAACACCGCGCTCTATAGCACGAGCAACAGTGCGGTGGGGCTGGCCAAAAAAAAAAACAAAAAAAAAACTAGCAGACGGAATCCGGAGAGGGGAAAAAAAAAAGAGACACTAGCGTCCGATACAACCCCCTGTACTCAACAACCCAGTAGAGAAAAAAAAAACAAGAATTGGCTAAATACAAAACAGGAATGGAAGACTGAGCGGCAACAGAAGGGCAAAACTTTCGGCCGTACCTGCGTGAGGTACCCGGCGGAAGGAGGTCTGGACTCGGTCGACTCCCCTCGGTCTCACCTCGACCCCGAGTCACGCCGGATGTTCCCTCAGGCCACAAAAAGACTCCCTTCACGCTAGAGTCACCCAGCCAACCACCCACGAACAAACACGACAAACTGACTAAACATATACAAAACAGACAAAACTAAACAGGTACTCTGCGAAACGAGAGAGACAGTCAGAGCCCTTCACATCCCGGACGAGCCCCCACAATTGTCACGACCGACCCCTGGAGGTCTGCCCTGACAGGATCGGTCTAGGTGGGAGTGAAGGGAGTGACTGACCTCACACGCTCCGCAAGAGACCACACAATAAAGATTACGATACAACACCCCATTTATTCACACCAGCAAAATAAACATTCCAACACACGCACCATGCACGATCACAATAAAGCACTCCAACGCACACAACATGCACAATCACGATCAAGCACTCCAACGCACACAACATGCACAATCACGATCAAGCACTCCAACGCACACAACATGCACAATCGCAATCAAGCACTCCCACACCCACAACATGCACGATTATAAATAAATATTTCACCATACGACGTACACAATCACAATTACAGCATTCCAGCACATATGACATGTACACAATTATAAAGAAATATTTCAGTATTGACCCTTTCTCACACCACGGAGTGCGTCCACATCCCTGCCCCTGTCAAGTCCGCAGGGAGCACCCTGTCGCACTAGGTGCTCCGAGCCGGGTTGGTTCTCGCAGGGAGTCGCCCAAAGCCGACACCCTCGACTCCCAAGCGGGCAGTGAAGAGCGTGTCCCGGGGGGGGGGGGGGGGGGGGGACGTAGCTGTTACTGGAGGTCCTGGACGGGGGTCCAGGCCGGCCAGTCGAGACGGCGGGCTCCCCTAGCAGTCCACGGTCCCGACCAAGGCGTGGCCTCGACCAGCGCGTGGCACCATCTCGTCCGTGGTCTCAGCCAGAACGTGGCCTCGACCAGCACGTGGCACCATCCAGTTCGTGCTCCAGGTGAAGCCCCGGGAGGGGGGGAGGACGTAGCTGGGAGGAGAGTCGGAGAGGAGGAAAAGAAGAAGGAAGGAGGAAGGAAGAAGGGTACAGCTACCCGTGGGTGACCCGAAGAGGCGGGTCAAAGGACTCTCTCTACCCTCTGTCCAGTCGAGAGGACAGAGGCGAAGATGCGGAAACAGAAGAAATGATGTCCCTCTCCTACAGGCCGACTGCAGGAATTGAAAGTACTGACTGTACTCTCGACGATAAGGTAAAGAACCAGGACTGGAGCAGGCGCCCCCAGAGACATCTTCCGCTCGAGTGAAGAGCTAACCTCCCTCAGCAATGGCGGCCAACATGCCATGCTGCGTCACAGAGTGAGCATACTTCAAACTAAAAGAAACGAAGCACGTGCGACAGGTAAAAAGACAGGCGAGAGGCCGATAGACAGAAAGTTCGAGAGAAAGGTACCGGCCACCCGTGAACTTGCAGGATGAATAGCACGGGCGGTGGAATTAGAGAGAGAGAGAGAGAAAGCTAACCGAAGTCGAGCTGAACTATACCAAGGTGCAACTGCACCACAAGGCACCCTAAGGGACGGATACACGACAACAGCAACAACAATAAACAAATAAGTAATTCCGCCACCCTAGGTGGGTCGAACGTCGTAGGCCTCGTGACAAACTCGTGACAACAGGCAGAAAATGGAAAGTTCAAGAGGCGATGGATTCTGCAAAAGAAAGTCTCAAGATCAGAGAAATAACAGGACACACACAGACCAACAGACAAGGACTGGGGGTGACCAAAACTGAATGGTGGTCAAAGGCCAAAGGAAAAGCCAAAAGAGACATGATGATTCAGGAGATGAGAAAAGAAGAAGACCAAAAAAGACTCCAAAAAGCAGTCCAGCAGAGCCAGCAAGGGCAATGGACAACGTGGGAGAATGCACTCCAAAGAAGTCTAACTTGGAATGACATTTGGCACATGGCCCCTCTCAGGATCAGCTTCATTCTCAGATCTGCATATGACCTTCTGCCCTCAAATGCAAACCTGGTGAAGTGGGGAAAACAGACGATCCTGCATGCCCCCTCTGCCATGAAAAACAAACAGTGGAGCATGTTCTAAGCTCATGTAAAGTAGCCCTGGCTCAAGGAAGGTACACATGGAGGCACAACCAAGTGCTCAAAGAGATTGTACAAGTAGTCTGGGCTAGTACCAACACCACAAAAGGGAGAATCAGGACTCCAAAAGCACCCGCAACATTCTTCACGGCAGGAGGCAGCAAATCATGGCCAAGAACAACAGTGCCACTCGAAACATGCAGGCAGAGTCTGCTGGATGGGGCAGATGACTGGGAGTGCACTGCAGACCCCCCAGAATGGAAGAGTCACCCAGAGATCATCAGCAAGAGTGGCATGAGACCAGACATAGTAGTCCACTCTAAGTCAACCAAGCAGCTGATCATGATCGAGCTCACGGTGCCATATGAGAACAGAATGGAGGCAGCTCAAATCTACAAGACTGAAAAGTATGCTGATCTGGCAAACAGCCTGAGGAGAGGAAGGCTATCAGGTCAAAGTCCTCACTGCAGAAATTGGAGCTAGGGGATTTGTAGGAACGTCTGCATACAGCCTCATGAAACAGCTCTCAGTTGCAGGGAAGGAAAAAAACCAGAGCCCTGAAAGCAATGGCAGAAGCGGCAGAGAGGTGTTCAAGCTGGATCTGGTCAAGGAGGAACAAAAGTGAACTTCATAAGGCTTAATTTCCCTACAAATATCAGGTGTCCCTGTGGCTCAGTGGTTAAAGCGCGAGTCATTAAGTAGAAAATGAGCATGTCCAGAGGGTCATGGGTTCGAATCCCAGCCATGGCTCGTCCCAAGATGGGGAAAAAAAAAGGGCAGCAGAGGGACACCGGAGTCATGAACCGGGTGTGGCCCAACCCCCCTAGAGTGTCAGGAGATAAGGGCCGAAACACTTGCTTGAAGGGGGGCTTCTCTTCTGAGGACTCTCTGCTGCCACGCTCTCCACGAGTTTCTTTCTACTATTGCACCGAGGACATCCCCTTACAAATAAACGTCGAAACGTTGATGATAATCTACAGCATTATTTTCAGCTTTAAAAGAGAGAGAGAGAGAGAGAGAGAGAGAGAGAATGCGAATGGTTTAAGTTAATGTATTAGGCTTTGTGCCCATTCACATGCGGACAACGAAGAAAAGGGAAGTTTAGAGAAGATAATCAAACTATATCAGTAGTTTCAAGGAATATCAACATGCATGGTCGTTATGACATGGAAACCAGATCAAGGTAACACAGTTCATTGTGTGGTTAACATGCGGAACACAGTAGAACCACACTGCAGTCACTGGTTCAAATAGGCTTCAGCACTGACATAACATGTTAACATTCAGCAAACAAACTTGAAGCTTCTTATCACTTCCATACCAAGATTTCCTTTAAAACGAGAACTGTGGCTGGCTGCACGTTTAAATGATTATAACCTTTACGGCTTTAAGGTCACGTGTTAAGCAAGACTTCCTTTACAACCAGCTCTGAAGTCAGAACAAGCTTAGGTAAAAAGGAAATTCATTGTTCTTAGGAAGCTTCTAAATGAAGATTTCTATCATAACCAGCGCTAATATCACGTCTGTCTTTTCCCTCTGGTCTTAAACTTCTGACAAGGCTGTCCTTGCGCTTTGATGCGTCTTTCTGGCTTCGTAAAGATCAGACACATTAACTTTCTGGTGCATCAGCCGATTCACAGATGTCCGTGCTGCCAGTACATGTGTCTTTGCCTTCTGCCTCGATCTCCTGTAGATGCAAGGGCTGGCTGTCGTTGTACTCCCTCGGCGTGACCGACTGTGGTTCGTCGTCGAGAATCTCAACGTTGGCGTGTGTGTACTGATCTGATTCAGTTTGTAAAAGATCCCTGTTGTCATTTGCTGACTAAAAGATCACTGTTGTCATTTCTTGACTAAAAGATCACTGTTGTCATTTCTTGATTAAAAGATCACTGTTGTCATTTGTTGACACAAACTGAGGGTCTGTTACACTCGTTCCACGTGCACAGGCCAGACTGTCGTCGTGTTATATGTCCGATTTAGTGTCATTTCCCCTGTTATGAAACAAACTTGGAGGTGTCGGGAGAAAGAAGTCAGAGGGAGATGAGGTAGGACGATTTGCCTTCTGTGCTGTTTCTGCTCTGTGCATCTCAGTCAGAGGGAGATGGGGTAGGAGGATTTGCCTTCTGTGCTGTTTCTGCTCTGTGCATCTCAGCCCGTCTTTTAATCCTGGAAATCTGCGAAGGACATTTCCTGCCGTAGACGACAGTGTTGTCTTGATCAGTGCGCGTGGCGTGCGGTTGACTTGGCGGCTCTTTCAAACGCAACACGACGACAGTCTGTGCTCCTCTTCCTTCAATTTTGAAAGATGACAACGATAGTTCTTGCAACGATGTGTTCGGCATACATTCCATAGTCAGTACAACCTTGAGTTAATCTGACAATAAAATTGGTTTCAGTCAGTCAGACATTCCAAAGACGTTGGGAGTCCTACAACAGGCACTGTCAACCGTTTCTTTCATGAAATAAAATAAAATGGTTAGACCTTTGGTGATGTTCTTCTTGCTGGTAGCCAGGCAAAGGAAGCCACGAGAGAGAGAGAGAGAGAGAGGAGAGAGAGAGAGAGAGAGAGAGAGAGGAGAGAGAGAGAGAGAGTACTTTAACTGAAAAGAGATTGTGTGACGCGTTAAAAAATGGGGGGGGGGGGGGGGGGGGGGCGGGTGTGATGGACATGCGGTGGTTTCTGAACACAATCTGTGATTGAAAGAAAAACTGGTATAATCAAAGCAGTGATATAGAACGAAACCTGTAATATAGAAGCGGCAAAAAGCAAAGTAGACATAAAACAATCTTGACAAGAACACAGTGTGTATTTAGAGAACAGTTTGAGAAATGAATAATTTTGACCAAAGATTAAAAAAAAGGAAAAATCAGGAATGAAACAGTTCTGAAGATACACAAGTTGTGTGTAAGATACCTATAGGTAAACAAGATAGGAACACAGCACTACTAACTGCACACAGCTTGTGTGTAGGATTAAAACAGAACAAAGTAGGAATAACAGACGCCTAGTATTAGTCAGTAATGGTCAAACCGGTATGTAGAAAACAATGCTTATTAAACACAGCGTGCGTTTTAAGATCGAAACAGAAAACATTGGTAGTGCAGTCTTACTGAACAAAGCCTTATTCAAAACAAAACTGGGGGAGGAGTTAAGAAACAAAGCAGCGCTGACTGATATAGAATCGGAAAAAGTAGTAACAAATGGTTCTGACTGAACACAGAAGGTGTAATGGGGGGGGGGGGGGGGGGGGGGGAATAAATAGCTGTGACTGCACAGCGTTACGATCAGAAATCGGGGGAAAAGAAGAAAGAAATCAGTTCTGTCTGAACACTGACTGTGTGTAAGATTAAAAGCAGGAAAAAGGGTCAGAATGAAGCGGCGCTTTCTGGACATGGGCGACTCAAACAGACCTAACTGAACATAGATTTAAGAAAAAAAGTAGGAATACGATAGTTCAAATCGAACACACCTGAATGTAATATTAAAACAAGGTTAAAGAAAAAAAAAGCAGGGAAAGATAGTTCTGACTGAACATATTCTATGTGCAAGGTGAATGACAAGAAAACGTTGGGGAAAAATCATGTCTGACTGAACATAGCGAGCACTGAGATTTTTTTTCGGGGGAGAAGTGGAAAATGCTAATAAATAATAATAGAGAGGAATAAAGTAATCCTGATACAGGCTGTGTGTTGGATAAAACGTGCAAAGGTTCGAACAAAGCAAAGCTGACAGAGTACAGACTGCACGTGAAATGAAAATAAGAGGGAAAAGATAGGAATAAAGACACTGCTAACTGAACGCAAAACCCGGCATCCGCGACAAAAACACAAATAAATGAGCTCTGACTGAACGCAACCCAGCGTACATATCTTACCCACTCCCAACTCTTCGCCCGAACTGCACGTGAAACTCTTTCTCTGATTGATCATGGGGACATAATCTAGTCTGAGTGCTGGAGTAATGGGCCCCGGTGTTGTTTTAAAGGCGGAAAGAGACTGGGTCTTGTTCTGGTTTTGATCGATCGAGCGTCATCCTGAGTTCAAGACAATTTGTATCATAGAATTGTCCAGGCTGTATATTCTTTTGTATCATAGAATTGTCACAGGCTATATATTCTTTGTATCACAGAATTGTCTAGGGTATATATTCTTTTGTATATAGAATTGTCCAGGCTACATATTTTTTTGAATCATAGAATTGTCCAGGCTATATATATGCTTAGAATTGTCCAGGCTATATATTCTTTTGTATCATAGAATTGTCTAGGCTATATATTCTTTTGTATCATAGACTTTTCCAGGCTATATATTCTTTTGTATCATAGAATTGTCCAGGATGTATATTCTTTTGTATCATAGAATTGTCCAGGCTATACATTCGTTTGTATCATAGAATTGTCCAGGCTATATATTCTTTTGTATCTTAGAATTGTCCAGGATGTATATTCTTTTGTATCATAGAATTGTCCAGGCTGTATATTCTTTTGTATCATAGAATTGTCCAGGCTACATATTCTTTTGTATCATAGAATTGTCCAGGCTACATATTCTTTTGTATCATAGAATTGTCCAGGCTATATATTCTTTTGTATCATAGAATTGTCCAGGCTGCATGTACTTTTGTATCATAGAATTGTCCAGGCTATATATTCTTTTGTATCATAGAATTGTCCAGGATATATTTTCGTTTGTTATTCTTTTGTATCATAGAATTGTCCAGGCTATATATTCTTTTGTATCATAGAATTGTCCAGGCTATATATTCTTTTGCATCATAGAATTGTCCAGGCTGTATATTCTTTGTATCATAGAATTGTCCAGGCTATATATACTTTTGTATCATAGAATTGTCCAGGCTATATATTCTTTTGTATCACAGAAGTGTCCAGGCTATATATGCTTTTGTATTCATACAGTTGTCCAGGCTATATATACTTTTGTATCATAGAATTGTCCAGGGCATATATTCTTTTGTATCATAGAATTGTGCAGGCTATATATTCTTTACCACTGCTATCATGGAGAGACGGTCGGTCGGGTCGGCTATGGAAGTGAACAGTCGGATTATCTCTACCTCATACTGTTATGGCCTCTGGCCGTTGCAAAAAAAAGATTCATATCAAACATACAGCAACACGAAGAAAACGTTATTATAACCACCAGTCATCATCATCATCATCATCATCATCATCATCATTATCGTTGTCGTTGTCGTCGTCGTCGTCGTCATCATCCTAGTGTTCTTAAACAATAGCAATATTATGAAATGGGGTGAAAAGTCAATCAGTCAATCAATCAATCAGTCAATCAATCAATCAATCAATCAATCAGTCAATCAATCAATCAATCAATCAATTAATCATCATCACCATCATCATTATCATTACCAATTATTATAGCAACGATATAAAGTATGCTAGAAAGACAAAATCATTCGACAACAACAACGTCAAACCACAAATACATATTTCACGATAATTTCCGGTGAGTGTCTTATTTTAAATCCGTGAATCGAGCAATGATTAAATCAACAGACAGACAGCAGATAGAGAGATAGATAGATAAATAGAGAGAGAGAGAGATAGATAGACTGGCTGACTGACCGATTGATTGACTGATTGATTGATTGATTGATTGACTGGTCGATTGACTGATTAATTGATTGTGTGAATGAGTGAATGAGTGAGTGGGTGAGTGGTTGACTGATACACATAACATTGTTATGAAGATCAGCTTAGGTTGTCCTGACACCACTGATTCACATGTGTGTGTGTGTGTGTGTGTGTGTGTGTGTGTGTGTGTGTGTGTGTGTGTGTGTGTGTGTGTGTGTGTGTGTGTTCATCGTGAACTAAACAACAAGTACTTCATACATTCGTTTCTGTTCCGTTATGGCGTTAAGAGTAGGTACATAACTGATACATCTTCCTGACTCTTCCACCATTCACATCTATGGCTCTTCCACCATGGAGGTAAGAACAAATACATCCTTGACTCACTCATTCATTTTTCTTCCATCATGGAATTAAAAACAAATACAGCAGAATTCAAATTTATGTGTCGTTAGTTGAGGAGACAAGTACACCACAGATTGAGAATAATGTCTCCCCAGTTACTGATCTAAGAACAAGTGCACAACATTTAACCTAATTCATATTCAATCATCTTCCATCAAAACGTTTAGAACGAGTGCATCATTTAACCACATTCATGTCTAACTCAACGTGCAGCTGAGATTATGTGCATCACTGATTTGTCTCCCTTTGTCTCCTCCATTGCGGAGTGAAGAACAAGTAGAAGTCACATTCACGTTTTCTTTCATGTTGAAGCTAAGAACAGGTCCAGCACAGGTTCACATGATCTTGTCCCGTGGGATTAAGACCATGCACGCACTGATTCACGTTTATTTGTCATCCATTATTGAGCGAAGAACAAGGACCTCAATGCATTATTGTCTTTTCCAGCATATAGTTTTGACCAAATGCACCAGTGTTTTCAATTTAAGTCTCTTCCAACATCAAGTTAAGATCATCTACAAATTCGATTCACATTCACGTTTTTTCCCTTATGGAGTTCAGAGCAAGTGTGACTTTGACTTAGTCCTCTGAATTCCCTGGGGAACATAGGGTCGCAACCAAACACACACACACACACACACACACACACACACACACACACACACACACACACACACACACACACACACACACACACACACACACACACACCCATAGATGCACTCGCGCATACACACATGAAATAAATATTAAATCCACAAGACATAAAACATTACATAGATCATAAAAACAATACATAAAAACACAAACTCACCCGCACTAATGCCCAGACACTAAAACACACACATGCGTCCCCCCCCCCCCCCTACACACACGCGCGCGCGCGCGCTCACACACACAATCATAGTCACAGTAAAAGCATAATATTGCATACTAAACTGTTCATGTCTGAGACACAAGGGTCACGGCAGTCAATCACAGGCTTTTAGAGTTTAAAATGCTAATGGCGCTTGGTAATAAGGACTTCTTGAAGACATTCTTCTGTGCTATGGGCATTCTGTAGCGCGTTCCTGAGGAAGTTTGTCAAAGTGGCAGTGGAGTGGGTGTGAGGGATCAGAGGTAATATTCACAGATTTCCTGATTGCAGAAACAGTATAGACTTCTCTGAGAGCAGCTTGCTTTTTCCCTATAACCTAATTTGCCTGATTGACAATTCTGGCGAGCTTTGCTCGCTCTTTCTTGGAAAAATTTCCAAACCAGACAGTAATGTTGAATGACATTATTACTTTGTATTAAACTTACATATACCTTTTCTAGTACATGTTGACTGACATTAAAAGTACATAACTTTCTCAACAGAAATAACCTTTGATTTGGTTTTTTGAAGATACTGTCAGTATCTTGACTAAAAGACAGCTTATGGTCAATGTGTATACCAAGATATTTGAAACAGTCAACAGTTTCTATTGTCTGTCCATTTATCACAACTGGTTGAAATGAGCTGTCTGATGTTGAAAAGTTTAATACAAGTTCTTTGGTCTTACCACAATTAAGTTGCAAGAAGCTGGAAGAGCACCAGTCCTGTAATTCTAAGATGTGACTGAAGTATGCTTGCTCATTTATAGAGCCTTCTTTTAAACATGAGACTTACAAGAGCCATATCATCAGCAGATCTAAATAGGTTCAGAAATGCACCCTGGATTTTCATTCCATTTGTGTAAATTGAAAATGACAAAGGAGATAAAACACATCCTTGAGCAGCACCTGTGTTTAAGACAATTTCCTCTGCAAAACAACCATTCATTTGTTTAAGACAATTTCCTCTGTAAAACAACCATTTATTAATTCTCTCTGGGGTCGGTTTTCAAGAAAATTTCTGACCCACTTAATACCCCCCCCACCCCCCACCCCATTTACAGAAAGATCAAGAAGTCTATTAAGTAGAGTGTGAATTTGCATAGTGTTAAAAGCTCTGCTAAAATCTACAAACAAGATTCTTACATAGGTCTTCTGCTTCTGGAGATGCTCTGCGACCATATTTACCAGAGTTAGTGTGGCATCCTCCGTGCCCCTACGGGCCCGGTGTGCGAACTGAAAAGAATCAAGGTGATCAGAGACTGAAGACAGAATATGTTTCCTGATCACACGTTCCATGCACTTGGCCAGTAAAGAGGTGAGAGCGACAGGTCTAAAATCATTAAGTTCTTGAGGTTTTTGGCAATTTAGGGAGTGGAATAATAATAGAACATTTCCAAACATGAGGAACTACACACGTATCAAGCAAGGACTGAAACAAACAAGTCATGACCCCACGTAACTGGAAAGCACAGGATTTCAAAACATTGCCACGCAGACCATCAGGCCCAGGAGCTTTGTTGGGTTTAATGCAAGACAGGCACGCACCAACCTCACCCTCGGTCAGCGGAATGGGCGCATATGGAGGAACAATATCACACACTCACTCACGCTCACTGTGGAAATCAGTGGAATCAAAACGATCATGGTGTGCATTCAACTGATTAACAAACTGTTGTGAGTTGCCTATTATTGTATCATGTTTTTTCGTGTTCCTCCCCCGCATCATTGTGTTTAACCCATCCCATGCCTGTCTTAAATTTTGAATACAGAACTTCTGCTCAATGTTATCCTTGTAGTTCTGCTTGGCCTGCTGCACCTTTGATCTAAATTCTTTAGTTTTGGCTTGAACAGTCACATTATCACGCTGAATAAATGCTGCCTTTTTCTCGTTTAAGCACACTTTAAGTTCCCTGGTCAACCATGGCTTGTTGTTAGGACAGACTTTTATTGTTTTCGTTTTAACAATGTTTTCTTCACAAAATAAAAAGTATGATGTAATTGTGTATGTCAGTTCATTGGGGTCCTTACATGTTGTAAAAAAACCACATTCCAGTCCGTTGTATCAAAGCAATGTCTAAGCACCTCTTTACTCTCTTCACTCCACAGTTTCACAGTTTTCGTCACTGGTTTGCTTTGTTTGACTTTCTGTCTATATTTTGGTAATTAGGTGAACAACAGTATGACCTGACCTTCCCAATGGAGGTTTACACACACACACACACACACACCAAAAGGTCATGTTATTGCTACCACCAACACGTCAAAGTGTTTCAGCCACGATGATGATGATGATGACAATGACGATGATGATGATGATGATGATGATGATGATGATGATGATGATGATGATGGTGATGATGATGATGATGATGATGATGACGGCGACGATAATTGTAACTACAACAATGCTAATAACGGTTGCTACTATTACTACTGCTGCTGCTACTACTACTACAACTACTACTACTACTACTACTACTACTACTACTACTACTACTACTACTACTACTACTACTACTTTTACCATTATTACCACTGCCGCTGCTTCTTTTGTTGCTTCTGTTGCTGCTGATGCTACAATAAAAATGCTGCTACAGTTGCTGCTGCTGATGCTGATGATTAATAATGATGATGATGATAATAATGATAATAACACCACCACCACCACCACCACCACCATCACCACCACCACCACAATATAATAATAATAATAATTATAATAATAATAATAAAGATGATGATATTGATGATGATGATGATGGTGATGATGTAGATGATGGTAACGATAATATCAACAACAACAATACTGATGATAATAATAATAATAATAATAATAATAATAATAATAATAATAATAATAATAATAATAATAATGATAGCAATAATAGTAATAATAATAATGAAAATAATAATGATAATAATAATAAAATCAACAACAACATACAATTAAAAGAAACAAAAGTAACAGCAGAGTGAGTCCTGAATACATCTGTCATGCTGCAAAAAAAAAAAGAAGGTGGAATGATACCAATAAACTCACACGGTAAGTACACCTGAACAATGTTATGGTCTCCGGCATTCGGTGTGTATTTTAAATAAGTAGTTATCTAACTTACTAACTGGCCGCCGACTAAATAAGCAAGTAACTGAAAAAAAGCGAAAACAAACAAACAGAAAACAAAAACAAAACGAAACAAGACAGCAAAAAAAAAAGAAAAAAAGAAGAGAAATAAGGAAAAGAAAGACTACATAAAGGAGTATCAGATGTGAACCTCTTGACGTTACTAATTCGTCTTCATTTCTCTTCCGCCGTGGAGTCGAGAACAGACCGCATCCTCTACTATGACATACTCAGTGGGAACCATATAATAAGCCCAAAGAAAAATATATCTGTTCAGGAGAGAGAGAGAGAGAGAGAGAGAGAGAGAGAGAAGAGAGAGAGAGAGAGAGAGAGAGAGAGAGAGAGAGAGAGATTGATTGATTGATTGATTGATTGATCTTTAATACCCAAGGATGAAGATTTTAGGCCAAAGCCTAGTCTTACAATCTGTCCTTGTCATGCATACATTATTTCAGCACATATCATTCATACAGACAATTCAACATAGCAACATGATAATCTAATTCTACAATGATAAGCAAACTACTCATAAAAGCACTAATGAGATGGGGGATGGTAAAACAAAAGGAAACTTACAAGCAAACAACAACAAAAAACTACACAGAGAGAGAGGTCAGAGAGGGTGGGGAAGAGAGAATGGTAGGTAGGGGGAGGAGAAAAGGGATGGTAGACAGAGTGGGAGTGGGGATGAGCGATTTTAACGGAGTAGGTTTTATGTTTAGACGATTTATTCAAAGTATGGTTCACAGAAGACTTAGCGAGTGGACGCTAATCATTGTAATCGAGTAATTTAACTACTGAGACATAAAATGTTTATGCAAATGTTCCTTGAAAAGTTTTAAAGTATTCATGTTTTGTAGATTCGGTGGAAGTGAGTTCCAGACATATGGTCCAGAGTAAGCTAGGCTTGTTTTGTATAGATCAATGCGTGGGTAGGGAAGAAGGAATTTCGTCGAGCCAGAAAAGCTGTTCGATCTTGTAAAAAGGGCATTGATATAACATGGCATAGTATCTGTCAAGATTGTAAACATAAATGATGCCTTGTTGAATTCCTTATTTCTCTTCTTTTTTTTTCTTTTTTTTTTCTTTTTTTTGTGCTGTCTTTGTTTCGTTTTGTTTTTGTTTTTTGTTTGTTTGAGAGATAGAGAGAGAGAGGGAGAGAGCGCAAGTAAGTATGTGTGCAGGGGGGAGGGGGGGGGGGGAGGGAAGGGGGGGGGGGAACAACTGCAGACACAAAATTTCTCCGTCATTAGGACAATGGCGTGACAAAGTTTTACTGAGAAGAAAAAGTTTTATGGAGAAGAAAAAGGCGGAGGGGATGGGATCGCGCTTGGAGGCTGGGAAAGAAAGAAAATGGGGGATGATGAAGAAGGGGATGTAGAGTGTAAACGATAAATCCTTCACTAACAAGCCGTTACGGGTCCATCAAAATTTGTCTTAAAAACAGAACCATTTGTATTGTCCGTCCAGAGCCGACTTTCGTCCCTTGAGCAGGCTCATCAGTGGAGCTCCACTGGTTGTGCTAGTCCTTCGCTGGTATTGAATAGAGATATGCCACCCTCGCATGAGTGAACCACGTACTTCAGCCAGTGAACGCACATGGCAGATCTGGTGAACAACAGTGGTCAGTATCCAGCCTGCAAATGGCGACGGGCCAGCTTACACTTAGAGTGACAACTCATGGCTTTGTTTCAGCTGAATATAACGACTTGAGGATGACCGTGTCAATTCATGCCCTCAGTTTTTCTATCGCACTTCTGACATGTCTGCTGATTGGCTTCTATGGTCTAAATATTGTTCTTGCTTTCTTTCTTTCTTTCTTTTTTTTTTCTTTAACTTATCGTCAATTAAAAGTTAAAGGTCACAGGACTCATAGCCTAATGGCCGTAGGAAAAGTGAATGGTCAGAATTTCACCGTGTACAGGAAACAGTATAATGGAAGACGGAGCCCATGCCTCCCCTTCTGCCGCCTTTACCCTTCCCTGGACTGAATCAGTTACACATTTACTGCTGGGTGGCAGAAAGGGTTTTCAATCCGACAAAAAAACAAAACAACAACAACAACAACAACAACAAAACTGAATCCATTTCTGGCTGGAACTCACGATCATCAGCTCCGCTGGCAAACACTGTGACCACTTTGCCATGGGCCCCTCATCATGTGAGATACAGCAATCTTCCTTAATAAAAAAAAATCATTTTGATGGCTGCTCCTGTTGGCATGATATCAAACAAAATCGGTTGTTTAAATGGCGACACTAAAACTAAAGCTCTGAACCGTTTCCATCGTGTGACTACAACGGATCGTGTGGCGGCACCTTTAGGCTTCAGAAGCACTAGGAAGCTCGGCGCGCTTACAATGTGAAAGCTGCAGAACAGCCTGTTTTTCGCCTGTTCTGGTCTGGTCCAGACGTCTGGGAGACAGCTAAGTGACTTTTAACTCTGCCTCTCATTTCCTTCCCATTTCCACAGGGATGAGTCTCTGTGGTCTTTCTAGAAAGGTCTTGTATGGAAATACTTTTCTCTCAAAAGTTAAAAAAAAGAAAAAGGAAACGCATGAGAAGAAATATGATTGTTTAGTTCTGATTTTGTCTCTTAAGATTCCATTGTCTAAGCATGCATTTCTTAGATCTTGTTTACATTAAGAGAAATGAGAAAACAGACCAGAACAACTTGTAACAGTTTAGTTCTGATTTTGTCTATCAAGGTATTTTTGTCTATTTATGTATTTATATGTATTCATTCATTCTTCTATTCATCTTTTTTACATCCATTTTATGGAAGGCATTAAACTTTTAAGATAGACCCATACTCTTGAGCGAAACTGGCAAAACAGTTGATCATAAAAGCCATACTGAAAATGAAGGCTTTTTTTTTCTTCTTTTCCTTCCTGTTTACTTTCTTTCTTCTTCTCGCTGTTTTCCTGATTGTCAACAAAAGCACAACCATAATTATAAAGGTGCAAGCAACTGTTGGATTCCCCCCCCCCCCCCCTTCTAGTGAACGATTACTTCAATTCTTGTTCATTATCGTCTTCGTCATTTTCCCCTCCTATTGTTCCCTCTCTTCGTCTCTTCCCTCGTCTTGTTTCGTGCTGTTATTGTTAATGTAGATATAATCATGTATGCTATCACAAAAATACTGGTAATCATTTGTTTACGATTTAAAAAAAAATCTATCATTTGTTACGATTTAAAAAAAAATCTATCATTTGTTACGATTAAAAAAAATCTATCACCTACAGAACGATTATCTGAATTCTTCTTCATTATCGTCTTCATTATTTCCCCTCCTTTTGTCCACTCTCTTCCTCTTTTCCCTCGTCCTTTTCCGTGCTGTCATTAGTGATGCAAACGCATGTAGGTTTGCATGAAATACTAGCAATCATTTGTTACTATTTCTTTACAGGAATCAGTCACCCCTCTTGCATTCGACTCGGCCACTATCAGCGGTGTGAGAATTGCTTCCATGTATTCAAATCGGCCCAAATCGGCCGCTGTTTCGTCATGTGTACAGTGGGGTTTTCCGGCAGGTACAAACTTTTCTAATCCCTGCTTTCAATCCTCTTGTTCTTCTTCTTGTTCTTCTTCGTCTTGGTTTTCTTCTTGTTGTTCTTCTTCTTCTCCTTCTCCTTCTTCTTCTTTCTTCTTCTTCTTCTTCTTCTTCTTCTTCTTGTTCTTGTTTTTGTTCTTGTTCTTCTTGTTCTTGTTCTTCTTGTTCTTCTTCTTGTGCTTGTGCTTGTTCTTGTTCTTGTTCTTCTTTCTTCTTCTTCTTCTTCTTCTTCTTCTTCTTCTTCTTCTTCTTCTTCTTCTTCTTCTTCTTCACCACCTCCTCCTCCTTCTCCTTCTCCTTCTCCTGCTCCTCCTCCTCCTCCTTCTTCTTCTTCTTCTTCTTCGCCACCTCCTACTCCTTCTCCTGCTCCTTCTCCTCCTCCTCCTGCTCCTGCTCCTGCTCCTCGTCCTCCTTCTCCTACTCCTGCTCCTGCTCCTGCTCTTCCTGCTCCTGCTCCTCCACCTCCTTCTTCTTTTTCTTCTTTTGATATCTGTTGAGACTGCTGCGGGTTCTTCAGCCAAGAAACTGCTGACTGTGCCATAAGTTGGCGCCATCGCACTGCACTGACCCTTGCTTGACAGGTGCACCAAATGAATCGTCAGCAAGATCCGCCCGTTCGGTATTTGATGTCTGTTTCCTTTCAAACCTAAACATTGCGCCCCACAGTTTTAAGCAGGGCAATGGAAAAAGTAGACCCGAAACTAAACTTCACTTGAAGAATTCGAAGGGGATCTATTCAGCTCTGGTCTGCTTGTTTGATTGCCCACCCTGGCATCATCACGTATCTGCGAACACCGCCGTTCTTCAACTCATGATGCGGAACACAAGAAATGTATTTCGCCCGCCAGACTAGACTATGTCGTGGAATGAGTCACGCAGCGAGATAGCCTCGAAACCCATTTCCTACGAAAGTGGACCAGACAGGAAACACCAGAGAGACTGTGCTTCACGCTTATTTCGGCACGGAATTGTTGCTTGGAGATTTCCGTGCGACACAGTGTGCAGACAGGAGGAATTCAGATCACGGACATCCGACCACCCCCATTGTTTACACTGGGGACGAGGACATAACGATTTGTGTCCTGCTTGTCTCACTCACTCCCGTCAGGCTGTGAACTCCGCGGATGGTGTGACATTAATTTCTCTGCTCCATGACTCATCAGTGGTGGATGAACCATCCGACTAGGAAATGAGGTCCCTGACCTGTTGGTTCGAGTCTAGGGGGCAGGAAAAGTCGCGCCGTATTGCGGCGACGCACTCTTTCTTATTACAGTGAAGCCTGAACTTCACACAGAGAAATCTGTTGTGCCTGGGAATTTAAGACAATGCAATACAATGCCATACAATGGAATTCAGTACAATACAATGCAATACAGTACATACAATACGATACAATACAATGCAATACAATACAATACAACACAAAACAATACAATACAATACAATATAATACAAAGCAAAACAATGCAATATAATACAATGCAACACAATTCAATACAAAACAATACAATGCAATACAGTAAACACAATACGATACAATACAATGCAATGCAATACAATATAATACAAAACAATACAATATAATACAAAACAAAACAATGCAATATAATATAATGCAGTACAATGCAGTACAATACAATACAATACAATACAATACAACACAATTCAATACAAAACAATACAAAGCCATACGATACCATACAACAACAATATGCGATGTGCGACACGATGTGATGCAATACATTGCAAAGCAACGCAGCACAATGGAGCACAACGCAACAGCACCAAGCACAATACAATACAAACAATACAATACAACACGACACGACACAGCAAAACACGACGCAACGCAGCATAATACAACACAACGCAGCACAACACAACACAACACAACGCAACGCAACGCAACGCAACGCAACGCAACGCAACGCAACGCAACGCAAAGCAACGCAACGCAACGCAACGCAGCACAACACAACACAACACAACGCAACGCAACGCAACGCAACGCAGCACAACCCAACACAACGCAACGCAACGCAACTCAACACAAAACAGCAAAACGCAACACAACGCAACGCAACGCAACGCAACGCAAAGCAACGCAACGCAACGCAGCACAAACACAACACAACACAACACAACGCAACACAACGCAACGCAACGCAGCACACCCAACGCAACGCAACGCAACGCAACTCAACACAACACAGCAAAACGCAACACAACACAACACAACACAACACAACGCAACACAACGCAACGCAACGCAACGCAACGCAACGCAACGCAACGCAACCCAACCCAACCCAACCCAACCCAACCCAACCCAACTTAACACAGCACTGCACAAACTTAAGGCCAATCTTTCTTCTCGAGTTATAATGGATTTAAATGGATACTCGGAAAAAATGCGGGCTTTTAGATGCACAGTGGCCCCCCCCCCCCCCTTCTGTGTGTGTGTGTGTGTGTGTGTGTGCGTGCGTGCGTGCGTGCGTGCGTGCGTGCGTGCGTGCGTGCGTGCGTGTGTGTGTGCGTGTGCGTGTGTGTGTGCGTGTGTGTGTGTGTGTGTGTGTGTGTGCGTGCGTGCGTGTGTGGTGTGTGTGTGTGTGTGTGTGTGTGTGTGTGTGTGTGCGCGCACGCGCGTGCGCGCGTTTGTGCGTGCGTTTGTGCGTGCGTGCGCTTAAATGCATCTTGTGTATGTGCATGCGAGCGAGCGAACACGCACGCACGCGCGCGTCCGCTTATGTATGTGTGTGTATCAGTCACCAAAGAAATGTTTGTCACGTGTTTCCTCCTGCCCTGAAATAGCTCCGAACCGTCCTCCCTTTCCCCTAACCACACGGTCATCACGTCCGCCACCCCCCCTACCCCCCCCCCCCCCGCCCAACCACGCACCCCCCCCACCCCCCCCCCCCCCCCCCCCCACCCTGCCCCTCTAATTTGTCCGACACTTTTCCACTCGTATTGCCCCTGCCCTCGCTGACCCAAGGGAGCTGCCACTTCGAAGCTTTCGCTTCCTTCCCCCCCCCCCACCCCCCACCCCCCACACTTCATCCCTCCTTCCATCCCCTTGCCCTCAGGTTTTCTAGCAGCATCAGGGAAAAGAAAAAAAAAGGGTAAAGCCATATTGAAATATCCCTGCTTTCCGTCGACGATGAGAATTTGGCAACGACAGCGATAAAGGAACAGAATGGTGTCATTACAACGGCGGCGACATAAAATACTACAGCAAAATGGACAGGTTCAGCAACAGGAATGGGCAGCAGAAAGGATGACATGATTTAAAACTGCTACTACTTCTGCTGCTGCTGCTGTGAATAATAATAGTAATAATAATGATAATAATAATAATAATAATAATAATAATAATAATAATAATAATAATAATAATAATGATAATAATAACAATAATAATAATAATAATAATAATAATAATAATAATAATAATAATAACACAACAACAACAACAACAACAACAACAACAACAATAACATTAACAATAATAACAATAGGAATCATAATCATTATTATCATGATAATAAAAATGATGATAACAACAGTAACAATATGACGATGATGATGATGATGATGATGATGATGGTGGTGATGACAATGATGCTACTATTGCTGCTGACGTTACGCGTGCTGCTGCGCCCTCACCCAGATCAACCACTGTCGCTGCTGCTGCTGTAGCGACTTCTACTGTTACAGCTGTTTCTGAAACTACCACCACCACCACCACCACCACCACCACCACTAGTACCATCACTGCTACAATTACTTCTACCACCGCCACCAGTGCTACTACTAGCATTGCTACTGCTGCTGGTACTACTACTACCACTACTACTGCTGCTGCTGCCGCTATTACTTTTGCTACCAGCACCTCTATCACTACAAATGCTGCTCTCGCTGCTGATGCTGGCATTGCTACTAATCCTACTTCCAGCCGATTAGAGTCAGATTTGGTACACTCCCATCACATGGGTGACAAGTTGCTAAATATTGCTTAAAAAAAGACTCAGCCCCCCCCCCCCCCCCCCCCCCCCCCCCCCCACCTGTCTCCATCCACCTCTTCAGCTGCATCTGTTCTTCTTCTTCTTCTTCTTCTTTTTTTTCTTCTTCTTCTTCTTCTTCTTCTTCTTGTTTTCATTTATTTATTTCGTTTTACCTCTCTGTCTGTTTCTTTCCTAATGCATCTGCTAAGCTACGCATTCTTCATATTCATGCGTTCACGATTAGGAGCGTGCTACACTATGTGCATTTTGATTCACCGTGGTTTTTGTCTTCGTTTTAGTGGTTTATGAGTGCCTGTTCCGATATGAGTGTAGTTGTCACGTGTTATACCACTCCACGCGCTACCAGTGTTGACGCATGCAGCGGAGACCTAGCCATTCCATGCCAGACCCTCGTCTGCTTGTCTGTCTGTTTGTTTGTCGCTGACTTTGTCTCTGTTTCTGCCCATCTCTCTCTCTCTCTGTTTCTGTCTGTCTGTCTGTTTTCTGTCTCTGTCTCTGTTTTCGTCTCTGTCTGTGTTTGTCTGTCTGTCTCACTGACTCTGTCTGTCTGTCTGTCTCCCCACCCTCTCTCTCTCTCTGTATCTCTCTGTTCCTCACACACACACACACACACACACACACACACACACACACACACACACACACACACACACACACTGCTATATGCACATACACACTCCAATATTAATTTCGATTTTATCATCTCTCAGGAGACACGCTTGTGATTCATGTCTTACAGGCATCCCGTGGTCAAAACCACCGCTGATTGGGTGAATGGAACTACCACACACACACACACACACACACACACGCACACACACACACACACACACACACACACACACACACACACACACACACACACAAATGAAAAATGTCGAGTCTTATCGATCTAAGTCATTTTTTTTGGTCGTTGTTTTGATTGATTGCTTGATTGATTGTGAGTGACACTTTTGGACCAAAGGCGGGTAGGAAGCGATTTACTGCAGAGGGAACACATAAAAAGAAAAGGAAGAAAGACAAAAAAGGAAAGAAAGAAAGAAAGAGAGAAAGAGTGAAAAAAGAACGAAAGAAAGAAAGAGAGAGACAGAGAAAGAGTGAAAAAAGAAAGAAAGAAAGAAAGAGAGAGACAGAGAAAGAGTGAAAAAAGAAAGAAAGAAAGAAAGAACGAAAGAAAGAAAAAAGTGAAAGAAAGAAAGAAAAAGTGAAAGAAAGAAAGAAAGAAAAGAAAAGAAAAGAAAAAAAAACTGACCAGGGGTGGGAAGCAATTAAAGTTAACCACAGACAGTCTGGTGCGTGTTCGTCACTGCAGCTCGCAAAGCCTGCTGGGATAGGTCACGTGCCTGATTGATGGAAAGCCTCACGGGAAACCGTTTCCTTGCTATCTGAGAGAGAGAGAGAGAGAGAGAGAGAGAGAGAGAGAGAGAGAGAGAGAGAGAGAGAGAGAGAGAGATTACTGCCCACTTAAAACGAAAACAACTTGGCTGAGCCAAACTGAATGTTCTTCCAACTGTGGTGCTTCGTGGAAAAGTTGTTCATGTCCAGATCATAATGCACAGAACGGTGCCAAAACAGCCAGTCAGACCCAAGGCACTGGGAAGATCAGACCCTTAAACTCTAAATGCTACTGTCGTCAATAAAAGTACAACATGTTAAAGAACGTCACCTTTCTTTCACAGTATTCGGTGATCATTAAGATGGGTTTGAAAAGAAATTTGATATTCAGAGGCAAATGCTGAAAACGTTTGGAAAAACTGTATGCTTTTGACGGAACAAGCGGGAGCGAGAAATTAGAAGGTGGAGAAATCAGTATGTGAAATTTTATGACGCAAAAAAAAAAAAAAATTGACAACTAGAACCCATATTTGCTGACAGTGGAAGCAGTCAATGCATTGATCCAACAAATAAAAAAAAAGCGGGGGGAGTTCGGGAGGGGGGTGGGGGTGGGGTGGGGGTGGTGGGTATTTGGGGATGCAATCATCTTCAGCCAAGGTTGGCGGATCGTTGTAATTTACCTCTCCACCAGGGAAAGCGATAGAAGACGGACTGAGCGATTTTTCTTCCCATGTACTTAAAAAAATGCAATGTGGAAAATTCAAAATGTCGGCGTTTATTTAACTAGAAAGTTTTCGTATGCCTTGAAAAGAAATTACTTTATGAAAATCTTAATATCCCATGAAAATATATTACTTCGCGGAAGGTTTGATATACTATAAAAAAAATATTACATAATGAAAATTATATTGCTTGATACATGACGTCACTTTAGATCGGCTGACATAATTTGTTGACCACATATAACCTTTTTCATAAGCGAAAAGGACAGAATTTGATGTTTGAAAACAAAGTCGTTGGATTTAATATAAGGCTCTAGACATCAACACCAATACAGAAAAAAGGTGTGACTATAATTGCTTAATATTTCTGGACTTAGACAGCTCATTTACAAAGAACGATCCAAACAGTGGTGATGAAGTTTTTTTTAGAGGAGTACCCGCTATCTTTTGTACTGGGCATATTTTTTTTTAAACGACGACGTTCTCAGAACTATTAAAGCAGTATGTGGGTCACAATGGGAAAGATGCCGAACAATCAACTGGCATGTGAGTGACAATGAAAAAAAGCAGCTGTAGAACCCTCCAGCAGCCAGAGAGCATTATTATGGAAACGCTACAGAGCCATCAACATGCACGTGGGTCACGACGACATAGCTGTGGAACCACCACACAGCTGGTGAGTCAGTATGGAAAAAGAAAACTGTAGAACAATTAAACAGCGTGTGAGTCACCATGTAAAAGCTATAGGACTGTCAAGCAACACGTCAGTCACCATGTAAAATTGATAAAGTATCAGGCAGCATGCGAGTCGCCATGTAGAAGCTACAGGACTATCAAGCAACACGTGTGTTACCATGGAAAAGCTATAGAACTATGAAGTAGCATGCCAGTCACCATCGAAAAGCTATAGAACTATCAAGCAGCATGTGAGTCACCATAGCAAAGCTGCAGAACCATCAAACAGCATGTGAGTCACTATGAAAAAGCTGCAGAACCATCAAACAGCACGTGAGCCACCATGAAAAAGCTATAGAACTATCAAACAGCATGCCAGTCACCATAGCAAAGCTACAGAACTATCAAACAGCATATGAGTCACCATAGAAAAGCAATAGAACTATGAAGCAGCATGCCAGTCACCATAGAAAAGCAATATAACTATGAAGCAGCATGCCAGTCACCATGGAAAAGCTATAGAACTATGAGGCAGCATGCCAGTCACCATGACAAAGCTATAGAACTATGAAGCAGCATATGAGTCACCATGTAAAAAGCTATAGAACTATGAAGCAGCATGCCAGTCACCATGAAAAAGCTATAGAACTATGAAGCAGCATGCCAGTCACCATGACAAAGCTATAGAACTATGAAGCAGCATATGAGTCACCATGACAAAGCTATAGAACTATGAAGCAGCATGCCAGTCACCATGACAAAGCTATAGAACTACGAAGCAGCACGTGAGTCACAATGGAAAAGCTGCCGCATCCTCAACACACGTGAGTCACTATGGTAAAAACTGTCGGCTACATGTAAGAAAAGGACAGCTGAAGAGCATGGCGGTGTGACGCGTTTCAGCGGATTCCTCCGAACCACCCCTCAATGCGCAAGAGAGAGGACGGAGAGAGAAAAAAAAAAATAAAGGAGCACAAACAGCATCACTGAGTTGGCCAAGAGGAGGTCTGTCGCTAGTGATGAAACACTTACCCACAACCGTCACAAGGGCAGACAACTGGTGCAGTGTGTATTATTGCCGTGCACGTCAGGACCCTGTGACAGCCCAGGACCAGCGAGATATCTCCCTCTTCTTGTTCTTCTTGTTCTTCTTGTTCTTGTTCTTCTTCTTCTTCTTCTTCTTCTTCTGCGGTTGGTGTGACTTGAAAGGCGTCGACGTGAGAGGTCAACGTCGGGCGGCGCAGCAGCCAACCTCTCAGCCACTGTGGCGACCAGCGGGTCTAGCCTGTGTTGTTGAGGGACGACGGCTCCTGGAGATGTGGGGCAGTCGGCGACGAAAGAGCGCTGATAACCATAGCCTGGAAAACTCTGTTTATTTTGTTGTGTGTGTGTGTGTGTGTGTGTGTGTGTGTGTGTGTGTGTGTGTGTGTGTGTGTGTGTGTGTGTGTGTGGTCGGCATGGTGGGCATTCCATTCGGCCGAAAAATCGCCCTCTGGTCCGTAATTCGCGAGAACCATGGAAGGGAATCCTGCAGCGCTCAAGATACTTCAGTTCTGATCTCTGTTTCAGAAGGTCTCACGTTAGTCACAGGACCATTAATTGTTACCCGAGTGTGACAAAGACCGCCCTGTCGCTCTGAAGACAGAACTTTTTGTGGGAAGGGTTGGGGGTGGGGCGGGGAGGGGTGGGGTGGGGGGAGGGAGGACGGGCGAGGATTATCGACGCCCACGGTCAGCTGTGCAACAGCACAGAGTGGACACCAGTTCACACAGAACGAAGTGCTGGACACCAGTTCACACAGAACCAAGTGCTGGACACCAGTTC
>CM031623.1:20059203-20064203 GCA_018398815.1 Conus ventricosus
GAGAGAGAGAGAGAGAGAGAGAGAGGAGAGAGGGAGAGAGGAGGGAGAGAGGGAGAGAGAGAGGGAGGGAGAGACTCAAGACTCAAGACTCAAGATATTTTATTCATATTAGGCCTCAGCCCATCATGAAGGGGAATGTGAACATGAAACTGAGTAAAGATATACAACAGATTCAAAATACAAGTTAACGATGATATAAATGTATTCATGTCCCTTTCAAGAAGTCACGACATCTCTCATTTTAAATCCTTTATACAAAAACAAAGAAAGACTACGCACATCTTCAGGTTTGGTCGATGACATTAGCAAACTCAGTTTAAACAGTGACGGATGTCTATAGTATTTAGGCTTAATTAAAGTTTCTCGTATATGTTTAAGAGCTGGGCAACAGAGAACAAAATGCACCTCACTTTCTTCGCCTTCAGTACATAAGGGGCAAATTAAATCGTTGAACATAGACGTTTTGTATCGGAAGCGATGTAAAGCCAGCTCAGAAATCCCGAGCCTAAATCTAGTCGTAATATATTTTAAGTGCCTATCAATATCTAAATGTAAGTAAGGTTTTAAACTGTGGTCACTGCAAAAAGCTCTATACAAGCTGAATCTATCACTAGTTTGAATATGATCGGACCAAGTTTGCCACCTACAGTCAATCATCCTTTGCCTGAAACAACATATAAAATCATGAAATTTCCAACGCCTTGACTTGCCCAAACAAATCCAAATCCATATTTAAACAAACATAAGCGCACATTTGTTACCCAATTTTTCTTACCTTTTATATCAAGGTCAAATAACATATCATAAGCTTTGCGTGGAATCCTGTGATTCTCCATTTGTATCAGCTTAAGCCAGTAGCGAATACACTTAACAGCAGAATTTATATATATTGGATAGCGATTGGTTTCACCATAAACAAGGTCATTGGGTGTTCGCCTGTCTACTCCTAGAAATTTCTTCAACGCAAATAAATGGACTGATTCACAATGGACAACAGCATTGTCTAGGCCCCATAATTCAGAGCCATACTGCACAACTGGCTGTATCTGAGAATCAAACAATTTCATAAATAAATTAAAAGAGTTGTTATCTAACATGTATAACCTTTTCAGAACATAAATCAAAGCATTCTTAGCTCTGCTTGCAAGGTCTTTGCATGCAGCAGTGAAACTCAAGCGCGTAGAGAAAAAAATTCCTAAATATTTATACGCATTAAACACAGGCATTCTTTCACCGTTATACAACCATTTTTCTCTCACACTCAAATATCCACCCTTCCGAAATACTATGATATTGCTTTTAGTCATATTAACTTTAAGTTGAAGAGATGCAGCGGCATGTTGTAAGCGTTCAGTTGTGTTTGCAGACCTGTAACTGTCTCTGCCATCAAAACGACATCGTCAGCCAACAACAGAATAAATAATTCTAATGCATCTAGTGAAAATCGAGCGCCATGTCTTCCTTTATTAATTACTTCAACCGCCAGTTCGTTAATGAAAAGAGAAAGCAAAACAGAGCTGCAAGCATCTCTCTGCCTTAATCCTGATGTGCAGGCAATGTAATCAGTTAACATAGAACCACATCGAACTCTGGCTTTGACATCATTGTACATGCTTTTAATGCATCTGAATAATTTACCTTTAATGCCATTTTTTAGGAGAATTGGCCAAAGAATATTTCGATTTATCGTGTCAAAAGCTTTTTCGAAATCAATAAATGCAACATACAATTTTCGATTATAACAAAACTGTTTCTGTACGAGAGCTAGTAAAGAAAAACATATGGTCGACTGTAGAGTATCCTCTCTTAAATCCAGCTTGATAATCACCTGTGAGATTGTGTTCATCCACCCATTCTTGCAGTCTATTATTTATCACTATACCAAATAATTTACTACTAACATCGCTCAAGGAAATTCCCCTATAATTGTTAGGATCATTGATATCACCCTTCTTAAAAATAGGTTGAATAACAGATTCAAACCAGTTCTCAGGAAACACACCATTATCAAATAGCTTATTAAACAATTTCAGAAGGAAGTATACAACTTGATCATTCGAATTCTTAAAAAGCTCGGCAATAATGCCATCGGGACCAGCTGCTTTATGGTTTTTTAGTTTTCTAAGTGCTAGCAATATTTCATCTCTAGAGATCGGACGATTCATATAGCCTTCCATTTCAACTTCAGCTGAATACTCATTTACTGTGTTGTCAGCATCCGTCTCCAGCAAGGCTTTAAAGTGTTGAAACCAGGAATCGACTGATATATTATTTCTAGGCTGTTTTCTTTTGAAGGACGCGTTATGAACAACGTCCCAAAATTCTTTTTGGTTTCCCACTGTCATTACCAGTTTATCTAGTAAAGCTTTGCTGAATTGTTTCCTCTTCCGCTTTAGTAAATTTGTATATTCACGTCTGGCAATTACATATTCATTTCTCATTTCGATTATTGTTTCTGTTTTCTTTTCTAATTTTACTGAACGACGAAATATCTGTAACAATCTTCTAGTGTTTTTTTTTTTTTTTTTTTACAAAGTTTACATTCCATATCAAACCATTTACATGAACTTCCATTGTTATTAAATGATATACATGTTTTCATGGATCCAGCACTTTCTCTTATACAATCATTAAAAACTTTAAGAGCATTATTTACGTTAACATCAATCAAATCAATTGCAAGATCAATTTTTGTGTGCGTTTCTTCACTGCACAAAATACTGGTATATGTAGCTGCACACTTCTCGTCCCATATAAGTTTGTGTATGACAAAATTCTCTTTTTGCATACACATATCAAGTGAACATTCCTTGGCAAGAACAACACATGCTGTTACTGGTAAATGGTCGGAATCAATACGGTCAGCTATAGATAATTCACAAGAATCAAACAGAATCATAAAAAGTTCACGTGAGAGTACGAAATAGTCTGTGACACTGCTTCCAGAGTCAGATATAAATGTGTAGCAACCTTCATAGTCGCCTTTGCACATGCCATTTAAAATACACAAATCTAACGCAGTGCACATGTTCAATAATAATTTACCATAGCTGTTCAAAGTACAGTCATTTGAATGTCGAACCATATTATAGGACAAATTACTGAACTGTGGATCAAACGTATTTTGTACAATATAATCTAGAGAAACATCAGCTGTTCTGCTATTCAAATCTCCATTTAAAATAACATACACATCATTCTGCAAGAGAAAATCGGTTTAAACATTCTGCAAGCATACTAATTCCATTGTCAATATCAAAATAAGTGTAAAATGGAGATCCTTCTGGTGGTATATATGTACAAACATACAGAATATCTTTACCTAATCCAAATAACTCTTTACTGATCACAAACATGCAACAATTAACATGATCCATATCAATACTTTTAACGTACGGGAAAAGATCATTCCTTACTAAACAAACAAGTCCTCCGATCGTCTACCCTGTTTAGTAAATTTAACGGCAGGTTTACAAAATAGTCTGTACCTGTGAATAAGTCCAACTGACAGTCCTCAATGAACGTCTCAACTAAACAAACAAAATCGAACTGACAAACATAAGAAATGAAACCAGAGTCAAATATTTTTGATAGCAATCCGTTTACGTTCCACAACAAAAAAGAAACACGTTTTGGTTTTGCGCTCGGTGTGTGTTGCACGTGCTCACTCACGCTGTCACGACACGGCACGGCCTTGCTGACCTGATTAACATAACAGAGTTCAGGCGTGTCACTGACATGACGAACAGGTAAGCGTACAGACGGTGTTGGGTTACATTTGTTACCTCTCGTGTTCCTATCAATGGGAGAATTAAGTCCAGAACATGGCCGGCCAGAATCCTATCTGGATTCACGAAAACTGTCCCCCTCGCCAAGGAAGTACTTCTGACCATCAATGAGTAGGTGGTCAAACACCATCGTGGCCCTCTTCCCATCATTTCTGGCTTTTTTCAGGTGGGGAGACAGTTTGCGTCTTATCTCCCTCACTCGGAAGGAGAAGTCTTCTCCTACAAAGATTCTGGTACCCTGCAATTTCTTTTTCACACTGAGAATTTGTACTTTGTCTTTATAAAAAGTGCATCTTGCGATCATCGGGGAATCTGGTTTGTTGTTCAAACGATGGACCCTGTCAAATTGGATGTCACCGCTTATATCCAGCTTATTAGCAATGACGTCATGTAATTTGGTTGCACATTGTTCATTGGATTCGTTTTGCTCTCTGTCTATTCCATAAAATATTAGATTATTCCTTTTGGATCTGCCCTCAAGGTCGTCAGTCTTTCTTTCTAACTGATCGACTCGAGAGAGCAGATCAGAGTTTTTCTGTAACAAAGTTTGATTTTCTTTTTTCAAATCATCCACCTTTTTTTTCAAGTCCAACATGTCCTTCTGTAACCCAACATACTGTTCTCTCAGTCCTTTCACACATCGTTCCACTTCATCGAGCTTACTGTTTGTTGTGGCATTCTGAACTTTCATGGACTGCAGTATCTCCACAACATCAGCAAGGGTAGGCTGCCGGGACGGTGAAGGTGATGACTGTCTGCTGCCCTGGGATGCCGCGGTCCTGTCCTGGCTCGTCCGTCCACTGCTGCCCAGTCTTGGCTGCCTCAGGCTGTCCTTGGGTCCGGGGTTCTGCTCCACGTCTCCGCACCTCATCAGCAGACCGCCCCAGAACAACAGGGTGAGGAGCAGGCCAAGGGTGACACCGTCCAACCTGTTCCGCGGTGTCAACATGGCGATGCGCGCGGCTTTCTTCTCCCTGGCCCTCTTCATCATGAACGACATGAAAACTGGCAAAAAGCAGCCGCATGTCGCTCGAAAAGCGAGTGGAGTGGATGGCATGACTCAGGATGAATCAGCTGGCAGAAAATGGCGACCCTGACTGGCTTCTGTTTTCGTCAAGATGCAAGAATCGGCGGAGCGTTGAAACATGCGACTTCTGCGCATCAGTGTCAGGTCACGCCCCCCGAGGGAGGGAGAGAGAGAGAGCGAGAGAG
>CM031623.1:20071703-20081703 GCA_018398815.1 Conus ventricosus
CACATAGGTACAGGGACACATCAGTATGGGGACACATAGGAACAGGGACACATCAGTATGGGGACACAGGTACAGGGCCCACATCAGTGTGTGGACACATAAAGTCAAAGACACAGGAGTGTGGGGACACATAAGCTAAAGGACACATGACTGTAAGGACACTTAAGCTAAACGACACATCAGTGTGGGAACACATACGCTCAAGAACACATCAGTGTGGGGATACATAGACAGAGGGACACATCAGTGTGCAGATGAATTATTACAAGGACACATTCGTGCAGGGAAACAACAGCATTATGTTCAGAGAGAGAGAGAGAGAGAGATAGAGAGAGAGAGAGAGAGAGAGAGAGAGAGAGACGAGAGAGAGAGAGAGAGAGAGAGAGAGAGAGAGAGAGAGAGAGAGAGAGAGAGAGAGAGAGAGAGAGAGAGAGGGGGTAGATCAATTCATGGCCATATCAATGTAGGGACACGTCACATCAGGAACACATCAGTATGGGGAGAAATCAGTACAGGATCACATCAGTACGGGGAGAAATCAGTACAGGAACACATCAGTATGGGGAGAAATCAGTACAGGAACACATCAGTACGGGGAGAAATCAGTACAGGAACACATCAGTATGGGGAGAAATCCATACAGGAACACATCAGTATGGGGAGAAATCAGTACAGGAACACATCAGTACGGGGAGAAATCAGTACAGGAACACATCAGTATGGGGAGAAATCAGTACAGGAACACATCAGTATGGGGAGAAATCAGTACAGGAACACATCAGTATGGGGAGAAATCAGCACAAGGAACACATCAGTATGGGGAGAAATCAGTACAGGAACACATCAGTATGGGGAGAAATCAGTACAGGAACACATCAGTATGGGGAGAAATCAGTACAGGAACACATCAGTATGGGGAGAAATCAGTACAGGAACACATCAGTATGGGGAGAAATCAGTACAGGAACACATCAGTATGGGGAGAAATCAGTACAGGAACACATCAGTATGGGGAGAAATCAGTACAGGAACACATCAGTATGAGGAGAAATCAGTACAGGAACACATCAAAACGGGGGACAAAGTATAGGGACTCATCAGTAAGGAGACACATCATCTGCCCCGCCCGGAGCCAAGCCTAAGACTCCTGCCACGAAAACTACGGATTTCGGTGTAGGACAGCATGCTCTTCAGGGCTTCTGGCCGGCCGGACGTTAAACGCATCTCTGCATACTACTGGGAAAAAAAAACCACGTTAACGATGCATTGCCGTACAGGCAATGAGGCCTTGGAGGCATATCTGTGTGTAGTACGAGGATACACCTTGTTCCGGTCATCAACCTGATTTTCCGAATAGGGACATCGTTGAGTTCTTCTCGGAACGATTTGTCCCTTGCTCCCTCCCCTTCCCCCCCGCCCCCTCCCCCCTCCCCTCCTACATACTGACTCTATATTGATGGGTCTCTATATTGATAGATCCTCACACTGATGTGTCACAGTACCCCTGAAATGCCAGTCAACTACTTTTTTTGTTTATGAGATTTTTTTTTCCCCCAATATCACAACCACCCCTCCTCCCCCCCCCCTCCTCTCCCCCCCCCCTCCCCCCCCCCCCCCCCCCCCCCCCCCAGCGCTTTTGAGATGTCTTTGAAGTCACGGAAAGACAAATAAATTTCGCCGGTGACGCTCTGGGCACACTAGCGTGTCAATGTGTCATTAATGGTGGCACGTAAACCTCCTTCAAACATACGCTCCATCCCCATCCACCCCGCCCCCCCCCCCCCCATCCCCTCCCTCTTCCTCTTCTCCTTTCGGCCCTAGTCCTATCTCCCAAATCTTGTCCCTGTTAATAACGGCTGATGCTGACGTGCTGATTTGACCGGCCCACCCCTATCTGCACCATCTGCTTCCTTTCAACAGTTGACGTCGTCCGCGTGCAAGGCTGGAGCTGGATGGGTGTTGTTCACTGGCAGCGACCTGCCGACCAACTTCAGGGCTATAAGAAGGGGCGTCGGGGGGCTCCACACACTGTCTGGGCTTCTTCTTCTGGCTGGGAAACACGAGGTACAGTAGTCTGGCTATGTTTTTTTTTTGGCTCTGTTTTTTTTTCTTCCTTTTTGTGCTTTTTCCCATCACACACACACACACACATATATATATATATATACATACAAAAAACTAATAAATTCCAAGGATAAGTACCGAGCACCGTTCCAGCAACTTACAGAGCAGGTTGGTGTTGCAATGACTGCAAGAAATATTGAATTATAAACAAAGCTTGCTCTTATGTCTTAGATTGAAGAAATAGGAGGAGATACGCATTCATATCTGCAGTGGTAGCTGATTCTGCCTAACTAACAGTATGTGCTTGTGTGGGTGAATGGGGAAAAATAAAATAAATGCTTCTCAAAATGAGCCTTCAGCAAGTTTATATTCTCCAAGGGGGAGACATCCTCCAATAGGGAGGGAAACTCACTAACATAATACTCCTGGTCATATACCGATATTTGGAAACTTGGTTGTTTCTCCTCAGTGACCGCGGAAAGTGGTAATTTGACTCCTCTGCCTTTTCAGTTTTAAGAAAAATACAATCCCAGAAAAGGCTGGTGTGCAATACCGTAGTATGTTTGTTGAGTTTTCAAAAAACCAACCAAAGGTGCCATCTTAGAAGCAAAAGAAAATCATGAAAGAGCAAAACAAGCTACATTTTCTTGTGAAAAGTAGAAAATATAAAAAGATATCCTCTAAGACACAAGTGCTGAGGGCCAGTTCCTGGAATGAATCCGCAAGGGACTAAAATACAACAAACTAATAAATTCCAAGGATAAGTACCGAGCACCGTTCCAGCAACTTACAGAGCACTCAAGCACATACTGTTAGTTGGGCAGAATCATCTACCACTGCAGATATGAATGCGTATCTCCCCCTATTTCTTCAATCTAAGACATAAGAGCAAGCTTTGTTTATAATTCAATATTTCTTGCAGTCATTGCAACACCAAGCTGCTCTGTGTGCTTAAAGGTGTTGTGTGTGTGTGTGTGTGTGTGTGTGTGTGTGTGTGTGTGTGTGTGTGTGTGTGTGTGTGTGTGTGTGTGTGTGTGTGTGTGTGCACGTTTAAGCACGTCATCGTCCGTTTAAGTATATGTTTTCATACGCCATTTCCTATATGTATTTATTTGTTTTTCTTTCTATGTCACAACTCCTGAAGACGGTCTATCACCGAAACGTTGTCGATATTTCTTCTGTTTTCTCTTTTAAAAAAAGTCTTCTGAAAATCCTCAAAGACATTTTATTATGCACAAAAACGTTCTGTTCAAATACTGAATCGCATCCGAAATGAATGTATATACAGTCTCATATCAATGTATTGATATCAGTATGAAAAACGGGATTACCTTTCAAGAGAATCTGAACTTTAAATAATTATAATCCTGAGAGAGGTGTAGAGCAGTGTTAGCACGGACATACCTTGCAATTGAATACAGGGCATAATGATGGTGTTCAGCTATTTCCCTTTCACGACTGCAGGTACAACCTGGGCCAGTCACAAAGTGACCATTGAATATACTGTTCTTTTAAGTCATCCGACCTTAAGGCGAAGACGACAATGAATTCATATGTCGTTTCTCTCACCGCAGTGAAAATATACAGGTACAAAACGATCACGAGCAGAGAAGTCATCTTTTAATGCATAGGTAATTACAAGTTTTAATCTGATCCGGCAGAGTTCCAATGTTCTGTGGTAGCAGGAATCAACTGTGTTAGGTATAATTATTTCAGCTTTGCTTCCTGGACTATGCGCTGCGAAGGTCAAAGTCTGTGACAGGCAGCGATTTCTTTCTGAAAGTGGTTTACGAATAAGATCTGCCAAACATTCAGGACAGATCATTACTCGTTCTGAAATAAAGTAAAAGTTCATTTCTGCCTCTTCTAACTTTAAGTATGCATGCAAGGCTAGATTCTCCATACAGGTCTTAGAGACTCGCTCTATGAGCAGCTCAAACAAAGATGCATGTCTTCTAAAGTATTTGACGGAGTATCAGAACAACTATCTCATGCAATATAGGCTTATCAAAATGATGTAATATAAAACAATTTAGTTTCCAACTCGTTTCTATTAAGTTTATAGTTATAACTTGTCAAACAAGTAAGCGATATATGGTTACTGTATTGATAACACTTTTACAGTTGCTTTGGAGTATAACAACAAGGTGCTTACGTTTCTCTGTGTCAAGATGTAAGACAATGAATAGAACCAAATACAAGAGGCAAAACCGGGTCCATTGTTCTGTTTGAAGTTTGGCAGCTACGTCTTGCCATTATAAATATAATTTCCCACGTTTTGCTTGAGATTTACTTTATATAGATCTGTGTGACGTATTTCTGCGTGAGTAATAGAATTGTTCAGTGCTGACGACACACTTGTATTATCTGCAAATGACTTAATGGTGTCTACTATATAATTCATACATGAAATAAATAACATTGGAAATAACACTGAACCTTGGTGGACACCTGCAGGAATTCTCTCGTGATCGGATTAATCACCATTAATAACTATAGCCTGATTGTGGTTTGAAAAGTAATTAGAAGAAAACCATTCCAGAACCCTCTCGAATTTCAGTCACTTCCATTTTGTGAAGAAATCCTTTGTGCCAAAGACTATCAAACGCTTTGGATATATCAAAGTATACCTCTTGTGATGTGATGCCATTATCAAAGAAAGAGCGTAAATGATTATAAACACGTACTAACTGGTTTTATCGTGGAGTCTTCGGGCATAAATCCAGATTGGCAGGAATATCACACACACACACACACACACACACACACACACACACACACACACACTCACACACACACACACAGACACAGACACACACACACACACACACACACACACACACACACACACACACACAGAGACAGACAGACAGACAGACAGACAGACACACACACACACACACACACACACACACACACACACACACACACACACGCACGCACGCACGCACGCACGCACGCACGCACGCACGCACGCACGCACGCACGCACGCACGCAACACACACACACACACACACACACACACGCACACACACGCGCGCACGCGCGCATCGTCATCATCCTATTTGGAAAGGGCACAAATTTCCAACAGTCGTACTGTTAACAGAAAACGAAACATTAACAATACAAAACAAAACACAAGGAAAAAGAACCCACCTCCAACCACAAAACGTTCAGAAACGGACCCCCTTTGCTGTGTGACAGAGTTTGCCCTGATGCACACAACCATGAGGCCTTCCTGTCTTCTGCTCCTGCTCCTGCTCCTCCTCTTCCTCCACACGTGTGACGCCGCTGAGTACAAGTGCCTTGAGGACCGCACGAAGGACACGCAGAAAGCGTTATCCTCGCTGATACGTCAGCTGACCCTGCAACAGCTGTATGTGGAGGAGATGACCAGGTCCACCTTCGATTCTGGCCTGAAACAGGTGGACCTTTTGAGAGAGAGAGAGAGAGAGAGAGAAGAGAGAGAGAGAGAGAGAGAGAGAGAGAGAAAGAGAGAGAGAGATTAAAAAGGTGCTTCAAACGCTTCTTTTCATTGACATTAGCCGCATACAAGTATCAAAAGTGATGTAATTATTCTGATACATCCCCACCAATCCAGCTAAAAAAACCCACCACCCCATGTAGTAAAAATTGGACGAACTGAACAGCAAAATTAAGCGTGGTTTAAATTTGTCAGTAATAAAACTTTGAAATGGGGGGAAGAAAACAACAACACTTGTACAGAAATCTAGCTACATATATTTTCATAAGAAAAACGGTAGAGGCAGTTTGTCTTTTTGGCCTCACGTGTAAACAAATAACGGGAAAATGAACGGCAAAAAAAAATGTTGGGGAAGACAGGGAGGAGAGGAGGGTACTGTGAAGATTTGAGTACTAAAAATAAAAAACCATTCAAAACTGCTAAGGGATGACACAGTTGCCTATATGGTAGGACTGTGACAGGATTTTTCTTTGAAAGGGGAGGGAGAGGAAGGGAGCGGATGGCGCTGGGAGATTGGAGGGGGAGGGGGTGATGAAGGGCATAGTAATATTTTACGTAATATTTACAGCTTCTTCTGTGTCTAGAAAAAAAACATCTATTTCCCTGAGACTTGTTCAGCCAACGCCGGCCTAAACAAGGAGAGGACCACTGGTTCTCCTTGTCTTACCTGCAGTCAAATGATGGGCCTTTTGTCCAATGTTCAAGTGTTAGCACGTTCAAAAGTTTGATAATCGACTTACCTTGATGTCAGACATGCGATGCCAAAGCTTTAGATAAAATCCGTCTCGCACCCACTCCGAATTTCTTTTATTTTGGACAACACGACAATTGTTTCAAGCATTCGTACAATTTTTGTAAATGTCTACTGTTACAGTAACAAATAAATCAATGAGGCAAAATTATCTTTTAACATAGAGGGTGAAATAAACTGATAACTAATTACAGTTTCTGGGAAAGTGTCAACCTTGTAATACAAGTAACTATTGTAAAAGCGCGTTAAATATTCATAGACATTACTTTTTAGTGACATATACGGGTTGGCTCAAAACTTTTCTTACCAACTGTTGTTCAGCTTAGTGTGGTTCCGCTAACACATGTAAATGATGAGAAAATGCTAATGTCAAAATTGACCGTGCATGCATACACATACACACACGCGCGCGCGCGCAGACAGAGAGAGAGAGAGAGAGAGAGAGAGAGAGAGAGAGAGAGAGAGAGAGAGAGAGAGAGAGAGAGAGAGAGATTACACAGAGTCACTTTATTAGACAGTGAAGGGGTATTTCCTTTCTTTAATCTGTTTCTTTTATATCCTGCTCAAGATCACCCCCCTCCCCTTTCCAATCTGATGATTGGTTAAGATGCCATTGGCATCCCTAAATAGCCACCACCCTCAAGTCAGAAGACTGATGTTAGGATACAATTGCTGAGAGTCGAAGAGTCGGTTCACGTTTCCAGAAAGCAATGTATTCTTTTGAAAAGAGTTGCATATTTCACCAGACTAGAAACATCCCTAAAAGCACATCTGGACATTTCTTTCTGTACAGACATTTATATAACAGACGGGTGCAAAAGGCAAGTCATGTAAGACACGGACTAAATCCAGGAAACTGGACCGAATCTAGCATCATTCTACTATTTAAGGAAGATGCAGTGAATGATCAAGGCAAACACAGAGGGATTTCAAGAGGCAAATTCTACAGTACTGTTTTTAAAGACAGATTACAGAAATGGGTCGAGGAAAATAACATCAATGGTGAATATCAAGTTGACTTCAAAAAGAATGATTCTACTGTCGAATGCAACATGTTTACCCTTTCAGTTGTAATTCAAAAGCAGTTTGCATATAATTGTAAGTCATATGTAGTTTTATTGATTTTGAGAAAGCTTTCGATTTGATTTCTAGGAAAATTATCTGGTATCAGTGGCGAATTATACCACTGCATTAAAAGTATGACTATCATGTGTACACAGGGTGTGAAACAAAGAGATGCCTGTGGTCCTGTTCTTTTCTCTTCATCTATAAATAAAAATGCTTTAGAAATAATCGAAAGTCAAAGGTATGGTACAACCGTTTCTTCCGATTTTATTGAACTATTTATTTTGTCACGAGCTGGTGACATTGTTTTACTGTCTGAAACTTCAGCTGGCCTATAAACCCAGCTAAATAATCTTTACCAGATTGCTTCTAGACTTCAGCTGTGGGTGAAAATGAAGAAAAGCAACATTGTGGTTTTCAGAAAAGGCGGTTATTTGGCAGCAAGAGAAATATGGTTTTCAATGGACAAATAATGGGTGTTGTGAGCTGTTACAAATACCTTGGCACATATTTTTCAACACACTTCAGTTTTACAATTTCTTGCCAGTATCTAACAAACAGAGCAAAAAATGGCTATCTGTGTATATTGCAAAAAGTATATTATATTATATCGAATAACAATTCCTCAGCAGTGTTTCTAAAACTGTTTGATGCTCAGGTTCAACCTGTTGCTCAATATGGTGCTGAGATTTGGGATTAAGATAAATCTGGTATTCATATCGAAACAGTCAATTGGTTTGCACGTAAGAAATTTCTGGATGTTCACATGAAGACAGCAAATGAACGTGTTTATGGGGGACAGCCCGTTCTTCTGTCTATATCAAATATCTGTGTTGTGTTTTAGAAACTAGCCAGCAGAAAATGTTACGAATGGATTTTGAAAGATTACCACATAAAGCAAATAACAAGCTGTTAGAATTAGAATCACGTGGTAAAAGGTAATAGGTTTTAGGTATTTCGGAGTTCTTATTTCACATTGGATTTGGGTTTGTCTCGATAAATCAAGGCGTTGAAAATGTAAATATCTTTAGGAAACAGTCACGCTAAAGACTGATAGATGATCAATTGCAAAACTGGCTCGAAAACGGTGAGAGCAGTGAACAGCACTCATTTTACAGGACTGGTAAAACATCTAATAGTTGTGGGAAAATATCTTTCACATAATATTAAGAACCATATTCAAAGTTATCTGAAAAGATTCAGATTAGGAACCACAGACATCAGAGTGCATCAGCACTGGCATGTAACGACTAAAAACATTAATATGCCGTGTCTTTTATGCAAAGAGACAAAAGAGACAAATGAAGATGAACTGTACTTTTTACTTTGTTGTTCTGCACTTTTGGATTGATGGCGTGAATATAATCCTCGGAAATTGTGTGACGACCCTTGTTCATTTCAAGCTGGTTTGCTTATGGCAATTCAAAATGAAGGATTTAAAAAAGAAAACATACGCATATACTTATACAAGGCATTCAAGACGCTTACAGTTATGTTCAGTTGAATGAATGCGTCTGTTATGGTCACTGTACACATTCAGAATACTTATCTGTCAGCTACTTGTCAAACGATGTCATGCTGTCTTGGTGCATGAACGGTTATTCCTATACTGTACTCTCACCAGAAGGTGTCCACGCGTTACACTAACTAATTTTTCTTTTCGCTAAAAAAAGTCATGTGAGACAGTCTGCTACACAATCATTAATGCGTGTTCATCTCCATGACAACACTCCCAGCTTCATTTCCTGTGCTACATGTCAGTTGGCATGGTTCCTAAAAATGATCGGTTTTAATAAAGACATTTGCTTCAGAAATTTGAAAACTTATTGATAAGGCTCCGCCGAAAATGTAGACCAACGAATCACAGACAAGACACGAGGCGTTTCGACCTCTCAGGTCTTCTTCAGGCAAGATACGCAACACTGAGGACAACGAAAATGAACGAGCAGTCACTTTTCATCTATTTCGGCGCGCAAGATGGGATGGTTGTTGAATCAGGTTAAGGAAATAAGATCTACGGATCTCATTTTCTAGACGGCAGAGCGGCATAGTACTCTTTATTATTATGGGAGCCGGAATAGCTCAGTTGGTAGAGCGCCGGACTCGTAATCTTGGTGATCCTGGGGTTGCGGGTTCGAAACTCCGCCGGGGCGTTTCGGTACAGGGGGATTTTTCCCTCGGAGTTAACATTGGTTCTGACTCCATTTCCCATACAGTCCTTCGAATGAGACTATAAACCGAGGTTCCGTGTGTGAACGCACGCATAACATCTTGCACACACGTAAAATCCCATCACCAACTTTCGGAAGAGGTAGGCCAGTTTGGCCGTTGGTATGGATGACACGTTACACATAGCATGCATCCTGCGTGAGAAATGGAAAGAATGAAGGAAGTAAGGAAAAAGAATGATCGATATTGAACGATACTGACTGGATGACACGGGAAACGACTGAATGAAGCGCCAGCTGGCAGCTCTTCAGTCGGCACTACCCAGGTAGGCAGCCGGTTGTGTAAACGAGTGTTGATTGTAAAGCGCTTAGAGCTTGGCCTCTAGCCGAGAATAGGCGCTATATAAGTATTCATTATTATTATTATTATTATTATTATTATTATTATTATTTGCAAAATTGAGAAG
>CM031623.1:20086703-20101703 GCA_018398815.1 Conus ventricosus
CAAATGTAATTGAAACCGGTTCCGTTGTTTTGGCCTAATCGTGCTAATGGATCCTGGATCCCGATCTTCCATCAAACTCCCGAAAAAGTAATAAATAAATCAATCAATTAATCAAATGATGGCGAAAATGGCGCTTTACACCTCTACATCTGTTCCATCAATGTGTCAGTCAAGTGTCTTGAGCATTGGCCTTTCCCTGTAAGGCCTGGGTACAATCCTTGGTAACCACCTCTTTGATATAACTGATTCCATCTCTAGGACTAAGGCTTGGGTACAATTCTTGGTAACCACCTCTTTGATATAACTGATTCCATCTCTAGGACTAAGGCTTGGGTACAATTCTTGGTAACCACCTCTTTGATATAACTGATTCCATCTCTAGGACTAAGGCTTGGGTACAATTCTTGGTAACCACCTCTTTGATATAACTGATTCCATCTCTAGGACTAAGGCTTGGGTACAATTCTTGGTAACCACCTCTTTGATATAACTGATTCCATCTCTAGGACTAAGGCTTGGGTACAATTCTTGGTAACCACCTCTTTGATATAACTGATTCCATCTCTAGGACTAAGGCTTGGGTACAATTCTTGGTAACCACCTCTTTGATATAACTGATTCCATCTCCAGGAACAAATCCGCTTCACGTCGTACACGGGCAACAAGAACATCAATGAAAACCTCTCCTACCTGCCGACCACCATCATCAACATCACCGAAGACAACCTGCCGGTGTTCAGTCAGTGGAACTACCGCATCCTCTGCCACCCCATTGAAGGGGACCTGCTGGACCTGTCGCACCTGAAGCCTGTGGACAACCTCGCCATCCGCCTGTCCAGGGGGAGGACTTACTCTGAATACCTGGATTCCCGTGCAGTGCGCTTCCGTGTGGAGTCCCCTGATGACACGGCGAGGTAAGGGACTGGCTGGATGCAGCGGGTGTGTTGTGTTCAGTCCTGTTGTGATTCATGCTGTGTTGGTGTGGTGTGGTGTAGTGTGGTGTTGTGTGGTGTGGTGTGGTGTGGTGTGGTGTGGTGTAGAGTGGTGTGGTGTGTGTGGTGTGGTGTGATGTGGTGTGATGTGGTGTGTGTGGTGTGGTGTGGTGTGGTGTGGGGCGTTGGTTGCTGTAGGGTGTGCTCTGATGTGATAGGGAGTGGTGATAAGTGCGATACTGCATCTTACAGCACCACGCATAAACAGTTTTCTCTTCTTTCTTCTTTTTCTCCTTTGACTCCATTGGGCGCGGCGCCACACTGAACAGCTGTTCATTAGGATCTTCAGTGCTGTCAGTTGTCCCCTGACTCCATTGGGGGCGGCTTCACACTGAACAGCTGTTCATTAGGATCTTCAGTGCTGTCAGTTGTCCCTTGACTCCATTGGGCGCGGCGTCACACTGAACAGCTGTTCATTAGGATCTTCAGTGCTGTCAGTTGTCCCTTGACTCCATTGGGGGCGGCGTCACACTGAACAGCTGTTCATTAGGATCTCCAGTGCTGTCAGTTGTCCCTTGACTCCATTGGGGGCGGCGTCACACTGAACAGCTGTTCATTGGGATCTCCAGTGCTGTCAGTTGTCCCTTGACTCCATTGGGGGCGGCGTCACACTGAACAGCTGTTCATTGGGATCTCCAGTGCTGTCAGTTGTCCCTTGACTCCATTGGGGGCGGCGTCACACTGAACAGCTGTTCATTGGGATCTCCAGTGCTGTCAGTTGTCCCTTGACTCCATTGGGGGCGGCGTCACACTGAACAGCTGTTCATTGGGATCTCCAGTGCTGTCAGTTGTCCCTTGACTCCATTGGGGGCGGCGTCACACTGAACAGCTATTCATTAGGATCTCCAGTGCTGTCAGTTGTTTGCCAGGGCATGGGTCACTGCGAATACTTTCTCTGTCCATTCAACAATGTTGTCATTCCATCGTGTGTTTTTTTCTGTCTTCCCCTCGTCTCCCTCCTTCAACAGCTTCCTGAAGAATTGTTTCAGTAAGGCCATTGGATGCTTTTAATTGCATAGTGGTACTAGTGTCAACGTAGTATTCTTTTCTCGACGAATGTCAGTAAATCTTCGAATGGTCCTACGTTGCTTCCTGACGGTTTGACACACATGTAGATCGGCAATGTGATCACAATGAGTAATGTTGACTATCTTGCGGTAATGTCTCATGTCCATGGCTTGCATTCTTCTTTCCAGATCCGCTGAGAGGGTCCATGTCTTGCATGCCTACAGGAAGATGGACTATGCAAGTGCACTCCAGAATCTAATCTTGTGTTTCATAAAGATGTTCTTGTCCTTCCATACAGGATTTAGTCTGGGCAGTGCCATGGCTGTCTTTGTTGCCCTTGAGATGATTTCTCGTGTGGATCCTTCACTAGTAAGGACGGTTCCCAGGTTTGAACAGAGTCTAGCTTCTGACCGTGGACAGTAACATCAGAATCAAGGATGGTGTTATGGCTGGCCATCAACCTGGGTCTTCACGGTGCTGATTTCCATGCCATATCTTGATGATGTTTCATCCAGTCGTTCCACAGGCTTGGCGACTTCTTGTTCACTACCTGCCATCGATGTCATCTGCAAATCCCCAAGGTTTTTGATGGCTCTTCCTCCAATACTGTGCAGTGCGCCATAGCCCGGTGTAGAGAGCTGTTCTATACTGTGCAGTGTGCCATAGCCCGGTGTAGAGAGCTGTTCTATACTGTGCAGTGCGCCATAGCCCGGTGTAGAGAGCTGTTCTATACTGTGCAGTGCGCCATAGCCCGGTGTAGAGAGCTGTTCTGTACTGTGCAGTGCGCCATAGCCCGGTATAGAGAGCTGTTCTATACTGTGCAGTGCGCCATAGCCTGGTATAGAGAGCTGTTCTATACTGTGCAGTGCGCCATAACCCGGTATAGAGAGCTGTTCCATACAGTGCAGTGCGCCATAGCCCGGTGTAGAGAGCTGTTCTATACTGTGCAGTGCGCCATAGCCCGGTGTAGAGAGCTGTTCTATACTGTGTAGTGTGCCATAGCCCGGTGTAGAGAGCTGTTCTATACTGAGCAGTGCGCCATAGCCCGGTGTAGAGAGCTGTTCTATACTGTGCAGTGCGCCATAGCATGGTGTAGAGAGCTGTTCTATACTGTGCAGTGCGCCATATCCCGGTGTAGAGAGCTGTTCTATACTGTGCAGTGCGCCATAGCCCGGTGTAGAGAGCTGTTCTATACTGTGCAGTGCGCCATAGCCCGGTGTAGAGAGCTGTTCTATACTGAGCAGTGCGCCATAGCCCAGTGTAGAGAGCTGTTCCATACTGTGCAGTGCGCCATAGCCCGGTGTAGAGAGCTATTCTATACTGTGTAGTGTGCCATAGCCCGGTGTAGAGAGCTGTTCCATACTGTGCAGTGCGCCATAGCCCGGTGTAGAGAGCTGTTCTATACTGTGCAGTGCGCCATAGCCCGGTGTAGAGAGCTGTTCTATACTGAGCAGTGTGCCATAGCCCGGTGTAGAGAGCTGTTCCATACTGTGCAGTGCGCCATAGCTCGGTGTAGAGAGCTATTCTATACTGTGCAGTGCGCCATAGACCGGTATAGAGAGCTGTTCTATACTGTGCAGTGCGCCATAGCCCGGTGTAGAGAGCTGTTCTATACTGTGTAGTGTGCCATAGCCCGGTGTAGAGAGCTGTTCTATACTGTGCAGTGAGCCATAGCCCGGTGTAGAGAGCTGTTCTAAACTGTGCAGTGCGCCATAGCCCGGTGTAGAGAGCTGTTCTATACTGTGCAGTGCGGCATAGCCCGGTGTAGAGAGCTGTTCTATACTGTGCAGTGCGCCATAGCCCGGTGTAGAGAACTGTTCTATACTGTGCAGTGCGCCATATCCGGTGTAGAGAGCTGTTCTATACTGAGCAGTGCGCCATAGTCCGGTGTAGAGAGCTGTTCTATACTGTGCAGTGCGCCATATCCCGGTGTAGAGAGCTGTTCTATACTGTGCAGTGCGCCATAGCCCGGTATAGAGAGCTGTTCTATACTGTGCAGTGCGCCATAGCCCAGTGTAGAGAGCTGTTCTATACTGAGCAGTGCGCCATAGCCAGGTGTAGAGAGCTGTTCTATACTGTGCAGTGCGCCATAGCCCGGTGTAGAGAGCTGTTCTATACTGTGCAGTGCGCCATAGCCTGGTTGTAGAGAGCTGTTCTATACTGTGTAGTGTGGCATAGCCCGGTGCAGAGAGCTCTTCTATACTGTGCAGTGCGCCATAGCCCGGTGTAGAGAGCTGTTCTATACTGTGTAGTGTGGCATAGCCCGGTGCAGAGAGCTGTTCTATACTGTGCAGTGTGCCATAGCCCGGTATAGAGAGCTGTTCTTTACTGTGCAATGCGCCATAGCCCGGTGTAGAGAGCTATTCTATACTGAGCAGTGCGCCATAGCCCAGTGTAGAGAGCTGTAAAGGGATGCAGTGTAAGGAAGACAGCTTTTCTGTACTGTGCAGTGCGCCATAGCCCGGTGTAGAGAGCTGTTCTCTGCTGTGCAGTGCGCCATAGCCCGGTGTAGAGAGCTGTTCTCTACTGTGCAGTGCGCCATAGCCCGGTGTAGAGAGCTGTTCTGTACTGTGCAGTGTGCCATAGCCCGGTGTGGAGAACTGTTCTATACTGTGCAGTGCGTCATAGCCCGGTGTAGGGAGCTGTAAAGGGGTGCAATGTAAGGAATACAGCTGTTCTACACATGTTGCACAGCTGGTGATATACTGTTGGGAAAGTTGCATCGCCAGTGTCGTGTGGCACAGTGTAGGTTTGTGTGCACAGCCGAAAGATGGACACTTCAAGAAGTTGGTTTGTATACACATGGTTCAGACAGCCAAGTGTGTCCGTCACCGCTCTACCAAAGGAGCCTCAGACAGATGCCTGCAGGAAATATTAGAAGTAAACTTAGAGAATTAATGAACAAACAAACAAAAATCGAAACTTTTTCTATTTTTGCTTCACTTGGACGAAGATGGAAATAGTTCCAGGATACAGGGCCGTCAGTAAAAACTTACCTTCTGAAGATTATGCCAGGTGTCCTCGGTACATACATCAATGACAGAGAAACACACCGCATCACCCAGAGGTCCTGAATGCGGACGTTCCCTTGAAGCTTTTCTCTATGCTTAAGGAACATTTCACTCATGATCATTACTGTCTACAGTATAACATTCGGTCGTTCTGTGACAAACAGTTGTGAAGAGAGAGATCTGGAAATGTCTGTGGTGATGTGTAGCAGGCGGGGGGTTACAGTTCTTCCATCCTTCACGTTATTCGTCCAGGACCTCGTCCAGGGCTTATTCGGTCTATGTCCGAGACGTCAACTTTCCATTTACCTTGGATGGCCTTGGGCATGGAGTCATGATGAGGTGTATGTACCTAACAGGCAAACTTCAGACATCTGATTACAGCGGTGAGAAGCATTCGTTTGCCAGTAACACCCTGTATGATATAGTCGTTTGTCTCATGTTCTTTTTTTGAGTTGCAAAGAGGTCACTGAAGCAGTCATTCTCTCGTCCGTATGATACAGACGTTTTTTCTGCTGTTCCTTCTCGTGTAAAGAGGTATTCTGAAGCAGTCATTCTCAGACCTGTTTACCAATACAATTCTGCCATATTTTGTTTGGCGAAAATGCGACAAGTACAACGAGCTAAGAAAAAGTAGGTATAAAAGAAAATCGTGAGGCAAAGTTCTTGAGTAGAAATTGCACTTGCAGAGTTCAACTATGGTTGTGTTTTGATATTCTTCGACTAAAGAGCGATAAATCTCGTTAACTCTTGCAGGCGAAATGGCGTCTATCTGTGTCTGTTTCGTCAACAACATGCCAAAACGTAGGAACAACTGCGGCAAGTTAAGGCCCGGAAATTGAAAGAAAGAAAGAAAGAGAGAGAGAGAGAGAGAGAGAGAGAGGAGAGAGAGAGAGAGAGAGAGAGAGAGAGAGAGAGAGAGAGAGAGAGAGAGAGAGAGAGAGAGAAACAAGCAAACAAACAAACAAACGAACAAATAAAACAGCGATGTGGCATACATTCAAGCTGAAGTATGCTGACGATTCTGGTTTGGAAGTGACGTTTGTGGGAAGAACCCATTTTACTATAGTGGCCACAAGATCAGGTGTCCCTCTACTGTTTACGCCTGCTTCGTGATGGCGGATGAACAACGCTAACCCTAACCCTAAAAGCTCGCTTCCTCCTCCATTTCAGATTTACATTATAAAAATTGTAAGATTTGTACACACACACTTTGTAGAAAATACACGCTTTTTGTTGGGAAAAAAAAATCACCCTTAGCAATTTCATGGTCTATGGGTCTGCATATTCTTCTTCGTTTTTCACATTGTTCTTTGTCTGATGTTCCTTGTCTTGCTCAGAGGTCTTTTGAAGCAGTCATTCTTCATCCTGTCTGACATTGTTCTTTGTATGATGTTGCTTGTCATGCTAAGAGGTCTTTTGAAGCAGTCATTCTTCTTCTTGTCTATGATAGTTCTTTTTCTGATGTTCCTCATATTGAAGAGGTGGATTCCACCATCGACCTGTCCAGTTTGTGTTCGGTTGGTTGGTTGGTTTTGTTTGAAAACTGATATAGCTGGTTTCCAGAACTGACATTCGAGGATAAAGATAATAGAATCTTGACAGCAGCAGCAATAAAGACAACGAAGACCACAATGATAATGCTGCTTCTGCTGGTGCTACTGCTTCTGCTGCTGCTGCTGCTGATTATGATGATGATGACTGTGATAATGATGATACGGATGTGGGTGGTGATAATGTTGGTGATGATATGAACGGTGACAATGACAATGATAATTGTTAACTATAAGGTCGTCTGAACTGCAGATGGTCGTTGTTGGACAAGCTGATGTACCAGATCCCAGGCAAAGACAACTATGAAGCCAATATAACCGACTCCTCGTTTGACCGACTGAAGGTCCACGTGGTCACGGAAGAAACTCTCAAGAGCGGCTTCTACCACCGTGTCTACCGGGTGTTGGAAAAAGACGCCATGGGAGAGGTGGACAACTATAAAGGCTACGCCGACAGGAACCTGTTTGTGGCACTAACCACTCAGCCCCATATTGCCGCTTTGTCTGTGCCATTCTGCAAAAGCAGATGGGCTCGCAAAAATAACAAATGTGACATCATAACACAAAGAGTCTCGTATGCTATACCTTTGGAGATCGTCTACCTGACTCCCTTGCAGTCGTGGAATCCTCACGGGGTGCAGTACAGGGGAGAGTACGGCACTGAGGAAGGAGACGTGATAAGTGCAGATGGTAAAGACGGGACCACCTCTGAGAAAGCCTTCGATGGAATCAACAGCAAGCGCTACTACCAGACACCCTTCGAGTTCTTCAGCGGGAGTGAGATCGATTCAGACTCTGCAGACACCACCAAGGGCAAAGTGTGGGTGCTCGATTCGGTAAGTTGGAGATCTTGTCAATGAATGTTGGAATAGCAGCTGTCTTTATGGTTTCACCCTTGTATGTCATGCTTGTGAATCTGACGCCTTTACTTCCTGAACATTTGCTTGCTTATGTGTCTCCGTTTCTGGAACCTCGTAGCCAAGCCAATGAGCGGCACCACCGTGAATGTCAGCACGGTTTGCTGAGCTGCTATGCTGCTTGTACGTGTCGTGTTGCCTGATAAACAGTAAACAAGTGGGGTATGTTTTGCTCCCATAAGGAAACCTAACACAGAGTAACTTTTATTCAAGACTGGCACAGCCTTTTAAACTTGAATAAAGTCAGACAAATACATAGACGAACAATCTAATAGTGGGGGAAAAACAAGCGCAGGCCAACAACTGAACTGTCTGGCAAAGATTTGGACTTGAGGGGAGGGGAGAGGAGAGGGGAGTTTGAAGATGGAGAAACTGGGAAAATGAAATTAAAAAAAAAAGTTACAGTATTATGGACTGTGGTGTGTCTCTATTTGACGCCGGGCGCGCAGACACAACCAGACGTGTCTCCCTGATGAGTCCCGATCCAGCGGGCGAAAGGCCTCGGAGCAGGCAATACAAATATATCTGCCTTCAAAAGGGATTGCGATGGTTCCCTTATGCAGCTAGAGAAGAGTTTTCATGTCTGTAACTTTTTTTTTTTAATTTCATTTTCCCAGTTTCTCCATCTTCAAACTCCCCTCTCCTCTCCCCTCCCCTCAAGTCCAAATCTTTGCCAGACAGTTCAGTTGTTGGCCTGCGCTTGTTTTTCCCCCCACTATTAGATTGTTCGTCTATGTATTTGTCTGACTTTATTCAAGTTTAAAAGGCTGTGCCAGTCTTGAATAAAAGTTACTCTGTGTTAGGTTTCCTTATGGGAGCAAAACATACCCCACTTGTTTACTGTTTATCGTTTACTGTTCCCTACCTCATTTCATTTCCGATGTTGCCTGATACATTTGTCCTTTCAGTCCAGCCCTTTGGCTGGCTGTTTTTACCACACACCCATGCCTGTGTGTTACAGTCTGGAGCTCCTCAACCCATGAAGTCTTCAGGCACGAGAGTCACCCTACCTAACATCCCCGGTGTGGGCGTGGTGCGCACTCGTTGGCCCATCATGCCAGTCGCCACCGAGGGACATGCTGCCTGGAAGGAACTGGAAGCTCTCCGAGACGTCGTCTTGGACATGGAGCATCATATCCGCGACTTCCCCACACCCCCTCCCTTCCCGGATGAAATCCTTGAGAAACTCGATCCGTCTGAGGTGAAGGTGACTTTGCGTCTGGAGGCTGCTGACAATGCAACGACGTATGAGAATCACACGCATGTTGTGTACCTGAGCAGAAACCAGAAAAGTGAAATTAAGAGGGATCGTAAGTACTTAAACTTGCAAACGTCCAAAACCAATGGGCACTATCACAAGGTCATGATCTATTTCCATAAACAGAAGTTCCGAATCCAGTTTTGTGATCAACAGCCCAGCTGCTATGACAGGCATCCTAATGAACTCACTGTGGTATAGACCACACAGACCATGGTCTCTGACCATCTGCTATGATTGGCATCGTAACCCACTGTGGTATAGACCCCACAGAGGCTCTGTCTCCGACTAGCTGCTATAATAGGCATCGTAACTCACTGTGGTGTAGACAACACAGAGGCTCTGTCTCTGACTAGCTGCTATAATAGGCATCGTAACTCACCGTGGTGTAGACAACACAGAGGCTCTGTCTCTGACTAGCTGCTATAATAGGCATCGTAACTCACTGTGGTGTAGACAACACAGAGGCTCTGTCTCTGACTAGCTGCTATAATAGGCATCGTAACTCACTGTGGTATAGACCCCACAGAGGCTCTGTCTCCGACTAGCTGCTATAATAGGCATCGTAACTCACTGTGGTGTAGACAACACAGAGGCTCTGTCTCCGACTAGCTGCTATGATAGGCATCGTTACTCACTGTGGTATAGTCCACATGAAGACTCTGTCTCCTACTATACAGTCTTCAGTTTGACCCATTTGTTTGATTGACTGTGATTACAAATGTTGAATAGGTACCTCTCTCTGTGAACATTTTAGACAACTTATTTTTCTGTATCTATTTCTGTACCTTCACTGCCCTCTGCCCTGAATCTCTCTGTGTAGCTTCAACAACCCCCCCCCCCCCTCTCTCTGTCTCTCTCTCTCTCTCTCTCTCTCTCTCTCTCTCTCTCTCTCTCTCTCTCTCCACACACACACACACACACACACACACACACACACACACACACACACACACACACACACACACGCGCACACACACATATACATATCATCCATCTATCTATCTATCTATGATAGATAGACAGATATTAACACAACACAGAATGCTTTGGAGTTATCAGAATTAATCAAACGACACTTCAGCAATCTTTCGTCGAAAAAGCACCAAATGAATATTTTCTAAAGTCATATTCGAGTCACTCATTGAGCTCACCATTTGATTAGTCAGAATACAACCATTCTGGGTTTTTTGTTTCATTGATGTAATGTAAAAGGATATTTATAGTGAGTGAGGTAGTGTGTTTATTGTAAAGCGCTTAGAGCTTGGTCTGCGACCGAGGATAGGTGCTATATAAATACCCAATATCATATAATAATAATAATAATAAATAATAATAATAATAATAATAATAATAATAGAGCGCATTACCTCTCGAGAACCCAAAGCGCATATTACAGAAACATTCTAACTCAAAGCACACACACACACGCGCACGCACGCACGCACGCACGCACGCGCGCGCACACACACACCACACACACACACACACACACACACACACACACACACACACACACACACACACAAAGGGAGCTACTGCATTGTGTCATAACTCTAGGCATAAGAATTGATTTTTGTTGGGTCCCATCTCACTGTGGTATAAAGTGGAATGAAATAGCAGACGGTCTTGCAAAAGAAGGAGCAAATAGAAATGCTGAAAATTTATTAAACAGTCCCTTAGATTTATCCGCTTGTGAATTAATCCAAATCATGGAAAAATATATACATAAGAAGAATTTAAGTGAAAAAAATGTCTAGTTTACCACCGTGTCCCAGGCACATTGTCAGATTAATTCATAAGTTAAGGCTGAATACTTGGAACACTAAATATTCTCATGGTATTACTTGTGTCTGCAGAGAAACATTTCTGTACATCATCTTTTATTTGAATGCTCAGTGTTGACCCCACTCTATGAGGAGAAAGGTATTGAGATGACAAACTTTGATAATGTTAGTACTGTCTTATATGGTTCCCATGTTGCTGAAATTGCCATGGTTATTTCGCAGTCACCGGTTGCAATATTTTTATACAGATCAATACTAGGGTATTTCACTTATGTAAGCATGCACATATCAGATGTGGGTTGAAAGTACTCACGTGGATGATAAATTAAGTGTGGAGTTTTATTTATTTATTTATTTATTTTTAATTTTTTTTAATTTTTAATAAGTGTCTAATATCATCTGGCGATGAAAAGACATTAAATAAACCACTGAACTGAACTGTGAACACACACACACACACACACACACACACACACACACACACACACACACACACACACACACACACACACACACACACACACACACACAAAGGGAGCTACTGCATTGTGTCATAACTCTAGGCATAAGAATTGATTTTTGTTGGGTCCCATCTCACTGTGGTATAAAGTGGAATGAAATAGCAGACGGTCTTGCAAAAGAAGGAGCAAATAGAAATGCTGAAAATTTATTAAACAGTCCCTTAGATTTATCCGCTTGTGAATTAATCCAAATCATGGAAAAATATATACATAAGAAGAATTTAAGTGAAAAAAATGTCTAGTTTACCACCGTGTCCCAGGCACATTGTCAGATTAATTCATAAGTTAAGGCTGAATACTTGGAACACTAAATATTCTCATGGTATTACTTGTGTCTGCAGAGAAAACATTTCTGTACATCATCTTTTATTTGAATGCTCAGTGTTGACCCCACTCTATGAGGAGAAAGGTATTGAGATGACAAACTTTGATAATGTTAGTACTGTCTTATATGGTTCCCATGTTGCTGAAATTGCCATGGTTATTTCGCAGTCACCGGTTGCAATATTTTTATACAGATCAATACTAGGGTATTTCACTTATGTAAGCATGCACATATCAGATGTGGGTTGAAAGTACTCACGTGGATGATAAATTAAGTGTGGAGTTTTATTTATTTATTTATTTATTTATTTTTAATTTTTTTTAATTTTTAATAAGTGTCTAATATCATCTGGCGATGAAAAGACATTAAATAAACCACTGAACTGAACACACACACACACACACACACACACACACACACGCGCGCACGCACCACACACACACACACACACACACACACACACACACACACACACACACACACACACACACACACATGAAGAACAAAACCCACACACATGCCAAAAGACACACGAGCGCGTCAAAATAAGCAGACTCGCGCACAGAGGTAAGTGGATATCGTTAATCAGTCCGGGTTAAAAGATGTGTTTTTAGGGAGGTTTTAAAAGTCTTTAATTAAAGAGTCCGTGTTACGCAGAGAAGAAGGTACACCATTCCACAGAGCAGGTGCCAGGTAAGAGAAAGATCGTTGGCCTGAAGTTTTCAGGCGAGCAGAGGAAGCCGAAACAGACGAGAATCGGTGGATGAGCGTAAGTTGCGAGACGGGACAAAGAGATGGAGGAGGTCAGAGAGGTAGGAGGGAGTCAGATTAGTCAGTGATTTGAAAACCAGGAGGAGAACTCTAAAGTCAATGCGAGACTGAATAGGGAGCCAGTGTAGGGGATGACAGAATTGGTGATATGTGATCAGATCTAGAGGAGCGGGAGATCAGACGGGCGGCATTGTTCTGAACTGTTTGAAGTTTAGAGATGAGCGTTAAGGGACAACCGGCAAGGAGGGAGTTACAATAGTCAAGCCGAGATAGAACAAAAGCACAGATTAGAGTCATCAGGGCATTTTGAGTGAGGAAGCGGCGAACTGAGCTGATTGTACGGAGTTCAAGGTAGCAGGACTTGCACACATTAGAGATATGATGTTTGAAAGAAAGGGTTTGGTCGAGTGTAACGCCGAGGTTACGAACAGACACTGATAGATTTATCTCGTTTCCATCAACATTTATAGAACAAGAGAGAGAATGAGTTCTGGCAGTGTGTTTCGAAGCAATAAGGATTATTTCAGTTTTGTTTGCGTTGAGTTGTAGTTTGTTATTGTGCATCCATGATTTAACATCGGAAATGCATGCTTCGATGAGGAGATTATTTCATGAAGCTGACCGAGATGGTCAGAGATATACAGCTGGTTGTCATCTGAAAAAGCTATGGCAAAGGACAGAGTGCTGGCTGATAATGGCCGATAGAGGCTGGGTGTAAAGCACTAACAAAACCAGTCCCAGGACAGATCCCTGAGGGACACCAAACTAAAGTGCTCTTGCTTGAAACTTAACACCTCTCACTGAAACAGTTTGCGTGCGATCAGAGAGATATGACAAGAACCAGGAAAGGACAGAACCAGAGAGACCAAAAGAAGTGTTGAGTCTTGAGAGGAGAATGGAGTGACCTATTGTATCAAAAGCGGCAGACAGATCTAGGAGAGAAAGAGAAGAGAAACTTTGTTTCCATCAAGAGCTGTGAGAAGATCGTTTGCTATTTTCAGAAGCGCGGTCTCAGTGCTATGACCAGCCCGGTAGGCTGACTGGTTTGCATATAAGCGATTGTTTACGGAGAGATGTTCAGAAAGTTGGGCGAGAACAACTTTTTCAATCAGTTTGAAAAGAAATGGGAGATTAGAGACGGGTCTGAGTTCTTGCGATTTTCAGGATCTAAGTTTTGCTTCTTCAGGAGAGGTATGACAACTGCAGATTTGAAAAGAGTGGGGAAACAACCTGACTGCAAAGAGTCATTGATAATGGATGTAAAGTATGGGTGGAGATCGTCAAGCCAGCAGGTAAGAAGGGATGAGGGGAGAGGGTCAAGTTCACATGTTTTTCACAGGGATTGAGGAGGCCAGTGGTGTGGACTTTATATTGCCAAGTAGAGTATTGGTTACAGTAAGCAGTTGTCGGGATGTTCTACAGGCTAGGATTTTGGCGCTGTAAAAACAGCATTTGGCACTGTCCAGAATGATGGTAACTAGCTTATTGGCAGCACGAAAAATGTGTTTATGAACATGCAGTCCAGATTTGAGCCAGCAACGCTCTGCCTGGCACCGTTCTCGCTTAGCCTGCAGCAGCTGAGATCCACCGGAGGTGAACCAGGGTGAGGGAGGCCGGCTGGAGATCTGGCGACGGGTGGTTGGGGCGTGCTGCTCTAGTAGACTGGACAGAAGCCGGTGGAGCTGGTCAGCTGACAGGTGTGAAGTGGCCCCCAGTGTGGCCCGAAGGACGGACTGGAAGGTGACGGTGTTAAACAGCGGCGATCTTCCTGGCCTGCACGTACGCAGGAAGGCGTGAAGGACGTGAGAGGCGGAACTGGGTCACAACACAGTAGTGGTCGGAAAAGTCCGATTGATTATATTCAAACAAGCATCATACAATATTCCTCCCTTTTTTGCCGTAATATATTTTTTTCTCCTTTTTTTACATCCCTGAGCAGACAGAATATCAACTCACCAAAATCATTTACGCTCATCATTCTACATTCAACGGTTCAGCAATCAATCGTTTTGCTGAATTTAGCCTTTATTTTTTTTTCTGTTTCTTGAATAACGTCAACAACATACACACACACACAAAGGGAGCTCGGCAAGTATGCTCAGACTGTCTGAATAAATCTTCATATTCATTGCTAGTTTGCGATTTATTACAACTTAATCAACTCTCTCCGATATTCATGGCCGAAAGGCAAGGTATCAACGTATGGTGAACGATGCCAAAACATCACGTATTATCTTAGAAAAAAAGAGCCGTAATTGAATCATGCCATTTGTATCAGACAAGAGTTTCAAACTGTTCTGTTTCATGCAGTCTGTTGTTAATGATAAGATGACATATAGAAATATGACCAATGAAGTGAAAACAAAAGACTTCCTTCAGTATCTCAGTATTTTTTGTGTGATGGAAACGTACTGTGTGGAGTGAAGTTATTCGTGTGCACCGAGTTATGTGCGTTGGTATGATCGCACGTTGGTCTGGTCGATTCCGCGCATGCGCACACATGTACATGTGCGTGTGCGCACGCGCGCGCGTGCGTGCGTGCGTCCGAATGTGTGTATGTGTGTGTGTGTGTGTGTGTGTGTGTGTGTGTGTGTGTGTGTGTGTGTGTATATATATATATATGTGTGTGTGTGTGTGTGTGTGTGTGTGTGTGTGTGTGTGTGTGTGTGTGTGTGTGTGTGAGTGCGCACGCTAGGACGCATGCATGTATGCATGCGGAGACGGAAATTCTGCTTACGAAATCTCCGCTTTCTCAATTTACGCTTTCTGAAGCTGTCCAAAGTCATTCCAAAACCATCATGAACCAATCATATGCAATATTTATTGTAAATACAAGGTGCGCGTGCGACTGTGTGGCCAG
>CM031623.1:20109203-20126703 GCA_018398815.1 Conus ventricosus
ACATGAATCTGGACAAATGATGTCTGGAAGTAACATTCGCTGCTTTAAGCAGCAAATAAAAGGGAACCCTTGCCGAGTCTCGTGCCGAAATAGGCAGCGGAATGGAGCAGTTCAACCGCCTGGACACATACAGAGGGGCTCAAAACTATCATCCACAGGTACCAAGCCCGTGCGGCTCTGCGAGAAGCTCTTGTCTGAAACTCTTGGATCCTATTCATCATCAAGGGCTTCGTCTCTGTCTTGGAGCATTCCGCACCACCCCTGTGTACAGACTGTATGCAGAGGAAGGTGAACCCTCATTATCCAACCGCAGGCTGAAACTATCCTTGAATTACTATCTCAGACTGTTCTCTGAGCAGGTAAAACCCTGCCTATGGCTGTGTTTTTAATCCTCAGTTTCAAAGTAAATTTGAAAAAAAAAATCCCAACTGCATTCCTCCGTTTGGACTTCCTCATGTGCAGAATGCAGGTCTTGATCTAGGAGTTGTGTCTGACTTCTCCAAATTTCCAGATCAGCCTCTATGGACCTTTTTCACACCAGAAATCCGCTTTTATCTTGCTGTTTTTTCGAAAAAGAATCCACCAGATCTCAGGCATACAAGGCATTGTTTGCTGATCTCTGCACAACATTCTCATTCTTTCAGAAAATATTGACTGATGATTCGAAGTCGGAGATGGAGTGGCTTGTGCAGCCTAATGCCCTGGTGCCCCTTCTCAAATATTATCAAAACATATTCCGTCAGATACTTCTGTTTACTCTGCTAAACTTACAGCTTTGGCTATAACACTGAAGATGATCTCGCAATCTACACACAAAGACTTTCTGATTTTGTCTGATTCGCTGTCAGTTTTAGAGGCCATAGTTCATCCTGAACTTCTGAACTTTTCTTTAACTTTTCACATCTTTGAAAGCAGTAGGTTACAACATCGTTCTTGCTTGGGTTCCCGGTCATGTTGGCATTCGGGAAGTGAAATGGCTGATCGTTTGGCCAGAAATGCCACAACGAAGATACTGTCCAACATATCTTTACCCTACTCAAATTTGATAACGTAAGTCAATGATTATATCAATGGGGACTCTGGCAGTGAGGGACTTGAATCCACAGATCGGATAACAAACTTTTCCTGTGATCCGTCCTAACCTAGACAGAGTTCCTCTCATCCACCTCTGGTGATCGCAAAGATGAAAAAGGGGTTTTATGCCGGCCTCTGCACCCACTGGGCCATTCGTTTTTAAAACTCATTCATACTTTTAATGACGGAAGAGGCTCCTTTCTAGTTGGATAAAAAAGACTTGGGGCCTTGGTCTTTTATCCTGTGTGATGGATGAAACCAGCTGCTCGCCGTTGTTACTTACTGCGTCTTCCGTGGATCCGTCTGTGGATGAAGACACGAGTCAACTCGCTGGTCATCAGTCTAAGTGGGTGTCTTCTTACGTCACTGGCAACTCCTCCCCCTCCCCCCCCCCTCCCCCCCCCCCCCACTCGCCTTCCACCGTCCACAATGCTGGCATCAGATGATGAAAGTGTGAACAGGCAATTAGCATCAGAGATATAATTTGGAAACAGGCAAATTTTGAATCAGTTGTTTTATTGGAACAGGCAATTAGGCATCATGATGTTGATGAAGTGGAAAAAGGCAATTAGCATCAGAATGATACACTTGGAAACAGGCAATTAGCATCAGTTGTGGAATGAAAGTTGGGAAAAAACAGGCATTGCATCAGTGCTATGATTGGAACAGGCGATTAGCATAAGATGATTTATAATTGGAAACAGGCAATTAGCATCAGATTGATTGAAAGTGGAAAAAGGCAATTAAGCATCAGATGATATAATTGGAAACAGGCAATTAGCATCAGGATGATGAAGTGGAAAATAGGCAATTTAGACATCAGATGATATTATTGGAAACAGGCAATTAGCATCAGATGATTTGAAGTGGAAACAGGCCAATTTAAGGCATCAGATGATATACTTGGAAACAGGCAATTAGCCATCAGAAGATGAAGTGGAAAACAGAATTAGCATCAGATGAGAGAATTGGAAGGCAATTAGCATCTGATGATGAAGTGGAAACAGGCAAATAGCATCAGATGAGAAGTGGGGAAACAGGCAATTAGATCAGATGATCAAGTGTGAAAACAGGCAATTCATTCAGGTTGATGAAGTGGAAACAGGCATTTAGCATCTTTTGAAAAACATGTTCACAGCTGAGCTTTACATATCATTGATGCCACATTTTTCTTACAGGGCTTTTTTTTGGAACAAAGTGGGACGGCGGGGCTGAGGTATCACATTCTGGTATGATGGATAGCTTCCAAGACCAAACGCTGCGACTTTGTAGAGAGAGATACGACGGGCTCCCCTACCTTAATATCAGTGAGTCCAAAATCTAAATCTAGTGAAAGTAAATCTCAAGTGCATGGTTAATATATTAATCAAAAGGTTAATTCTTAACTAAATGTGAGGAGCTGTAATCTTTGTAACGTCAAATCTGTTACTTGATTGAATGTGACATTTCCCACGCTTGCCATCTTACTGTAGAGAAACAGGGGAAAGGGGCATTCTGGGGCCACTTTCCGCCCTCACTTCAGTTCGGGCGAAAGTAACCCAGAATGCCCCTTTCCCTGTTCTCATGACAAGTAAGACTTCAATAACTAAAAATAACGACCCTACAAACAAACATTACTGTGTAGGGTTATACGTCTTCAATACTAATTTACTAAACTTTTCTGATTTCAGTTTTTTGTTTAATCTTGTTTTTCCTGGTAATTTTCAATTACATCATTTTCGCGCAAAACATTCTTCAAATGAGTTCTTTGTCTTTCATGTGAAATTAAAACTACGTCTTTAACTGTTCTCTAAAGTCTTTTAAAACCGAGTTATATTTGGCATAAAATCCACACACTAATCCCAGGCATGTCTTCCCGCTGAAAGATAGTTTCGACAAGTGTTTTTCTCTTTTTAACTATGTCTCTTCTGCGAACAGTCATCTATAATAATTAGTGTTTGCGTTCCTTCAAGACAGTCTATAAAACTGTTCTAATTCTCACTCAGTTTATTGCTAGGATTAAATTAAAAATTTGTTATTATAGTCCACATATAAACCTTCTATACATGATATGCTTTGTTCCATTTAAGTGTTGGACAGAAAAAACCACAATATGATTAAAATTATAACGTTAAACTGTTTGTAACAGGTCGAGGATAAATATTGTTTTTCCACAACCAGTCTGCAACAAATCAATGAGCAATGAGGAGTTTTTCTGTTCATAAAGTTTAACTGCTCATTGTTTTATTAACGGAAGGTTTTAAAAAAAATCTAATTCAGTTATTATTTTTATCATACTCTCCGTCAAAACTTGTTCAGTTATAATAATACCCTATGAGGCCCAAAAATGTGTAAGATTAATCCAATTTAGTCCTGTAAGATTGTTTCTACTTTAAGTCAACAGTGTTTTTGTTGCTGTTGTTATGATCTGAATATCCTCGCCATTGTGAAGAACGACAGACAAACAATCGTTAAGACGTTTAACGTCTAAGTTTTGCCAGCCTAATATTAATTCCTTTTATTTATAAGGTCATCTCTAACGCCCACAACCCCATCCCTTACACATCTTTAAAGTCAGAATTTTCAAATATCATTGTGAACGTGTCGACTAATTTTCTGCTTGGAAAAGAACTGTAATTTTGTAGAGCTTTTTTTACAAACTGTTTCTTTTCTGTGGAGGATGTACTGTTTTTTTTTTTTCCCCATTTTACGGCGTTATTTCATTTTTTTTTTTTCGCACATATATCGTCTGCGTATAAGACTTTCATGTAAAGGGCCAGAGTTGAAGCTTTTTCTGAACTTTTTTGGCGGTCAAAAAATGTAAAAATGGGCTTATGATCAAATTTTATTTCCACATTCTAAATATGGTTTCTAAGTGCCCATTGGGTTCAGGGTTTTCGAACTCTATTTTATATTCATACTGGCCAAATTATTTGCTTCTAGATTGAGTAGTTGTTCTAGTTTAGGAAACCTTTTGTTTGTCCGTCAACCCTCTTTGCGTTTATAATCACCATCTTTAGTGTACTCAAAAAACCATAAACAAAGTGCCTATCTCACCAATTCTGTTCAAAGTCCGCAACGTCGGCAAGGTCTTTTTAATTCTAAAGTTATACACCTCACAGGCGCTAATGTAACTCCTGGTTTTTCTGGCCCACGCCGGGACATTATTTTTTAGTGAGGTATTATTTTATTCCAAAAAACAATGTGCAGGATTATCAAATTTCACGACTTTCACTTGTTTTGTCTTTGATTTTTATATTAAATGATCCGACCCTCCCACGAAAACTAATCTTTTAAACTGTAACATTAGGGAATTGTTATAATTTCATAATCGCAAATTGTGCTTTCCTGACGGAAGTGCTCTCAATAACGTTGAGGGGCCTTCCATTCATTATAAGGTTTTCATCAGTGCTCAGCTCATCCAAATGACATAGAGTAATGAATGTAATGCAAGATCGAGCGGATATTTTCCCCTCATAAGTAGTTTTGTTGGCACAGCATAATAATAACTATGAGTGGGTAAATTGCTAGTTGTAAAGCCTAACATTTTAGCTGCTCTCTATCAAAAAAAGTAAGATGTAGTCCTTCGGTCTTCAAGCTTAAATGTTAACATTGTTTTTTTTTACGATTGCATTGTTAAGATGTTTGAGAGTAATGTTAAAGTTACTCATTGCTTCTTTTAGTGAGAAAAACCCGTAATAACCATAAGGTATTGTTAACTGGCTCATTTTGGTCCCTGCTCTGTTAACCTTTATAGAACCTTATATTCTCTTGGCTTTGTTATATTAAACCATACGGATTTGTAAAATATTTCATGGGCGCGACCGTTTCTGGTTCAGCATTTGGTATTAATAGCATGTTCTCTAAAAACGAGGGGCGGTCTTGTGTTGTTATTGTTACAAACTTTTTTAAAACAAATTTAAAAATGAGTGCATTCAAATATTACTGATGGCAAAATATTCTGGTTGGGCCGCACTACAATCTTAAAAATATAACAATGACCACCCTCGACATTTCTGTGACCCAGGACTGGTCGCTTTTCATAAAAAGTGAGTACCTCCATTGAAGAGCTATTTTTAACCCCCTATTAAAAAAGACTACTCGCGTAAGCGTGGTTTAGTCATCCGATGCGTTTTATCAGAACCAGTTAAAACTTTGCTGTGTTTTGTGCATCAACTGGGTTGTGGAGTGTCGTTGCTAATCACTTAAATCATCCTGATCCTTTGGTTAGGCAGTGTACAGATTTCATTTCTATTACACATTCAGACGTATTTTAACTGAACTGCAAGCTGCCATTACGAATGACAAAACGTTTAATCCCTCATTCAGCAACAGAATAGACATAAGGCTTTTGAAAAGGATCTGTAACGAATTCAATATTAAACACCAGACGGTCTTTAGCAAAGTTGGATTCTTAATATGGTTAGGCACCCTTAGTTTGGGGCATGCCACAGAAGTTTAAATTTGACTGGTATCATCTTACAACATCTTTATCTTTCAAGCGAAACAGTTTTCACCTTGGGTCCCTAGAGCAAGAGCATAAATCAGCATGGACAACATTTATCTTAGACACTTCTAAGGGGACCTAAACTAGGGCGGGAATAGAACGAATAAACGACTCTTTTAGTACTACGTTTGGTGTTTGCTAGGGGCGCAACGCACAGGCTAAGATCGAGCATAACTGATCCTTTCTACTGTGCTTTGACCGCGCAAAAAAAAACAATACTTAGCAAAATTTAGAGTGACCCCATTAATTCTACAGTTGATTTACCTTCAAGTATTTTTAAAAGATCCAAAAATGTTTTACATAGCAAGATCGATACAGTAGACTTTGCTGTTGGCACTGGTTTATACATGATTCCTTCTGACTCAGACTCCAGGTAGGAATAATAATAAACTATAATAATATGAAATTCCTTATAGCAGGCCAATAATGAACAGAAGGTTGGGAAAAAAACAACATAAATTCTGAGCTAGTAATATTACAAACAATAACAAGAACACCAAGTAATTAAGTCATTTAATTACGAAGTCAATACCCCAAAAGTCATTGAAAGGCTGCAGCAAAGCTTGCGGACTTCGTTCGCGATGTCCATGAATATGAAAGACAGCGCTTGTTCTTGTGATTAACTGGCCTAGGATTACTTGGTCTTTATCTTACTAAATATTACTCCCAACTATTTAGAGAACTAATGGACCATTACGTGCTCGGCCATAAACGCCAACTACTTTGCTTGCAGTAGACAAAGCAGCTGAACAATACTTCCCCATATTCCTGGTAAAAGCGTCCACGGCTTTTACCAGCAAATTTTTTTAATAAATTCGCAAGATGATCAAGCTGTTTTTTTTACCCATGATTTATCAGGTGATGGCGGTGGAGCACTGGAGGTTTGTCCACCGCCGCCTGTAATAGCCATCAACTATGTGTACTTATTGCCAAATCCTATGAGGCTGTTATAACCGCTTACTAATGTTGACTCACTTGCTCTCTAAACAGTGTTCGTATTCGTTCTGCTATAGTTGTCGTGTTGCATATAAAATTCTTTTGGATAGTTTACTCTTAATTCTGCTCACTTGAGTTCGTAATTCGTCTCTCTCGCCTCCCCCCCCCCCCCCCCCCGCTCTTAGTTAGACAGCACCTTTCTATGCTCTTGCTCCGACTCTATCATACTTGTGCCAACTCTGCCACTCCCACAACCATAGATAAGAACACAAAACTTTCTTTTAGTCTTTGGGTTATTCCTTTCCTTTTATATCATGCCCTAAGGTTGGCGTCACAGCCTCAACGAGTTTTTCTTTTTTTCTCTTTTTATATGCTCATCTAGTTCACCTAGTTTTGCTAAATGTTTGTTAATTTCGCTCTAATGGTTCTTAAAGCATGATCAAGGGTCCGTTAGTTCTCGCATAGGCAATGGGGAAGCATTAATTGTTTTTAACGCTTGTTTCTTCTGAAAAAAAAACTGGTTTCCTGCTTCTATTGTATTTATTAAATTCGCCTGCTGATTGATTTTAATTCTTTAAGTTCCATGTTTTGCCATTTGGTTATCTGTCGGGAGTCTTGTAGTGTGTTTTGAAGTTTGCAATGCCTCGCCCTTTATTTCTGTTATGCAATGCCAAGGCGATTTTGATATTTCACACTATGAGTCTATGCTAATTGAAACCCACAGCTAAAAAACTTTGATGGGTTCGGGTTTTAGTTGTAAGCGAACAAGTTTTGCCCTTGACGTTTTTACAAACAAATGGACATCTTCTAATTCAAAATCATTTGTGTTATAAATTCGGGGAGGTTCTTGACCTAAACTTTTGTTAAAATGCTCTCAGACCGTACTTTCTCTGTTAATTCCACGCTGCTTGAGAGCGTTTGAGCGAATGTCTGATGTTAAAGGTATCATTTCCACTCATTGTCGGTCTCCACGATCAAAAACATCATAATCTTCTTCGACTTTTCAATTCTGCCATGTTTTTAAATAATTAACTTTTTATTTTGCTTCATAAAAATTGCCAGAACAAGTACATGGCTCGATTCATTGACCCGATAGAGAAAAAACTGAACGGAAGCCACACTTTGGTGTGTAGGGAAATAAGCGGAATATTACTGTTCCAAATAATCCATCTACTATTGATGCAGATTCAAATTCTTACTGTCAAATTTTCCAGACCTAGGACGCGGATGAAGTGATTGTGCAGGCTCTGGCGTTTACTTTCAAAATAGCGCTCAGATTTCAACAAAACAGACCAACTAGGAACAGGTGGTGCTCAGTATCTGGGGGGGCAGGGCAATCGTTTAGAAATTTTCTATAAAAACTTGAGGGAGCAAGAAATATTTTCTTTCATGATGCAGACATATTTTAACCTTTTCTGTTCTATGGTATCCGGGAACGAAAGGGCTGATCTTGCGTTTAAGGAATTGAAAATGAAGCAAGCAATAAAGCTTAGACTAGGCGCCGGGGGTGGGCCCCCGAAACTCTCATCCGGTGCTAAAAGCAGCAAAAAGGCTGTAGCTGTAAATTTTGCGTATGGAAATCGTTTTTCCATTCCACTTAGATTTTGAGTTGTTAAAAGCGCATGCACCTTCTTTCTAAGGAGCATTAAAAGACTGATTGTCATATGAACTAACTTTAATGAAATAAAACGCGTTATCAGGCATCAGACACTGAAGCAAAGTACGCTTTTTGACTTCTCACGTTAGGTTTGACGTTGTTAGCAACCTTCACTTAGCAAGGCTGATTGAACAACAATATCACGTCAACAATGTAAACAATATATTACGATAGAGTGATTCATCATACAACATTCTCCTAGAAGCAGGGCAGACCACTATATTGGAAATTTTAGATTTTAGCGTGTGCAGCAAGATCGCTTCTTAAAGGTTATTTATTGCTGTGTTGAAGATGAAAGAACCGTTCAAAAGAGCAAGTGAAAAGTTTTTTAATCCTAAATTAACGAAAGTGCAAAATGTACAAATTGACGGCAAGTCCTCCCCCCCACAACCAAAATCTACGCTACGCGGGCTTGACCTTTTCATCATTTTGCGAAATAGAAAAATGTTTGGGGTGTGGGAGGGGGTTTAGTAATCCAAAAGCAGCCTAGTGTCTAAAGATTTACATCGTCACAGTGTTAGACTCGATGAATTTAAAAACCAAAATTTCGGTTTATGGATTTGACCCTAAGGTAACAGAGGGTAATGAGTTGTATGGAAGCGGGAGAACGTTGAGAGGACGTAAATAAACATTCAAATTGATAAAGAGAAGAAGGGCTCCGATAAATAAACGCTTAATGTATTTGAGATCCTTTATTTATATGATGCGAGCTGATATTCGAGGAAAACAGATCTTAGAATATGTATTATACTAAATTATTTTTTCATTTATAAAAAGCATGTCTGTTCAGGGTTTATACATATGTGCCTACAGCACCGGTGATGTCGAGAGAAGAGATAGCTGGCAATTTGATGTTATAGAAGCCCCTGAAGTAAAAACCTTAGGATTAAACCAACATTACGCAAATGCAGCAAGTACTAGAGCAAAGACCTTTACAAAATACAGCAAAACCAAACGAGGTATTCTGCTGCCTTTTATTGCTGTTACATTGTTAATACTGGAGCATCGGACTATAAGTGCTCTATCTGAAGGAACAAGTGTTGGTCTATAGCAACGGGCATAGGCGCACCCGCAGCTTTACTCTGGAGTTTGTCTTTAGCTCTCGCCCTGTGTTCATTAGCCGTAGGTGCTGCTAGCAAAAAAATAAAAACTAAAAACTCCAAAAGCACACAGCTATGGTTCAACTAAATAACAGCTAAACTTAGGCTGTTCAAACTGACAATAAATAAGCGTCCTTGTTGACTCAAACATCACGGATGAACGATTTTAATCGTATACAGGCCGATTTTGATGACTACTAAAGACAAAAGTTTGATCTTCAAAGAAAGGCGGTGACAAGTTTTTTCTCAACAGCCAGACCCGAGCAATAAAAAGGAATTTTTGGGCTTAAAAAAGTAAACGAGGACATTAAACTCGGTTCTAACAGCTCACATTTAACAACACCAAAAGGTGGTTATATTTAGTTTATGAGTCAAGCGCAAAAAAGACGTTGATATGGTTTTTTTCTGATTAAGTATTTTTTTTTTAATATAAATAAATATTTTGGCTTAGAAAAGAAAGCAGCATGGCTAAGATATATGAAGGACAAGGACGAATTGTTTGAAGAATGCTCGAGAGAGAGCGTTTTTATCAGAGCACTGATGATATTGATTTAGAAGTCATTGACCCAACTAAACGTACGGCAAGCGTTGTTCATTGCTATTCTCAAGTTCCAGGCAAACTAACAATAGACCCGCCAGTTAAAGTAATGTTAGCCTGTTTTAATTGACTATGTTATCAATAAATGAAGAAAATCTAGAAGTCTGGGTCTCAACTAAACAACAGACTATTCTTTCTCTAACGACTTAACCCCGGCTGGGCAGACGAAACTGCTTGCACCCCCCCCCCCCCCCCCCCCCCCCCCCCCCCCCCCCCAGTTTGACGCTGCCGCTGAAGAAGCCAAAAATGAGAGGCTCTGGTTGGTCAGAGGGCGAAGTCCTAGAGATTAGATTAAAAACAGTGCTAAAGTATGCACCGATTTGTAGGCAAGGACTTACATTCCGTACCTCGGAGTTGGTTTTAAAGAGAGCAGTTTTAACATAAAAAATTCAGACAAACAAAATGTTTTATGTGGTGCGTTCTTGCAAGGCTGAATCATGTCCGCGAACAGCAGTGAGAGTGACTAACTATCAGCAATACGTCTAAAAGATCTTAACTTCAATGGAATATCCTTTCCTGTTAGTGTAGACCAAATTGATCAGTTTGAAGATAATCAAAACCCCCAATAAAAATGTTAATGTATACACATGGGATGAGGAAACAAAATTTGGCTGCCAATTAAAGTGTCCAAGAAACAGTCAAAAATAGGCGAACCAGACCAAAACATCATGTTGAATTACTACTAATGTTTTTCACCAGGCGGGGCTACCCCATTACACAGTGATACGGCACAATGAGTAGATTATTGAGTTATACTACAAACAAAACATAGCCAATCAAGAATTCTGCAGAAAATGTTTAACAAGTATTCCATCTGTGCAAGCTGCGATGTGACATATAAAACATTTGTAAAAGTTCTGTTAGACTGTAATACAGAATAAATTACGCCCCACCCGGGATTCTAAAGTTAGTTTTAAGAACTGTTGGAAATAACTGCAACATTCTCCATATGTGTTTACGCAGACTTTTGAATCACTCATTGTTCCTTATGAAGGGCCAGCGCATCCACAAAAACTTCAAAAAACAGTCTTAATAGTAATCTTCAGATTGGTTCATGTCGCCTTCATTGTTTGTCAGGTCGGATGGGGCGTTTATTCAGATCCAGAATTATATAGAGGACAGATTGCTGCAGAAACATTCTTTAAAACGCATGCCAGCAAGTGAGTAAAGCTGTATCTAATAAACTAAATTATCTGAAAATCATAATGGCGCCTGAAGGACCAAAACAGTATGGACTCAGCACAAGCATTGTTGGATTTGCGGGGTTTAGAGCTAACGGGCCCAAGAGTGTAAAACCCACAGTAAGAGACCATGATCACATTAGTGGGAAGTTTAGAGGTGCAGCGAATAAAACAAATGCATTCTTAACTAAAGTTTGATCCAAAGACATGGGAAGCTGCCTGTATTCTTCATAATTGCGGGGTTACGACTCTCACCTTATAATGAAAGCAGTGGGACGATGCCTTCAGGGTGTCATGCATTGCACAGTTATTCAGAAAAATTACATGTGCTGTAATCTAAATACATTGTCTTTTTATGACTATAGCAGCACATGATGGGTTCATTTGAGTCATGCTTATGTCCTTAAAGTCCTGCCCAATAACAGAAGAATATTTTGACCACAAAATCTTGTTTGAAAGGCGTTTTACCTTATGAGTACTATGAACGTTGGGAAATGTTAAAGGTTTGACGAAGACACACTTCAGCCTAAAGGCGCGTTTCTTTTTTTAGTCTTAGAGAGAAAGGACATCAGCGACTCCGATTAACCAGCATGCTCAAGTCTGCTTGGCAAAAGTTAGATTGATAAATCGAGGGGAGACTATCATGACTCCCTATTTAATGGCAGATACAGGTTTGTTGGCGGACGTCTTGAAAAACTATGAAAGACCTGCATGAAACATTATAGCCTGGATCCCGCGCATTACATTTTTCTGCGCCGGGATGAGCTGGGACGCTTTTTAAGTTTACTGGGAGTACAGATTGATTTATTGTCAGATTTACAAATGATACAGATGATTGGAAAACGGATTGCGTGGAGGAATTAGTATGGCGTGCATCATTACTGTAAAGCCAAAACAACAAAATAGCTTGGTCATTATGATCCGAGTTAAAAAGGTCTAACTATCTTATGTATTTAGATGCAAACAATCTGTCTGGTTGGGCTATGGCGCAATCGCTTCCATTACGCAACTTTAAACTGTACACAGGTACAAATAATATTCAAAAGGCATTAAAGTGGTTGGGTAGTTTGGCGCCTGTTCACCAGCGTGGCTTTATTCTAGAAGTTGTGATTTAGAATATCCTATGTACTCCATGAAACCTGGCATATGACTATTCATTAGCAGCAGAAAGTCTAAATGATGGATCCAAGAGAACGCCTCTCAACTTGTGCCTAAATCTTGAGGCAAAAAAAAATTATGTCTGTCATTACGACTTCTTATCAATTTTTATTTAAGACATGGTTTGATGTTAAACAGTGTTCTTCGCATAATTGCTTTCGATCATGAAAAGTTTTCATGAAAACCTTACATTCATGAAGAAACACTGATCTCAGAACCAATCACAGATGCTTCAGAAAAAAGACTTTTTTAAGCTGATGAACAACAGATGTTTGGAAAAGACTAGGGAGAATCCGCACAAAGCGCAAAGATGTTAGATTAGTCACCAAAGAGAATCGAAGCAATTAAGCTGACTTCAAAAAGCCAAATTATAGGACTTTAGAAGATTTCATGATCAGCTTTTTGGCATAATGATGAACAAAAAAAAGAAAGTCAAATTGGACAAAACCCGTTTTTATTGCCAGTTTACTGTTTTAGAATTATCAAAGTTTGTGTTAGAATTTCTTTATGCTACTTTAAGCCCTCGTATCCTGGTCCAGAGTACTTTTCAAAGATACAGATAGTATTGTTATAGATATTCCTACTGAAAGATATTTATAAAGACATGGAAAATCGAAGTAGCTAAAGGACATGGGTGGGATGGGTATGAGTACATCAGATTACCCTAAAAAGATTCACCTTTACATTCAATTACTAACAAAGAAGGGTTTTAGGAAAGTTGAAGGATGAATTATCTGTGAAAGGTTAATCAAGGAGTATGTGGGGTTAAGGTCAAAAATGTACAGTATTTCGAGCCCAGGAGAAAATCAATTAAGAAAGCAAAGGAATATCTCGCAGCGTCTGCAGTCATACATATCACATGACAACTACAAAAGAAGATTGTTTCGGCAAATAAGTACTTTTCATCATGACAACGTAAACTGCGATCTAATCTACATGAGTCACAGCAACAGTTGTAACAAAGTAAGTCATAGGATAGGAACAAAAACAAAACGGGTGTTTGTTAATCCAGAGTTTTCATATGCAATTGGCACTGGAGAACCGTAAATTAATTAAAGCGGAACTGTGCCTGGAGGGAATTATCGCAGTTCTGTCTTTCACAAAGATCTTTGAGGGGCTGGCTGTTTTGTTGTGTCGTTTCTCGTAAATAATTCACGGGCGGATCATCTTTTACAATTCTTTTTATTTCATATGGGTCAACACTCCAAATTGGATCTGTTGCACATAATGCGATGTGTCCCCTTCTGACTTCCCCCGGTAATAAAGGTACCTTTACTTTCAATCCAAATGGTAATAGTTTGCTGGATGTAGACTCTCCTTCAGCAACATTTATTGTTTTTCTTTGATTGCTTTGTACTGGCTTTAGCCCTTTAAATTTTATTATTCATTGCGCGCAAAACTGAGGGGGCAATCTTCTAAAACCCTTCTGTGTTGCGAGAATTGTCATTCAGCTCTCTGTGATACTGGTAAAGAGAAAAGAGTCTTTCGGCTAACTGTTTGTTAAAGTTTTCAAACTAAAGCCTGTGATCTATGAACTCTGGGAATGGCCTCTTTTAATGGTAAACTCTATGTTTTCACAATAATTGATTCACTTGGCCTTTAAATTCTTCCCATCATCGAATTGAATCATGAGAGGGTAAGTTTGTGGACCTCCGCTGGTATAATCAGCTGTTATGGCAACAGCAACAGCAGAAGCCACTCTTTGTGTTAATGGTTCTGCATCTTTTTATCTTGAAGCCCCATGTCAATGACTGTGAGTGCGTACTAAATCTTTTCGTCTAATCGTATCAGTGGGTAAAAATTAATAAGAAGGTCCATTGATCGGGAATGTTTGTCGTTCTGGAGTTGTTTGACAAAGTGTGGTTCTCTGTATTGTCTGGGTGAGGGTAAATAAAATTTGCACAAATCGCTTGTTTAGAAACCATTTCCTTTGCTGTTTGTTCACTAACCCCCGCTGCTTGGCTTAGCTTTTTTTAATTGCTGTGATTGCCCTTCCAATATCCTTTGGTGTGAATAATAGATTTTGTTCATTTTCTTATTCAGCCTATATTATGTGGCAAACAAAATACACGACGGTCATGCAACGACAATAAACGCGATTTCTTGCATCTTTTGTTTTCTCTGACTGGTTGATAAAAGTCACGGAATTTTGGTGGGGGCAATGTCTGGATGGTTTGCCTGTTCTAGATAATATTCTTTTATTGCTTGATCAACATTTTTAAATGTGTAAGCTGCATGCCCCCTGTCTTTTCAGTGTGTCATTAAAAAATTCTAATGCTCAAGTCTATGCTTTCATAGGCGTCTTGTGCAGATGCTAGTTCCTCCATTGCTTTGTTATGCCCTTTTTCTCTCGCCATCATTCCACAGTTTACTAAATGCAAAATTTACTGCGCTCTTAAAAGCAAGCGCATTCACCACAGCGCCGCCTATCATTATTGCGAGGTTGAAGCCATTTTTTATAAATGTATTTTTTTTGTACATATTTATATCTCTGGAATTATTCCTTGCTTAACTAGAAAATCTTTTCGTGGCACCCGAAGCTGCAATGATAGCAAATTAGCTTTGCTGAACCTTCAAAGTCTAGTTTGCCAGATTCTGCTGGTTTATCTTAACAAGGCTTTTACCATGCATTGAGTATCCTACACTTAGCCTCTCCAATAACAGAAGAATGGTATACAAGGTTAGCAACAGTTTTTTCGGTATGCTCATTTTTATAAAATAAATAATTATAATTTAATATAAAAAACATGAACAGCGATGATCTCCTACAGCTACAAGGGCGGGCCTAAACCTTCCTGAACTATGAATGACAGTTAATGATCAAGCTATTATGACCCCAAAAGGAGAGGGTTTGTATCTTTGGCAGCGTGTGGGAAAACAAAAAAGTTCCTCGGAACTGAATTCAGCACCCACCCCCCCCCTCCCCCGCCCCCCCCCCCCCCCCGAACAGATTCAAAGGATGTTCGCCCACAAGGGACATTATAAGTATATAACAGGTAGTTATGGGAGCGCAGCTGGGGTCTAGAATGGTGAAAAAGTGTGGGGGCAAACGGTTCTTAGTTTGTACACTAAAATAGTCAGTAGATTTGCTCCATTGATTCTGAACAAGTTCTTCGTATGATTTAACGCAAGATCAGTTTTAACAAAGTCATTAGAGTCTTTAGGATGTTGATTTATACTATAGATTTGGAACATTGTTATCGCCATTAAATCAATGGTGATTAATAACTTTTAATCCATATAGATTTTATTTCCCTTCAAAAATCAACGAGCTGGGAAAATCATCAGAACCAGGAAACATTGAATCAGGTGGATGAAAGTAACCAAGCCAGATAAAACAGCAGAAAACGATGAACACAGGTGGGGAAACATTAAAAATCATGGGCGTGTTGAAGCAGGTAAAAAATTAGCAGAGTGGAACAAACAAAAAAAATTGAATGTATCAATATGTGACTCAGCATGAAAAACATAACACCGCCAACGCCAGAACAAGTTCAGAGATTCCAATGCCAAGCTATAAAAAACTCCATGTGATTCAAGGGCCCCAAAAAAAAAAGGGGGGTCTTCATTGCATATTGAACTTAAAACTGTTGCCATTTTTGGCGCCCACTTGCTGCATGTTGGGGGCAGGATATTATGGCTATAAAATATATACTCAATGGCAACCAGAAACGAAAGAAGTTTAAAACATCATGAACCGTTTTAAATACAGAAAAAGACAACTGCACGCCAAAAACCGCCAATAACAAAGCATCATTTGATCCATTTATAATGAATTAATATTTTAAATTTTTTTATAAAAAATAGATCTGGCGTATTATAAAATGATTGAAGTCATTAAATAAAGACATGGGAGTCTATATAAAAGGACATTTCCATAGACCGAAATTGTATTAATCAAATGCGGTGGTTGGATGTGTAAAAACTTCCTTAAGATCTATGCTGAGAACGCTGAGCAAGACATCCTCAACGATGACGCGTTTTTTGGAGGCGTTGTTGTGTACTATCCTTAGGACATCTTACTTATTTAGATAAAAAATAGATTGTATTTTCTTTGATAATTATAAGAACTTGGTTGTACTTAGAGGATTTACTTTAGTTATGATTCTTAGGTGACTTAATCAGAACTTAATTAAAAACTTAATCAAGAACTTATTAAGAAACTGAAGTATTAATTATAAACTTAATTATGAACTCCCTGGGGTGACTTAATTTCAAAACTTAATTAAGAACTTGGGGTGACTTGTGGGGTGGGAGTGTTTTGGTGTACACAGGGGGGTGGGGGTGGGGGGGACGTGCGTGCGTGGGGTGGGGGTGGGGGGGAACGTGGTGCGTTGGGGTGGGGGTGGGGGGACGTGCGTGTGCGGGGGTGGGGGTGGGGGGACGTTGCGGGTGCGTGGGGTAGGACAAAACACACTCACAACACAAACAAACAACAGCCAAAGCAGAGCAGGCGCAAATGTCATAGCGCAAACCGTACGTGCATGATCGTTACTATATTTAGAAGCCGCGTCATTTACTATTTTTGGAAACCGTACATGCATGATCGTTACTATATTTAGAGCGCGTCACATTTACTATTTTGGAAAACCGTACATGCAGATGATACTATATTTAGAGGCAACGTCATTTACTTATTTTTGAAACGGTACATGCATGATCGTTACTAATTTAGAGGCGGTCATTTACTATTTTTGAAACCGCATACATGCATGATCGTTACTATATTTTCGAGCGCCCGTCAGAGCAGCAAAGTTGGCTTACGATCATGCATGTTCGTTACTATATTTAGAACCACGTGCTGCAGCAGCAGTTGGAGCGGTATACAGCCAACAGCGTGCGGGGTTTCAACTACTTCCGAATCTCCGAGCCGAGTCGTGTTCGTGTCGTCTGCTTTGCCGTTGTTTCACAAAACACCACAAGGTGGAGAAGTTTTCTGAACTACAAGGTAGTACACCTGTCACTGAATCTTCTCACTACTCACACACCTTTCAATGACAATACAACCCAGTCTTGCTAACGTGGCGGCACAAAAGTGGGAGTGGGACACGTAAACGACACATGGCGCGCTCGTCAACCTAAACTGAATACACACCCCTCACCACCAACCTCACCTGGCAAGCCCAGTCACCGCTTTATTGATTTTTTGGTCGCTTGCCGTGCGCTGTGTAAACAAGGTCGCGCCTATCTGTTAACACATAGTTTTGTAGGTTGTAGTACATCCGTCATTGTATATTTAAAGCATTTATATGAAGATAGTGCTGGCCACACACTAATCCTCTCCATACTGGTAGATGTACTAAGGTTGCC
>CM031623.1:20131703-20134203 GCA_018398815.1 Conus ventricosus
CCCACCTCAGGACCGATAGCCTCAACCTCCTCTTGCTCGAACTTGGCAGCAAGGGGGCAGGGCGTTGAGGAATCGCTGTCCTTCCCCTAGAGGATTAGTATTTTTGTCCCCTTTCCCAGGACTGATAGCCCCAACCTCTTCCTGCGTTTAGCAGGGGGACATGGCGTTGGGGAGTCAATAGTCTTTCCCTTCTCATAAATATCTATTTCTTTCGCTTTCCTATTGTTTCAGTTTGATTTTTCCCCTTGCCCTCAGAGTGTGGGATCAACTTCTCCTCCGTCACGCTAGTAGTGTAGGTGGTGGAGTTGATTACCGCTCTGCCCAAATAAACATCTTATCTTTTGATCATTTTTTTTTTGGGTGTGGTGCGAGATTTTCTTTGAGTTTGGGTGAATGTGCATTTATTGATTGATTGTTTAGTATTTTGTATTATTACTGTAGTGTGGTGTATATTGTGCAGTGATTTGTTTTTCCCGTCTCCAGTTTCACGGGAGACAGTGACCACTAGGGTGCTGTCTGTGGGCTTCTTTTGCTTTTCTTGATTTCTGCTCACTATTCCGGTCCTGTGTATCCTTTCATTTCCTTTTCACCCCCTTTTTCAAAATCTCTTAAACCTTCTCCTCAATAAGCTCCTATCTAGTTTTCTTTTCAACATTTTCATATTTTAGGTAGGATTTCCGCTAGTTTGTGTTTCTTCCCCTCTTTTTAATTGTTTTTTGATTCCATTTGTTTTGTAAATTTATATTCATTTTTTGTATAAGGCGGTACATTTGTTTTGTAAATTCATTTGAAATTAAGTAAGAAAGAAAGACTGACAACAAGAACATTTAAGAACTAAAACTTTATAAAGAATTTATTTTCAGAAAACTTTATTGTGTTTATTTCCTTTCTTAAGGGAAACAGTTTTGCATTAAACTTCATTTTGTTTTCTAAATTCCAAATTGATAGCAGTTGCAAATTATTTTTGGAAAAATACATTCCTTGGATTTCATATCTACCCTGTTTAAGTAAGCTGTTTTCTGTTTATTCCGGAAATTGAATTCTGTATTTGTATATTCTATAATTACGGTTTTGTGAAACATAACATTATCATATATCGCCTTATTTTTATTCATACTTTGAGATTGTTTGGTGTTTATATCTGACGATTCATTATGGATGATTTTGATAAATATGTTAAACAAGCGGAACGCTTGGGTTTTGATGGAGAGAAACTTACTAACTATGTGCAACAATGCATAGATAGGGCAGACAGGCTAAGAGAAAGAGAAGAAAGTCAAAGGAAACTAGAAAGTGAAGAAAGGAAACTAGAAAGAGAAGAAAATAGATTACAGAGGGAAATTGAAATTGAAGAAAAAAGACTACAGAGGGAAGCTGAAGATAAAGAACGTCAATTTAAGTTGAGGCAGTTAGAACTAGAGACTGATGCTGAAATTAAAAGAATACAGGCATCAAGAGAACCTCCACCAGTTCCACCAGTTGGTTCCGCAAGCGCACCTCAACCAAAAGCGGCATATATTCCAAAGTTGCCGCCTTTTGAGGAAAAAACGGATGACATTGATAGTTTTCTTTTCCGATTTGAAAGTCACGCAACGTCTTGTGGTTGGCCAAAGGAAAAGTGGACATTGTATATTGCGTCGTTGTTTAAGGGTAGCGCTTTGACATTGTACCACTCACTTGCAGCGAAACAAAATTTAACTTGGGATCAGTTGAAAGAAGAACTCCTCAAGAAATTTCAATGCTCTGCTGATCGTTTTCACGAACGTTTCCGTTCTGTGCGCCCTGAAAAAGGAGAATCGTTTCCGTCGTTTCTGATCCGCATGAGTCATTGTTTGGATCGATGGATCGATTTATCTAAAACGAACAAGACTTTTCAGTCACTGCGAGATCTCCTTCTTAGAGAACAACTTTTCCAGAGCGTGAGCAAAGATCTGGCCACTTTCCTTAAAGAAAGGCAATTTGAACAAACATGACATAATACATGAACAACAAATCGAATGACGACTCAAGTGAAGCGCAATCTCACACACACACACACAACTTTACTTTTGTATACAGGATTGAAATATACAAAATCTGGCTATGCTTTGGTTGCCCTCTCCTATCATTACCTCATCTCATATTAACTAACTCTGGCCTTGCGTTGGTTGCCCTCTCCTATCAATACATTATCTCATATTAACTAAATCTGGCCATGCGTTGGTTGCCCTCTCCTATCAATACATTATCTCATATTAACTAACTCTGGCCTTGCGTTGGTTGCCCTCTCCTATCAATACATTATCTCACCTTATCTCATCATAAAGGGAGGAAATGTGTCGATAATCTTCTTCTTCTTCTTCGTTCATTCAGACAGGAACCCCAGAGGCACTGCTGTGCGGCAGAGGCCGATGATCCATAAAGCTTTTCCCTCATTAGTGTGTTGGCAGGCCAGGTCTCTGCCCTTAGCTTTTCATGTGTGGGACAGTCCTGCAGGAAGTGTTCCACTGTCATTGGGGTT
>CM031623.1:20139203-20144203 GCA_018398815.1 Conus ventricosus
TGTTCTCCACAGAGTGTATCTTGAACTGTATCTTGAACTAGTTCATCGATAAAAATCAAAATCAGGATGGAGCAGCAAACATTCCCCTGTTTACACCAAACACACAGTCGGTGTATTCCGTTAGTGATATTTCATCTTAAACATATACTTTCTTCACATCATACTCCGTTTTCTCATAGTTAAAGAGTTTCCTGCCTATTGACCTTTTCTTCTGTTGGAAATGAAATGAAATGAGGCAGGGAACAGTAAACAATAAACAGTAAACAAATGGGGTAACGTTTGCTCCCATAAGAAAACCTAACACAGAGTAACTTTTATTCAAGACTGGCACAGCCTTTTAAACTTGAATAAAAGTCAGACAAATACATAGACGAACAATCTAATAGTGGGGGAAAAAACACAAGCGCAGGCCAACAACTGAACTGTCTTCATAGTAATGACTTGGCAAAGATTTGGACTTAAGGAGGAGGGGGGGGGGGGGGGGGGGGGGGGAGTGTGAAGATGGAGAAACTGGGAAGATGAAATTAAGAAATATATTACAGATATGAAAACTCTTCACTCTTGTTTTTGCCCCCACTATTAGATTGTTCGTCTATGTATTTGTCTGACTTTATTCACATTTAAAAGGCTGTGCCAGTCTTGAATAAAAGTTACTCTGTGTTAGGTTGTCTTATGGGAGCAAACGTTACCCATTTGTTTACTTTTCTTCTATGTCGAACGCATTTTTAAAATCGATATAAGTGATATAAAGTGTCCGGTCTGAAACATGCTGCTTTTGAACCAATGCAAGCAGAGCTACGTATACGCTCATTTTGAATGATCCTTTCTTCTACAACCAGTTTGGAGAGAGAGAGGAGAGGAGAGAGAGAGAGAGAGAGAGAGAGGAGAGAGAGAGAGAGAGAGAGAATCTCATTTTGCATGTGTGTGTGTGAGTGTGTGTGTGTGTGTGCGCGCGCGCGCATGCGCGTGTGCGTGCGTGTGTGCGTGGGCGTGTACGCAGAAATTGATGAAATACAGAAGCGGAAATAGGAGCAGGAATAGGGTTGGGCGTGGGGGGGGGGGGGGGGGGGGGTAGGGATTCGGGATGGAGGGTAAGGTTGGAGGCTTTTGACGTCTTTGTCCATTCTCAGTTACGAAAGGAATGGAATTACAGTGCGCAGGGTTCTGCGTCCCACTCTCTCAGCCGCTGTGAACGTTTGTTATCATCGCCGAGGTTGTTTATTTTCCTGCTGCGTCTGTTTGTTTCCTTCTCTGTCAGCGTGATGACATCACAACGACAGAACCCACATTATCCGAACTTGGCTGAAAAGTAGAAAAGTGGCGAAAGGAGAAAACCTGTTCAATATTGGTGTGTGTCCGTGAAGCGGAACCCGGTCAAACGTCAGATCCAGGACCATTCCAGCAACATGAACACACAACAGTTTTTCTTAACGCAGGAATGTCAACGGGAAGTAACCGTTTCAGCCCATTGAAGCTGTTCCTTCCCCTGGGGCGGAAAGAGAAAGCTTGTTTTCACTCATGGCCTGAATCAAGAGAATGGGAGTCAGAATCTGCCCGACTTTGGCAGGAGTCTGCGCTCTCCCGAACGCCATTCCAGTTATCGGTGTGACTGGCAATGACGACCAGGCTGTGAAGGTCCCCGCTGCACAAGCTGTTACAGCAGTGCCGCTCCTATTGCTACTAAAGACCAACGACAACTACAGAGCGCCATATGCGGAGATATTGTATGGTGCAATGGGCTTTACAATCACTGAGAATGACAAAGGAAAAAAATTCAAACAACACATACTCTTAAATACACAAAATTTGCAGCAATCATATACAAATGCCAAATGACATCAACATATATACATGCATTGTGACCATCGAAACACGTCTACTCTGTCCAAGTTTAGAATTGCCCAATGTGATGAACACACACGCACCAGCAGATCCATCGCATTGAACAATTTGATAGCGTTGTTGTTGTTGTTGTTGTTGTTATGGTTGTTGTTGTGGTTGTTGTTCTTGTCGTATCCTGGCTAAAAGACTCCAGGGATCATCCGAACAGCCGAAACACTTGAACACTATAGCACAAATGCATCAGCTAGGGATGAGAACATGACGTGTGTGACCGTTTTTGATTACCCCCCACCACGTGGGCAGCCACACTCCGACTTCGAGGGACTTTGGAGACTGATAATGTTAAGCTAGGAGCTTGTCACGACTGAAGACAATCCCCAGCATAACTATGCTGAGCAATAACAACATTTTGATGTTGCCTTGGGTGTTCTAGCCTACGTCGATGGGTCTGACACAGCCTTAAGCCAAGGCGAAATTTCACAGCGTGAAAGCAAGAGTAAAGCGGAAAGAAGGGGATCTGTAATTAAAGACTTGCTGAACGGCTCAGTTGTAGATGTGTTGTGCTGTTTTAAGGGGAGCAGTAGTGTCTATGTGACTTAATGATTGAGCAGTGGATTGCAGACAGACGGTGTATGATAAGACAGGGAGCAGAAGACAGGTCTACTTTCTGTACAAGCTCCGAGTTTTCATTTTCAAAGTCGGAAGGGGAGAAGGATGTGGGAGGGGGGGGAGAGGGGGGGGGAGAGGGGAGGGGGGAGAGGGGGGAGGGGGGAGAGGGGGAGGGGGGGAGGGGAGCAGAGGGGCGTACACACACAGAGCCTTTTCAGGGCTGCCAACTGCCCAACTCGTAAAGCACAAAAAAAAGACAAATATATAAAGACTAAAACAAAATAAAAAACAAAAAAGAAAAAAAGTCATTCTCTCGACCGTTCAGATAATAGTAAAAAAAACAACAACAAACAAACAAACAAACAACAAACAAACAAACAAACATACAGTAAAAAAGCAATTAATAAGAGCACTTCTTGACTAGCTAGCTGAATTATTGACGTCTTACGGCATTGAAAACAAGGCTGGCCCTATTAGAGCGATGGCCATTACCATCAGTTTTCCACTCCAAGTGATGAAATACGTTTACATGACGCAAAAATACGTAAAAAGGCAAAATGGGGAGTAATGAACAGCTGGGGTCCTCCAGGACAGTGTGGTCAATTTTCAATGCCTAGCCCAACAGTGCGAGAGAGAGAGAGAGAGAGAGAGAGAGAGAGAGAGAGAGAGAGAGAGAGAGAGAGAGAGAGACAGACAGACAGACAGACAGACAGACAGACAGACAGACAGACAGACAGTCAGAGACAGTCAGAGACAGAGAGACAGAGACAGAGAGGCAGAGACAGAGAGACAGAGAGAGAGAGACAGAGACAAAAACACAGAGAGGGCGGGATAAACAGCGAATACGTAGACAATTATATCAAATGACATGACAGTTGAGCATTAATCCATTCTGACAGGGTAATCTAAGAATACTTTAGCTGAGTAGTATAGTACGTCTTTTAAATGCTTTATACAAATATATGCAAACATTCTTCAATATAATTTCGTTCCAATTTGCCATGAGCAATACAACTTTAAACAGGCATGGGCTTTTTAGATATTTAGGGGGAATAAAATCATTTCGTAAATCTTGGAAGACAGGGCAGCTCAGCAAAAAATGTTGTTCATCCTCTTTGGCATTCTTACATAATGGACATATAATAGCATCTTCATCAACATTAGTATACCGATTCTTCTGTGCGGATATATCGGCTATTGCAAATCTCATTCTTGCCATATAGGTCTTCAAATGTATATCAATGTCCAGCAAAAGATACGCTTCACAATTCCTAGATGATTTAAACGCTCTATAAAAAGCATACCTGTCACTATTTGAACGTGTTCCTCCCATTTTTGCCATCGGTTATCAATCAACCTTTGACGTAGTTCTTTTAAAAAGATATTGACATTTTCCACACCTTGATTGACCCAGACGAACCCGAACCATTTTGATACAAAAAATCTCGAATGTCAGACGCCCAATTTTTCTTACCTTTTAATTCTAAACAAAGCAACATTTTATACACCTTATATGGTAATCTTTTCTCATCCATACGTAGAATGTTCAACCAGTAACTAATACATTGTAATAGGGGCTGATGTACATAGGATATCGACCTGTATCCCCATATACAAAAATCATTTGGCGTTTTAGGTTGCACTCCCAAGAATCTTTTTAAAGCAAACAAGTGAACTTTTTCTATTTCAGCAACAGCTTTATCCATACCCATAACTCTGCTCCATACTGAGCAATTGGTTGGACTTGCGCATCAGAAAGTTGAGGTAACACAACCAAAGAGTTGTCATTAAGCAAGGTCCTGACAGGCAGGTGAAAAACTAAGACGGGTAGTGAAACAGATGCCAAGACATTTGTAACAATTCACAACACCCATTGCCTCGCCATTTAAAAACCATCTCTCCCTTGTTGCCAGGTATCCACCTTTTCGAAAAACTACAATGCGGCTCTTTTCCATATTTATCTTAAGTTGAAGCCTTGCAGCTGCATTATGGAGGTTATTTAACTGGGTTTGGAGTCCAACGGGAGTTTCTGATAACAAAGCAATATCATCAGCTAGTAACAAGATAAATAATTCGAAGATTTCAGGTGACAATGTGGCTCCATGACGTCCCTTTCCAGTTATTTCTGAGGCTAATTCATTTATGAATAACGAAATAATACAAGACTACAGGCATCTCCCTGTTTCACACCCTGTGTGCACAAAATACAGTCTGTGAGTTCATTGCCAGCTCTTACTTTTGCTTTCACAGTAGAATACATACTTTTTATACACCGAAACAGCTTCCCGTTAACACCATTCCTTTGAAGAACTGGCCATAGAAGTTTCCTTGAAATAGAATCAAAGGCCTTCTCAAAATCAATAAAAGCAACGTAGAATTTACGATTTAATGAAAACTGCATCTGTACAATTGCTAATAATGTAAACATGTGGTCCACTGAAGAGTATCCTTTCTTAAAACCAGCCTGATATTCGTCAGTGATATTATACTGTTCTACCCACATCTGCAACCTGTAGTTTATAATAGAACTATCTAGTTTGCTGCCAATG
>CM031623.1:20161703-20169203 GCA_018398815.1 Conus ventricosus
GGGAGAGAGGGAAGAGAGAGAAGACAGACGACAGAAAGACGACAGCAGAAGACAAGTATTAGTGAGAGAAATGTGAAAAAGACAAAAAGGACGGCGGTCACGGCCCACAGATTAAGTACGAGTACGGTTGTGAAAATGGTGGACAGTTTTGTTTGTTTGTTTGATTTTTTTTGGAGGGGGGGGGGGGGTGGGTGGGATGGGGGGAAGAGAGGGGAGGTGAGGGAGGGGAAAAGCGGAAGGGATGGAGGGGGGGTTTGGGGGGGGGGGGGGGGAGGGGAGAGAGGGGAATGATAAGGGAGAGTGGATCGAAAAGGGATAACGGCGACGGTTAATGTTTGTCTGCGCCTGCATACACGGACCCCCGTCTTTTGAGTTTGGGTATATGCTGTTTGGTTTTGCCACTGGGCCCTGGATGATAATTGTGGGATATTCTCTGTCCGCTGTCTGTCGGTCTGTCGTTGTGGGTTTTGTGGGGTTCTCTCTTCTCTTCTCTCTCTTCTTTTCTCTCTCTCTTTTCTTTTCCTTCTCTCTTCTCTCTTCTCTTCTCTCTCTGTGTGTATGTGGTGCTTTCCAAATGTCCCCCAAGTGCTTTTCATGCACCACACACACACACACAACACACCCACAAAAAACACACCACACACAAACACAAAAAAACAACACAACACACACCCACACACCACAACACACACGCACACACACAACACACACACACACCCACACCACACACAACAACCCGTATGTGTGTGGTGTGTGTGTGGTGTGTGTGTGTGTGTGGTTGTGTGTGTGTTGTGTGTGTGTGTGTGTGTGTGTGTGGGGACAGGGAGGAGGAGGAGAGAGAGAGAGGAGAGAGGGGGGGGGGCGGGGGGATTCCTTTTCGGTCAAATTCTCAACGTTTGAAGGTAAAAAACGGGGTTTATCAGAAGGGAAGAAATATTGAGCCCCTATACTTTACTACAAAGTTTCCCGTATAAAAATTTATAAAATTTGTTGGTGTGGTGTGTGTGTGTGTGTGTGTGTTGTGTGTGTGGTGCGTGGTGCGTGCGTGCGTGGTGCGGTGCGTGGTGCGGGGTGTGTGGTGGGGGTTGTGTGTGGTGTGTGTGTGGTGTGTGTGTGTGTGTGTGGAGAGAGAGAGAGGAGAGAGAGAGAGAGAGAGAGAGGAGAGGTTTTATTTATTGAAAAAATCTGAAATTTGTATTTAATAAAACCGTCGGCACAAATGAGAAAAGGTAAAAATAATACAATAAATAGAAAATAAACCCCCCTAAACAAATAAAATAAATAGATTGTAAATAATGATTGAATAAACGAAATGAATGAACAAATAATCAATCAATAAATTTTTTAAAGAACGATTCAATCAATAACAATCAATAATCAATAAATAAACAATCAATAAAACAATCAACCAATCAAAATAAACAGGGGAAAAAAAGCGATTTGAAAATAAATAAACATTCAATAAAGTCAACCCCCAGTGGTTGACTTAACAAAAAAGCAAAAGGCGCAAAAAAAAAAAAAAAAAAAAGAAAAAAAAAAAGACAGAAACAAAAAATTAAACGCAAAAGGACCGTGATCATTTTCTGGTTTTTCTTCCATCTCTGGTGCGGAGAGAAGGGACCCAGTCCCTGGCTTCAGAACCCTAGGTTTTGATGTCCAGAAGAAAAGTCCTATGTCTCTCCACGAGGTCTGGAATCGTCTGAGGGTCCGGTCTAAAAAAGCGACCGGACAGTCAGTTGCAATCAAAGCATTGTTTCTGCCCCACTAGCACCTTGATTATTTGATTTATGCCTCTTGTTCCTTGGGAACGTGGGCCGCGACGACCCCCCGACGCACGCGATTTTGGAGGTCCTCCCATTCGGCCCAAGTCATTCCGGGGCCCTTCACCTCAGGTCGAACCCCCTGTGCCAAGTCTTTTTTGGTCGACCCATTTTCCCTTTCTTGTGGATTCCAATCCGGGCCCTCCGGTTACGTTGGATACAGGCTTTGTAGGTGGGGCCGTCGATCCCTTTTTCGTTTCATTATCTCAGTTTAAATTTGGGGTTTTGTCCCCCCCCCACAGTCGTTCGTTGGAGATGCTCGGTATTTTGAGGATTTTTTCTGAGCTTTTTGCTGAATGTTGTGCTTGTCGGTGTTGGTTTTGGGTTTTACCCCCTTTTTTGAACCATATAAGGAACAACTTCCGTTTTATGCCCCCTTCGGATGCTTTTATTGTCTCCCCTACTTTGGTTAAAGGCATGACGGTGGGAAAATTTTATGCAAGGGAAAAGTTCGTTGAAAGAAGGAAAGATTCAAGGGGACCCCCCTTTTTTTTGAGGTTCAGAGGGCGCGGGGGAGGTGGTTTAAACTTGGTGTGTGTGGAGTTATGCCCTCACCTGCCAGAAAAAACGCGATTGGGTCGGGGAAAGCGCGCGACTTCGTCGGTGGTGGTGGTTGGTTTGCGGTGGGCCCCGAGAAAAGAAACCTAAATATATGCAAACCAGAAAATGGATCAGAAATATACATATATAAAGACTGGAAAAGGGGAGAGATGGTGGGAGAACCTCGGGTTAAAAAAAAGAAAAATCGGAAATGAAATGAGGTAGGAACAGTAAACGATAAACAGTAAACAAGTGGGGTATGTTTTGCTCCATAAGGAAACTGGCTGTGCCAGTCTTGAATAAAAGTTACTCTGTGTTAGGTTTCCTTATGGAAGCAAAACATACCCCACTTGTTTACTGTTTAAAAAAAAAGAAGGAAGGAACGAGGAAACTGAGAAGAAAGAAAGAAAGAAAGAAAAACAAAAAGAAAGAAAAAGAGAGAACAAAAGCCGCCAGATAAAACAAAAACTTCTCGTTGGAAAAACATCCTGTCTCTCGTTAAAGCTGTACCCTCCCCTTCTCCCCCACCACCCCGCCCCCTCCAAGTGTCTTAATCGACCGCGTCCGGCTAAAACTCCGCCCCGATCCCCCCCACCTTCCCCCTCCCCCCTCCCTTTCTCCCATACACCACCCGTGGAATAGCTCAGTTGCTAGAGCGCCGGACTCGTGATCCTGGGGTTGCTGGTTCGAATTTCGGTACAGGGGGATTTTTCCCTCGGAGTTAACTTTGGTTCTGACTCCATTCCCCATACAGTCCTTCAAATGCGACTATAAACCAAGGTTCCGTGTGTGAACGCATGGATAACATCTTGCACACACGTAAAATCCCATCACCAACTTTCGGAAGAGAAGGCCAGGTTGGCCGTTGGTATGGACGACGCGTTACACATAGCATGCACCTTCCCGAAGATGGAGTATGGCTGCCTTAATGGCGGGATAAAAAACCGGCCATACACACAAAACTCCACTGCCTATCTATACAGGCAGTGTCCGCAGGAGTACCAGCCTGAGTACGCAGAAAGAAAGAAAGAAAGAAAGGAAAAAGAAAAGGACGTGGTGGCGCCCTCCAGAGGGAGAGCTCACTCACGCTGGCTCCACAATTAAGCAAATATTATCGTCAGTAGAAGGCTCAATAGTTAGTGTCCTGGGTGTAATAGATCAGAGCAGGCACTTCTGAACACCATCGAGTTGACTTAGCAGCAGCGTTGTGTCTCATCTGGTGGGTGCCTCAGGGCGACTTGACATCGACTGCTCTTTATGCTTTGCCGGTGCTGGGGCTGTGGCGGGAAAAGTCAGGCTGTGGCTGTGGACAGAGACTCAGGAATGAGCGGCGTGAGTGCAATGCTACTGAAGTGGCTCGGGGAATGAAACAGGGGGGGGGGGGGGGGGGGGAATCCTCTGAATTATATACCAGTCCAGGCTGCAGCCGGGAAGTAATTATGGCGTTGAAAAATAAATTGGGAATGATAAAAAAAAAAGCATGGTAAATTTTGCTCATAGGAGGAAACAATTACAGGGACATAACTCCAAAGTAATTCTGATTGTGTCACATATCACCCAAATAGATGCAAAAGACGCAGAACAAATGAAATCAGGAAAACATTTATACATATACAAAGACTGGCGGAAAGGGGGGAGATGGTAGGAGAACCTCGGGTTAAAAAAAAAAGGAAGGAACGAGGAAACTGAGAAGAAGAAAGAAAGAAAGAAAGAAGAAAGAAAGAAGAAGAAAGAAGAAAAACAAAAAGAAAGAAAAAGAGAGAACAAAAGCCGCCAGATAAAACAAAAACTTCTTGAAAAAACACCCTGTCTCTCTTTAAAGCTGTGCCCTCCCCTTCTCCCCACCACCCCGCCCCCTCCAAGTGTCTTAATCGACCGCGTTCGGCTAAAACTCCGCCCCGATCCCCCCCCCCTCCCCCACCCCACCCTTATCCTATCCTCCCCTCCCCCTCTCCCTTTCTCCCATACACCATCCGTGGCACCCCACCCCCACCCCCACCCCCACCTACATTCCATCAACTTTCCTACAACCTGAGTCTGCGCGTGCTTATGCAAATCAGCACAACAACGCTCTGCCAATCAATCAAAGGAAGGAGAGGCCACGTGACAGAGTGCGTGCGTGCGCGAGACAAGCCTAGCAGAGCGTTGTAGTTGGTATGTGGACTGGCAGTGGGCATGACGTTTCGCCTTGTTGCTGCTTTCAGTCAGCCTGTCTGTCTGTCTGTCTGTCTGTCCGTCCGTCTTGGTGTCTGTGAACGGAACGTCTATGCAGTGATTCGGGATCAATCTGTATATAGGGGCAGGAGCTCAGGGGGAAAACATCAGGTATGTTATCACCTTTCGTTTTGTCTTTAAAGTATTATCATTTTTTTTTTGTTCTACTTCTACACACTAATATATGTTTGTGTCATGTTGTTCGCATGCAAATTATTTTTTGATACCTTGAATTGCAACGGTTTTCATACGTTCATGCAAACTGAGCATCTAGAAAGGCATACTCATTCCGACTGTTTATTTACGCGTTTATGTTTCAGCAGCAGATGATGAAAATGAGTAAAAATCGTTGGGGAAAGAGACGGACAAAAAAAAATGCGTTCGAACCAACAACTAAATATAACAGAATGTCGTGTGTGTGTGTGTGTGTGTGTGTGTGTGTGTGTGTGTGTGTGTGTGTGTGTGTGTGTGTGTGTGTGACTTGAGAAGTAAAAAAAACAACAACAAACAAACCACGAGTATTGTTCCCTGCCAATGTTCGTGCAATACTTTGAAAGCAACCAGCCCCCCTATCCCAAATTACTTACCATCATAATCAGTTACACGCCTGCTAGCCACTGCAGCTGATTTAAACGGCCATAGCTCGCATAGGACCAGGACGGTCAAAAGTGTGTGAGATTGAATATAACAACTATTTTAACCGTCTACAACCAAAATAGATGTTTTTTCCCTTCAAAATAATGCAGAGCAGAACTGATAATGTGTCGGCCATCTTGCCGACGTGAGGTCACGCCTATAGCATTGATTGACCCAGGGTATGTAACAGTCCTGCATCCAAGACTACCTAATTAATAGCACAGCCACATGCATAATGAGGATGATCGTAATAAGCCCGAATACACACAACACACACGAAATGCAGAGTGACTAAATGCGTCTGTAGCGCACGGTACGAAAGCGACGAGGAATTTTGGACAAATTTTCTTTTTTAAACGTCACGTTTTTTTTTTTAATGCACAAAACAATGCTCCACGGATGGCTGTGAGCAGATCGATAGTCATCATTCGTCATCTTCATCATCATCATCGTCATCATCATTAGCAGCAGCAGCATAATCATCATCATCGTCGTCGTCGTCGTCGTCGTCATTGTCGTCGACTCGTCGCCGTTCTTCGTCATCATCATCATCATCATCATCATCATCATCATCATCGTCGTCGTCGTCGTCGTCGTCATCTCATCATCATCATCATCATCATCATCATCATCCATCTCATCATCATCATCATCATCCATCAAATGTGTCTGTAAGCTGCATATCAAGAATTTAACCTTAAGCTCAACAAGTCACATCATCTACATAAGGAAACAAAATCAATATCAAAGGTTATGTTCTATCTTTAGTCACGGTGAAATCTGTTGGAACCGAATTCCAGATATCTTGAAGGCACTTAAGTCCTCGAAGAGTGAGTCCTTTCCTTTAACATGTCAATGTTTTTTTCATCTTGGCTTTGGAAAGGACCTTGCATGCAGCATATTTGACATTTGCTTTAACTTGGATCTGCATGTGGGTTATAAAACGAAGAACATACACACTTTTGTTCAACAAGATTACGGTGAAATATTTGCACGGATACATCAGTTATTACAATGTTTTATTACAACCCCAGCCCCATGTATCCCCCCACCCCAACTTTTACCCTTACCTCCCCCTCCCTGACGGATTGACAACACCTCAGACTGGATTTCTTGCTATGTACAGCATGAGGTTTATGTTTAAAAAAGGGGGACAGTTTCACATGGACTGCCTGAATATTGAAACGCAAGTAGTTGGTGATGCGCATCTATCGAATGCAACGACCGACCACAGACATCCCTTAGGAAGGGGTGGTCTGGGTTTGTGGGTCCTGGGATGACTGAACAATCTAAAGCAGGTGATGATGTCCATTTACAGGAGGGCAAAATTAGGGGACAGCGAAATGTCTTTGGGTTAGCTAGTTCTCTTTCCATAGCCGATTTTTTTTTGAGGGGGTGGGGTTGGTGGGTGGGAGTGGAGGGAGGGGGGGCATCCAATATGCGTGCCAATCAGCCCTGGCAGCCATTGTTGTGATACCTCTGAAACCAGGAGTTGCAATCCCAGACCCCCTGTTGTCTGGAGCTTGGGTCTCTTCCTGCCAAAAGTCCTCAGGACAACCCCGAGATCGTATTGAACTGCTGTGGTGTGTACACCGTGAAAACGCCGTCTGAGGACGACTAGGTGGAGAAAATAGGTCCGACTCGCGTGCATGCTTTCTGGTGACTGAGATGTAGGTCAGACTCGCGTTTCATGCTTTCGGGTGATGAGGAAAAATAGGTCAGACTCGCGTGCATGCTTTCTGGTGACTGGGGAAAGTAGATCCGGACTCGCGTGCATGCTTTCTGGTGACTGAGGGAGGGGTGGCGTGGGGTGGTGTGGGGGGTTGGTAGTGGTTTGGGGGTGGTGGTGGTGGGCGGTGGTGGTGGCGGTGGTGCAGCTGACTGAATTTTCCTCTCAGAGTTGGGGGCAGGTTGGGGAGAGATGGCACCATCATGTGTCAGACTGTCCGTCCTTTGAGTGATTTATTTGTTTGTTTGTTTGTTTATCTTTTTATTGATCCATGTATTTATTATCTATTTAAATTTCTCTCTTTACTTATCTATTTATTTTATGTTTGCGATTTTGTGCAGGCATAACATGTGGAATGGATTTTAGTCTACGTGCTGTCACCATCAGCTCAGTTCAGCTTTCACAAGCATTCAGAAAGCTGCATAAAGCGCACGATAGACCTGCAGTTTTCCCCAAGGATTCCCCCACCCCTTCTCTCTCTCTCTCTCTCCTCTCTCTCTCTCTCTCTCTCTCTCTCTCGCTCTCTCTCTCTCTCTCTCTCTCTCTCTCCCCTTCTCTTTC
>CM031623.1:20176703-20179203 GCA_018398815.1 Conus ventricosus
GAGAGAGAGAGAGAGAGAGAGAGAGAGAGAGAGAGAGAGAGAGAGAAAGAGAGAGAGAGAGAGAGAGAGAGAGAGAAAAGAGAGAGAGAGAGAGAGAGAGAGAGAGAGGAGAGATTGAGGTATTCGTATATACGGTTTGGTCCCCTATGAAGGGGTACATGTTACCAGCAACAACAACAACAAAAATAAATGACGGACTAGGTCCAAATGATAAAGTTTTTTTTAAATTTATATATATAATAACTGTTTCTATACGTTTGAATGCTTTATGTAGAAATAATAAGAAAGGTATTGTGTATATGATCGAGAGAGAGAGAGAGAGAGAGAGGAGAAGAGAGAGAGAGAGAGAGAGAGAGAGAGAGAGAGAGAGAGAGAGAGAGAGAGCTTTCTGTTGTGACGTCCTCAGTAACACGAGCAATTTAAAAAAAAAATTAAGTCCTGAATATTATAGACATCATTATAAAGTATTCAGATTGAGCCTGTGGGCGTCTTCAATTACACAGGCATTGAAAGATCTGCATCTGTAATGATGTGTTTAAATGCCAACTCTGAATCTCGTCGTTACAAACTTCAAATTTCTATCCATATCAAGCTTAAGATAAAGTCTGAGGATAGAATGACAGCAAAATTTATGTAAAACGTAAACGTTCACAAACTTGAATGTGATTAGACCATTTTTACCAGCTGCAATCGATTGAAAGAGAGAGAGATAGAGAGAGAGAGAGAGAGAGAGAGAGAGAGAGAGAGAGAGAGAGAGAGAGAGAGAGAGAGAGAGAGAGAGGCAGAGAGAGAGTTTTTCAAGTATCTTATGCAAGATTGATGATGTCATTTAAAGATTGTTTTCGTTCTCTTTACTGTTATGAATGATAGCAAAATGGACGTTGATGCTTGATGTGGTCGAGCGGAAATGATTTATTACGGTGAATATGGGTGCGAGTGTGAGACACTTGTATACATGATTATGTTTCATTTTGAGTAATGAAAAAGTACGCCATTATTTTCTTTTTCTGCTAAACAGCTTTGGATGCTAACATTAACATTGACGTAATCAATTATCAGTTACAATTTACTTTATTTTTGTTTCTTTGCATGATATACTCTTTCCGTCCAGCAAATATTGATATATACCCTCACCTTTGACATAAATGCTATATGTAGGCCATTGTCAGTAAACAAAGATGTATATGAAGCGTCTCTTTCTCTGTCTGTCTGTCTATCTGTCTCTCTCTCTCTCTGTCTCTCTCTGTGTGTCTCTCTCTCTCTCTCCTCTCTCTCTCTCTCTCTCTCTCTCTCTCTCTCTCTCTCTCTCTCTCAGAGGTAGAACTCTCATGTTGAAAACAGCAATAAATTTAACATTTACAGAATGTTAAATCCTATGTACTGTGTTCCGAGGTATGTGTCAATGGTTATTGACAAGACATTTGAAATATATCATCATAACCAGGTTCAGATTTGGTTTTTCAGATATCTATGTACATTCTCAAAGTTATAGAAAATTACACGATCGTGTGACTATTTGTCCATTAAGTCAGGAATCACAAGAACATGAAGTTCATTTTGTTCTTTCATGTCCAGAACTAAGTGATCTTAGACAACAGTGTATTCTACCCAAATACTATATGCATCCTTCATTCTTCAGATTGATTTTGTTAAATGAGATCGACAAATGATAAACTAGTGGAGCAACTTGCTGTGTATTTTTTACGGAGGGTTTAGACGAAGAAATTCTGTAATATCGTAGTTTGTTTACACTCCTGATTGGAAATGGATTCTGCAAGGTTCTTTCATGTGTATCCGCCTTCTAAGGGGACATGGCCTTTTTGAATGAACATCTTTATCTTCTCTTCTCTTCTCTTCTCTTCTCTTCTCTTCTCTTCTCTCTCTCTCTCTCTCTCTCTCTCTCTCTCGATTCAAAACTGATAAGTCAGAATAGCTAGTCCTTCATTTTAGAAACAAGTCAGTCACCGATGGTGGTTTATGGTGTGTTAATTCTCTCTCTCTCTCTCTCTCTCTCTCTCTCTCTCTCTCTCTCTCTCTCTCTCTCTCTCTCTCTCTCGAGAGAGAGAGAGAGAGAGAGAGAGAGAGAGAGCGTTATCTGTTGTGACGTCCCGAGTAACACGAGCAAAAACTGAATATCACAGACAGAATTATGAAGTATTTCTAAATATCATAGACAGAATTATAAAGAATTCAGGTTGAGCCTGTGGGTGTCTTCGATTACGCACGCACGCACACACACATACACAGGCACACACACACACACACACACACACACACACACACACACACACACACCACACACACACACACACACACACACGCACGCACGCACGTACGCACGCACGCACGCGCACACACGTGGGCTCAAGCACATTGCGCATGCAAATTTGGTGTTGCGAACGCGTTATGTCGCAAATAGGAAGCAAACCGAAATGTGCACACAGAAATAGCAGATGACCCCCACGGAGTGAATCCAGCTGTCGACCATAGCAAGGTCATG
>CM031623.1:20184203-20186703 GCA_018398815.1 Conus ventricosus
GAACAACAGACGTTTTAAGGATCCTTTGAGAGAGTTCAATAGTGAATTTTGGGGGCGGATTCTTCGGGAATTGTGGAAGAAAAGAACATTGATTTTGTCACAGTACCAAACGGCAACATCAGATCCTTCCTCGCACTGAAGTCGTCGCTTTGTTCTTTATGTTCTGTTTGCTCGTTTGTTCTGCTTGTTGAAGACGCAGAAGTCGAAACGCGTTGGTTTTCCATTGTCATTCGTGACACTGGTTTAGCAGTGTAATGACTTCCATCTGCAGTGACTCTAGGTTCAAATTCACACTTCGAAAAGGATGACGTTTACGGTTAAAAAATAATTAGCATAATCACTGACGCACTTCTTGCATCAGCTGCCGAGCAGGGCACGACTCAAAGGCGCTATGATTGAAAAGCGACATTCCAGAACAAGACAGACTGAACACTCAAACATTTCCCTGCTTTGATGATGTGCATTCTACCCTGTTTACTTCAACGGTCCATACTTACTGCCTGTAAGCGATTTGTGTGGTAACAACATTGATTATGCAGAAACAAAATTTCGTTTGACCGGTTTGTTCGCGTTTTGTTTGTCAAGCATTGAGTTGCATTCCCGTGTTTGAAATTCCTCAGTGTCTACTGAACTTGACGTCAACCTTACGAGAGGATCTGGTTGCAAAGTGAGACGACTGCAGACGGATATCTAAACAAATCTTAAACAAATGTTAGCGAACCGCCAAGAGAAACGTGGACAAACGAGCCACAAGACAAAACACGACGCGTTTCGACCTCTTAGGTCTTCTTCAGGCAAGACACAAACAAATAGGACAAAGAAAATGAACGAATTTGTCACTTAGCTTTCTTCAGCGCAAGGTAGGCGTTGAATGAAAACGAGGCCGAGGCTGAAGAAAGCTCGTAAATCTATCAACAGACTTGATCATGATGCACAATTCCACCTGTCAGACCAAGCTGCACAGCGTTTTGACACGCAAGGTAGATAATCCTTTTTTTCCCCAGCAGGCAGAGTTCTGTCCCTTGTTAGTTCATTCTGGTGGTCGGGCAACAACAACACGAAGTCCCCCAGCTGTGGAGATGTTTGTGGAACTGTTACGACACATGGTGACTGTCACGGTTTATTGATCAGCAGGTCACATTGATATTTCTTTTCATGATTTGATTGTGAAATAATGGAATTTCCCTTTAGCGAAATTAGCTTGCAGGCTGTCGCTTCTGCCTGTCACATGGTGTCGTAACGCCAAACCGTGTCGCTGACTTTAATTAACAGCGGGCACTTGTGTGACGCACACACGGGATGAACAGGGGCGATGTTTACTAAGAACGATTAGCGTCAAGTCACGGCCGTTGCTGTCAAGATATTCAGAAGACAGATAGCCAACCCTCACCTCCAGCATAGAGTTCAAACTACTCTCCAGGCAGGACGGGAATTTCCCGCACGTCTTTGACAGAACTGGAGCACTTTCTTAACACCACCATCACCTCCACCACCACCACCACCACCAACAACAACAACAAATCTCTGAAACTCTTGGACGTCCCTTCAAAGGTTTTCTTGTGGGTAGCGTAGCAAGGGAAGCTACTCTCTCTCTCTCTCTCTCTCTCTCTCTCTTTCACACACACACACACACGCGCGCGCGAGCGCGCGCGCGCGCACACACACGCACGCACGCACACACACACACACACACACACACACACACACACCACACACACACACACACACACACACACACAGAGGGCTCGTGGGAGACGGGAAGGGGTGGGCAGGGTCGTGAAGTGATTTGGAAACCAGAAATGGAAAGTGTGCTGTTGGTTGGGATGGTTATGAATGTGTTTGAGTTGAAGTAATTGCGAGTAATGTCTCCTTAACCGGCAGTCAACAGTTGATCTAACCATCTATGTATCTAACTATGTATCTATCTATCTGTCTATCTATCTATCTCTCTATCTATCTATCTATCTATCTATCTATCTATCTATCTATCTATCTATCTATCTACCTACCCATCTATCCGTCTATGTATCCATCTGTCACGACCGACCCCGGGAGGTCTGCCCTGACAGGATCAGTTTAGATGGGAGTGAAGGGAGTGACTGACCTCACACGCCTCGCAAGAGACCACACAAGAAAGATTACGATACAACACCCCATTTATTCACATCAACACACGCAATCACAAATAAATATTTCAAACACACGCACCATGCACAATCACAATCAAGCATTCCAACACACACAACATGCACAATCACAATCAAGCATTTCAATACACGACATGCACAATCACAATCAAGCATTTCAACACATATGACATCTACACAATTATAAATAAAACATTTCCAGCACCCATCCCTTTCCATGTCATGTTGTGCTCCCACACCCCTGCCTCTCCAAAGTCTACTGGGAGCACCCTGTCGCACTAGGTGCTCCAAACCGGGTCGGTTCTTGAAGAGAGTCGTTCAAGGCCGACACCCTTGACACCTACAAAAAGACG
>CM031623.1:20191703-20209203 GCA_018398815.1 Conus ventricosus
ATTTAAAAAGGGGTAGTTTCCCCCGGGCGCCCCCAAAATGCCCTAGGTAACCCCCCAATTCTTTCGTGCCAGTTAACGAGCGGAGGTTTTTACTGTGGGGTGGGTGTTTTTTTTTAAAAACCCGGTTTACCGAAAAAAACCCCCCAAAAAAGTTGTGTATTTTAAAAGGGTTTTTTGGTTTTGTTGAAGAAAATTTTGGTTGACAAAGAACGCTAGTTTTAATCCCGTGTTTGGCTATCGAGGGAGATTGTTCAAATTGGGGGCCCGAAGCAAAAAAACCATAAACGCGTTGATTTTTGGGGACCCTGGCTTGAGACAGCAAAAACCCAATTTTTAAAAAAACATGGGGGGTTCATTTCTTAAGGCGGAGGTAAACACGGCTAATTCGTATGAAAAAACCCCTTTATATTGAAACATTTTTGCTTTCCCCCCAAGTAAAAAGGGTTCTTAGTTTGTATCAGACTTGATTGATTTTTAACACAGTTAAAGGTTTCCCCATTTGGCAAGCTGATCTGTGTAGGAAGATGTGTATACTTTTCTACTTTTCTAATTCTAACCCGTTTTTCTGCCTTCAAGTGTGCCCTTATGCAAATGAATGGCGAATTTTTGAATTTCGGCAAAACTAGATGGGTTAGGCCCGACCTTAGTACACTACCCGTTTTGGAAAAGGGGTATGTTCGGCCAGCCTAACTTCCCTATAAATCTTCAAATATTTCAATAAATGGGTGTACTACTACTACGGCGATTAAAGCCCCCAAAAAGCTTTGGGTACAAACAGTAATTGCTGTAACTCTGGGTAAAACCCGTTGCAAAACCCGGTTGAGAAAAGGGGCACAGCAAAAAACCCAGGCCCAAAAAACCCCATGTGATTTGCTTGCCGCCAAAGGGCTTTGCACCTGCAAAGCTGGTGGCAAACTAGGTCAAAAAGACCCCTTTTGATCGCCTTTACGGGAAAGGCGGCACACCGCAAAGCTCAGCGGCAAACTAGGGCCCAAAAAACCCTAGGGGATCACTTGGGCCGTTTTAGGTTTCGGGGCGGAAAACACAACCTGTTTTTGGGGCACAAAGCAAGAAGTGGGGCCCCCGTAGTTTTCCCCTTTTTGGTTTTTGTGTGTTTTGGGGGGGGGGGCCCACCCCACGCACGAACGGCCCCCCAAACCCCCCCCCCTGGACGGGCTATTTTTGTGGTTTTTTTTTGTTTGTGTTTGTTGGTTTTGGGTTTTTTCCTCCCCCCCGCATGCAAAACCCCCCACCCCCACCTGCCCCCCCCCCCCCCACGCATGCACACACTTTAAAATTCCTTCAAGGTTTTTTTAAAAGTTATTCTCAAATTCTTACTTTTTTGTTACTTCTAAGTTTTTCCTTAAAAATATTCTTTAAGTTTTCCCCAATTCTTATTAAGGTTTCTTCTAAGTTTTTAATTAATTGCCCCCGTTTTTTAAAAAGGGTTTTTGATCAAGTTCTTTTTTAAGGGTTTTTTTAATTGTTTTTGAAACAATTTTGATAAGTTCTTGATTAAGTCATCCTTTTTGTACAACCAAGTTCTTATTTGTTATCTTATAATTAAACAAAAAATTCAGGCTAAAGTTTTTTTTTTTAAATAGTAATGTTAATATTTTTACACCCCACGCCTCAAAAAACGCGTCATCGTTGAGGGGTGTCTTGCTCAGCGGTTTTTCTGCATAGAACTTAAGGGAAAAGGGCTTACAACCGAAGCAACCCCATTGGGTTACAAATTTGGGTCCCATGGAAATGTCCCTTTTTTAGACTTCCCGGTCTTTAAATTTTTTGACTTCACATTTTATAATATGGCCCTGATCTATTTTTAAAAAAAAATTTAAAATATTATTTCCCCCAAAAAATGGATCAAAAAGGTTTCTTGTTATTGGGGGGTTTTGGGGCAGTTGTCTCCCTTTCTGTATTTTAAAGGTTCAGATTTTTTTTGATTGCTTTTTGGGTTTTTTTGGCCCTCGGTTATAAAATTTTAAAACCGTAATAAATGCCCCCCAAAAGCGCAAAAGGGGCCAAAAAATTTGGGAAAACAATTTTAAGGTTTAATTTCCATTTAAAACTTTTGGGGGCCCTTTTATCACATGGGGTTTTTTTACTGGCCCTTTAAAACCCAAATGTTCTGGGGGTTGGCGGGGGGGTTATGTTTTTTTATGATGGGTTTATTCTGCAACATTTTTTAATTTTTTTTTTGTCTGTTCCACCTTTTGCAAATTTTTTTTTCCCGCTTCAAAACCCCGGATTTTTAATGGCCCCCCAAAGGTGTTCAGCGTTTTCTGCTGATTTTCTGGCTTGGTTACTTTCTCCACCTGATTCAGTATTTTCTGATTCTGCTGATTTTCTGGCTCGGTCATTTTGAAGGGAAATAAAATCTATATGATTAAAAGTTATTAATCCCCATGATTAATGGCGATAACAATGTTCCAAATCTTAGTATAATCACACCCTAGAGACTCTAATGACTTTGTTAAAACTGGATCTTGCGTTAAATCATACGTAAGATCTTGTTCAGAATCAATGGGGCAAATCTACTGACTAGTTTAGTGTACAAACTAAGAACCGTTTGCCCCACACTTTTCACCATTCTAGACCCCAGCTGCGCTTCATACCTGTTATGATACTTTAAAATGTCTTGCGGCGTCATCTTTTTGAATCTGTTCAATGCTGAATTCAGTTCCGAGGAACTGTTTTGTTTTTCCACATGCTGCAAAGAATACAGCCTTCCTTTTTGGGCATAATAGCTTGGTCATCAACTTGGTCATTCATAAGTTCGGGAAGGTTTAGGCCGCCTTGTAGCTGTAGTAGATCATCGCTGTTCATGTTTTTTATAAATTATAATTATTTTATTTTATAAAAATGAGCACCGAAAAAACTGTTACCAACCTTGTATACCATTCTGCTGTTATTGGAGGTCTAAGTGTAGGATACTCAATGCTTGGTAAAAGCTTGTTAAGAATTAAACCAGCAGATCTTGGCAAACTAGACTTTGAGGATTCAGCAAAGCTGATTGCTATCATTGCAGCTTCGGTTGCCACGAAAGATTTTCTAGTCAAGCAAGGAATAATTCCAGAAAAGTATAAATATGTAAAAAAAAATACATTTATAAAAAATGGCTTCACTCGTAATGATAGGCGGCGCTGTGGTGAATGCGCTTGCTTTTAGCGGAAGTAATTTCGCATTTAGTAAACTGCGGGATGACGGCGAGAGAAAAAGACATAACAAAGCTATGGAGCAACTAGCAGCTGCACAAGACGCCTATGAAAAGCAGAGACTTGAGCAGTTAGATTTTATTAATGACACACTGAAAGAACAGGGCATGCAGCTTACACATTTAAAAATGTTGATCAAGCAATAAAACAATATTATCTAGTAACAGGCAAACCGGTCCAGACATTGCCCCCACCAAAATTCAGTGACTTTTATCAACCATCAGAAAAACAAAAGATGCAAGAAATCGCGTTTATTGCCGTTTGGTATGACCGTCGTGTATTTTGTTGCACATAATATTGGCTGAATAAAAAATGAACAAAATCTATTATTCGCCCAAAGGATATTGGAAGGGTATCACAGCAATACAAAAGCTAAGCCAAGCGGCAGGGTCAGTGAACAAACAGCAAAGGAATGGTTATCTAAACAAGCGATTTGGCAAATTTATTTACCTGCCCCTAGCGAATACAGAGACCACACTTTGTTAATACAACTCCAAACGACACCCATCAAATGGATCTTCTATATTTACCCTCTGATAGGATTAGACGAAAAAGATTTAAGTACGCACTCACAGTCATTGACATAGCTTCAAGATAAAAGATGCGGAACCATTAACACAAAAGAGTGCTTCTGCTGTTGCTGTTGCCATACAACTGATATACCAACGAGGGCCACTAACTTATCCTCGCATGATTCAAGTTCGATGGAAAAGAAATTTAAAGGCCAAGCGAATCAATTATTGTTGAAACATAGAGTTACCATCAAAAGAGGCATTCCGGAGTTCACAGATCACAGGCTTTAGTTGAAAACTTTAACAAACAGTTAGCCGAAAGACTTTTCTCCTACCAGTATCACAGAGAGCTTATTGACAACTCTCGCAACACAGAATGGGTTAGAAGACTGCCCTCAGTTTTGCGCGCAATGAATAATGAAGAATTTAAAGGCCTAAAACCAGTACAAGCAATCAAAGAAAACAATAAAAGTGAAGTGAGAAAAGCAAGCGGCAGTGACAAAAAACAGTTGCAGTGCAGAAACAGAAGCTGTCGTGACAAAAAACAGAAAGTGTCAGTGAAGAGAGAAACAGGGAACCTTCTTTTTGGGCCCCTTCGCCTAAAACCGTTTTTGGGGCGAAAGGGGCCCCAGAATAAGGTTTCCTTGTTCTCTGACAAGAAGACTTCAAATATGTTTTCCTAATTTTTTCGCGCAAAAGTCTTTTAATACTATCATTTTTGCAGAGACAGTCCCCAAACAAAAACTTAGCTGAGCATGTGCGAAAACCCCAAATTAGAGGGTTGGGGTTTGTGGCAGGCAGTACCCGGCGGACCCATGCCCTGAAATTATGGGCCATAAGGTAGGGCTGGCGAAACCGCGTGGGGGCGAAGGTTTTTTGTGATATTTTCATTTAGACAGGGGGCCATGGCATAGTGTTTTGGTTTCACAAATACGTCACCACACTCACCATGAAAACCACACACACACAACGCACCACACGTGAAAAGCATGAACGCACGCACGCACACCCTACTCACTCACTCACCCACCACACACCACACACACACACACACACACACACACACAACCACACACACACACACACTTTTAAAAAAATGTGTCCTGGTTTACAGGGGCAACCCCCCCCTCGGTGGCGGCTCCCTGTCTACATTGCAGGTGTGCCCCCGGCCCAAAAAAAAAATCAATACTGCTCCTTACTCCCCCCCCCATCCTTCCCACCCACCCTGCCGGTTAAAATTTGACTAGCCAACACTGCCCGCGGGGCCGCGCTCTTACAGCCGGGCCCAATCTCGGTTAAGGTTGCTTCGGGGCTCCTGACTAGGAAAACCCACATTCTTTCGTGACATTTAGACGAGCGGGAGGTTTACTGTGCGGGGGGTGTGTTTTTTAAAAACCCGGTTTACAAAAAGAACAAAATTGTGTATCTTAAAGTTTGTTGGCTTGTTGAAGAAAATATTGTTGAAAAATTTTACGCTAGTTTTAATAGTGTTTGGCTATCGATGAGATTGTTCAAAAGTGGGGGCCGAAGCAAAAAACCATCACGCGTTGATTTTTTGGGAGTGGCTTGAGACAGCAAAAAGCATTTTTTAAAAAAACATGGCGTTCATTTCTTAAGGCGGAGGAAAAACACGGTATTGTATGTAAAAATTTTTTTTTAAAATTTTTTGCTTTTCCTCCAAGTAAAAATGTTCTTGTTTGTATCAGACTTGTTGATTGTTAAAACGATTAGTGTTCATTGGCAAGTGATCTGTGTAAAGATGTGTTACTTTTCTCTTTTTAATTCTAACAGTTTTTCGCCTTAAAGTGTGCCCTTATGAAATGAATGGCTTTTTTTTTTTCGATTTCGGCAAAACTGTGGGTTAGGCAGACCTTATTTCATTACCAGTAGGGAGGGGGAGTATGTTCGGCCAGCCTTTTTCCCATATAAATGTTTCAATATACAATATGGATGTCTACTACTCTGGCGATTAAACCCGCCTTTAAAGCTTGGCTCAGCGTAATTGCTGAAACTCTGCTAAAGCGTTGCAACCCGGGTTGAAAAAAAGAGGGGCACAGCAAACTGGGCCCAAAACCCCCCTATGTGATCGCTTGCCGCCAATGACGTTGCCCCTGCAAGCTGGTGGCAAACTAGGTCAAACGACCTTTGTGTCGCTTGACCCCATGGCGGCACACCTGCAAAGCTCGCGGCAAATGGGCCCAACGCCCCCTAGGTGATCACTTGGGGCCTGTTGGGGTTTGGGGCCGGGGGAAAACCAACCTGTTTAGTCCAAAAAGAAAGAAGTGGCCTAGTAGTTCCACTTTTTGTTTTTTGTGTGTTTTGGCTACCCCACGAGACGCCCCCCCAACCCCCCCCCTGGACTGTCTATTGTGTGTTGTTGTTTTTTGTTTTTGTTTTTTTGTTTTGTCCTGCCCCCCCGCATGACACCCCCACCCCCCCCTGCCCACCCCCCCCCACGCATGCACCACTCAAGTTCTTCTAAGTTTTTAAAAAGTTTTCTAAAGTTCTTACTTAAGTTACTTCTAATTTTCCCTTAAGTTTTTCAATTTTCCCCCAAGTTTTATTAAAGTTATTTTAAATTTTTTAATTAAGTTCCCCCATTTTTTAAATAAGTTCTTGATCAAGTTCTTAATTAAGTTTTTTAAATTGTTTTTGATAAAGTTCTTGATAATTTCTTGATTAAGTACCCTTTTTAAGTCAACCAAGTTCTTTTTTGTTATCTTAAAATTATCAAAAAATAAGGCTATTTTTTTATCTTAAATAGTGATTTTAATTTAGTACCACCCCCCCAAAAAACGCGTCATCGTTGAGGATGTCTTGTCAGGTTCTCTGCTAGATTTAAGGAAGGTCTTACACCGAAGCAACCGCATTGTTACAATTCGGGTTATGGAAAGTCTTTTATAGACTCAGGTCTTATTTATTGACTTCATCTTTTATAATATCCATGATCTATTTTTATAAAAAATTTAAAATATTATTCCAATAAATGGATAAAAATGTTGCTTTGTTTTTGGCGGTTTGGGTGCGTTGCTCTTTCTGTATTAATGGTTCAGATTTTTTTGATTGTTTTTTTTTTCTTTTGCATCGGTTATATTTTTATAACGAATAATGCCCAACGCAGCAATGGCGCCAAAATGGCAACAGTTTTAAGTTCAATTTCCATAAAGATTTGGGGCCTTGTATCAATGGAGTTTTTTATGGCTTTTAATCAACTTGTTTGGCTTTGGGGGTGTTATGTTTTCATGATGGTTTATTCTGAACATTAATTTTTTTTTGTTGTTCCACTTGCAATTTTTTTCCTGCTTCAACACGCCCGGATTTTTAATGGCCACCACTGTTTCAGGTTTTCTGCTGTTTTTTTGGTTTGGGTTTACTTTCTCCCCCTGATTCAGTATTTTTGGTTTGCTGATTTTCGATCGTTCTTTTAAAGGGGAATTTTAAAATCTATTGATTAAAATTTATTAATCCCTGTAATGGCGATAAAAATTTTCCCAAAATCTTAGTATAAATACCCCTAGAGTTTTAATGACTTGTTAAAATGGATCTTGCGTTAAATCATACTTTAAGATCTTGTTCAGAATCAAGGGGAAAAATTACGACTAGTTTAGTGTAAAAAACTAAGAACGTTTCCCCCACACTTTTCACCTTCTAGCCCCCCAGTGCGCTTCATCCCTGTTATGATACTTTAAATGTCTTGGGGCGTCATCTGTTGAATCTGTTCAATGCGAATTCATTTCCGAGGAACTTTTTTGTTTTTCCACATGCTGCTAAAGTAAGCCTTTCCCCTTTTTGGGCATAAAGTTTGGTATCAGCTTGGTTTTCATAAGTTCAGGAAAGGTTTAGGTGTTGTGCTGTAGGAGTATAATGTTAGGTTTTTTTAAAATTTAAAATTTATTTTTTTTTATAAAAATGAGCACCAAAAAAAAATGTTCCCAACCCTTGTATACCATTTGCTGTTATTGGAGGATAAGTGTAGGAACTCAATGCTTGGTAAAAGTTTTTAAAGAATTTAAAACCCGCAGATTTTGGCAAATGATTTTGAGGATTCGCAAAGCTGATTGCTATCATTGCAGCTTCGGTTCCCACGAAAGATTTTTAGTTAAGAAAGGGAAATTTAATTCAGACAATATAAAAATGAAAGAAAAAAATAAATTTATAAAAAATGGCTTCACTCGAAATAATGATAGGGGCGCTTGGTAAATGCGCTTGTTTTAGGGAAGTAATTTGCATTTAGAAAACTAGGGGGAGGGGCCCGAGAGAAAAAAATAAAAAAAGCTATGGAGAATAGCAGCGCAAAGAGCCTAAAAAAGCAGAGATTGGCAGTTAGATTTTATTAATGAACCCCCGAAAAAACGGGGCTGCGCTTACAATTTAAAAAGTTGACCAACAATAAAAATATTTTAGTAACAGGAAAACCCGGTCCAACATTGCCCCCACCAAATTCAGGATTTTATCAACCATCGGAAAAACAAAAGATGCAAAAAATCGGTTTATTGTCTTTGGTTGACCTTTGTGTATTTTGTTGCACAAAATTTTGGTGAGTAAAAAATGAACAAAATTTATTATTCCCCCAAAAGGATTTTGGAAGGGTATCACAGCAATAAAAAAGCTACCCCAAGCGGGGTGTCAGTGAACAAACAGAAAAGGAAGGTTTCAAAAACAAGCGTTTTGGAAAATTTTTTTTCCTGCCCTAGCGAATCAGAGACCGCATTGTGTACATCCCGAACGAACCCAAAAAATGGCCTTCTATATTTACCTTGTTAGGATTTGACGAAAAAGTTTTAAAGTACGCATCCAGTTTTGTATAGCTTCAAGATAAAAAAGTGCGGAACCTTAACACAAAAGGTGCTTTGCTTTTGCTGTTCCCATCAACTGTTCCCAACGAGGGCCCTAATTTTCCCTCGATGATTCAAGTTCGAGGGAAAAAAGAGTTTTAAAGGCCAAGCGAATCTTTATTGTTAAAAACTAGAGTTACCATCAAAAGAGGCATTCCAGGAGTTCAAGATCACGGTTTAGTTAAAAACTTTAAAAAACAGTTACCCGAAAGACTTTTCTCCTACCAGTATCCAGGGCTTATTACAACTCTCGAAACACAAAATGGGTTAGAAGACTCCCCTCAGTTTTGGCGAAATGATAATGAAGAATTTTAAAAGGCCTAAAACCAGTACAAGGCAATAAAAGAAAAAACAATAATGTTGTGAAGGAGAGTTGCATCCGAAACTATTACGTTTGGTTTGAAGTAAGGCCTTTTTTCCCGGGAAAAGGGAAGCAGAAGGGGACACTGCATCAGGGAAAACGCCCAAATTTGGAGTTTTGCCCCGTACGAAATAAAAAAATTGAAAAGATGAATCCGCGTGTTTTATTTACGAAAAAATGCACAACAAAAACAACCGCTCCAAATTTTTTTGTAAAAGAAGAACTGCAATAATTCCCGACACATTTCCGCTTTAATTAATTTCGTAAACATTTTTTTTTTAAAAATGGAAGGCCCAGAAGGAAGCGCAGAACGAACAAAGGGAAAAGGAAAGGCCTTAAAAAATAGCGGAATCATTTCAGGCGTGTAATGTATTAAGGAAACATTTTCGGGTTTAAATCAATGTGTAAACATCAGATCACTAAAACTAAAACCCCCAAAATTTGGGAAAAAAATATCTTGAAAAAAAAAAAAAACAAACTGTAGCAAACATGAAAAAAATTTAAATAAATTGGAGGGGTATGTTTGTCTTAAAATAAAGTTGGGAAAATATAAAACCCCTGTTTTGCGGTCCCCGGGCCCCGATTGCATATGAAACCCCGGATTAACAAAAACCCGTTTTGTGTTTGTTTATCAAAGACTTTTTTTTAAAACAGTTGTGTTGATCTATGTAGTTTAGATCGCAGTTTTCGTTGTCGATGAAAAGTCTTATTGCCAAACAATGTTCTTTGGTTGTCTTTGATATGGGGGTGCACAACACTGGAGATTTTCCCCTTTGCTTTCTTATGTTTTCCCTGGTCGAAATAGAAATTTTTCGCCTTTAAACCCCCAAAAATACCCCTTGTACCTTTCCAGAAAATTCTCCTTCTTTTCCCTAAAACCTTCTTGTTAGAATTTGAATGCAAAGGCAAATTTTGGATAACCCCCGGGGGATCCACCCCCGCTGTTTTTTCCACTTGGGTTTTCCCATGTCTTTTAATGTCTTCAGTGGAATTCTATAAAAAAAATATCTGTTCTTTTAAAAGTACTCGGGGTGGGATCGAGGGCTTAAAGTAGTCATAAAGAATTTAAACATCAAAAGCTTTATAATTCTAAAAACAGAAACCCCCAAATAAAAAGGGGTTTTTTGTTAATTTGCTTTCTTTTTTTTTTATCATTAGCAAAAAAGTGTCAAAAAATCTTCTAAAGTCCTGAAAATTTTGGGTTTTTTGAAGTCGTTAATTGTTTCGTTCCTTTGGGACTAATCTGAATCTTTGCGCTTTGGGATTCTCCATAGTTTTAAAAACAGCTGTTGTTATCGCTTTGAAAAAGTTTTTTTTCTAAAGCTTTGTGGATTTATTTTCTGAGTTAGGTTCTTCATTATTATGGTTTATGAACGTTCTTGACAAACCCCAATTTACGTGAACGCTGTCAACTTAAAAACCTTCTTAAAAAAAATTGTAGAAGTCTGAAATGCGACAAAATTTTTTTTGGGCGAAGATTAGGCAAAGTTTAGGGGCTTGTTGGATTATCTTTAGGCTTTCTGTGCAACGGTTGTCTTATGGGTCATGGAGTTCCTGAGGATTTCTAAGTCAATTCGATGTATCCCGTGGTCAGGCGTTAAATTTTCAGCCACTTTAATGTTTTGTTTTTTCGGTCGCCCAGTGTCTTTTTAAATTTTGCGTAATGGAAGGATTGTGCCATTGCCCTCCATACGATTGTTTGCTCTAAATAGAGAAGTTAGCCCTTTTTACTCGGATCATGTGCCCAAGTATTTGTTTTTTTGCTTTACAGTATGGTGCGACCCTTACTAATTTCCCCCCGCAATCCGTTTTCAATCTCAAATCATTGGTAAAATCTGCAATAAATCAATCTGACTCCAGAAAACTTTGAAAGCGTCCCAGTCATCCGGGCGCAGAAATATAATGCGCGGGATCAGGCTGAAAGTTTTGAGGTCTTTCTTTTAATTTTTCAAAGACGTCCGCCAACAAACTGTATCAGCCATCAGTATGAGTCATGTAGTCTCCATCTTTTTTCAATCAAACTTCTGCCACGCTTTTGAGCTGCTGGAAATGGGAAAAGTCGCTGATGCCCTTCCCTCAAAGACTAGAAAAGAACGCGCCTTTGGTGGAAGTTTTTCTTCATAAACCTTTCCCCAACGGTTCATGTACTAAAAAGGGTTTAAACGCCCTTTCTAACGAGTTGGGCAAAGTATTCTTCCGTTTTTGGGGAGGACTTTAAGGCTAGCCAGTGACTCAATGTCCCATATTGTTGCAAGGTCAAAAAAGGGACATGTTTTTTGATTAAGCACATGTACTTTTTGATGATGTGCAATGCATGACACTTGAAGGACGTCCTGTTTTTCATTATAAGTGAGGTGTAACTCGCAAGTTATGAAGAATACAGGCAGTTCCCATGTCTTAGGATCAAACTTTAGTTGAAGATTGCATTTACTGTGCGCTGCTCCTCTGAACTTTCCGCTAATGTGATCATGGTCTTTTACTGTGGGGTTTACATTGGGCGTTGTTTAAAACCCGAAAACCCACATGTGGGGCGGAGTCATATGTTTTTGGTTTAGCGTCATTTGTTTTCAGAAAAGTTTGATTTTAAAAAAACAGTCTTTGGCACTTGCTGCTGCGTTCTAGAAGTATTTTGCAGCATTAGGCCCCTTTATAAAATTTGGTCTGAATGAACGCCATCCGCCCTGCAACGAGAAGAAAATGAAAAAATTTGATATTACTCATTAAGCTTTTTTCCGAAGTTTTGTGGCGGGGCCCCTTATAAGGAACAAAAAGCACTCAAAGTCTGGGGTAAAACTACGTTGGAGAATTTTGCAGCCGTTTCGAGTTCTTAAAATAACTTTAGCCCGGGGGGGGGCGTAATTAGTTCTGTATTACAGCTAAGAATTTTAAAAATGTTTTCTTATGTTCGCTCGCGGCTTAACAGATGGCATTCTTGTTAAACTTTTTCTACAGATTTTTGTTTGCCATAAACTTTTGAAGATGCTGATTAGTTATCATTGTTCGATTAATGGTAATGCGGTAGCCTGTTGGGAAAAATTTAAAGGGAGAAAGTCAACATGTTTTTGTCTGGTTCGCTATTTTGGTGTTTTTGGGACACTTTAATTGGCACCAAATTTTTTTCCCTCATCCATGTGTAAAATTAAAACATTTATGGTTTGTTTTGTTCTTCAAAGTAAATTTTGGGTTACACTAAACGGGAAAAGGATATTCCTTTAAAGTTAAGATCTTTGGGTATTGGGGATAGTTAGTCACTCTTTTTGCTTTTTTGCGGAATGTGCAGCCCTTTCAAGAACGCACCCCAAAGAAACATTTGTTGTTGAAATTTTTTTTTTTTTAAAATGTCTCTTTAAAACCAACTCCCGAGGTGCGGAAAGTTGCCCTTCCCACAAAAGGTTTCATACTTTGCCTGTTTTAATTAATTCTAAGACTTCGCCCTTGACCACAGAGCTTATTTTAGCTTCTAGCGGCAGCGTCAAGTGAAGCGTTCGCTGCCCCGGGTTTAAGTCTTAGAGGAAAAATGTCTGTTGTTTTGTTTAGACCCAGATTCAGATTTTCTTCATTTATTGTTATTAGCGATTAACAGCAACTTCTTTAATGGTGGGTCTATTTTTGTTTACTTGGAACTTGTGAAATTTTTGAAACGCTTGCCCGTAGTTTGTTGGGTCAAAAACTTTTTAAAACAATATCATTCGTGCTCTTGATAAAAAGCTCTCTTCAAACTTCCTTCAACAATTTTGTCTTGTCCCTTTAAATTTTCTTTGCCTGCTGTCTTTCTTTTCTAAACCAATATTTTTTTAAATTAAAAAAAAAATACTTAATCAGAATCAAAATCGACGGTCTTTTGGCTTGATATAAAAATAAGTTTTAAAAACCTTTGGCGTTGTTAATGTGAGGTTTGAACGGTTTAATGTTGTTTTCTTTTTTTAGCATTTCCCTTTTTTTTCTGCTGGGGTTGGTGTTGAGAAAACTTGTCCCCCCCTTTTTTTGAAGATCAAACTTTTGTCTTTTGTAGTCTCAAATCGACCGTAAACGATTAATTCTTCATCCGTGATTTTGGTCGCTGTGCTTATTTTTTGTCAGTTTTGAAAGAGCTAAGTTTAGCCGTTATTGTTGAACCATGCTGTGTGCTTTTTGGGGTTTAGTTTTTATTTTTTGCTAGCAGCACCTTTGCTAAAGAACACGGCGAGAGTAAAAAACAAACCGCCTAGGGTAAGCGGGGTGCGCCCATGCCGTTTCTAAGAGGCCAAACCCCGTTCCCGCTGATAGGCGTTATAGTCGATGTTCCTATTAAATATGTAACAGCATTAAGGCAGCAGAAACCCTTTGTTTGGTTTTGCGATTTTGAAAAGGGCTTGCTCTAGTTTTGTTGATTTTTGTAAAGTTTGGGTTTAATTGAAAGGGTTTTTTTGTTAGGGTTTTATTTCTCTTGTTTTGGGAACTTGGCGCTTTTTGGACTTTTTGGGTAAAATTGAACAGACGCTTTTTATAAAATGAAAAATAATTTAGTATATACATAGTCTAAATTTTTTGTCTTGAATTTCAGTGGCATCTTTAAAAAAAAACAATGTAATTAAACCCGGGTTTTTCGGTTTTTCTTCTTTTCAATTTGATGTTTTTTAGTCTTCATTTTCTCCCGCTTCCTTTCAAACCCTTACCCCTGTTGACCCTTGGCAAACAAAACCCATTTTGTTGTTAAATAATATCAAGCCCAACTTGTGAAGATGTAAATCTTTAGACACTAGGGGCTGCGTTGGATTTTACCCTCCCACCCCCAAACAATTTCTTATTTCGTCAAAAAGATGATAAAGGGCTAAACCCCCTGCGTAGATTTTGGGTTTGGACACCCTCAAATTTTTACATTGCACTTTCGTTATTTGGATTAAAAAAAATTTTCACTTGCTTTTTGAAGGTTCTTCTTTCCACAGCAATAAAATACCCTTTTGCGATATTTTATAAAACGCTAAAACTAAAATTCCCCTATATGTCTGCCCCGCTTCTGGGATGTGTTGTATGTGATCATCTTTTGTAATATATTGCTAATTTTGCTGATTTGTTCCCTTTAATCAGCTTTGTTAAATTTTGGGTTGTAAAACTCAAACTTAAAAGAGTGTCAAAATGCTGTCTTTGTTCGGTGTTTTTATGTTTGAAAAACCCTTTGTTTCATTAAAAGTTAGTTCTTGCAATTGTTTTTAATTTTCCTTGAAAGTATGGGGGGATGCGCTTTTAACAAAATCAAATCTAAGGGAAAGGAAAAGCGTTTCCATACGCAAACTTTTCAGCTAAATACTTTTTTCCGTCTTTAATATCTGCAGCGCCCATTCTTGTTTTAGCGTTTCTTTTAATTCCCCCAAAACGCAAGATGGCCCCTTTATTCCCCGTTAGCCCCTAGATCAGAAAGGTTTAAAAAAAAATGTCTGCATTGTGTAAGAAAATTTTCTTGCCCCCCAAGTTTATAGAAATTTTCTTAAAAGATTGCCCCCCCAGATTCTGTACCTGTCCTGTTTGGGTCGTTTTTGAAGGAGTTCTATTTTGAAAATAAGACGTGCAGAGCCTGGCAATCACTTCATCGCTCCCAGGGCTGGAAATTTTAAAAGTAGAATTTTATCCCCATTTTAGTGTGGTTTTTGGAACAGTAATTTCCCCTTATTTTCCCCTTACGCCATAGGGTTCTTTCGTTTCTATACGGGTTAGAATCGAGCCAGTGTTGTGCCCTTTTTTTATAAACAAAAAAAAAAGTTAATTTTTTAAAAATGGAGGGGAATTTAAGCTGAAGAAGATTTTGATGTTTTTGACCTGGGACGATTGGTGAATTATCCCTTTGCAGGCATCGCTCGCGCTTAATGCGGGGAAAATTTAACGAAAGTACGGTCGGGCATTTTAAAAAAGTTTGGTCAAGAACCCCCCGAATTTTAGCCCAATGATTTTAATTAGAAAATGGGTTTTTTGTTTGAAAGGGCGATCAAGGAGAAACTGTTCCCTTTTTTTTTTTGGGGTTTTTTTTTAAAAATTTTTTTTTTAAAAATTTTTTTAAATTTAAAGTTTTTTTTAAAAAAAAAATTTTTTTTTTTTTTCAGGCTTAAAAATAAACAAAAAACAAAACAGTTTTTAGAAGAAACATTTAAAAAATTACAAAATCCCCCTCCCCTGCGAAAAAGGGCCCTTTCATTTTTAAAACAACAAGTAAAAAACAAATTTTCAAAAACTAAGTAAATAATGAGATATTAAAAAGGAAAAAGAAAAAACCGTTGAGGCTGCGACCCCCATGTTTGGGGGTTTAGTTAAAGAAAGAATTAAAACAAAGACTAAAAGATCTTGAAAAGAAAGATCAGCAAGGGGTAGAAAATGCAAACTAAGGCTTACGAAACAAGTGAATAAATTTAAGAGAAATATGAAAAAATTTTTTTATGAAGACGCAACGTAGCAGAACGAATAAGAACATTGTTTGAGGAGGGGTCACTTGCAAAAAAAAGTTTAACGGCCTTAGGATTTGCAATAAGTCCCTGGGATGGCTATTAAGGGGCGGTGGCCAAAAATTCATTACCTCCGCCGCTACCTCGCCTGATAAATCATGGGTAAAAAAAACAGTTGATCTCTTGAAGTTTATTAAAAAAAAATTAGCTAGTAAAGCCCTGGACGCTTTACCAGGGGAAATTGGGGAGTTTGCAGTGGTTTGTCTACTGAAACAAAGTAGTTGGCTTTATGCCGAGCATTATGGACATTAGTTTCGTAAAGTTTGGGTTACTATTTAGTAAAATAAAAACCAAGTATCCTATGAGTTATCCCGAACAAGCGCTTGTCTTTTAAATTTCATGGTCATGCGAAAAGAGTCCGCAAACTTTGCTGAGTCTTCAATGATTTGGGGGGTTTTGGGCTTCGGGAATTAGATGATTAATCTTGGGTGTTTTTTTTGTTTGTAAAATTTCTGGCTCGAATTTTGTCGTTTTTCCCCAACCTTCTGTTCTTGCCGCTTAAATTTCATTTTTAAGTTTATTATTTTCCCATCTGGATTGAGGTCAGAAGGTAGCATGTTAAAAAGTGCCAACAGCAAAGTCTACTTTTGATCTTGCGATTGTAAAACATGTTGGTATTTTCAATACTTTAAGGTTTTAAATCAACTGTAGAATTTAAAGGCGTCCTTAAATTTGTAAGTATTGTTTTTTGGGGTCAAAAACGTGAAGGATCGTTAGCTCGATCTTGCCCGTGCTTGCGACCTAGCAAAACCAAACGTAAGTAGAAAGAGTGTTTATTCGTTCTTTCCCGCCAGTTAGGGCCTTGAAATGTCTAAATAAAATTTTTCCCTGTGTTTTTGTCTTTTGTAGGGACCAGGCTCAACGTGTGCCAAAAAAGAAAGTTTTTTAAAGGAGGATGCCCGTCTGTTTACTTTTGTGCGTGCCCGAAAAAAAAGGGGCCTAGGCCATGTTATGATCCAACTTTTGTCTAAAGGTGTCTTATGTTATTTGAATTCGTTAAAATCTTTCAAAAACCTTAGTCTATTATTTGCGAGGGATTAAAGGTTTGTCATTTTGGGAATGGCGTTGCAGTTCAGTAAAAAAATTTGTCTGAAAAGGTGTAAAAAAGAAATCTGTACCTGCTCCAAAAGGGCGTGGGGATTTTAAAAGATCGATCGACACTCCAACCCCGTTGATGCGCAAAAAACAGCCCAAAAATTTAATGGTTTGTAAAATGCATGGATGACTAAACCCCGCTTTCTTGATGTGGTCGTTTTTTAATGGGGGGTTAAGATAGCTCTTCAATGGGGTACACCTTTTATGAAAAAAGAGGCAGTTGGGTCACAGAAATGTCAAGAGTATCATTTTTAAATTTTTAAGATTTATGCGGCCAGCGAATTTTTTTGCACCAGTATTTTTGAAAAGCACTCATTTTTATTGTTTTTTAAAAAGTTTTTGTTTACAATTTAAAAATTCAAGACCGTCCTTCGTTTTAGAAATCTATTGAAACGAATGCGGGGCAAAATGGTTGCGTTAGAAATATTTTCAAAGTGTTGGTTTAATTAAATGAATCAGGAAGGGAATAAAAAGTTCAAAAAATTTACAAAACGGGGCAAAGTTGAGTTTAAAAATAGCCCATGGTTTTTACGGGTTTTGTCACTAAAAGAAGCAATGGTAATTCGACATTACTTCAAACTTAACAATGGAATCTAAAACAATGTTAACATTAAAAAGGGAAAAAGAGTGGTTACTATTTTTATAAAGAATAGCTAAAAAATTAGGTTTTAGCTAACAATTTTTAGATTTAGAGTTACACCAAACCCAAATACTTATGAGGGGGAAAGTCCGCTCGATCTTGCATTACATTCATTCTTATGTTCATTTTGGTGAGTGAGCATGATGAAAACTTATATGATGGAAGGCCCCCAACTGTTTTTTAAAAGCTCTTCCGTGGGGAAAACTGCTTGCGATTATGAAAAAATACAATTCCCTATTTCGTTTTAAAAGATTAGTTTTTGGGGGGGTGGTATTTAATATAAAAATCAAAGGGCAAAGCGGGGAAAGTTGTGAATGTGAAAAATGACATTGTTTTGGAAATAAAATAAAACGTTTCTAAAAATAATTT
>CM031623.1:20219203-20232598 GCA_018398815.1 Conus ventricosus
AGAAAAACCGTTAGGGGCAGTTATAGCCGTTAGTAACGGCTATAACGGTAAACTAAAACATCGGGCATCATCCGTGACCCATAATGAACATACCTACAAATTTTCAGAAAGATCGGCCACGTACTTTCTTAGATATTCCATAAAATAGAAAAACCGTTATGGATCGTTATAGCCATTAGTAACGGCTATAACGGTAAACTAAAACGTCGGGCATGATTCGCGAACCATAATGAACATACCTACAAATTTTCAGAAAGATCGGCCAAGTACTTTCAGAGACATTCCATAAGGAAGAAAAACCATTATGGGCGGTTACGGCCGTTGGTAACAGCTACAACGGTAAACTAAAACGTCGGGCATCATCCGTCGCCCATAATGAACATACCTGCTAATTTTCACAAAGATCGGCCAAGTACTTTCGGAGATATTCCATAAAGAAGAAAAACCGTTATGGACAGTTATAGCTGTTAGTAACGGCTATAACGGTAAACTAAAACATCGGACATTATCCGTAATCCATAGTGAACATACCTGCTAATTTTCACAAAGATTGGCCAAGTACTTTCTGAGATATTCCATAAAATGAAAAACCGTTACAGGCCGTTACAGCCGTTTGTAACGGCTATAACGGTAAACTAAAACATCCGGCATCATCCGTGACCCATAATGAACATATCTGCTAATTTTCACAAAGATCGACCAAGTGCTTTCTCAGATATTCCATGAAGAAGAAAAACCGTTACAGTCCATTACAACCGTTAGTAATGGCTATAACGGTAAACTAAAACATCGGGTATTATTCGTAAGCCATAATGAACATACATGCTAATTTTCACAAAGATCGGCAATGTACTTTCTGAGATATTCCATAAAAAAGAAAAACCATTACAGGCCGTTACAGCCGTTAGTAACGGCTATAACGGTAAACTAAAACATCGGGCATTATTCGTGACCCATAATGAACATACCTACAAATTTTCACAAAGATCGGCCATGTACTTTCTTAGATATTCCATAAAGAAGGAAAACCGTTACAGGCCGTAACAGCCGTTAGTAACGGCTATAACGGGGTAAACTAAAACATCGGGTATCATCCGTGACCCATAATGAACATACCTGCTAATTTTCACAAAGATCGGTCACGTACTTTCGGAGATATTCCATAAAGATGAAAAACCGTTACAGGCCGTTACAGCCATTAGCAACGGTTATAGCGGTAAACTAAAACATCGGGCATCACCCTTGACTCATAATGAACATACCTACAATTTTTCAGAAAGTCGGCCCAGTTGTTTTGTCTGGAGCGAGTGGAACACATTTTGACCACGGACGGACGGACGGACAGACACACAGACAGCATTTCTTTGTTCCCATTCTCAAGTACTCCCTGTTCTTTTAGAACTGGGAGTACAAAAAAAAAAAGAAGAAAAGATTTGTTAGTGAAATAATTACATCACCTGGATTTTCTCTTCTGATGCCGGAAGTAACCCTTTATCAAGGGCTATAACTCTAAACACATGTGGTCGTTTTCATTGGAATACAAATGGAACGTGTTCAACAGGCCTGGACGTAATCATACATTCGGGTGAAAGAGTGGGTGGTGTATGGTATTTCTAGTCTTTTCCGACTAAAACATTTTCCGTTCTGTGAAGACCGTACGCCCATCAACATCGTAATACATTCAGTAATATTCCCCACTACATGTATTACTACTACAAGGCGCACCTGTTTAGCAGAGCACAACGTCGTCTCCAGATACGTTTAACAAACAGTTTCTGACTTTGAAAGGAGAAAGTCCTTGTCTGTCGGTCGAATGACCTCCTAATCTACTGACTGTTGATAAATACCTTCAGGTAACTTTACACCTGGTTTAGTTTCAATGAAAAAAAAAGGGAAGGGAGGGGGGGGGGGGGGGGGGGGGGGGGGGGAGTCTTGAAGCATGTGGCATGCTTTTGGATCGAAGTGAAGAAATGTGAGCCCCTAAAAAAGTCTGTAGAAAAAAAAGACTCCCCCCCCTCCCCTCCCCCAATGGATTTGTGTCCCTCCTCCAACTTTCCTCTCCTTCATCATGTTTCTCTGTTGTGGCCAGGGAGCCGGTAATAGCCCAGTGGTAGAGGCCTGATCGTAATCTGAGTGATCCGGTTGCGGAGTTTCGAACTCTCCTGCCTGGGCGTTTCGTACAGGGATTTCTCCCTCGGTTAACATTGGTTCTGACTCCATTTCCCATTCAGTCCTTCGAATGACTTACTCTTCGGTTCCGTGTGTGAACGCAGCAGACATCTTGCAACAGTAGATCATCACCAACTTTCGTGAGTGAAGGCCAGTTGGCCGTTGTGTACTGATGACACGTTACACCCTGCGTGAAAATGAAGAATGAAGGAATAGGATAATAGTACGTATTAACATTGACTGATGACACGGGAAAGCTGAATAAGCGCGCTGGCACTCTCAGTCGCACACCGGTAGCCCGTTGTACGAGTGTTATTGTAAGCCTTTGAGCTTGTCTCTAGCGAGAATAGCGCTTAATATTCTATATTATTATATTGTGGCAAGCATTCGTGAATACACAAGGCTGGATCGTCACTGCACAAGAACTTCAATCTCTCTTCTCTTCCTGTGTGGTGTAGTGGTGTTGTGTGTCTGCCTCTCTCTGTCTTTCTATCTCTGTCTCCTGTCTCTCCTCTCTCGTCTGCTCTGTCCTCCTCCTCTCCTCTCTCCCTCTCCTTGTTGTTTGACATAAGCACCCTCTTTCTTCCACGAGCTACCCCCCACCCGCACCACCCACCACCCGCCCTCACCACCTCATACGTAAACTAACCGTTGTTGATGAGATTAAGATGTTAAGCATGACTGCTCTCACTTGTTCATCTGACACGTACTGGGCAATTTGTGATTCAAACCTTATTTCAGGAAAAGAAATTGAAGAACCGGACAGTTTAAAAGAAAGAAAGAAAGAAGAAGAAAGAACGAAGGAAGGAAAGGAAGGAAAGGAAGGAAGGGCAAGCACGAAGGAAGGAAGTAAAACAAACAAAAAGGACAGACAGTCAGTAGAAGAGAAGAAGGAAAGACAGCAGGAAAGAGAAAAACAGATTGAGAAGACAATTAGATAGATAGATGGAAACAGAGAGAAGAGGGAAGGTTTGTAGAACCGAGAAAAGGGACTGGTTCACCGGAATTTCTTCTTCCTCACTTCTGCTTTCTTTTTCTTTTCTTTCTTCCTTCCGTCCTTCCTTCCTTCCTTCTTTCTCTCTTTATCTTCCTCCTTTTACTGCATTTTATATCGGGACTCAACCTATGTTACAGGGGGCCAGGAACCAACGTTGAGCAGTTGCAGGTTCTTACTTCGTTTCTTGACGTCTCTTTTCCTGACCAGCTATCTCTTCCTGGAGGGAGGGAGGGGGGGGGGGGGAAATTTCTGTTTGATTTTTTCTTTCTGTCTTTCGTTCCTCTCTCTCTCTCCTCTATCTCTCTCTCTCTCTCTCCTCTCTCTCTCTCTCTCTCTCACTCTCTCTCTCCCTCTCTCTCTCTTTTTTTTTCGTTATATTTTTTTTTCTTCTTTCATTTCCTCCTTTATTTCTGCTCCTCTCCCTTCTCATTTTCCACATCTAGTGTTTATCTGCCTGGGGCTTCTCTCTGTGTGGGTTCTCCTCTGTCTCTCTGTCTCTGTCTGCCTTGTTGTCTGTCTGTTTGTCTCTCTTTCTCTCTCCTCACTCCTCTCTCTCTTCTCTTCTCTCTCTCCACTCCCTCTCTCTCTCTCTCTCTCTCTCTCTCTCTCCTCTTCTCTCTCTCTCTCTCTCTCTCTCTCTCTCTCCGAGCTTGTTCGTTAAACAGAAAAAAGCTACGCCAGGTACACACCAGTTGTCAGGGGAAAAGAAAAAGGCATGTTCAACAGAGCGTTCCTGTCTGTCCAGCTGACAATACTGGGTCTTCAAGTCACAAATCCCTCCCTCACACACTCCCTACCCCCACCTTCTCTCTCTCTATTCCCCCCCTCCCTCCCCCCATCTATCTACTCTCTCTCTCTCCTCTCTCTATCTGAACTAAAGGATTGAGCTTTCGGTCTGAGCTCACTAAATCTAATTGTGGCGTCGGAAGTTCTGTTTGTTTCCTCTTCTTTTCTTAGCGCAAGATCCAAAGTCGTTGGTTCACGTTGTATTTTCCCTTTAGCTGTGAGTCCTTTCATGACACGTCATGTCCTGTAATGATTGAATCCGTATTCTCTCTCGCTCTCTCTCTCTCTCTCTCTCTCTCTCTCTCTTCTCTCTTCTCTCTCTCTCTCTCTCTATATCTCTCTCTCTCTCTCTCTCTATCTCTCTCCATACATACATTACTTAATATACATTACATACATACTTACATATCTACATTAATACATAATACCGACAGGGACAGACCTACATGGACGATGGAAGGGTTAGGGAAAGGTTTGGAAGACCAGAAAGTCAGGCAGAGACACGCAGTTGTTTCAGTAAACAAAACCATACAGAAACTGTGAGAAAGGGAAAGAAAACGAAAGGGAAGTAGCAAGTGTGTGTGTGTGTGTGTGTGGAGACAGAGTTTTTGATCCGGTTTTGATGTGAGGTACTACAAATTCAAATTGTTATCACTTTTCCCCTCACCACACCACCCCCACCCCTGTCTCAGCCCTCATCTTCCTTCACCTTCGACGCCGATACAATGGCCATGAAGAGCAAATGACTTTGTTGTGACGTCTGTTTACGTTGTCGAGTTACGTTCTGGGCAACATACTAGTGTAGGGTTGTTAAATGATGTGAGGAATGCACTTTCGGTTCGAAGCATAAACTGCCATGTCAACCGTAGTTAAAATTACCGTGATTACGGAAATTTTTAAAAGAGGCAAGATGTATTTTCCCATTTAAGAAAATAATTAGCTTTCAAAAGTCGAGTCAGAATGTAAAGGGGTTTCTGACCAGTGCGATGCGCAATAGACAGTTTGGGCCACTTACGGCTCTCAAACCCATTCTGACGTGCCCTTCACTTCATGACTTCAGCGGCTGTGCCTTAGTGCAGATTCGCGCGCGCGGTGAGATGAGTAAGTGTATCGTTGGGGGATAGTGAAGAAAGAGTTGAAATTTGATGAGAGAGAGTGTGAGAGAGAGAGATAGTTCAGGATGACAAAGACGTATTAGGTTGCTCATGTTTTTTATTTACAGTACTCAATAATGGCATAGTTTTTCACACACCACAACACACACCACCCACACACACACACCACACACACACACACCACACACACAGAGTCACACACCCACACACACACACACACACACACACGCACACACATGAGAAAGAAAATAATTCACGGTTCACTTTTCACCCGCGGGTACTAGATGACCTTCTTATCGCAGTGTATTTGTTTATGGTTCGTGAGTTGAGTCAAACAATGGCAGCGCTCTTTTCTACATCTCCAGAGCGTTAATCCAGACATTGTTGCTATGCGCGGGAATGAATTTAAATATGGCTACTGTCTTGATTTCCGAATCACAAACATTATTTAAACAAATAGTATTTTGTTTTCAGAAATGGTTTTTACATAGTCGCGTGTGTTTTTGTGCTCTTTACAGAAACCATGATGACAGGATCTGGGATCTTCCCTCCATGTTCTACTGAATCATTCAGGTACTTCTGCTGGAAATCCATCGGAAAGTTCACCAACTGCCATAAGAATGTAGATTGGACGTATATGCATTATATGTCAGTAGAAAAGTTAGAGAAAAGCTTGTTCAGCCTACAAAGCCAAAAATGGAGTTCTGGATATCACTAAGTGTTGGAGAAAAAATTAAGGAATTTCAGACCTTGGGCTACCGTTTTTCATATACTACCTACTCAGCATTGGATGATGGTATCAGGTGACGCGGATACACTTCGAAAACTATGTGCTGTTGTGGCATAAAACATGCGTGACAAAATAAAAGTCGTATGTTGCAACGAGCTAAATGCAAATTGAAAGTGAAGCACTGCTCCTTCAAGTCCACAAAGACACGGAAAAGAACTGTGTGCGCATGAACCATGGACTGCTGTTTTTCTTGTGGCGGGTTCTACTGATGCGCTCATCTTTTCATAAAAGTGGTTCTACAATGGTAAACTGGACGAGGAAAGTCAGAAGAAAGCTACTTTTCTAGGGATCACATTGCTACTGATTAGTTGGCAGTGGAGACATGATAGCAACAGATTCCTGTCTACCATCACTATGTCTGCAAAACATTTTACAAACGAGCTTAAAGGCTGAAGCACAAAGCAAACAGGAGGGAATCTGAATGAGGACTGGGGATGGCATTTTGGAAAGGCATTGCGTTTGCAGAGCTTGTCTCCTATATAACAGAGTTTTCAAACGTGATTGCGACAGTTGCACCAATTGTTTCATATGACCAAGTCTCCTGAAGTTGTATAAAGTTACGTCTCAGATGAATTGGGTTGTTCAGCCAGCTTTGTGGCATCACCACGATTCGGCCAAAAGACTTTTGGCAAGGCCTGTTCCAATTGCTTCAAGAAAGATCTAAGGAAATGTGAGAAAGACATCAAGCTTTTTTTCAAAAGAGATGTCGAGGAGCTTTTTCAGAAAGCTATTGACCATGATTCCGAGGCTCTTATCATGCCAAGGTTTCCAAAGAGTATTCGCAGAGAGATGTTCAAAGTCACAATATTTACTGGCTGGTATGAAGAAGATGCACCAAACAAAAATCAGAACCGCCAATTCTTACTGCATTGGTTTCGATGATTCTTGATGTGGACCAGGATTCATTTCAAAGCATCATGCACACGAAACAGTGTAAAATTTGCACGGCCAGTCCAAGCAGCTTTGACGATTTCTCAACTTATGATATTCAACAGCAGGAGACGGGTCAATACAAAGGACATTCAGACAACACGGCGTCATCACCACAAAAAACACAGAAAAAGCTGTTCTGTGTACTTGGTCTCAAATATTCATGCTTGAAACTAGGAAGAGGACAACTGGTTGAAATCGTCTGTACATCCTTGGACCTCTCATATATATGAAGAGATACCTAGGTATTTACCCAGTTGTTGCCAATACAGTGTGACAAATTTGAGACTGAGGCCGTTTGTTGTACCCCAGGACTGACGCCAGGTGTGTTGATGTTGGATGGTCGACACATTGATCACATCCGAGAGTTTACACCGGCAAGTGACTCTTTCATGGGAACAAAGTCTATCTTTAGTTCAGCAGCCACCCACACTCATTCACGGACCAGAGAATATAAAAAATAAACTCTCGTTGTTCAGGCAAAAAAGAAGTTGCACAATCTTCCAAAGTACATACACCGCTTGTCCTCAAGTTGGGAGAGAAGAAAGGAAGCAGCGATACCAGCAGTTTCTGGGACTTGCAAGCCAGATGTCTCCACAGTTACAGCGAAACAATTCTACCCAACAACCATGGCTGGAAAATGTTCACCTTGTCATCAATTTGAGCCTGCTGTGCAGTAACGTGCTGATGTGATCAACTCTTTCTTCCAGACCGTGACGGGACGATGGAATGCAAGTAGGGACAACGCAGTGTCATGTATCCAAAGATTGTTCAAGCTCTCATGCAGGATCCTGTTAGAACAACTTAATCATGTATCCGTATCATGGGGAGCCTTCCATGCTTCCACTCCAAAAACATCAAACAAGTCAGGAAGCCAGATAGCTCTCTTGCCACTATTGGAAGATAATGCTCATTTCGCGTCTTTATTATGCATGCAATGCATCTGATCAAGGATAGTTTGAAACACCTCAACACTGGATCAAATTCCAGTGATCGCCATGGTCCAGCCACTGTATGCCCTTTGCCAAGGTGATCCAGTGGTCCTGGCAGTAGAGCTTGGTGAGATTTTTTAGTTGTCATGCTTATGAGGGACTTAATAGAAATTGACGCCTGCGTTATAAGAGTGTTAGGAGTATGAGTGAATGGAGTGGGGATGCGACAAGTTTCTTGATGTCTGCTGGAGTCACAGGAGTGGTGCTTATTGCGGACTCTTGCTGAAGGTTTCACTTGTTGCGAGGACGAGGGACTGGCCATGAATCACCGCAGCATCCTCTAATACTGCAACAAAGAGCTTTCTGCACAGAGGCAGAAAATAGAGGAAACCTTCGAGAATGGTACAAGAACCAGAGTGAGAAGAAGCAACCAATGTTTGCTTACTGGTGTCGAGCTTCTGGAGTTACAGTTGGGCGTACTCCAAGCTCATCCATTTATCCGTGCTGCAGTTTTTGAACGTTATATACGTCAAGCACTGGCGACACTCATTCACTGGTTTTTTGCCTTGGACACATCCATATGCACGATGGCTGTCTGTGCATTTACGTGACCTATTCAGCTCATAAGAAAGTTGCCATATGTACATCAAGGCATTTTGTCGTGGTGCTTTTCGTCGTCAACAAAAACTGGGAGACCATTTTCTTTCCATTGCCATGATCATGCCTATGAAAGTGTATTCCATGATCAAAGGTGATGGAGGTGCAGTCGGATTAACAACTAACCAGCAGCTTCAGTAGATGGATGGTTGACGGGGCAGAAATCACCGTTTTCTGCACAGGTTTGAACATCAATCATCTAGGCCATCATGGATGATGGGAACTTAATGAGCAAATCAGCAGCAATGCAGAACAATTTCCATGGCAGATGTCAGAAGCTTCTTGCTGTTTTTGAAGAAGATGGCATTCCATTTGAGGATGACAGTGTGTTCTTCTTTGCCATGGACACAAGTTGTCACAGATGTTTCAGCAGTGACAGGCAAGTTTCGTGATGATGTCATCTCTATTGGAACAACAATATCATGATTTTGTTACTCTCAATGGATTCGTAGGATAGGACTATTCTGTACAACATCACCGTTATCACGAAACAAACTGAGAAACCTTCGAGTGTAAAAATAATTGCATGCTTATGTGTTGGACGTTTCTGATGAAATGAAGGCATGACACATAAGGTGACCTACATTTATCTGTTTTTCTTCTGTTGTTATTGGTATTGGTTTGCCCTTTAATTTTATTGGGTCCATTACTAACTCGAAGTCATTAAAAAACAAACAACTTTTTTAAAAATCAGAGTAACCAAAAAGAAGGACTAGGACAGGCGTATAACGCTGTGTACAAGGAAACAGGCATTGGCAAGGCTTATGACTACTGTTGGTTGGCAAAGTAGCGTCATTGTGAATTAAAAAGACTAATTTAGGCTATATCTGTATTTAATTCAAATCATGTAACCCAGTCTGCATATAATACATTGCATTTGTGTGATTACAAAATTAGTAATCTGGTGATTAGTTTAGCAAGTGGTCAGAAAATCACCAAATATTGCGCATAACTAATTTTGACAGGCAGTTACACAATTTCAGTAAGTAAGAGAGTTGCCTCTTTTTAAAAAAATTCAATCTAGACACATGGCCTTACACCTTCAGACAAAAGGGTTTGCTTCGAAACAAAAAGTGCATTCTAAGATGTCCAAAAATGTTGCTTAACACCATAACTATACGGGGGAAAGGGGGCTTTTTGGACTCTTTACCCTTCTTTGATAGTTATCCTGCACCCACCAGGCCCGTGAGATTACCAGACACCGGCGTCGCTGGGTCAGTAAACTTGAGACGTACTCTAGTTGAGGCGTTCAGTCGTAAAGGATGAAACCGGCCCTGTTGTGGTTCCAATCTTCCCAGTTGCTCGCTGATCGCACTCTCAATCTGGGTAAGTGCCAGGACGGGCGGGGGGGGGGGGGGGGGCGGGGGAGGGGGGGGGGGAGACGGGGAGATGGAAGGGGTGGTGTTATGTTGGGGGGAGGGGGGGGGACCTACCCGTCTCTCCCCCCCCTCTACTCTCTCTCTCTACTCCTCTCTCTCTCTCTCTCTCTCTCTCTCTCTCTCCTCTCTCTCTCTCTCTCTCTCTCTGTGTCTCTCACGTCCACCTGCACGCCCGTCCGAAAAAGCCATGATGTGACTCAAACCCGCTATCTGGCAGACCGAAAGCTGGCCTAATGATGTGCAGCCTCTATGTAACAATTGTTCAGGACCTTGCTGTTTGCGTCTGTGCTGACATGCGTGAGGGTCACATACCATTCCGGTGTCGGCCCTCGTGCAGAGGCGTGTTCAATCAGAGTTAAGTTCTGGCATTGTCTACCCCCCTGACTGATGTTTCGACATGTTGAAGTCTATCCTGTGCATTGTTCATGTTCTCTGCCTTCCTACGTTTGACTACGTTTCCTCGCTAGGAACTCTTTGCGTCTTTAGTTACTACAGTTTTCTATAAAAATTCTATACTGTGCCAATACTTACAAGATTTCCTCTACATTGTCTACAATTCTTCCTAATTTTTGGTGTGTGTGTGGTCTGCTTCTCCTACCCATTCTTACTAACTTTACTGCACATTTTTCTAACTTTCTTATCTTTTGCTACCCTGTTGTTACATTTATTACATTTACGGTACATTTCTAATGTGTTCCACTTTTTCCTCTACGTATCTGTTTGGTCCCACATGCAGATTGTCTATCTATCACCTCACTACTGATCTGAACCCCAAACCCAAGTTATATCAAAGACCCTCTGGCAAGAGGAAGGGGACTCGCTAACTGATACCTATTTAACATCCGTCCAAACCTGAAAGAGTTTTTTACCATTTTCCCGAAGGCGGCCGTAAAGGAAGAAAACGGTTTTGTGCCGTTTGCATAAGGCATACGTTTTACACCCATCTTATCTTTTAAAAGGTGAAGAAGGCTCTGTGGTGCATTCCATGTATGTACCACTCACACTGAAACATATCCTTTTGAGTCGTTGGGACTTGCATGGATGTGAGACATGAACATTAACAGCAGACTCCATGAAAACTTGTCAGAGATGTCCACCTAATGTGATCTGGAACTCTGAGGGGAGATTAACATTTTTCATCTGATCTAAGATTTTATGGAGGAAGATTTTTAACAAAATATCCGGTTGTGTTTTTGGAAGGTATGGTTTGAAAAGTGTAGAGTAAATGACCCTTGTTGTTTTTTTTAATGACTTGTGAGTTATTTTCATCTCGGTGATAGCCCTTGATATGGCCCTCTTTGTGGTCGGTTGGGCTATAAGCAACATCACCATTACCATCACTATCCCAACGTTTGCTGCATTACCCACTTATTCTTACATCGTTTAATCTGTATTTCACTATCTTCACCTTTCCGCGATTTTCTCGTCACGTTTCTGCAGTTTACACTACATACCAGCATTTTCTCTACATTCCGTTCCTTGATTCAGTATTCCCTCCATTTTCTTAATATTTCCTGTGATGTTCCAGAGTTGACGCTATGTTCCCACATTTCCTACTTTGTCCCTATATTCCTTTTTTTAGACTCTTATAATATTCCCCATTAAAAAAAAAGTTTCTTTTGTCCTATCATTCCCACATTGTTTCTCTTACATTTCTTGTATTGTTTGTTTGTTGTAATTGGTATACGTTCTCATTTCCTCGATGTTTTCCCCACCTTTCATATATTTTCCCGTATTTCCCGTGCTTTCACTACATTTCGTACATTATCTCTTCATTACCTTGATTTCCCTACACGAATATGCTCTATTGATTCTACATTTTCTAAAGTTTTTCTTCATTTTCTATATTATATTTTTTTCTTTTCCTGTATTTTCTTCCTTGTACACGATCCGCATTTCTCTACATTTTCCCCTATATTTCCCACATGATTATTTTTCTACATTTCCTTTTTAATTTTTTATTATTTTTTTTTTATAGAATCCCTGCGTTCTCCCTGCGTTTCCTCTGTTTCCTTACGGATTTCTTGCTTTTTAAAAAATCCTTCCAATGTAATCGCTATATTTCCTCCTCTTTCCCAACATCATCTAGATTTCCCCAACTTTGTCTATTATTGTTCTATGTCATTATCTCGACGTTTCGAAAAGTCACCCTACATTTCCAACATCTTCATACACGACCTACATGTTCTTTTTTTCCCTGTCTCTCCTACATTTTTCCGTTTTTTTTTCTCTGCAAGTTTTTGGTACATTTCCTACGTTAACAGCATTCTTGTTCCTTTTCCCAACATTTCTGTCAACAAAATGTTCTACATAGCCTTAACATGTCCCACATTTTTTACTAGGTTTTTGACATTTGCCCTGTGTGTCTTACACTATCACATGATTGACCAAATGTGTCCCAAAATCTTCTACATTCTTGACCTAACTACACTCTCCCACCCTTGCTGTACTTTCACAGCACTAACTCTATATTTCTTCCATTGTCCCTGTGCTTCCTATCGTGTGTCTGCCTTTCCTGAATTAACGTGCAACACCTTCATTCTTCTTACAATTCCACCATTTTCTCCCTATACTTCCAGTCAATTCCAAACGTTTCTGACAGATTTCTTGCATTACCTACATTTTCCCCCTCAAGTTTCTAGCGTTTCCATAAATTAAGGGCCTGACTGTATTCTTCTTCCTGTGGTTTTCTACATGATTTTTTTTCGGGGGCCGGAATAGCTCAGTTGGTGAGAGCGCCGGACTTGTAATCTTGGTGATCCTGGGGTTGCGGGTTCGCATCTCCGCCGGCCGTTTGGGTACAGGGGGATTTTTCCCCCCGGAGTTAGATGATTTTGACCCCATCCCCCCCCTCCCATACAGTCCTTCGAATGAGACGCATAAACGAGGTTCCGTGTGTGAACGCACGCACCACATCTTGCACACTCGTAAAATCCCGTCACCAAATTTCGGAAAAGAAGGCCAGTTTGGCCGTGGTGTGGATGACACGTTACACTAGCATGCACCCTGCGTGAGAAATGGAAAGAATGAAGGAAAAGTAAAAACTGAGTGAACGATATGAACGTTATTGATCTAGGATGACACGGGAAACGACTGAATGAAGCGGCGCTGGCAGCTCTTCAGTCGGCACTACCCAGGTAGGCAGCCCGTTGTGTAAACGACTGTGGATTGTCAAGCGCTTAGAGCTTGGTCTCTAGCCGAGGATAGGCGCTTATAAGTATTCATTATAATAATATAATAATATTTCCAACATTTATTATTTTTTAAAATCTAATTTACTACTCTTCCCCTGCATTTCTAACAATTCTGACAGTTTGCCCAAATGATGGGTCGTCCTCTCTGTTCTCCCTCAGTCACCATCGTTGCGACGTCGGTCTGTGTTCTGGAAGTGATTCCTGGTCAGGCTAAGTGTCCTAGCTTTCCTCCTCCCCTTCAGTGAGTTGCCGTGGTGATTGTACCTTGCCCTTCGCTGAACGATGGGCTGGCTGGCCAAATGCCTGGCAAGTGATGCTTACCTCCCGTGCAATAGGGAATCTGTGTGTGTGTGTGTGTGTGTGTGTTGTGGTGGTGGTGCGTTTGCGTGCGTGCGTGCGTGCGTGCGTGGTGCGTGTGTGTGTGCGTGCGTGTGTGTGTGTGCGTT
>CM031623.1:20240198-20245198 GCA_018398815.1 Conus ventricosus
GAGAGGAGAGGAGAGAGAGAGAAAAGGGAAGAAGGACCCGGGGGGGAAAAGGGAGAAAGAGAAGAGAGAGAGAGAGAGAGGAGAGAGGAAAAGAAGAGGGAGGAGAGAAAGGAGGGGAGGGGAGAGAGAGGAAAAGGGGAAAGGGGAAAAGAGAAAAGAAGAAGGAAGAAGGGAGAGAAAGAGAGAGAGAAGAAGGGGAGAAAGAAGAAGAAAGAAGGAGAGAGAGAGAAGGAGAGTAAAAGAAGGGAAAAAAAAAAAAAAAAAAAAAAAACAAAAACCCCAAAAAAACCCCCACCACACAACACACCACACACAACCACACACACCCAACCAAAAACCCAAAACCCACACCCCTCCCAAACCCCAACACCCACCCTCAATCAAAAAAAAAAGGCCCCCCACTTCTTTGAACTTTTTACCCTTTTTCCCCTTCCCCATGCCCCCTCCCTAAACTCCCCCCCCCCCCTCCCCCCCCCCCTTCCCTACCTTGTTTTTTCCCCACCCCCTTTCCCTCTCTTCCTCCCCCCCCCCCCCCCCCCCCCCCCCCCCCCCCCCCCCCCCCCCCCCCCCCCCCCCCCCCCCCCCCCCCCCCCCCCCCCTATCTCCCCGTGTGCTTACTTTTCGTATTTTCCCTTTTCCCCATAGTGATCCCCCCCCCCCCCCCTTTTTTTTTTTTCTTCCGGCATTTTCAGGGGGTGACTGCTGCGAATTATTCACCCCCGGCTAAACATCACTACAAAAGGGGAAAACCCCCCCCCCCCCTCCCCCACGCCCCCCCCAAACTCACAAACACGAGAGGACCCCCCCCCCCCCCCCCCCCCCCCCCCCCCCCCCCCCCCCCCCCCCCCCCCCCCCCCCAACCTATCCGGCGAAATGTTTGGGGAAAAGCAGTCAGAGCTGGGTTACGGTGAACGTGTGGGTTTTTTTTTTAATTTAGTTTTATTTTTTTTTCATTTTACACTATTTCTTTTCTTTTTGTTTCTTTTCAAAAAAAAAGTTATTTAGTTCTTGTTTCTTGTATTTAGTAAAAAGAAACTCGGGGAAAGAGCGGGGCGCAGGAGCCTCAAAGAGAAGCCCCCTTCAAGAAAGTTTTTGGCCCTTTCTCTGCCCCTTGGGGGGGTTTGGGGCCACCCGGTTCAGACCCGGATGTCCCTCTGCTCCCCCTTTTTTTTTCCCCATTTGGGACGAGCCAGGGCTGGGTTCAAAACCCGCCCCTTGGACATGTCATTTTTCACTTAAGACTCACGTTTTTAACCATAGCCACGGGACACCTGATTTTTTAGGGAAGTTAAGCCTTTAAAATTTCCTTTTTCCTCCTTCCCCCGATCCAGCTTGACACCTCTCTCCCGCTTCTGCCATTGTTTTCGGGGTTTGGGTTTTTTCCTTCCGCAAGAGAGCTTTTTTCATGAGGCTTAGCAGACGTTCCTAAAAACCCCCTAGTCCATTTTGCAGTGGGGACTTTGATGTAGCCTCTCTCTCAGGCGTTTTCCAGTCGATACTTTTCAGTCTTTTAATTTGAGCTGCCTCCTTCTGTTTCATTGGCACCGTGAGCTCGATCGATCAGCTGCTTGGTGATTTAGAGGGGACTACTATGTTGGTCTCATGCCACTCTTGTGTGATCTTGGGTGCCCTTTTCCCATTTGGGGGTTGCAGTGCAATCCCAGTCATTGCCCCATCCGCAGACTCGCCTGCATGTTTCGAGTGGCCTGTTGTTCTTGGCCATGATTTGTGCCTCCTGCGTGAAGAATGTTGCGGGTGCTTTTGGGTCTGTTTTCCCCCTTTTGTGGTGTTGGTACTAGCCAGACTACTTGTTACAATTTTTTTGGCACTTGGTTGTGCCTCCATGTGTACCTTTCTTGACAGGGATTTCATGAGCTTAAAACATGCTCCACTGTTTGTTTTTCATGGGAAGGGGGGGATGCAGGATGTCTGTTTCCCCCCCTTCACCAGGTTTTCATTTGAGGGCAGAAAGGTCATATGCGATCGGAATGAAGTTTCCTGAGAGGGGCCATGTGCCAAATGTATTCCAAGTTAGTTCTTTGGAGTGCATTTTCCCACGTTGCCATTTCCCTTTCGGCCTGTGGACTGCTTTTTGGAGTTTTTTTTTGGTTTTTCTTCTTTTTTCATCTCCTGAATCAGCATGCTCTTTTGGGTTTTCCCTTTGGCCCTTTTACCAATTCAGTTTTGGTCACCCCAGTCTTTTTGGGTCTGTGGTGTCTGCTTTTTCTCTGATCTTGGGACTTCTTTTTCAGAACCATCGCCTCTTGAACTTTCCATTTTTTGCGTCTTCAGCTGGGGTTGATTTCTTCCCACCTTGTCTCCTGAGTCCTCAGCATGTTTTAGTCTGATTTCCCCCGCTTTGTATTCCCCCAGGATGGATTTCAGTGGTTTGTTTTAGCTTTGCTTGGCGACAGTACAGGGGCGATGTCAGCCCGAAGGGGGGGACACCAAGCCATTTCCTTGTGAAATTTTTGATTTTGGCTTCCATTGCTCCCCTGTGCTGGTGCGATGTCGTATTATCGAGGGCCCTGGAGCTTTGGTATCAGCATGAACTGCGGGGCCCAGCCTTTTATTTGCCAGGGAGCCCCCATGGTCAAAGGTCTCCAGCCTTCTTCCGCCATCGCTGGTTTCTTTTGCTCTTTGTGTGTCTTTCAGCGTATCATCATACCATCTTCCAAGGCTCTTGATGGGTCTCTGTGACTGTTTGGGAAAGGCCCGGTTGGCAACTGAAGACCACAGATTCGGCCACTTTTCCTTTCCTCAGTGAGAGACTCCGTGATTTCTTTGGCTTGAATTCTTCTGGATGGGAACTATGTCGTCCAGCCCCTCCGACATGCGTGTCTCGTCTTCTTGGGTGAAATACTGTGTGTCATCCATGAAGGCCCTTTAGAGGAGGCATCTTTTATCCATCGCCAAGGGCTGTTTGTCTGCGTTGTTGTTGCTGCTTTCAAGGAGTTCCTTGCCAGCACGAACAGTATGGGGAAATTGCACGCCCTTGCAATGCCCACTTCCAAGTTGTTTTAGTCGGGTTTTGTACTCCTTGGTAGGAACCGCATTGAGAAGCCTTTTAAAATTTTTCTTGAGCATGTCGGGATGTTTTTGGCACATGGTACCTTTAAAAAGCCAACTGTATCTCTCTGGGGCACAGGATCCCTAGCGTTGCCAGATAAGCACACTACGTCCGGTATCTCTTTTTGTTTTTTCTTTTTTGGGTTGCGTCCCGTCTTTGGCGTGTTTACACGCCCGCCACGCCTGGGATGCCACCTTTTGGATGCACTCCAAGTACTTGTTTTCCATCAGGGACTTGGTGCCCTTTTTGCCCTGACAGAGAAGAAGATTTTCCCTCGCGTTCAGTGTGATATTGGCCTGAATGGCTGATGTACTGAGTTTTGCTCTTTGGGGATGTAACCCTCTCCGTCACCATGGCCGCTGATCTTCTGGTTTCTCAAGCGTCGCAGCGCCTGGGGCCACTCCAGCCCTTTGGGCTTTTTTGTAAAGTGGTAAGGTATTCCCTTTGGCCCTGGTGATGATTTGGCTCGGCTTTTTCGACCACCTTCTGACTTCCGCCCAAAGTTGGGGCTTGCCATTGAACTGTTTTCCCCGGGTTTGGGTTTGGCCAACCCCACCTTTAATTCGATGGTGCTTGCTCTGTGAGTCAGAGTATTTTTCCTCAGATGCTGCTCAAGAACTCCTTTTTCCACACTTGGGTCCCGATTTTTGGTGCTCAAAAAGTGTTCTGGCAAAAATGGAAGGGGTCTCTGAAGAAGCGCCTTGGTTTCTTCTTTTTTTCTCTTCTCTTCCTCGCAGATTCCCCTTTGTGGGGCGCTGTGTTTTTCTTTCGGTCTTCCCCCAAATTTTTCCAAGCCCTTTTTTTTCAGTGGCAGTGCGGTCTTCTTTGCTTTTGAGGTTGTTCTTTTGGCTTGATCTTCCATCTTTTCTTGGCGTCTGGATTTCTTTGGAGGTGTTTTCTTTTGGGTGTTTTTCCCCAGGCGTCTCTACATGTGGCATAACTGTCCCCCTTTGTGGCTAGTTTGTGTTCCCGGGTGCTTTTCCCCATCAGTGCATCGGTTTTGGACGATTTTTTTCATCCAGTTTTCCCAATCTTCAGTTTTTGTTTGCTCGTGGCAGGATGAGTTTCAGGCGCCTGGGATCGGGGCCGTGCAAATTCCTCATCCCCAACCCCAAAACGTGGTGTCCTTGGCACTGTGGTTTAAAAACCCGGCCTTGGTCTTCCGACGTCTTATCTGCTGATGCAGTGCGTGTGCTCATTCAGATGGTCTTCACACATCCCCTTTTGTTTGTGGATTTTCATGCCCGGGTGGGGAGCGAAACGCTTTCCACAGACACATGGATATTCCATTTGGTCCCTATCATAGTCCGTTTGGATTTGCAGTCGGATTGGTTGGCCCTGGATTCATCATTCTCTCCCCTTTTTGGTGAACCCGGGGCATCTTTTCCTTTTATTTTAGTGCCACTGTTTAAGGCAAAATGGGGAGCCAGCCCACGAGCCCCTTTGGGTTTTGGTCTTTCCCCGTGTCTCCGGTCTTTCCCGGACGTCCTCCGGCCTTTCTGGGGAAATCAATGGTTTACCCAGCATCAGTGAAAGAAACTCGGGAGAGCGTGGCGCAGGGTCCAGAAAAGAAGCCCCCTTCAAGCAAGTGTTTCGGCCCTTATCTCCCGACACTCTAGGGGGGGTTGGGCCACACCCGGTTCATGACTCCGGATGTCCCTCTGCTGCCCCTTTTTTTTCCCCCATCTTGGGACGAGCCATGGCTGGGATTCGAACCCATGACCTCTGGACATGCTCATTTTCTACTTAATGACTCACGCTTTAACCACTGAGCCACAGGGACACCTGATATTTGTAGGGAAATTAAGCCTTATGAAGTTCACTTTTGTTCCTCCTTGACCAGATCCAGCTTGAACACCTCTCTGCCGCTTCTGCCATTGCTTTCAGGGCTCTGGTTTTTTCCTTCCCTGCAACTGAGAGCTGTTTCATG
>CM031623.1:20273775-20276275 GCA_018398815.1 Conus ventricosus
AAGTGCACAAGTGGTCTGAACACTTGATGATGAATAGAATGGAAGACAGGGAGATGAAATATACCAGTGCACAAAGTGGTCTGAAATGCTTGATGATAAACAGAATGAAGCAACACTGGCGTGTAACTTCCAAAGTGACACTTGTCTCTATCGCCAGTTTCTTTTTCCTCCTAATAATGTTGTCTCGAACTAGAATAGCTCGAGTTGCAAAGTGAGACGAAATCTAAACAAAACTTAAAGAAATGTTAGCGAACCGCCAAGAGAAACGTGGTCAAACGAGTCACAAGACAAAACACGACGCGTTTCGACCTCTTAGGTCTTCAGGCAAGACACAAGCAAACAGGACAATTTAAATGAACGGATTTGTCACTTAGCTTAGATCTCTTCGGCGCAAGGTAGGCCGGCGTTTTCATTCAACGACTGCCTACCTTGCGCTGAAGAGATCTAAGCTAAGTGACAAATTCGTTCATTTCATTGCCCTGTTTGTTTGTGTCTTGCCTGAAGAAGACCTAAGAGGTCGAAACGCGCCGTGTTTTGTCTTGCGACTCGTTTGTACACGTTTCTCTTGGCGGTTCGCTAACATTTATTTAAGATCTGTTTAGAAAAACTCGAACAAACAGTGCTCATGCAAATGAATAGCACCAACAGAAGAGTATGACAGTCTGGTTCTTTCCTGGCCATATGAAAACAGAACCGCTGGTTTGGAACTGGCTAGGCACCATTCCTGAAATACCTGTCCGTAACATTGTCTTCCAGTCGCGTGGTTTCCAGAGAGTGTTGTCTGAAATTAGAAACCCCTCGTCGCGTCAGTGTTTATGTAACGAATCAAATTCTGCAAGATTGTCTCGCTTTCCAGTAGAAATGATGGAACTACTAGATCGAGACAGACCGGAGGCCCATGTGACATGCGTGCGCCTCAACAGTTGCATGGTCTTAGCTCGAGCGTTTCATGTGCGACTCTCTCTCTGTCTGTCTGTCTGTCTGTCTGTCTGTTAGTCTGTCTGTCTGTCTGTCTGTCTGTCTGTCTGTCTGTCTGTCTCTCTCTCTCTCTCTCTCTCTCTCTCTCTCTCTCCCCTTTCTTTCTCTCTCTCTCTCTCTCTCTCCTTCTCCTTCTCTCCTCTCTCTCCTCTTTCTCTCTCTCTCTCTCTCTCTCTTCCCCTCTCTCTCTCTCTCCCCTCTCTCTCTCTCTCTCTCTCTCCTTCTCTCTCTCTCTCTCGTCTCTCTCTCTGATGTTAATTACCTCTGGAACTGCGATGTACGAATAAAGCTTTTCAGTGGGTGATACTGCTAACCTACGAGTTCACATTTGTCAAATTATTTTCCTGTATGTTTGAAATATAATTATAATGGGAATCTGCCTGTCTGTCTGTCTGTCTATCTGTCTGTCTGTCTCTCTCTTCATCCCTCCCGCCTTCCCACCCTTCCTTCCTCCTCCCCCCTCTCTCTCTCTCTCTCTCTCTCTCGCTCCCCCCCCCCCCCCCCCCACCTTTCTTTCTCTCACAAGGAGTGAAACTGCAGTTCGACAATCTTTTTGTTCGCACCCCCTCTCCCTCCCACCCTTCCCCCTCTTCTGCTCCTCCACTCACTCTTTTTCAGAAACCATCTCTACTTCTACCCCAATTTCCGCCTCTGCCCCCACCCCTGCCATCCTCACCCTATTCCTCTCTCTTCCTCACACACACACACACACACACACACACACACACACACACACACACACACACACACACACACACATACACACACACACACACACACACACACACACACACACACACACACACACACACACATACACACACACACACACACACACACACACACACACACCACACACACACACACACACACACACACACACACACGCGCGCGCGCACGCACGCACACACACGCGCGCACACACACGCGCGCGCACACACACACACACACACAGAGACACAGACACAGACACACACACACACACACACACACACACACACACACACACACACACACACACACACACACACACACACACACACACACACACACATACACACACACACACACACACACACTGACATCTCCCAAAAGGCGATAACAGTGTTTGCTGTTGTGTTGATGACAGGGCTATTTGCTGATCATCCTCTCCCACTCTCCCAACTGCTTGTCATCGCCGCTGATTGTGTGTTGAGTTTTGAGCTACTGCGCCTACCCTCCCCACCCCCCACCCCCAACCCCTCTCAGCCCCCCCCCCCTCCCCCCGCCCCTACCTCCTCCTACCCCCACCCACCCCTCCTCTGCCACGCCCCCAGCCATCTAACCCTTCTCCCTGCCGTACTCGTTTTCTCCCCCGTCCACCTTCTCTCCTTATCCTCACCCTCACTTCCAACGTCCCCGAACATTGCATAGTACCACCTCTCCCCTCGCTCACTTCCTCTTTGTTTCCTCTTTGTTAATTGTGTTCTGACCTCTGCATACATAGTGCCCCATCACCCCCCCCCCCTTCCTCTCTCTTCGC
>CM031623.1:20278775-20286275 GCA_018398815.1 Conus ventricosus
CCACGATGCCTGTGTGCAGCCCGGAGCCGCATGACCAGGGCAAACCTCTCACCAGGTGCAAGGACACTCTGTGAACGCCAGATCAAGAACGTCTGCACGACAGGCACGGTCACCTTGGAACATAATCACAACTGCGCTTGACAGAACCTGCTGAGGACACGTGTACTGTTAGGGTGAGACTTGCAGGCAGAGCAGTGGCTGGCATTCGGGAGCAGAGGAACAGCAGGAAGCAGGGGCTCCCCCTCGCTGAATCTCCTCCCCACGAAACATCTGTAGCTGATTGTTCCCTCACACACCTCATCAGCTACGGTACCGCCACTGCGCAAAGCTGTTGTTCCATCACACAGATCTCCACTCCCACATGATGACTCCTTCTTACGAATGACCAGTCTCCCTGCTTGTCCGTCGAATGGCAGGAGATTCCTGCCAACATGTACTACTGGTTAAGGATGCTCGCTGTTCCCTGTGATGTGGTTTAGCAGCGAACGCCAACGGAGAGACGGCAGCTCTCCTTTTAGAGACACTGATGTGAGAGGTCAGTGACAGACGGCGCAGCGAACCTTCCAGCCGTGTGGGTGACGGCGAGTCTAACCTGTGTCACTGGGGGGACGGCTTCTGAAGATGTGGGGCGATCGGCGATGGAGCGCTGCCTGACTACGATTACCGTGGCCTGGAATACGCATGCTTTGGAGGGCGGGGCATGGGATAACCCTCTCGGGGTTTGGCTGAAAAATTACCCTCTCAGTGGTACTCTGTGTGGACCATAGAAGGAACTCGTGCAGCGCTCCAGCGACTTTCGTCCTGCTCCCTCTCTGAGGCGGCTTCACGTGGCGCAAGACCATCGCCACCCGAGCTTGAAAAAGGAAGGCTGCCCAGTGGCTCTGAAGATAGAGCTTTTGAGGGAGGAGAGGCAAAGAAAACCTATGCCCACCTTTGCCCGACCAGCTCCACGAAGTGAACCGGAGTTCACACGGAACTAGAGCTCAGAGAGTGACAGACGACAACCCTCATGTGGAACCAGATTCACTATTGCCAATGACAATAACTGCCACGAAGTATGCAGACGTCAGTCTGCATGTATATCTCGTCCTCAAGGGCTCCCGACCGACAAGACATCAACCTCACCCATTGACCTGAAGGATGCTTGTCAGGAGTTGAAGACAGCTGGTGTAAACTACCCGCATTCTAGGACCAGTGTTTCACCACTCTGCTGTTTTGTGACCTCTGTCAAAGAGATTCGTAGTTCTCCTGTGTCCATAGATTAGTCTCCCAGCAGCAGGATCACTGTAAAACTGCATTACTGATTTTGTCTCCACCTGGTAGAATGATGGAAGATGACCCTGAGAGGAGTCCATTCAGTTCGGGTACAGTTCCCTAGCACCAAAATATGGTTAGAAAGATTTTTTTAAACTGTAAACTAAGCATAAACAGTGTGAGGTTGCTGTTTACAATCCGTAAATATCTATGAAGAAATATATTTTATGCAATACCTAAACTGTCTTGTGATATAAAAGTTTACATTTTGTGTTTTTCATATTTCATTTTTTTTAAATGAAAGAAAAAACAAACAAACATAAAACAACAACAACAATAACAACAAAAGACGTAACGAGAAACTCTGTACCTATGCTTACTTATTTACGTCCCCTGGCAGAAACAAATAATTGCTCCACCCATAAACTGACTTCATGACCGTATTTTCTTTCCTTTTTTTCCTACTTGCGGTGGCTGGTGAGTGGGTGTGGGTGAAGAAGGATGGGGTGGGTGAAGAAGGATGGGGGTGGGTGAAGAAGGATGGGGTGGGTGAAGAAGGATGGGGGTGGGTGAAGAAGGATGGGGGTGGGTGGGTAATGGGAAAAATGGGAGAGCAGGGGGTGGGGATGGGGGCGGGGGGAGGAGGAGACAGGGGCTTAATTTTGGTGCGGGATTCGGTCAAAAGACATATCCAGAATCCACCGGGTCTTGCCGGAAGTCCGCTTTCCCCCGAGTTCCCTTTTACGGGTTTTTTTTTTCCTTTGGTTACTGTCTCCACTTTTTGTTTGTGTGTTGTTTGATGCACGTTCCGGGGTATCAGATACCGTTCAACGAATGTTGTCACAAACCTGCCCCCAGAGGCAAACTGTGCCGACCTTCCCAACACGATCTGTCTGTCACTGATGACAAATCGTCCCAGGGTGACAAATCGTCCATTCGCAGGTTTCAGAATGTTCAAGTTGAGTGTCATCGGCGAACATTTCATGATGAACAGAATGGCTGTTAATGATCTGTGACATTCAGTGTTATTCTTCATTTTCCCGCGTGAAAATGTGTTGTTCAACATTACATGTTTTAGGGGATTATCTGAACAAAACAAAAGCTCCTTTACCTGCAGGAAACAATGTACGAAATAAAAAATACAGATCTCGGACATATTTCTCGCACACCAAACAGTCTGTTACGTACTTTAGTTTTTAAAAAAAATGAGGACACGCCACAATCAAAACAAACCCCATCACTTACAGATTTCATGCCGTAATCATTTTCTGCGGATACGATTTGATCTTGGAAATCCCGTGTGCTTGCCCTGTTCCGAGTGGTAAAGAGTGACTTTTACGTTCAGTTTGAATGACAGTACCGTGTGCATCTTGAGCAACTGCCTGAAAAACTGTGGCGCAACGTTGCAAGGTTTAATCAACTTCCTGACAAATCTTAAATGTTAGCGAACCGCCCAGAGAAACGTGGACAAACGAGTCACAAGGCAAAACACAACGCGTTTCGACCTCTTAGGTCTTCTTCAGGTGAAACACAAACGAATAAAATAACGAAAATTCACTTAGCTTTGATCGCTTCAGATCGCTTCAGAGTTCAACGCCTTCTTCCTTGCGCTGAACTCTGAAGCGATCTGAAGCGCGATCAAAGCTAAGTGAATTTTCGTTATTTTATTCGTTTGTGTCTCACCCGAAGAAGACCTAAGAGGTCGAAACGCGTTGTGTTTTGCCTTGTGACTCGTTTGTCCACGTTTCTCTGGGCGGTTCGCTAACATTTATTTAAGATTTGTTTAGATTTCCGCCTGCAGTCGTCTCACATTGCAGCTAGATCAATTTCCTGAGTCTTAATGGAACTCGTTCATCTGCAGAAACAATTTATCGTTTGTCTGCAGAAACAATTTACAAAATAAAGCTATAGATTTCAGATGCGTGTATCACACAGCAAGCAACCTTCTACGTACGCCTATATCAGAACAGGAGGACACTCTATGGTAGCACGAACCACACCACCAACAGGATTCATGTCACTTTCTTTCTTTCTTTCTTTTTTTTTTTTTTGGGGCAACTACGATCAGCTTTTAGAATTCCATTTATTTGCCACGTTTCAACAAGGATTATTACATTGGAATTCTATTTTTAAAAAAAGAAAAAAAAAGAAAAAGAACTGTGTACTTGTAGGACAAATCAGGGGCAGGTCAAGTACTAATGGAGGGGAAGAGAGGGAAGGGGAGGGGGAAAGGGGGAGGGGGAGGGGAACGGACATTTCGAATTGAGGTCGGAGCGCAGGAAGCTAACTGACGATTTTGTAAAAGCTGGGCAGACGGATGTGGAGGAGAGGGGGGGGGGGGGGGTGTTGAAGGACACGGTGCTCATTAATTTGTGTGTGTGTGTGTGTGTGTGTGTGTGTGTGTGTGTGTGTGTGTGAGGCCAGGGAAGGCGGGGTGTGGGTGGGGTGAATGCGTGGGAAGTATAGATTTGGTGAAAGGGGGTGGGGAGGGTGTTAAGGTGCAGTTTTGTACTTAAAGAAAATATCGAAGGAAAAGATGGGGGCTGGGGACATATCTAGCTATCTGTCTGTCTGTCTGTCTGTTTAATCTGTCTGTCTGTCTATTAATCTGTCTGTCTGTCTGTCTATCTAGCTATCTATCCGTCTATCTGTCTGTCTGTCTTTCTGTCTATCGGTCTATCTAACTATCTGTCAGTCTATCTGTCTATCTAATTATCTGTCTTTCTATCTACCTGTCTGTCTAACTCTCTCTCTCTCTCTCTCTCTCTTCTCTCTATCTCTCTCTCTATGTCTATATATATATATATATATATATATATATATATATATATATATATATATATATAACACATAATAATATATATATATATATATATATATATATATATATATATATATATATATATATGTGTGTGTGTGTGTGTGTGTGTGTGTGTGTTCCATCGTAGTTTATAAAGCGCATTTCAGGCCTCTACTGTCGGATGCCAATTACCTATCCACTACGCATTTGCATAATATTTTTTTAAGGGGAAGGGGCGGAATCCGTAGACCCTCCCCCTCCCCCCTTCCCCATCCGCCCGTGCATTTGACTGGTTGACCATTTTTCTTCTCCTGAATTGCTTTGTCTAGATCCAGCCAGAACAAGTCTAACTCTTCTTTACTTTTTTTTTTCTTTCGATTTCCTTTGCAGAGTCGTAGTTGAATGAGAGTCAGGGCGCTCAAGATGGCGTGTTGCTGCTCGTCACACGAACCGATCGACCATCGCGGGGACTTCATCCTTGACGTGGAGATGGTCCTTCAAGATCATGTCTGGAAGACCTACAAAAACAGCAGGTAACTAATGATTTCTGGCACACTTTTACGGTCATACTGCCGGTAATGTCCTAGTTTACAGGCCCCCTTTTTATCTCGATTTTCTTCGATTTACGCAATTACCAAAAGACGCTAATCTGTCTGTGAGAGCACAGTCAATGACATCGAAACGTGGAGAAGGGGATGGGTGCAGGAAGGGGTGGAGGTGGGGGTGGGGCCTCTAAAGTAGAACTTTGCCTTGCCGGTCTCCTCATTTCGAAATGAAGGCTGTGCGGAAAAGTGTCAAGGTATCTTTCTTTTTTTTTCTTCATGTGTGATGTTGACCTCTTACAGCAGATTTCAACGAGGTTTTGTTTGAAGTTGCTTGAGCTTCCAAAACACCTGTATGACATCCGTATGTTAATCTTTTGTCAAGCCCGTTGTAGCTTTTAGGAAGTGAATTTGAACAGTTGAAACGGTTAGTTGCATTTCGTGTAAACTTGTAGTTTGGGGTACAGAAAATTGTGTTTAGAAATCTATTGTGGTTTCTTTCTCTTTTACTGCAAACGAAATAGGTTAAATTGGAAAAGCGTTTTCTAGATTAAAGCACATTTGAACATTTGAACTCTAAATACATAATTTCAAAATGAATAAACAAATGTCTTGCCAGGAAAAGACAGCAAATAGTCATGCCTCATTTCAGCTGGGATGTTACTATTTTTCGTAGTCAGAAGTTGATAACACTTGGGTTTTCTCTTTAGTTTTCTTTCTTTCTCGCTTTCTTTCTTTCTTTCTTTCTTTCTTTCCATCGTTCTTTGTTTTGTTTTTTCTTCCTTTCCCTTCTTTCTATTTTTTCTTCTTTCTTTCTTTTTCTTTCTTTCTGTTTTTCTTTCTTTCTTTCGTTCTCTCTTTTTTTTCCTGTCTTTTGTTTTGACGTAACATATACTGGTTCCAGTTAATGGAAGCGAAATGAATGCTGTTAGTTCTTGTTTGAGTGCGCCTTGTTTTCACGTGTCTTGGTGATGCATTCATGTAGTCCTGTCAGTGGTTTGTAGTATGACTGGTCTGTAATTTGCAATCATTGAAATCAGAGATTCCTTGATTTCTTGACTCTGAATGAAGGTCAGGGTTTTAAAAAAAAAATGACAAAGCATAAATTCACAAATTATCTATGAGAGCTCTTTGTCCTTAGACGTCACACTATTCCCCCGTGTTGTCCATTCGTCGTTTGACGTCACGTCTGTTTTCTTTTATGGCACCCATATTTTCCTTTACTATGTCAAATTTGAAATTTGTGTATGTCAGCTGACATTACACCTTGTTTCTTTTTCTTGTGTGTATTATACCCTTTGTCCTCACACTAGCTTCCATTTAATGTGTATATATCCTTTGACGTCACACTTATTTCCCTTTACTCGCTTATATCCTTTGACGTCATACTTATTTCCCTTTACTCCGTGTATATCCTTTGACGTCGCACTCATTTCCCTGCAACGTATGTCCTTTGACGTAATATTTGTTTCCATTTACTGCGTGTGTGTTCTTTTGATGTCATACGTCTTTCTCTTTTCCGTTTGTATATCATTTGAATCAAGTACGCTTTTGCTTACTAAGTGCGTATCCTTTTTATGTCACATCTGTTTCTGTTTATTGCCTGTATATCTTTTGACTTCACGTCTGCTCTCATTAATTGTTTGTCCTTTGATATCATAGTCTGTTTCCGTGTACTTTTCGTATGTCTTTTGATGTAACATCTATTTCCCTTTGCTGGTTGTTCCTTTGTGTCACGCCTGATTTCATTTACTTCCGGGCCGTCCGGATCAAATGTTCTGTCCTTTAGTGTGTGAGCTTTAGACTCCATCTGTTTTTTGTTTTTTTGTTTGTTGCTGTTGTTGTTGTTTTTTCTCTCTGTGTCTTGTCTTTTACTCTGTGTCCTCTGGCGTCGCCCATGTTCCTCCCTATCCCCAGGTCCTCGTGGCAGAAGATGTGCCTGCGCCGCAAAGACTTCGTCGTGGACGTGCCTATGAACTATTTCCACTTCGACAAAATCAAAGAAGACGTCAGACCCCGCCAGATAGTCGCTCCTCTCGCCGCCTCCGCCGCCGCCACCACCAACGCCCCTTTCTCCAGCACCACTTCCTCCCAGCGCCCTCCCACTCTGACGCAGAGCATGACGCACATGGGGCGTGACGTCACGCACAACCCTTGGCTGTCCTCCAATCACGTGGCGCTGAGCACGGACTTCACGAACAGCACGAACACGGAGCAGACGTACAGCTTCCGGTTCGAGAAGACCCGCAAAGCTTCATTGAACGTCTCTTTCCAAAAGGGCTTCACTGTAGGCGGTGAGTAAGGCGCATTGACTGGGTCAAAAGTGTGCTTAAGGGGAATAAAATAATGCAAAGCGGGGTGGGGATGGGACGAGGGGAGGTGGCAGGGATGGGAGGTGGGGAGGGGGGGGGGGTGTGACGGGCGAAGGTTTAGTCTTTATGGGGTGTGAATAACTGTCAAATGTGGCTGGATTTTCTTCAGGTGGTGTGACATAGGTGACACAGCTTTTGTATGTCCAAATTGACCCAATGGACATGAATGAGCGTTGCCGGGTTTGTTTGTTTGTTTGTTTGTTTTAGTTTTGTTTGTTTTTTGTTTTTTTTTTTCCTTTTGATTATTTTGTTTGACTACTTCCACTAAAGAGTTCTGCTTTTTTTGTTGTTGCTTTTTTTTTTGACCTTTTTCTTTATCTGTCTTGTCTTCACGATTACGTACAAACTACTGAGCCAATTACAAAACAAACAAATAAACACAAAGGAAAATAGAAAACAACAGAAGAAAAGACAAGACAAGACATGGAAAACAACAACAACAACAACAACAAAATAAAAGAAAGCAAGAAAGAAAAGGAAAGGAAATGAAAGGAAAGAAAGAAAGAAAGAAGAAAGTAAGAAAGGAAGAATA
>CM031623.1:20291275-20298775 GCA_018398815.1 Conus ventricosus
AGTATTGCAGGCGTTACTGTCACTTCTTGATTGTTTTGGTGCTGGAGGTGCTACTGTGTATTCATATGAATGTTTTAGGTGCTGGGGTGTTACTGTCAATGCCTAAATGTTTGAGGTACTGGATGTGTTTTCTCTCAAGGCAAGGATGTTTGCGGCGGTGGAGGTGTTATTGTTAAGGTATAAATGTTTGTTGTCCGGGACGTGTTACTGTCAAGGTACGAATGCTTGTGGTGCTAGAGATCTTACTGTGTATTCATATCGACGTCGGATGAGCTGGAGGTGTTACTGTCAATATCTGAATGTTTGTGGTACTTGAGGTGTTACTGTCAAGTCATGAATGTACATGATACTGGAGGTGTTACTGTCAATGCCTGGACATTTGCAATGCTGGAGAGGTAATTGTCGACGTCTGAATATTTGTGGAGCTGGATATGTTACTGTCAAGGTGTGCATGTTTGTGGTGCTGAAGATCTTACTGTCAATGCATGAATGTTCATTGTGCCGAGGGTGTCACTGTCAGGGGACTGACGTTGGTGGTGTTGCGGCTGTCACTGTCCGAGCATGAATGTTTGTAGTGCTGGAGGTGTGGTTGTCCATTCATGAGTGTTTGTGATGTTGCAGGGGCTACGGTCAGTGTGTAAATGTTAGTGGTGATGGGGGTGTTACTATCAATTCACGAAGTTTGTGGTGCTAGAAAAATCACTGTCAAGGTAGTGCATTTTCGGGATGCTGGAGTGTTACTGTCAGTTTATGTATCTTTGTGGTGCTAGGAATGTTACTGCCATTTCTTGAATGTTTGTGGCACTGGAGATGTTGCTGTCAATCCTTGAGCGTTTGTGGTGTTTCAGGTGTTACTGTCCATGCATGAATATTGTGGCGCTCGAGAGGTTACTGTCTTTTCGTGAATATTTTTGGTGGTGGAGGTATTACTGCCAAATCATGATTGTGTGTGGTGTTGCAGGTGTTACTGTGTCACGTTCTGAATATTTGTGGGGTTGCGCGCGTTACTTTCAATGTATAGCTGTGTGTGGTGTTGGATATGTTTCCGTCAAGTATGAATGTTTGCTCTGGCGCATGTGTGACTGTTAAGCTAAGAATCTTTTGTAGTATACAGGAGTAGCTGTCAAGAGATAAATGTATGCGATGTAGCAAAGTATTACTGTAAAGGTATAAATGTCTATGCCATCGGAGGCGCTACTGTCAAGGAATAGCAACTTACAGTAAAGCAAGTATCACCGTCAATTTACGAGCGTTTGGTGTGTGAGGTATTACCTGTAAAGTAGGAATCATAGCAAGGTAGTCACGTCGGCTGTGTACAGGTGCTCCTCTCAGAAGCCCCGGTGTCCTACGACTTCAAGCTGTGGACCAAAATGTCCATGCCCAGCGGCGGGGCCCCAGCCACCGTGACCCGCAAGAAAGGCGGCGACGCCATGTACACGCACGTCATCGAGAATCTCAAGCTGGTGTTCGACGGCTACAAGATCGTGGACCACTTCCCGCCTCAGGAATTGCCCGGCGGCGAGTGCGTCACCTACCCCTCCGTCGTCTTCAGGACCTCCGGGATCGTGGATGGGATCCGCCTCTCCGACCAGAAGATTCTCTTGGACAGCAGGTCGCTGAAGAAGACGTCTTCGTCGTCTTCTTCTTCTCAGGGACCTTACCCTCAAGGGCCTGTGGCGCACAACAGCGTGGCGATGTCGGACGGTTACCCCGAGGACGGTTATTTGGGATCGGCGGTGGCCCCGCCTCTCAGGGGCAGGATGCTGGCGTTGGGCCCCTCCTCCCAGCACCCTCCTCCCCCTCCACCCATCATCGAGGAGGTGTTGGAGGACGATGGCGGGGTGGGGGAGGAGGGAGGGTCGGGACACCCTCCCTCCTCCCCGCCCTTCCACGTGCTCGCGCGAGGGTCGGGCGGGGGAGCGGCGGCGGGGTACCAGGTCCCCCGTATCACCACCACCTCCCCCAGTTCGCTCGCCTCCTCCCCGCTCTCCGACGCTGGCTCTCCGGACATGTCGGAGAACAGCAAGAAATCCCAAACCGTCACCACTGTCTGATGAAAAGACTTCCCCAGCCCTCACCCTCTCCTCCCTCCTCCCTCCCACCCCGACCCTCGATCGTCTGTCTTCTTCATCCCCAGGCCTCCTTACCCTGTCTGCCCTGCGCTCTACCCCCTCCTCCCCCCCCCCTCCACCTCCTTCCCTTTCCCGACCTCCTCCCCCCCCCCACCCACCCCCCCCATCCCTCACTTTGCTCGTCGTGTCCTTTCAGACGCCCTTCGACAAACTATCAGCCATTCTGTCAGCGAGATCATCTAGACGTCCCAAGACTTGTGTGTCGGCAGTCTTGACTTTGTGTCGGCAGTCTTGACTTTGTGTCGGCAGTCTTGACTTTGTGTCGGCAGTCTTGACTTTGTGTCGGCAGTCTTGACTTTGTGTCGGCAGTCTTGACTTCTCATACCTCTTCCTGCCCCTCCCGCCCCCCCCCCCCCCCCCCCTCCCCCACTCCACCATCATCCTGGAAGGTATTAAAGGATACTCTTCATGTCTGACTCAATGATGACGTCGTCTCCTCCTCCTCCTCCTCCTTCTCTTCCTCCTGCCCTCCTCCTCCTCCTGCTGCTGCTGCTGCTGCTGCTGCTCCTTGACCGCTCCGCCGATGAAACGGAAGGCACTCATCATGATGTCTGTGGAGAGGAGGCCAGACATGCCCCAGATTCGTCCCTGCCACTGCTGTCTGAAAGTTAACGTCAGTTCCCTCCTCTTCCCTGCAATCATTGCTGCGACTTTGCCCCCCCCCCCCCTTCCAGCCCCCCCACCCTTCCCCCCACCACCAACCCCATTACCCCCCCCCCCCCCCTCTCCCGCCGTCGTCTGAAGTAATCGTGTAGTGTGGGTTTTCTTCTTTCTTATCAACGTAAAATGTGATCTTCTTCTCTCTTTTGTTGTTTCTTCTACTACTCAAACTTCGTTTTCTTGGTTTACAAATGTATTTCTTATTATTCAGTGTGGAAAAAAAAAACAACAACACTTTTGTTCGCAGTTTGGTGGGGAGGAGAAGGTCGGGCTGGGGTTGGGGGGGGGGGGGGGGGGGGGGGGGGGGGGGGGGGTGCGTGTTTCAGAGTTTGTCAGCCGATTTTTTTTTTCAGCTTGGATGGTATTTTACACGGGCCACTGGATGTTGTTTGTCGATTGCTTTTAAGATTGAAGGGGGATAAACAGGAATCCTGCAAGCAAAGTCACCATCGACTGCACTGTAAGTAGAGAAAGACAGTGTGTTGTTGGGGAGCCAGGATATATCGCTGGATAACAAACACAGAGAGTAGAATAATAACAGGAAGAAAGTGTTTTCCTGCGGACATAATTATCTTCGCACTGTTTCTGCCACACAGACCGGGAGAAAAAAAGTTTTCCTCGGTCAGGGCACTGGAGGAGCTTGTTCTGTTTGTGTTAAGAAACTGACAGAACGCATTATTAATGTGTGGAATGACAGAACGTCATCTTGTGTTCACGATAGAACGTGTTTTTTTGTGTGAAAAGGACCGAACGCCTTTGTGTGTGTTCATGACAGAAAATGTCAGTTTCTGTTTACGATGATGTCAGAGCGAGTTGACTTTTTGCCTGTTTGTTTGTTGAAATGACAGAGCGTAATTTTTGTTTTTTCCCTGTGATATTATGCGGTTGGATTGTGCCCGTGAGAAAATGAGCTTGGGTTTGTAAAAAAAAAAAGGATGTAGTTTTTGTTTTTATTAGTGATTGACATGATCTTTCTTTTTTGTTGTTGCAGAAATGTGCTTTGTTTGGGTCACATGACGCGCGCGCGCGCCTACGTGCGCGTGCGTGCGTGCGTGTATGTGTGTGTGTGTGTGTGTGTGTGTGTGTGTGTGTGTGTGTGTGTGTGTGTGTGTGTGCTCGTGCGTGCATGGGTGCGTGTGTGTGTGTGTGTGTGTGTGTGTGTGTGTGTGTGTGTGTGTGTGTGTGTGTGTGTGTGTGTGCCATGCGTTGATGACGGAATGTGTATTTGTTTGTGTAAATGACAGGATGTGTTTTGTTTGTGTTGATGACAGAACATGTTTTCATTCAACGCCTATCTTGCGCTGAAGTGCTTGACGATAAGTGATTGGTCGTTCATTTTCCTTGTAATATTTGTTTTGTATCTTGCCTAATGAAGACCTAGGCGGTCGAAACGCGTCGTGATTTGTCTTGTGATTCGTTTGTCCACGCGCGCGCGCGCGAGCGCGCGCGCGCGCGCGCGTGTGTGTGTTGTGTGTGTGTGTGTGTGTGTGTGTGTGTGTGTGTGTGTGTGTGCGTGCGCGCTTGCGCGCTCGTTTGTGTGTGTGTGTGTGTGTGTGTGTATGTGTGTGTGTGTGTGTGTGTGTGTGTGTGTGTGGTGTGTGTGTGTGTGAGAGAGGATGACAGAACTCTTTCTATCAATCATGATAACAGAACATGCTGCATCTGTGTTGACCATTAATATTGATGTGGGTTCATGATCAAATGTACTTTGTTTCTGCTGCGGAAAGTTCTGTGATCTTGGAATAAGTCTTCCCACGAACGCCAACGTGTTGTTGTTGTTGTTGTTGTTGTTGTTGTTGTTGTTGTTGTTCTTTTATTTCGCGTCCCCACCCATGCTAGATCCATGGCTTCTCCTGGACCTCAACCGGACTGGCCCACGTCTGGCGTCTCAAGGCTTCAAAGGAGGGGCAGGACTGTAAGATATGGGTGGGAGTTTGGGAGCCTGTGCCACAAGGACACTGGTCAGTATGAGAGAGTGTGAGACGTGAGAGATGGGAGAGGAGCTGGCAGTGTCTTGTTCGTAGCCTGAAGATGGGATAACTTGAACTGCTCTGTCCAGTTTGTGGATGCTGTCCTCTTCAGTCCCGATGTCCAGGCGTTGGTAGCATGTGATCTGAATCTGAAATGTGTCCACTATAGCATCATGTTGATCACTGAAGTAATGTTGCACGTCAAGAGAAAGGAGGAAAAAGACAGACACAAATACTCGTCGGGTTACATGAATCGTGACAGAGTTTTTTTAAGCTTCATAACAATAATATTCTGACAACATAAGCTTTATAACAATAAAATCGGAAAGACAGATCACATGTTCCAGTGTTTTCATATTTCTATTCGGGCCAGTCACTGGAAATCACAGTCTCCTTGCGGAACATGTTACAGCCGGCAATGCCCAAATCACAGGCCCCATTTCTTTTGGGGAAGCGCGTCCAATAAAATCAACATTATCAAAGAAAAGTACGAGTTGTTCATCTTTCCAACAAGTTTAAAGAATGAGCTGAAGAGCCATAGGACGAGCCTTCATATTGCTCTCGTAGACAGCTGGTCGCTTTCACATTGAATAAGATTTAAATGAATAATATGCATCACCGATTGTTGGAAATATCATATGATGTTGACTGGCTGAAGTTTTGTGTATTATTGCTGCCCAGGGAAGTATGTCATATAGGTATGACTTACTGAGGAACACTACAATGCGTATGACTGGAATTTATTCACACATAATCATAACCGGTCTTGTGGAGTCTGTGGTGTGACTGCAGTTTGTTTGAAAATGACAGCTAGTTCAACTAAACATCTTTTGACCCGCATGTGCTGAATGATGAATCATATGCAGCGTTGCTCACTCAAGAGATTGAATCTCTTGTTCATTACTGTTCCTATTTGCCTCTTCAATTAGTTTTCGTCAAATGTTCCGTTTCCGCAAAAAAAAAAGAGATAGATTTTCTAATGAATAAACGAATAGATAGATAAATGAACAAATAGACAAATAAATGAATAAACAAAATAAATAAATAAACAAACAAACAACAAACACATGAGACACGTTAAAAATAACGGCAAAACAATGTGTCAGGTTGTGACCCATTAAGGGCTTTATCCCCTTGTGTGTGAGCCAGAGGGTAGTTTTACATGCAATGAATGGTAGAGCGTACAAAGAATGAGACTGCTGATACAGAAATGTTCGAACTGTGGAGTGCAACCAAATGTCTGTACAGTTATTTCAACTCATGTATGTAACAAACTTGAGTCCACTTAATCGTAGTGTTTTGGTCGTCTGTATACGTTGATGTGATAGAATAGGTATATGGCCTTTTATGCAAACGTCACAATGAATGTGAAGCAACACCACACATGGATAGTTTGAAGTAACATCATCCGGACGGTTGAGCAGATAAAAAGTCATCTTACTAATCATGAACTTAAGTGAGGACACATTTGAGCGTGTCTTATGAAACATAGGCAAGTCAGTGCGACTTTATGTGCATCATATAATAACAAAATAATAATAATAATAAATAATAATAATAATGATAATGATAATAATAGTAATAATGATGATGATGAATACTTATATAGCGCCTATTCTCGGCTAGAGACCAAGCTCTAAGCGCTTTACAATCCACGCTCGTTTACACAGCGGGCTGCCTACCTGGGTAGTGCCGACTGAGGAGCTGCCAGCTGGCGCTTCATTCAGTCGTTTCCCGTGCCATCGAGTAAATATCGTCCAATATCGTTCACTCAATATCCTTACTTCCTTCATTTTTTTCTTCCATTTCTCACGCAGGGTGCATTCTATGTGTAACGTGTCATCCATACCAACGGCCAAACTGGCCTTCTCTTCCTAAAGTTGGTGATGGGATTTTACGTGTATGCAAGATGTTATGCGTGCGTTCACACACGGAACCTCCGTTTACAGTCTCATTCGAAGGACTGTATAGAAATGGAGTCAGAACCAATGTTAACTCCGAGGGAAAAAATCCCACTGTACCGAAAACGGCCCGGCAGAGATTCGAACCCGCGACGCCAGGATCACGAGTCCGCGCTCTACCAACTGAGCTATTCTGGCCCCATATCACACTCATTGCCAATCAGTCACACTCATTGCCAATCAATCACACTCATTGCCAGTCAATTGCACTCATTGCCAATCATTCACACTCATTGCCAATCAATCACACTCATTGCCAGTCAATTGCACTCATTGCCAATCATTCACACTCATTGCCAATCAATCACACTCATTGCCAGTCAACTGCACTCATTGCCAATCATTCACACTCATTGCCAATCAATCACACTCATTGACAATCAATCACACTCAATGCCAATCAATCACACTCAATACCAATCAATCACACTCATTGCCAATCACTCACACTCATTGCCAATCAATCACACTCAATACCAATCACTCACACTCCTTACCAATCAATCACACTCATTGCCAATCAATCCCACTCATTACCAATCAATCACACTCATTGCCAATCGATCAGGCGACACCACTAGAAAGCAGAAAATAGAACAACTTCACTTCCGCTCTGCAAAAAAAAAAAAAAGTAATTGAATGAAAAAATCAATTAAGAAATAAAGAAGTAAATAACTAAGAGAGATTTTTAAAAAAAACACCAACAAATAACATGAAAAGCATAGTAGCATAGTTATAAAATTGGCTGCGGTGGCCAAAATGACTGTGATTAGCTGA
>CM031623.1:20301275-20321275 GCA_018398815.1 Conus ventricosus
TTGTTTGCTTCATATTGTTCACTTTTTGTTGTTGATTTTTTTTTTTCTGTCTCATTTCCTACACCACTTCAGTGGCATTGCACCGACGCCGCTCATTCTGGCTCCTCGTCCACAGCCACATCCTGACGTGTTCTGCCACAGCCCCACGCCAGCAATCCACAGGAGCAGTCAATGTCAAGTCGTCATGAGAGGCTTCCCCCCATTGCTCTTCTGCCGTATCACTTCGATGGTGTTCAGAGGTGCCTGGTCTTAATCCATCTGACGCAGAACTTCACCTACCCCCCACCCCCCCCCCTATTGACGGCAATAATTGCTTGCTCCCCCCCCCCCCCCCCCCCCCCCCCCCCCCCGCCTACTGACGACAATAATTGCTTAGTCGCAGAGACTGAGTGAATGAGTACTCTTTCTGGAGGGCGCCACAAGGTTCGTCCAATGGCGGCTTCAAAGAATTCGCTAACACCGGTAACCCCAGCAGATACTCACCTTGGACATAGAGTGGAAAGGAAATCGAAACTGAGTTCACCATAAAAGGGCCGAAGAATTTGATACGTTTTTTTATGCTGATCGATGAGGTTGAAGATGATGAAGATGATGCCTAGAAGTTACGTTCCAGTCTGAGACTGCATGACAGGGGTCTGTTCTTAACTTACTTTTATGATACATCCCAACGTGAACCAGGCCCGAGAGATACAGACACCTGCGGTGTTGCTCAGGAAATAGCAGCAACACTTTCAGAGAACATCCATGTCACGGATGAAACTCGACTGTGTGGTCCCAGTCTTCCTAACTGAGCTCGTAGCAAACTCACATCTGGGCAGGAGTCGGTCGGGGTAGAAGAATACACAAAAGAACGGCTCTGATGGGAATCGAACCCACGACCTCCTAGCCGGGGATTCGTCGACGCTAACCACTTCGCCCGGTGGCTGGTAAGATGAATTTTTTTTTTTTTTTTTTTTTTGTCGCTAGATTTACTCCCAGTAGAGATTTCTTTCTATGAAAGGTTTGATTGGCTAGAGCAATTTCCTCTGTATCTATGTTAGATTTACCCCCCCCCCCCCCCCCCCGCCCCCCTTCCCAAATGGAGATTTTTCGCTCCAACAGTTTTCTCGTTTTCTTTCTTTTTGTTTTTTTGTTTTTGTTTTTTGTTTTTTTTGTTTACTCTGCATCTTTCTGTCTATACAGTTTCCTTTTCCCAGATTTTTTTTTTCTGTAACAATTGATTTCTTTTTTCTCTCACCTGTTCCAGTTCTTCTTCTTCTTCTTCTTCTCGTGTTATCTTTTGGTTATCACTGGTTTTGCTTTCGATGAGGATTTTATCCCTATGAAGACTTTTTTTTCTGAAAGCTTTTTTCTCTTTGTCTGCACTTGAGTTATCTGCCAGCAGAAACCCCCTTCCTCTTAAGACTGATTTTGATTTAAAAAAAAACAAAACGTCGTTGTCGTTGTCTCAACCGAGGACCGGAAAAGCTCAGTTGCTAAAACGCCGGACTCGTAATCTTGGTGATCCTGGGCTTGGGGGCTTCGAATCTCCCCCGCAGGGCCGTTTCGCTACAGTGAGATATTTCCCTCGGAGTTAACATTGGTTCTGACCCCATTTCCCCCAAAAGTCCTTCTAATGAGACAACAACCCAAGATTCTGTGTGTGAACGCACGCATAACGTCTTGCAAACACATAAAATCCCATCACTGACTTTCGGAAGAGAAGGCCAGTTTGGCCATTGCTATGGACGACACGTCACACATAGCATGCCCACTGCGTGATACATCGAAAGAGTGAAAGAAGGAAATTGAGAGAATGATACTGACTCAATGACAGGGGGATCGACTGAATGAAGCGCTGACAGGCAGCTCTTCAGTCGGCTCTACCCAGGTAGGCAGCCCGTCGTGTAAACGAGAGTGTGGATTGTGAAGCACATACAGCTTGGTCTTTAGCCGAGGATAGGTGCTGTATAAGCACTCCTAACAACAACAACAACAACAATGACAACAATAATATCAATAACAATAATAATAATAATTGTTGTTGTTGTTATTATTATTATCATTATTATTTATCTTTACTAAATTTACTTCCCGTCAAAGACTCCCTACTTTACAATTTTTTGTTTTTAGCTTCCTGGAACATTTTTGGCACTGTCAACACTTGTTTTACCTCTAAATAAAGCCCCCCCCCCTCTATTTTTTGTTTGCTTTGTTTTGCAGGAGGGAGGGGGGGGGGGGGGGAGGGTGTGTGTGGTGACATCTCTGTCTGTCTGTTCTAGGTCTGACTTACAACAAACATTTCTTCGCCCTCGAGACCTTTCCTCTTGAACATCGTTGTCTTCGTGTATACTAGACTGTCCTCCTAAAAATGGCCTTTTTTTCTTCTAAAAACCCATTTTTCAAATCAGGTTTTGAAAGCATTATATAAGAGAGACCTCGCTGTACTGATACTAATAATTCATGTAGTTATTGTGAAAGTTATTGCTGTGCTGTATTACGTATGGTTACTTGGTTGGCTGACTGATCGACAGGCTGACTTTGTGTTTATTTCAGTCTTCATAATGGTATTGATTTCTCTTACGTTTTGTTGTTGCGTCATATATCTTTGCTGTATTGAAAGAGTATGTTGAGCCTATACACATATTTTTTGAGACACATTTCATTCAAGCTGTTCTTGATGATGATGATGATGATGATGATGATGATGATGATGATGATGATGATGATGGTGATGATGATGGTGATGATGATGATGATGATGATGATGATGATGATGATGATGATTGTTGTTGTTGTTGTCATTATACCGATGATTGTTTTAATTGTTGTAACTGTTTTTGTGCGCACCGTATGATAAACTCGTCTGTATCAAACATATTCTCTGAGACATAGGCTGCACGATAGTAGACACAAGCATTTTATTACAGAATCCATGAAACTGTTGTTTTGACATAATTCCTCCTTTAAAAGGATTTGTTGAAAGGAGATTAGTATTTTACATTCGATTTAACTGACTGGTGAACATTGATACATTTTAAGAGGACTTTTGGTTACAGGACGTCATTTGGCCCAGATTTTGATTTGTACTTTTATTTTGGTTTTATAACCCCCCTCATTCAATCATAGCCCTGTTACCGGCCCCCCATGGTTGGAGGGGGCTGTGCACATCTTGCCATCATTTTTGTCGCTGTTGAGAGGAATATCTTAGACATTACGTTTTAACTCACTTGGGTTACCTCTGCTTTCTCTCTCTTAGGACAGAGAAGGCGAAACAAAACAAAAATGTGCGGGAAATAGTCTATTATGCGCTGGGGGAAAGCAAGGTGGCAAATGCACGACAAAGATATACATGGCTTCAGTGAGGGTCACGAACTTTCAGAAATACTGCAACACCCATGGTTTCAGTGAAGGTCAGGAGCCTTGAGCGACACTGTAAAACCCATAGTTTCAGTGAGGGTCAGGAGCTTTGAGCGACACTGTAAAACCCATAGTTTCAGTGAAGGTCAGGAGTTTTGAGCGACATTGTAAAACCCATAGTTTCAGTGAGGGTCAGGAGCTTTGAGCGACACTGTAAAAGCCAGAGCTTTAGTGAGGGCCAGGAGCTTTGAGCGACACTGTAAAACCCATAGTTTCAGTGAGGGTCAGGAGCTTTGAGCGACACTGTAAAAACCCATAGTTTCAGTGAAGGCCAGGAGTTTTGAGCGACACTGTAAAACCCATAGTTTCAGTGAAGGTCAGGAGCTTTGAGCGACACTGTAAAAACCAGAGCTTTTGTGAGGGTCAGGAGCTTTAAGCAACACTGTAAAACCCATAGTTTCAGTGAAGGTCAGGAGTTTTGAGCGACACTGTAAAACCCATAGTTTCAGTGAGGGTCAGGAGTTTTGAGCGACACTGTAAAACCCATAGTTTCAGTGAAGGCCAGGAGTTTTGAGCGACACTGTAAAACCCAAAGCTTCAGCGAAGGCCAGGAGTTTTGAGCGATACTGTAAAACCCACAGCTTCAGTGAGGGCTAGGAGCTTTAAGCGACACTGTAAAACCCATAGCTTCAGTGAGGGTCAGGAGCTTTAAGCGACACTGTAAAACCCATAGTTTCAGAGAGGGTCAGGAGTTTTGAGCGACACTAAAACCCATAGTTTCAGTGAAGGCCAGGAGTTTTGAGCGACACTGTAAAACCCATAGTTTCAGTGAGGGTCAGGAGCTTAGAGCGACATTGTAAAACCCATAGCTTGTCGCTATGTCCATACAATGTTTTGCCCACCAAACACATGTTTCTTGCACAGTCATTCAGTATTGTACCAATAGTGACTAACACAGTAACAGAATTCGAGTCGCCGGGTCCTTAGCAATGATGAGATTCCTACAGCCAAGAAGCCATTCTGGGGCAGTTCTAACCGCCTTACACAATCTGAATGATACGTAGACCTACGAGTGGTCCAAGAAACACACATACGTAAGCCTGGTGCCAGTTTGCAATACCACAATACTTCTGGCCATAAACGTTTTGCAATACTGCAATTCTTTTGGCCTCAAACGTTTTGCATTACTGCAATACTTTGGGCCCCAAACCTTTTGCAATAATGCAATACTTTGGGCCAGAAACCTTTTGCAATAATGCAATACTTTGGGTTATAAATCTTTATATTTTTTAAAAAGAATTGAATCCAAATCCGCTGCTGCTCACCTTTTAGGCATGGTGATCTCTGCTACACCTAGCACCACCTAGATCACGCAGATCCGACCACAAACTGTGCATTCACAAATGGTGACAGTTTGATCCGTAGCAGATATGCATGTGATCTGTCGGTGTAAAATGCCACCCAAGGCAATGTTTTGTACATGGATGACATTTTGCACCAAAGCGTCAATAAAAACAGAAAGAAAAAAAAGTCACCGGGTGACATGTTGTACCACAACAACCTCAAAGCCAAGAAGAAGAGTTGACCATAATAAGAAAACAAGAGAGAGAGAGAGAGAGAGAGAGAGGGGAGAGAGAGAGAGAGAGAGACGAGAGAGAGAGAGAGAGAGAGAGAGAGAGAGGACAGAGAGAGACAGAGAGAGGGAGAGAGAGAGAGAGAGAGAGAGAGAGAGAGAGAATTTCCTGAAGTCAGGGTGTCAAATCGCACCGAGACACCCTCTGGCATCCAGTCCACGCGTTTCCCCCAATAACAATTATGTTAGGGGAAAATACAAAATCTGATTGAACATGTACAGATGGCTAGTGTATCTGTTGACATAACATATCCTTACCAAACACCACGAGAGAAATGATGATGAGATGGCGATGATGAAAAAAAAAAGAAGAAAAAAGAAAGAAAGAAAGAAAATCGTAAGGAATGAGGGGTAAGGGTCAAGGGAATCGGGGGGTGGGGGATGGCAGTCGGGGAGGAAAGGGGTGGGACGGTGGGAAGGTGATTGGGAGTGAAAGGGGAAGGGAGGGGGAGGGGGGGGGGCGTAGGAATTGTGTTCATGAAGTTCTGTATACCTGAATGTATCATCCTCTTTTCAAGTGCCGCGCGAAATGACTTTGTTCTGAATGTTCACTTTGACATTTGTTGAATATGTAGCTCACCTATGCATTGGACGCGTGTTTGTTGTGGTGTCAGGTGTGAGCGTGTGTGTGTGGGTGGGTGTGTGGGTGGGTATGTGGGTGTGCGCGCGCGCGCTCGCACGCGTACGTGCGCCGTCATAGGCATGTGTCCAGTCCACAAGGAAAATCTGCTCTTAATAAATGTTTTATACCCCACCCTCCCCAATATTCCTTTCATCTTTTGCCTCGAGAGGCCCTTCTACCGTCAGAAATATTTTGGGCGCTGAAGGGATTCGAACCTACAACAAATACACGGGTGGGAGTCTCAACGTGTGTCTTTCTTTTTTTTTCAACGAAGGATGTCTTAACTCACATAGCTAACGGACACCTGTTCTACAATGGAAAATTTTAATCTTAGAAATTAACTTTTCTTCCTCATCGACCGGATCCAGCAGCAACTCTTTTCGGCGGCCTCTGCCATTGCCTTTAGGGCTCTGCTAAGACCTCTTCTTAGAAGAAATCGAGACTTGTTCCATAAGATCATAATGCTGATGAACCTCCCTCCCTACCCCCCCCCCCCCCCCCACCACCCCCATCCCCCGGCTCAGAAATCAGACTCTCTCGAGCTGCTGGCAAGACTTCTCAGTCTTGTGGGACGTGAGCTTGGCTCCATTCTGCTCTCATCGGGCACAACGCGAGGTCAATCGGAATCCCGTGTTTCGGTGAACCCGTGTAACTCTATCCGGCCTCATGCCTCTCTTCCTGACGATCTCTGGACGTCTTACCCATTCTGAACGGTCCGCGGAGCACTCCCAAACCATCCACTCTATCTAGCAACCCCCCCCCCCCCACCCCCCACCCCCCGTCTTCAGGCTTTTGATGTCACGGCTGTTGCTGATCTGTGGCCTCAAGCGTGTAGAACGTCAGTGCCGGAGCTCCTGGCGGCGTTGTGTTTCCTCTAGAAGAGCGCAATTCAACTCCCAAACACGCCGTACCTTCTTTTACCCCCCCCCTTCCCTTCCCCCCCCCCTTCCTTCCCCCCCCAAAGTGTACTACAGCTCCAGTACATCTGATCGAAACTTTCCGCCTCAGAATGACAAAAATGGTCAATATCTAACTTTAATCGATGACTTTCTTGGTCCCTACCTTGGAAATAGTGTTCAAACCACAGCAGATCGATGACATTTTTAATTATAGTCTGTTAATGTTTGTTTGTTTGTTTTTTTTGTTTGTTCTTCATTTAGCTCTCAGAGAGGGCCGGCTGCAATGAATTACAGTAGACATTGCTCTCTCAGATTATCACATGTAACAACTGACAGCACACACTGCTCTTACAGATCGTCAAGAGCAACAAATGACAAAAGACATTGCTGTTAAAGATCTCCAAGAGCAACAAATGACAACAGTAACTGCTCTCAGAGATTGTCAAGAGTAACAAATAACAACAGACACTGCTCTCATAGATTGACAAGAGCAACAAATGACGATGCTTTCAAAGGTTGTCAAGCGCAACAAATGACAATTGATACTGCTGTCAGAGATCGTCACGTGCAACACATGGCAACAGACATTCCTTGAACATGTGAAACAAGGAAGCCACGTCTACGCATCAAGTTTCATTAAAACCGGTTAGGCACCTTTTGTGTAAATTTGCAAATAAACAAACACATCAACCAACAGAGTTGGTAAAAATGTCCAGATAAAACCTTGCCGACATTTCGGGGTCACAGACTTTTTTTTTTTTTTTCAGCGTTGCATATTCTGCACACTCCATACACGCTGAGACGTGCAACATAGCACACGCGCAATTATCGAACGAATACTGCACGCGTGAGAACGCTTGTCAGTCTCAAGCTCGATCATTCATCACCAAACGTCGTGCTTGAGCCGTGAGTCATGCAACACTTCAGGTGAATTCCCTGCCGCAAGAATCCGCGCGAGTGGGTAGCGTTCGCTTGCCGCGAGAGAAGCGAGATAACAAATGAGCGAAGAAACTGTGTTAGATCAGTTCTAAGGAATAACGATACGGATACTTTTCCTAACTCTCTGTCATGGTGGTGGAGGCCTAGCAGGCCACATGCCACAATTGGGATTTTGCACTAAACAACTCTATAATCCATGTAAGCGTTTTGAAGCCTACCGTAAGTTTGGGCCAGCAATTTGATCAAAAGAACAACTTCCCACCAATTATTTCCTTTGTTTGGGGGATTTTCACCGATGACATGACATACAATCTTCAAACTCATGACCTTCACCTTAGCTGACGTCACATTCCAGGCCTTCGTACTCACCCGTGACCCCTATCTTTGTGCCAGCTGTTCCTCCCAAACTGTCCCACTCCTTCGATTTTAATCTGCCTGCTTGGAACCACCTGGCTTGTACCTTGATGATGTCATATGAAACAAAACAAGGAGAATCAACTTTCAGACACAATAAAAGTTATCAAAACAATCTGATTGCTCCAAACTGTGAACACTCGATTCTAAACAAGGCCTTGGCAAATAAATATTTGGTGTGCAGCCGCATTCTGATCGTTTCATATACAGTTCAGAGAACTACCGACTTTTCGTGCACCAATCAAACGTTCTTACAACGGTCGGCCATTTTCTCTCGAATGCGAAAGATCCCCAAGATAGTAAAGCGATCTCTCACCAATGTCTTGCCCGTCTCACCGCTAGAACGTGCTATGACATGCTGCCACCAGCTAAACTCGCAAGAATTCCTCGTCCCTTGCCTTTTTCACTTACATTCGTTTTGCGCATGCCGATTTTCACTACAGACATGCAATATTCTAAGATTAACGAGACAGACTACATTCTCCCTTAGAATCAAACTGATTTTTTTTTTTTAAACTCCAGTGTGATTTCAACGCTGTTATATGGCTGTGAAACCTGGCAACTGAAGATCACCCAGGAGAAGAAACTCGACGCTTTTGATATTAAGTGCCTACGTAAGATCTTGGGCATCAAATGGTCAGACTTTATACCAAATGAAGACGTCAGGGAGAGGTCCAAACAGCTCCCCGCGTCAACCATCGTCTGCAGACGGCGCCTCCACTGGCTGGGTCATGTCTTAAGATTACCCTCTTCAAGACCAGCAAACCAAGCCATTAAATGGACCCCAGCAGGCCAGAGAAAAAGAGGACGACCCAGGATGAGCTGGCAACAGACAGTGGAGAGAGACCTCAGACTCATTGACAGAGGATGGAGTGACACTACCAGACTGGCTGAGGACCGTGCACAGTGGAGCGCCTTGACTGCCTCATGCGTCGCAAGACGCGGAGCATCTAAGTCTGCATGAAAAGAAAAATGCTGGGCTGCCTCCGTTTCTCAGATACTGGCTCCTTGAACAGCCTCCTTTGATCTCAGCACTAGAGCCATGGTGGGGCAAAATGAAAGGGGGTGTGGGTGGGTGGGGTGGGGTGGGGGTGGGTGGAGGAGGGAACCAGACAGAAAGAAATTGGGACAGGAATGATAACTCCTTTATCTTTTCCTGCCCCATTTGAATTACACTCATCTCCTGACTCGCTACACTTTGATCCAGAGCAATGATGACGCACTCTTGACTTTCAAAGGTCTTCAGTCTAGGCCCAATACTAACAATCTTTCATGATTGTTATTGCTGTTGTTATTATTATTATTATTATTATTATCATTTATTGCGATATTCCTTGAACAACAGCAAACACTTTTTTGTTGTCGACATTCTTCCAGTGTGATTTTTTTCTTCTTGTCTGCAAGCACCATAATGGAAATGACTGGCATTACACAAAATGGAAGGAAAAATAAGGCTCACATATACAGCATGGCAGAAGCCTGGTCATGGCTACCTTCTTACCATACACCACATACCACTTCCGTGCCAACTGAATGGGAATGCTGACAGCAGACAGACACATTGGACTAGACTGCGATTAATACTGCCAGGTAATACTGATAGCGAGTGGATGGGAATAGACCGAGATACTAAAAAAAAAAAAGGCTTATAGTTCCTACTGTCAAAGTTCACCATGCCTAAGGGCGTGACTGATGGTGGAGCCCATCTCTCTCCATCCGCCGCCGTTTATCTTCCCTGAACTGAATTATGTACCCATTCCCTGCTGGGTAGACAAAGAGGGTTTTCAAGAGGAAAACACACACACACACACACACACCTCTCCTTGTTTCTTGTGGTTGAGCTTTCGAGCGTTAGCTCCACAGGCAAAGGCAACAACCATTTGACTGTGGGTCGCCCTTCTGATATAAACCGCACAGGAATACAGGCACGACACATACACGTTGATGTACATATTGACACATTTCACGTGGGAATACTGCCGTACTGCTGTCACACAGACATAGAAGTATTGTTACCACAGACATATGAATACTGGTATGCCACATACATGTGGGAATAGTGATACATACCGCATCAGGATACTGGACTCGAGATACACGTGGAAACAAGACCACGATCACATGAGACTACTGGGGATCAGGAAAACCACAGGGAAACACATTGGGAACACACTTTCCACATTGGAGTATCAGGCTCAAGTGTTCATCTTTGGTAAACATTAGGAATATAATCATTGCTGAAACACACAAACACACACACTCTCTCTCTCTCTCTGTGTCTCTCTCTCACACACAAACACCCAATCTCTCTGATGCCTTCAGAATTGTTTATTACACTTTTGTTTACACAGGGGATACATGAACAAAGTTCTCCAAGATACAAGATCAGAATGTTGATATGCATGTGGACATATTAAAAATGGAAAAAAAACACAACAAAAACCACATGCAAACATTATCAAAACAATACACTTTCCATCAGCAGTATAACAATGGTGAGACATAGATATCACAATAATTATTCTTGACTATATAAACCTGAAAAAGCAACAAAATGAAAACTTCTTTCACATTTTTCTTTCGGTGTTTTATACTTCAGTACAAATGATCGCACTGGGCCCTACATCTGCTATAAAACCATTCAAAAACGCAAAACTATGTCAGAACCCCTAACATACACATAAAATACCCCTGATTCTAAAGACAGTTTAAGTGTGTGTGTTTTTTTCAGGGCTGTCATTATACTGAGAAAGAAAACACAACCCATCCTGAAAAGAGAAAAAACAGAGCCAACAAAGACAATATTATCTACATACTTAAAAATCGATTACCAACAGGGAGGGTTAACTACTGACATCATGAGTGCGGAAAACTGACTGTATAAAAGTGAAAACAGAAATCTTTCATCTGTTATAGCCAAGCCAATTACACAGGGCCCAATGCTACATATACAACAAACACACACACACTGACTGACTGACTGAAACCATTTATATACACACACACACACACACACACACACACACACACACACACACACACACACACTTTACCAAAATCATTATCAAGTCAAAAAAACAAAATCTTTCAAATTTGGACAATAAGTAAACACAGAAATCACAATCATCAAGCTTACTAAGAACTCACACTGAGTTTCAAAACAAGACATACCAAAACATTGCTGAATTTATCAGCTATTCTGTTTAGTTTCTCAATGGCAAATCAGACTAGAGTGTTAAAACAAATATGGTCAGAACTATCTCACACAGGTAAACCCTTGTTCTGAATACACAGAATTTTTCATGCTGAACATACTTGAGACATACTCTTTCCTGTATTTCCAAACTGACACCCAGGTTTCGCCAAAATGAATGCTGAAGCAGCTTCGTGTGTTCCTTCATTTTATGGCATGCTCTGATTTGATGAATAAGTGTTGTAGACCTGCAGTCGTGAGCTCATGAAAAGCATCACTTGCTATTATGTGACTATGCCCACATGACTATGCCCACGCTGGTAACAAGAAGACTGCCCTGCTTCAAAATTTTTGCATGTCCGCAGGATCTGTTTCAAGACCACTTGCCCCGTAGAAACCGTTAACGAGATAAGAGACAGAAGACAATAGACGGGCCAAAAATCAGGCCACTGTATCTCTCTGAGGATTAACAGTGAGCTTCTGTCCAACATGCTTGGAAAATCATTTAAAAAGTTGTACAGTTTACAGTTTTGATCATGACAGCCTGGCCACTCATCAAGGCCTTGTCAGAGCTACGGGGAAAAGGGTCATAACCTGAAAAGAAAAAGGTCACTTCTGAAACACACACACACACACACACAATTTTCCAATTTATGATGTGACAGATAAATCACTTCCAACCTTTAAAGGCAGATAAAAGAGAGAAAAAGAATAAGCTATGGTACAAGCACCTATCAATCCATGATTTAAAAAAAAGGTAAAAAAAAAATAACTAAACCATTTTAACATGATTAAACAAAACAAAAGATAGAAAGGACACATGCACAAGCAGACACTGCAGAATGGAAAACAAGTGTTCTGTTTGGACAGTGTGAAGACGTTTCACTCCCTTGTTGCCAGATCAGGAAAAATAGAAAAAATAAAAAGGAAAAAAAAAGAGAAAAGAAATGTTGCAGGTCACAAATTGTGACCAGAAAAAATATGTAAGGATTTCCAGACCAAAGAGAGGAAAATGTTCTACAAAGGGTCCTCAAGGAACAGAACATATATACATATATATATTTATATATATATATAAACATGTGTGTGTGTGTGTTTGCATCCATACAGATATAATTCTAAGTAAAGTCCCTTAAACAAACGATTGCCTCCCTTCAAAGTTTTTTTGTTTTCTCTCTCTGTAACTGTTATGTGTTAAAAGACATTTGATTAACCTCTCAACACAGACTTCTCTTTATATTCATTTTGGTGCTGATCGGCCATTTGCAGAGAGATGCTGAAGGCACAGCTCGGCTTCTCAAGCCTTTAAAGTGAAGGAACTTGTCGAAGTCTCCACCGAGTAACATGGCACAGAGCTTGTCTTCCTGTCGTCAAAACCCACATCGATAACCGAAACAAAATTCTTTTGACTTTGATCCATTTTACAGTGCATTTTCACAATGTGCGCGGCAGAAAATACTTCAAAATTTGACTGGCATTCTTTCAGGCCTTAATACACTGGACCACACATTGCATATTCAACAGAAAGCTGACCGTTTGAAAATGATCCAGTTGCCGACGGTGACTGTGGAAATGTGTTTGATGATGTCATGTGGCAGCAAATTGGGAGAGACAATGACAGTGACTTCACCTTTAGTCCATCTGACCAGTTTGGGCTTGGACATCTGAACATCGATCACGAGGAAGTAGGAGCAATATGAGCGAATGAAATTTAAATACAAGTGTTCTTTCTTTGTTCTTCCTTAAAATAACGCAAGGATGAAAACAACCGGTTTAGTGGTTTGTAAGTTATGGTCATGTATAGGAAATAACAACTGTTACAGTCATTGGAAAGTTATAGCCATGTAAAGGAAGAAATGACTGATTCAGTCATTAGAAAGTTATGGTCATGTACAGGAAGAAACATCTGGTTCAGTCATTAGAAAGTTATGGTCATGTAAAGGAGGAAACATCTGGTTCAGTCATTAGAAAGTTATTACCATGTAAAGGAGGAAACATCTGGTTCAGTCATTAGAAAGTTATGGCCATGTAAAGAAGGATAAGATAATGTTGCTTATAGCCCAGCCGACCGCAAAGGGCCACATCAGGGCTGATGTAAAGGAGGAAACAAGTGGTTCAGTCATTAGAAAGTTATAACCATGTAAAGGAGGAAACAAGTGGTTCGGTCATTAGAAAGTTATAGCCATGTAAAGGAGGAAACTGATTCAGTCATTAGAAAGTTATGGTCATGAAAGGGTGAAACAACGTTAGAAAGTTATGGTCATGTAAAGGAGGAAACATCTGGTTCAGTTGATAGAAAGTTATGGTCATGTAAAGGAGGAAACATCTGGTTCAGTCATTAGAAAGTTATGGTCATGTAAAGGAGGAAACATCTGGTTCAGTCGTTAGAAAGTTATGGTCATGTAAAGGAGGAAACATCTGGTTCAGTTGATAGAAAGTTATGGCCATGTAAAGGAGGAAACATCTGGTTCAGTCGTTAGAAAGTTATGGTCATGTAAAGAGGAAACAAGTGGTTCAGTTGATAGAAAGTTATGGTCATGTAAAGGAGGAAACATCTGGTTCAGTTGATAGAAAGTTATGGCCATGTAAAGGAGGAAACAACTGGTTCAGTCATATGAAAGTTATGGTCATGTAAAGAGGAAACAAGTGGTTCAGTCATTAGAAAGTTATGGTCATGTATTATTATTATTATTATATTGGGTATTTATATAGCGCCTATCCTCGGTCACAGACCAAGCTCTAAGCGCTTTACAATAACACACTACCTCACTCACTCAACGGGCTGCCTACCCAGGTAGAGCCGGCCGAAGAGCAGCCTACTGGCGCTCATTCAGTCGTTTCCCGTACCATTCAAATATCAGTCACTCATTTTCATTTATCTCATTTATTCCTCCAGTTTCTCAGTCACTCATTTTCATTTATCTCATTTATTCCTCCAGTTTCTCACATAGGATGCAAGCGATGTTTATACGTGTCCTCCACTTCCACCGGTACACGATGGCACACGACAACAGTAAGTGACGATTTTTGTGGCTTGGTAAGAAATACCAGGCGGCTATCTTCAATCTACATCAATTTTGCCAGGGCAGCGGGGAACCCCCCTACTCTTTTCGATTTTCAACTGCCGTGGGTTCTTTAACGTGTGCAGGGGCCAGAAAGGCACACGGGTCCGACTCGCTTATAGTCCCCATCCGAAGGGGAAACATCTGGTTCAGTCATTAGAAAGTTATAGCCATGTAAAGGAGGAAACATCTGGTTCAGTTGATTGGGAGTTATGGCTATGTAAAGGAGGAAACAACTGGTTCAGCTGATAATAGAGAGTTATGGCTATGTAAAGGAGTAAACAACCGGTTCAATGGTTAAGGTTGTCTACAATGCAGAGAAAAGAACAACTGCTTAAGTGGTTCAGTCACAGCCACGTAAAGGAGGAAACATTTGGCTCAGTGGTTAGGATTTCGTGGTCACGTGAAGAAAGAAACGAAGGGTTCACTGGTTATGAGGTTCTCTACAATGTAAAGGAGAAAACCCCCAATCCTTTCCATGGTTGGGAAGTTACAGCCATACACAGCGGGAAACAACTGGTTCAGAGGCAGAACTCACTCTCTCTCTCTCTCTCTCTCTGTCCCACTTCAGATGCATTCTCCCTGTTCTGGCAGTGGACACCATCAGAACACAACACACATGCAATAAAAGGGGAAGCAGCTGGGAAGCTGAATGAGGGAAGTGGAGGGGAAAGGCACACACACACACATGCACACACACACACACACACACGCACACACACAGACACACACGCACACACACACACACACGCACATATGCACCACACACACACACACACACATATACACAACACACACACACACACACACACACACATACGCACACACACATGCACACACACACACACACACACACACACACACACACACATACGCACACACACACACACACATACACACACACACACACATACGCACACACACACACACACACACACACACACACACACACACACACACACACACACACACACACGCACACACACGCACACATTTGCTCTTTGCATAAGCAAAGAAAGCTATTATGCGGCGTAAGCTAAGTGCAGAGAAAATGATCTCAGTAGGAATCCACATCTCTCCAACAGAGAAAAGCCGTCTATCACTCATTTCATTTCTTGTAGGAGAGTAGAGGGAACAGTGTCTGTAGCCTATTTTCAGTTTCAAACAGACATTTCTTTCTTTATGCATACGCTGGCTGATACTCCTGCGGACACCCCTTGTATAGACAGGCAAGGATTAATCCCATCTACGCAACAAAAGGAGTGGAGTTTTGTGTGTATGACTGTTTTTTATCCCACCATTAAGGCAGCCATACTCCAACTTGGGGGAACAAAAAAACAACAGAGATGAAAATGGTAGGCATCCATCGGACAAGTCATAGCTCAAACCAAATGGTCAAAGTAAAGGCTGCCTCCGGACAGTTCTGCCTTTTGTCATGGACGACGGCCAGTTCCGATTTGGTCCATAAATCTTTCGTCACCTGCTTAGGTCGCAGATTATGCTAATTTTATTTGACACTTCTATCTTGTATTTCTCCACTTTTACCAGAACAGATCAATTTTGTTATTCAATAAAACAAAAGCAAACTTATGTCATATTGGTATTAACTGATAGCTGAAAACAAGTAGGGCTGTTTAAGATAGCTTCACTTTCAAAGTTCATCCTGAATGACATACACTTACTTTGCTGTATCTAGCAAGACCTATTTATGCCTGGCCAATGTTTCTTCTACATTTAGAAAGATGTTCATTTCTTATTTTTCCACTGGAAGAAATTACATTAAATGATCTCATCCTAATAAATAATGACTTCGTATTCTTTTGCAATATTTGAACAAAACATCATCTAACATATTTTTGGTATCAGTGTGAAAAGCAACAATAGAAAGCAATCACTTGCTGAAAAGAAATATTTTATCATACTGTAAATGCTGCCGAAAACGTTGACAGCAGGTTTACAGTCTTCACCTCCATTCGGTGACATCTCTTTTCAGTGGATGGCTGGAATAGTTTGATGAATATTCATGTTTCCTCTAATTGGGTTGGGTTAGATGCTGCATTTGTGACAACAACAAAAAAGAATGAATACCACACACACACACACACACACACACACACACACACACACACACACACATATATATATGCACACAAGGACAACCAAATCAGGGTGATTTCTGAGACTCACTCTGTCACACACTTAAATAAATTCTTAAATCATGAGTGAAATGTCAAATATTTTGATTTTTAAAAAAAAAGAAAAAAAAAAAAGACTGGAACAAAAGCATGGTGATCCAAGCCCAGGCACTGTTACCCAGCAGCATGTCCCCCTCCCTCTCCTCTCCCCCTCCCTCTCCTCTCCCCCTCCCTCTCCTCTCCCTCTCCTCTCCCCCTCCCTGTCTGGAAGTGGACTATTGGAACAAAGCGCTGGAGGGGGGACTGGGTGGCTTGAAATACGGAGTCAGTTCAAACTCCTTTTTCTTCTCCAGCTTCACCTTGTAACACCGGTTCTTCACATCAGGTTCCTAAGAGGCGGAAAAGAAAAAGAAAACCAACGTCAATCACTGGAGTATATCACATATGTGTGTCTTCTCTTTCTTCTCTTGATACAAATAATTAAACTTGAGGATCAACAATGTCAGTTTGTTTACATTTTCACAAATGCACAGATACATCCTGCACTTACATACACATTACAACTGAAAACATGCACACTCACATACTTGCATACATACATATGCTTACACATTCATACATAAAGAGACATAATACTGCACACATGCATAATGTGTAAACACACACAAACAAACACAACCCAACACACACCACGCATATAAATGAATCACTCGACAAGACCACTAACCTCACACAACGTTTCATACAGAAGGTACGTTGGCAAGTCAGACCTGATACCACTACTCATAAGCAGTTCTGAACAAGGATGGTCAACTAACTGTTCACTGAATGACCTTTGCTGGGTAACTGTGCAGTCAGTCTTATAAATGAGTGACCACCAGTCACACAGCCTTCTGCTGATGTGGCAGTCACTGCTTGTGGCCATAACAAGTATCCAATAGCATCTGGGCATTCGCAACTGGCTGACTTCACAGTCGTTGAGTAGGTATTGTGTGTTACTGTTGGAAGAAAACTCAGTTTGACGTCCGACAAGCCGAGGGACAAAAATGGCAGCATGCGCTTTCCATAACAGGTTTGAATGTTCCCAGCGAAGCTTTTATCCTGAGGTAACATCAGCACACTGACTGCATTTGTCCTTGAAAGAAAAAACATATTCATCATCCCACAAGTGTGCTGAACAGTTCACTCTGATCACAGAAAAAAATCTATACTAGACTACTAGTCCACACAGCCTGTGTACAGTCTACTAGTACACACAGCCTATGTACAGCCTACTAGTCCACACAGCCTGTGTATAGCCTACTAGTCCACACAGCCTGTGTATAGCCTACTAGTCCACACAGCCTGTGTACAGCCTACCAGTCCACAGCCTGTGTACAGCCTACTAGTCCACACAGCCTGTGTACAGCCTACTAGTCCACACAGCCTGTGTACAGCCTACCAGTCCACAGCCTGTGTACAGCCCACTAGTCCACACAGCCTGTGTACAGACTAGTCCACGCAGCCTGTGTACAGCCCACTAGTCCACACAGCCTGTGTACAGCCTACTAGTCCACACAGCCTGTGTACAGCCTACTAGTCTACAGAGCCTGTGTATAGCCTACTAGTCCACACAGCCTGTGTACAGCCTACTAGTCCACACAGCCTGTGTACAGCCTACTAGTCCACTCAGCCTGTGTACAGCCTACTAGTCCACACAGCCTGTGTACAGCCTACTAGTCCACACAGCCTGTGTACAGCCTACTAGTCCACACAGCCTGTGTACAGCCTACAAGTCTACATGCCCTGTGTGGAGCCTACCTTGCCTTTTTTGCTCTCTCTGTGTCCTCATTCTGGTGGTGTAGACTAGTGTCGGATAGGCCCCTTCACGGGAAGGGCAATATCACCACTTGCCCCGAATCATCTGGATGGGCGTGAGCGTGGCCAACCATCTCCATCACTTCCGTTCCCATGGAAAGCTCCACTGTCAGGGAGAAGGACGACGAGATCCCATCGTACCAACACAGTCCCAGATCAACAGGCCTGGCAACAATACCCTCCAGCAGGGTGCAGCGCCGGGGAAACGGAGGTCAGACAGACACAGGACAACAGCAGAGAGCAGACAGAACCTTACTTCGCCGTCCTGCCAAGACAGCCGTCCTGCCAAGACAGCTGAAGGAGTCATCGACGGAGGAGGGGGGGGGGGGGGGTGGACACTACCACCCTCACTCAGGGAATACAAGACCAGACCTGTTTACCCTGAAACAGCTATTAGGTGTATTTCTCCGTTGTCTTTTTTTTTCTTTTTTTTTTTTTCTGCGTATGCAAGTTGATACTCCTGCGGACACTGCCTGTTTAGACAGGCAGTAGAGTTTTGTGTGCATGATTGTTTTTTTTGTTTTTTAATCCTGCCATTAAGGCAGCCATACTCCATCTTCGGGGAAGGTGCATGCTATGTGTAACGTGTCATCCATACCAACGGCCAAACTGGCCTTCTCTTCCGAAAGTTGGTGATGGGATTTGAGGTGTGTGCAAGATGTTGTGCGTGCGTTCACACACGGAACCTCGGTTTATAGTCTCATTCGAAGGACTGTATGGGGAATGGAGTCAGAACCAATGTTAACTCTGAGAGAAAAATCCCCCAATACCGAAATTCGAATCCGCAACCCCAGGATCATGAGTCTGGCGCTCTACCAACTGAGTTATTCCGGCCCCCATTTCTCCGTTGAAATGAGGGTATTTTTTTCTAAAAATGTGTGTATACTTCTTCCAGATGTTCTCATTTTCATAAAAGCAGGGGGTCCCTGCTCTTGTTCCGTCATCCAGACGCGAGTTTTGCCCAAGTTGTCACTCTATGGTTGTAGTGCCCAAACACAGTGGTTATACATTACAAGCACAACTACCGCTCAAGAACTTTGTCTCCAGATTTTATATTTCAACCTATTTTCTCCAGTTCATCGTATTTTCGCCGAACATGTGTATGAAATATGGCAAAGACAGGTGCAAGGCTGGGCCTTGAAGCTGATCCTGGGTGCAGCAGGAAACACTCACCGGAGGTTTTTTAACGACGAGATTTTCCCTCAGGTTGAGGCTGACAGGGATCTCATTGGACGTGTGCAGGTACACCACACTGTCTGACTGATGGCGTTTCACCTCAAAGCGGATGTAAAGGTTCCTGGAAAATATCAGGAAAGGAGGATATGGTGATACACCTGACACAGAGTCGGGTGTATGTGTGTGTGAAGGGAGGTGGGGGGAGGGGGTGGGTCTGGAGGACTGTGAGGGCAGGGAAAGACAAGACTTTCTGAGCTGACAGTGAAAGAACACTGACTGAACACAAACTATATCAGTACTGACTACATGCATGTGCTTCTAATCAACTCAAACATAAGTAACAGTGAGTTAAGTGACCAAGACGCAGCGAGTCAGCGTCAGTACCGGGACCAACATTCTGATCTTTCCTTGTGTGTAAGTGAGCCACCACAGAAATATGACAAACATGAACAACACAAAAACAAACACATGCATATCAAGCTAATCCTAATAGCTAGACTTTTGTTCAAAATCTGGTATGATTTAGATTAGCAAGGTTTTGGTGGGTTTTTTTTTTGAGAGCAACTTATCATTTTATAACAGAATCAAGTTTCATCAGTTTGTCTAGCACTCTGAAAAGCAAACGGTACTTTGCTACTAAGCTACAGTATCAAAAACAACGTGGTGGATGCAAACTCTTAAAAAAACAAAAACAAAAAAAAAACAACAACGTGGTAACTGGAGAGTCAGTG
>CM031623.1:20323775-20358775 GCA_018398815.1 Conus ventricosus
CTTTGTTGTTAGTTACACAAATCCACAGTAATTTGGAAAGGTGACCTGTTTGCCGTCTGGGCAGATCAAGAGCGAGTCAATTTTTGTGCCTGACAGCTGCTCAAGTTTCACTTGTCATACAAAAACAATGAGAGGTAAAGAGATGTCAGGACTCAAAGAGAGTCAAGCAAGCGTCCGCTATTAGCCTTCACACAGGTGTCACTCTCCATAAGAGTTTCTGGCCTCAGTATGGGTAATTAACAGTCACTGTTAGATTGTGTGTGGAGAGCTACATCACATGGATTGATCCGACTCGCAATGAACAGCCAGCTCGTTCGATTACATTACTGACATCATATTCATGAGGAATTCAGCACCGCCACATATGACTTGAGTACTTCCTTTGCCCTTGACCTTGACCACAGGTGAAAATGCTCACTCGGACGGATCACCACAGCTTGATAAGAAAGTGTTTGTTTTCAAGCTTTGAGCAACGCTTTACTGGATTATGATATATGCCACAGCTGCAGTTTCGTTATTATTGTTTACTTGTAGTTTTATTGAAATTATTTTTTCCCCCATTTTTTTAATAACCATTTTTGTATTCCACGAGTTTCTATATTTATGATTTCATCAATTCACACATGGAAAATAATCGGTTAATCCACTGCAAAAATCAGGGCAGAATAAATAGAAAAGGAGAACGAAAGAGCAACGTGGACATCAAAATAAAAACACATACACACACACACACACAAAAACAGCAATATTAACACCGGCCAGCCATTTCTATTTTAGAAAAAAAAAAACCCAGAAAAAACCCACTAATCTTTATGTTGACGACATATTAAAGTGTCAAAATAATAACACTTTTCTTCAGTGTATGCATATACATTCTGATTATATGTGCTTAAGTCTGGTCTGGAAGTTTTCACCATTTGTTGATTTTTTTTTTTTTTTTTTTTTTTTTTTAGTGAGCTGTTTTATTGATTATTAAAGTGGTACGTAACTGAAGTCTTTTTTTTTTTTTTTTAATTCAATTCAATACAACTTCTTCCAAACTTACAGTCAGTTAGTCACACAAAGCAATAGAACACGATATAAAACGACGTAATTCAATTCAGTACAACTTTTTTTTTTTTCAATTCAAGATCATGTCAACTTTTTTCACACTCGTCACACAGTTCTGTATGCTGAGTCGCAGTGCTAATGATGGACATTCACTAGCTGCTTTAATGTTTGTGTGCATGATACAATAATGTCTGGGATTTTGGTGAGCTGATGTATGGTGCTCTGACACAATCATTCTGTAATATTATTTAAGCGATAATGTAAGACATGAATAAATATTACAGTCCTAAAACAATGTAAGGCGTCTGCGTATTTTAAGTGTGTGTGCATGTGTGTGTATGTATGTGTGTGTGTGTGTGTGTGTGTGTGTGTGTGTGTGTGTGTGTGTGTGTGTGTGTGTTCAGGTTTGGATTTCCCTTACTACCCTCCTGTACACTGAGCACCTCTCCCTGAGCTGTCCTTGACAAAATATAATTTTTTTTTCCTTTTAATAAAGAATGTATTTTCTTTTTCAAAGTTCTTCATGTAACTAATTCTTTGTAATTATGCCAGTCAGTGTAGAAATTAACAGTTTCTTAAAGTTAACATAAAAGAGACATTTTTCTGTTTTACACCTGTCTTTCAAAAAAAACTTTTTGAACACATCTACATGAGGAGGCTCGTTTTCCCGTTTACAGTTGTAAATATAGAATTTAGCCAACAGCAGAAAAAAGTCTAACACTGTCAGATCTAAAACGGGTGTCATTTCAAAAAGGAACATCTAGCTTTTTTTTCATTTAAGAAAAAAGATATTTACATGTACACATATATTTTTACAGGTTTGTTTGAACCATTTTTCAAAACTGCTTGAGATATCCGGACAAGATGACAAATCATTGCCAGTCTTCAGAGGAGATCTTAAGGCTGGCTGAGTTAGTAAATAGTTTTTTACCGCGTCTTGCTGTTAACGTGGTGACAGCCCTGATGTGGCCCTCTGCGGTCGGCTGGGCTATAAAGCAACTTTATCTTATCTCTTATCCTCTTGCTGACAGGTGAATGAACCCAAAGGATGCAGGGGAAAACATCACCTATGTGGCCATGGTAACAAAAGGCATATATATTTACCACATATTTTAACTGTATACGCAGCTGCATATCTATCTATCTATATGTATGTATATATGTATATATATATATATTATATATATATAATACAAAAAACTAATAAATTCCAAGGATAAGTACTGAGCACCATTCCAGCAACTTACAGAGCAGCTTGGTGTTGCAATGACTGCAAGAAATATTGAATTATAAACAAAGCTTGCTCTTATGTCTTAGATTGAAGAAATAGGGGGAATAAGCATTCATATCTGCAGTGGCAGTTAATACTGCCTAACTAACAGTATGTACTCAAGTGGGTGGATGGGGAAAAATAAAATAAATGCTTCTCAAAATGAGCCTTCAGCAAGCTTACGATCTCCAATAGGGAGGAAACTCACTAACATACAACTCCTGGTCATATACCGATATTTCGAAACCTTGTTGTTTCTCCTCAGTGACCGCGGAAAGTGGTAATTTGACTTCTCTGCCTTTTCAGTTTTAAGAAGAATGCTATCCCAGAAAAGGCTGGTGTGCAATACTGTAGTATGTTTGTTGAGGTTTCAAAAAAACAACCAAAGGTGCCACCTAAGAAGCAAAAGAAAATCATGAAAGTGCAAAACAAGCTACATTTTCTTGTGAGAAGTAGAAAATATAAAAAGATAACCTCTTAAGACACAAGAGCTGTGGGCCAGTTCTTGGAATGAATCCGCAAGGGACTAAATTACAAAAAACTAATAAATTCCAAGGATAAGTACTGAGCACCATTCCAGCAACTTACAGAGCAGCTTGGTGTTGCAATGACTGCAAGAAATATTGAATTATAAACAAAGCTTGCTCTTATGTCTTAGATTGAAGAAATAGGGGGAGATAAGCATTCATATCTGCAGTGGCAGTTAATACTGCCCAACTAACAGTATGTGCTCAAGTGGGTGGATGGGGAAAAATAAAAAAATAAAATAAATGCTTCTCAAAATGAGCCTTCAGCAAGCTTATGATCTCCAATAGGGAGGAAACTCACTAACACACAACTCCTGGTCATATACCGATATTTCGAAACCTTGTTGTTTCTCCTCAGTGACCTTTGGTTGGTTTTTTGAAACCCCAACAAACATACTACGGTATTGCACACCAGCCTTTTCTGGGATAGCATTCTTCTTAAAACCGAAAAGGCAGAGGAGTCAAATTACCACTTTCCGCGGTCACTGAGGAGAAACAAGGTTTCGAAATATCGGTATATGACCAGGAGTTGTGTGTTAGTGAGTTTCCTCCCTATTGGAGATCATAAGCTTGCTGAAGGCTCATTTTGAAAAGCATTTATTTTATTTTTCCCCATCCACCCACTTGAGCACATACTGTTAGTTAGGCAGTATTAACTGCCACTGCAGATATGAATGCTTATCTCCCCCTATTTCTTCAATCTAAGACATAAGAGCAAGCTTTGTTTATAATTCAATATTTCTTGCAGTCATTGCAACACCAAGCTGCTCTGTAAGTTGCTGGAATGGTGCTCAGTACTTATCCTTGGAATTTATATTTTTTTTGTAATTTATATATATATAAATAATATATATATATATATATATATATATATATATATATATATATATATATATATATATATATATATATATATATATATGTGTGTGTGTGTGTGTGTGTGTGTGTGTGTGTGTGTGTGTGTGTGTGTGTGTGTGTGTGTACATACATACATAAAAACCCTCACCCTCCTCCTGTCTTTCCCTTCTTGGACTGCAATCCCCATCTTCTTTGAGTGTATTACTTACTTGCTTACTCACACACACACATACACACACTCATCCGCACACACTCACACACACACAAACGAGAGATGCATGCAAACACATATTGGACCATAATAGTGAAATTCTGTGGGATCTATGAAAAACAGGCAAACAAAGATTATATGTTAAAAAAAATTAACTTAAAATTTTTTTTAAAAAAGAGTAGAAACTCACATGGTCGTTCTGGTCGTGGTTGTGAAGAAGTGGCTCCGCATGCTCCCGAGGGAGTTAACTCACTCATCTCTACGTACTGTTGACCCCACTTGGTGACCTTTCACCTGCCGAGTATTAGTTTCATCACCACCATTAATCACAATCATGCTCCTTTTAAATAGCGTAAATTAAATAAATATATACAAGTAAATAAAATGAATAAATAAATAAACAACAAACAGCTAAATAAATAAATAAATAAAATAAATAAATGAATGAATAAAATAAGTAAATAAATGAATAAATAATTCTTTGAGTATAGCAACATGGCTACAAAAACAAAAAAAACAAAACAAAAAAAGGTAATAAGATAGTCTTCAATTTTCTCTCTGAGGTTTTTTTTTTTTTTCTGTAATGGCCAAAACATGTGTTAGGCCTATCACTAAAAATAATTCAGACACTCCATAATGCAGTGCTAATTTCTATTCTGCATCCTCACCTTTAACTACTGATTAAACACATCCATTTTGTATTTTATACATCCCGCATGCAGCAGTCTAGGCTAGCATAGAGAGGGACAGGGGGGTTGGGGGTAGAGGAGGGAAGGGGGTAGAAGGGGGGTGGTGGGCGGGACTTTTTCCACACAATGCTGGGAAACTATTGCAGACAATAACTGCATAAAAATCATCCCTCCTCTCTGATACCAACAGCTGATACAGATGATCTAACTGCGACCAAAATGTTTACAATGATACCTTTGATTTCTTTTCTCTTTTTTTATTTCTTCTTTTGTACTGCTCACTAAGTAAAGGTTTGGTGACACAGAAAAAAAAGTGTTGGCTGGGTTAAGTTAACAACAAATTTTGTTTATTTTTTGTTTTTGTCTGACCATGAATTATTATGAATTTTATTACATAGCAGCAGAATCAATATCATTACTACTAGTCTAATATCACCATTGTTGTGAACAGACGTTAAATTAAATCAATCAATCAAATCAATCAATATCATTAGAAGCATTGCAGATACACTGATATTCTTCCACTACCATGATTAAACATCCAGCACAACAATGTTCAGCAAAACGTCCTTTTCCTGTTATGTGTTTTTATATATTTCCTCTGCAAGAAAAAAACTACACAAACTTGTGCAGTCTCTGAACACAAAGTCTACATCAGCGTACACACACACACACACACACACACACACACACACAACACACAAGAGCATTTATGTCAATCATACAATTAAAGAAAATGATCAAAATCATTTTGACTAGACCATAATTTTATGAACAGCATAATAGTGGACAAAGCGGACATATAATGCAGACCAGTGTCTCGTGCTGATTTTCAGAAAATCCAGTAAGCCTCTGACAGTGGCATATGTGTAGAGGTTAATACTAAAGCGTATGGTAAGCAGACAAGTAAAGAAAGAAAGAAAGAAAGAAAGAAACACACACACACACACACACACACACACACACACACACACACACACATGTATACACACACACACACACACACACACACACACACACACACACACACACACACCAAAAGAACGAACAACAGACTCTTATCAGAATGAGAGTGCCAGTCCTCATCCTCCACTATGCTGAATTACATCACACAGCATGCTTCCTCCCCCCCACCCCCCCTCCTCCATCCTCTACTTCTCTTCTCCATAAGGCCTCTCCCTGCCCTCCACCTCACCCCCTCAGTCCATCATTGTCCTGTGATCATTTTCCTGGTCACAATGGGTCCCCATTTTCCCATCCTTCACCCTCACTACCCCCCATTCTATCCAACCCCCACCCCCCCTCATATGTACCTCCATTATTTTATTTTAAAAATTTCTTTTTCCTTCAGGCAACTGTAATGAGCTAGAGTCATGGTTCTTCATCAATATCATAGTGGTCCTCCTCATCGTCAATAAACTATATCACCTTACTATCAAGACTATTCATCATCACCCAATAAAGTACTGATGATGTAAGTAAAGTTTTACTTCTGTGTTGTTTTCCACATTTCACTAGTTTCACAGTAAGTATATTAGCATTTTAAAAATTCTCTTTGATTACATGACGTGCATGCAAGTTCCTATTTGTTTTTCTTTTGTTCTTTTCTTTTCTCTTTCTTTTTTTCCACCCAGTTTTCGGATTGTATGGGCAACTCTTCTTTTCTCTCTCTCTCTCTCTCTCTCCTCTCTCTCTCTCTCTCTGTGTGTGTGTGTGTGTTAGGGGGCACTGCCCTTTGAATTTTAGTCTAAGTATTCTGAACAGTAAGGTGTAAATGATAAGTAATACTTAAAGTGTGCAACTGATGATGTATTCAAAGCGCCCCAAATTGTGACCAGTCCAATTTTCTTTTTCCCACGCTCTTCCCACCCCTTGACGCAGTTTAACAGGCCTTCAGTGCTTTTTTAATTCAAGTGAAGGCTTCCCCTACAAGTTTCAGCATGCAGATGCGCACGTGCCCACATACACACAAATAGATTTTAGATAGACAATTATCATTAATGTTAATAATCACTCAGTTTCACAACACACACACACACACACACACACACACACACACACACACATATTCAAGAGTACTGGGGCCCCTTTCAACCAAATTTTCCTGTCAAAGATGTTTTGATGACCTTCTCCTGAAACATCATCATGACAGCAGAAATGATGTACCACCTTGTAAGTTAATTTGCATTAAAGTGAAACATTTTAGGCCCTCCCCCCCCCCCCCGGGTTTTTTTTTTTTACATTAATCAAATTCACTTTAATTTTTCAATACGAGAAGTGCCAAAAAATACTAGAGAAAGCATTGTGCCAGAAAAAGAGGCCTTCATAATGGTAAGCCCCCCCCAGGGGGGGGGGGGGGGGGGGGGCCCCCCCGCGCGTGCCCTTTTGGGAAAAAGAAGAGAACAACAAACCTAAAATAAATTTGCTTTTCTTGGTTTAAAGGATTGGGTTGGCATGGGGGAGGGGAGGAGGGGGGGGGGGGGGGGGGGGGTCGCGAGGGGAGGCGGGTGGTGAGTGGGGGGGGGGGGGAGAAGAGAGAATGGGGGGGGGGGGGGGGGGGGGGGGGGGGGCAACTGAATCACACTCAAGTCATGACCATTATTTTTTTTTTTTCTTTTCTTCTCTTTCTCCCTTCTTCGCCGGGCGAGCCCCAACCTGAAAAGTGTCGGAAAAATCAAATTGTTCATTGTGGACACTCAAAGGAAGAGGAAGAAGAAGAATTTACTGATTAACCAGTACAGCTCACTATCGACAATCTGTCACTAGAAAATTTGCAAATAAACTCACTTCGACTTACGATTACGATCTGAAACAATCGGCAAAGTCATATCAATTTTTAAGCGCTCCACCGGACTCTTATTTCTAACCCCCTCCGCATCATTCCCTAACCCAGCTCCATTCCCACCAGCGACTCGATCTTCTTAATACAAGAATTACTAACCACTTTTCCTTGCAGTAATGAGGCTACCGCATGGATTAACACGATGAGTGACATCAGTTCCAGATTAATAGAACTAGGACATTTCGATACAAATGACGAGTCTGTGTTTTTCAGTCAATAAATCCACAAGGCTTTGGTCAGTTGTGGCTCGGTGACAGGTGCCCACTGAATGATTAACGGTACATAACTCCCATACACGCCGAGAGGACTGACAGAGTAATGTCCCGCAGACTCTCTCCTCTCTCTCTCTCTCTCTCTCTCTCTCTCTCTCTCCAGCCCAGAAACCATAATTATGATTTGACTGTTTTGATAAAGCTTATTTATGCTAGGCATTAAACATAAATGCGCGTTATCTACAGTCTTTTCTCTCTCTCCCCTCTCTCTCTCATCTACTCTCCTCTCTCTCCTCTTCTCTCTCTCTCTCCTCTCTCTCCCCAACCAACCGATCGCCTGAATGACCATTTCCACTCCAAACCCTGTTCACCCTTATGCTGAACAATTATTGAAAATGGGATCACATCTTTTGCAGCAGCACTCTTTCTCTTCTATCCTAAACTGTAAAGTATTTATTTCAATGTCATCATGTTTTCTCATAACTTTTGCTGTAATGTGATTTAAAAAATTTCATGAACTGTATATTTGTCGTTGAATGCTTCCTTTTTATTTTCCCTGATAATTGTGATGTGACGAATTGTTTGGCAATATTCTTGTCCCTAAGTATAACTCGGGAAGCGTGCTTTAAGAAGCGGCCACGCGCGAGTGTGCATATTTGTTATGGGGTGGGGTTGGTGAGGGATTAGGTCTGTGATCGATGTTAGAATGAGCATGAATTGAATGGAGCACCCACAGACTTGCCGGATCAAGATGACTGTTCTTGGCTTTGTCATAGTAATTCGTACGGTTGCTCCTACTGATACGACAGTTGTCAGTTTTTTGTTTGTTTTTTGTTGTTTGTTTGTTTGTTTGTTGTTGTTGTTGTTTTGACTGCTTTCGGGATTTTTTTCTGTGTGTGTGTTCTGTTGCTTACTTAACTGTGGATACCTATTAGCCTTCATTGATCTTTAAACTTAAATAACTTTGGGCATAAAATATACGTTCCATTTTCTATTGTATAGTTTGATTACGTGTCTGTTAATTTTTTTTTGCCTCTTGTTGACTTGTTACTACTAAATTATTTTGGTATTACAATATCCCTTGTTGGTATTGTATAACTTTTTTTTTCTTGCAAATTTATATTCCTGCTTTGACTATTGTGTGGATCAAGATGTTGCGAACGAAAGAAGTCTGGCTATCTGGCAGATGGCCTATAAGGTTGGATTTCTGAACATTAACAGTTTGAATTAATAGTAATGCACGTGTCTCGTGTTTTGATATAATCATGGTAATTGTTTCCATTTATTTGGTTTTGCGGAAACAAGATTAACACACCATATTTCCGACGCTGAATTTAAATTTGCTGTTATAACTTTGTTTCGAAATGGACCGCTTCCAGGACTAACAAGAGAAAACAGGTATACCCCTTGTTTATGGGTTCACGACTCTATTAAAATTTAATCTGAGCCGCTTCGCTCGAAAAATATCATAAGAACACCTAAATGGATAAAGTTATCAGTTTTAAAAAAATAAAACTGTCCAACCGACTCTCTTAGGCCTTTATTTACTGAAACGCCAGCTGAACAACATGCTGACGGATAAGATAAACTTTACTCTAATGATGGAAGAGGCGTCTTACCACTCTCAAAACGCAATTATTATTTAAACTGGGGTGATTTTAAAACATTGATCTTTTGAAAGCAAAACAAATTCCTGGATTCAATACCTACACTTCATTTAATTCTGACAGCAGTTAAATCGATAAGCCAACACGAATCACTCTACTTCCCACACATCCTCGTTCCCAAACTCTCATTGACCATGTTTATTACACACATCTTCGTATCGTACCATAAAAGAAATAAGTTCACGCAGTTTTTGGATGCAGCGATCACTCTCCGGTTCCCGTGCACTCCCTGTCTGTTTTAATTAATTACTAACTTGGTCCCTAAAAACGAGGCGTTAAAAATCAAAATCCCCCTAAATCATCACAATATATCAACGTACAGAAACTTTTCAGACTTTAAGTAAAGAAGAGGACGTTGTTCCTTACAGATCTAGATTGAATATCCTCACTTTCCTCTGTGATCAGTTGCACTAATCCCGATGAAGCCTTAGAAGTTTGGTATCACACTTACTTTTTCTCAAAGTATTACAATAAGCACGCTCCATAAAAAACAATTCGTGACAAAAGATAGTATACTCCCCTAAAAAGCCTTGATTAACAAGTGATATAGAAAAAATCCATGTAATTAAGAGACTCACTTTCTAGCATCAGTATCGTATTGAATTTTTATGAACAAAGAACTCTTGTAACTATTTAAAAAGCGCTCAGCGAAAAAGAAAATATATTAAAGATCTTAGTACTCTAAAACACCTTCAAAACAGGTAACAACCGATCAGTTTGGAAGGCTATCAATCACTTAGGCAATAAACAATCGATCGCTCGTGCTTACAAACACCGAAAGATATATCAGCTGAAAATGTTGAACACACCTTCGCAATATTTGCCGCAATTCACCATAAAAACAAACAGATCCTCATCAAAACATTTTAGATGTTCTTCTGAATTTTTGTCAGTCCAAAAATAATCACGACACCATTCTAGATATTTCCGTTGTTATGTGTACAACGAAGTAGTATATAATGCACTTATTCACTAAAGCCAAAAGTAGTACATACTGGCCATGATGGCATTGACGGAAAGATTCTCAAACGTCCAGAGCCCCTGTAATTGCTGAAAACACCTTAACTGTATATATGATAACTCTGCATTTCTAAAAAATCAGTTCGCCAAGCTTTTAAAAAATTGCTAGAGTAATGCCGATCTACAAAACAGGTGATCGACGAGGGTCACCGATCCGTCTAAACTACAAGGCCCATTTCTATTCTGTCAGTGCTGTCTAAACCATTGGAAAAAACCATCTGAAATAAACATATTCTCGATCACTTTTCTTCAATGTTTTCAATTGATTTCATCAAAAGACCAATCCGTTTTAGGTCTAATCACGTCGTGCCAAACCAAACAGCACTGACAAATCAAGTAGATCATGGCTCACTAATATAAATAACGACAAAATTACAGTGTTCTCATGGTAGATTTATGAAAGCCTTTGGACGTTAGTGACCGCACTCTTCTTCTTTAAAACATTAAAGGTATACAATTATCAGAGAATTCGATAGAAAACACTCCTATCGTTCCATATCTTCGCGGTAGAAAAGCAAGGTCTCTGTAAAAAAGATTTCTGTATCCTCCTACATTATCCATTAGTCAGGAGGGTGTGCCTCAGGGTCAGTACTTCCTGTACTCGACCTATCTTATTTTTCGCATATATAATCAACGATTTACATATTACCTCTATTCCATTGATATCTCTCTGTGAAATGTTCGCTGATGACACCACAATACACAGTAGTCATAAAAAAATTGAAAAATTATAGGCAAGTTTACAAGAAAGTATAAACAAAAACAAATTATCATAAGTCTGAACTCATCACATGTGTGTCACCATCCTCAGAAAAAACGAAGTACTTGATAATAACCACCAGACTCCGCCAAAAGCGTCAAAATATTTCTTATGATTCCCCCTATCCTCTTAGATAAATTAGACAATGAAATAGTTGAAGAAGTTGATCATCCTAAAGTCCTTGGTGTCATTGTAGACAATTAATTTGTCATGGACTTCTCATGGTCACAAAATTCACAATGCATTGCAAACGTCTGTCTCCAAAATATTTCACCCAGCTTTCAAAACTAAAATAATTTCTTAGACCAGCATTGTCCGTAAGCTTGTTTTTTTTTACTTCGTACATTGAATCACATATATAGAATTACTCTTCTACATTGTGGGATTTCGGTTCGGTCGGGCAGTTATAACGTATTAAAACCAACTCCTCAGAGGTCTTCATAGACGGGCTGTGGAACTCGTATCTTCTCCAATCTACAACTGTAACTCCCTCTATTATAAAACGTTTTAGGACATTTTTGCCTCTTAAATGGAACTCACTTATAACAAAGACAATTTTTTCATGTTTAGATAAGTCCACAATCAAAGCACCACCAAACACCAACTTTGAAAAATAAATTTAAAACAGAACCTGATTGCGCAATATCAGGAAAGATTTCCATACCCCCTACCGAGGATTGATCTTTTTTTAAAAATCTAAGCCTCATTTATTACTCCTGGTGGTTGTTTGTGGAATGACCTAGTGTCTTCATTTAAGTAATTTCTCTAGTCAAAAACGTTTCAAAAAAATACTTCTCATATCTGATGCAATACAACGCTTCCTAAACATGAGACTAATGAGAACATCATATAACCTTCTTTAATAATAATAACGTATTTTTTCAAACAAAAATTTATTGTTTTGATTTAAGTACAAATGATGTTAAATGTGATTTGAAGTTCATGTTGTATTTCCTTCGTTACCCCTGTCTCTATAACGCTTGTCATGACTACTGTTCACTATTTCACGCAGTCCACCTTTCCTCAATGACGTCCTTCATTTCTCTCTCCTTTTTTTTTTTTTTTTTTTAAACGTATTTGCTGGAAGTTGTTTTCTCATTGTGTTGTGTGAGTGGTGGTGTGTTGTGTGTGATGTATGTATGTGTGTGTGTGTGTGTGTGTGTGTGTGTGTGTGTGTGTTGTTGTTGTGTGTGTGTGTGTGTGTGTTGTGTGAAAGGTTGAACTGTCCATAGTTTTTGGATTGCCTTTTGTATTTCAGGCTAATATTCTTTTTCACTATTAAGATGGTTGGATGATTTTAGAATTCACAATATTGTAATATTATTCTGCTTCATTCATCTCGAGGGCAAAGATGTAAAAAAAAAAAACTGCCGTATTGTGCTTATTCTTTATCCCTCATTAAAATTAAAAAAAAACAGATTCGTTTTCGTCGCTTCGTTCGTTCTCTCTCTTCTCTCTCTCTCGTCACGACCTCTCTCTCTGCTTCCTATCTACTACCGACTCTCCAAACTCTCGAGCTCTTCTCCCGCTCGGTCTTCATCAAATCCTCTCTCACTCTCGGATCCCCTCCTCCTCTCCTTCCGTCGTTCTCACTCTCAGTCTCTCTCGTCTCCTCTCGTCTCTGCTCCTCCTCCTTCCTTCCCCCTCTCGTCCAACTCTCCTCCTCCTTCTCTCTCCTCCTTTTTCTCCTCACTCTCTACTCTCTCTTCTCTTCTTCTCTCTCTCTCTCCTCCCCTCTCTCTCTCCGTCTCTCTCAGCCCAAAAGCAAATTATGATTTGAACCTGTTTTGATAAACAGTAAATAAGTGGGGTAACGTTTGCTCCCCATAAGAAAAAACCTAACACAGAGTACTATTTTTATTAAAGACTGGCACACAGCCATTTAAACTTGAAAAAAGGTCTGGACAAATACACATACGAAACCATCTATATAGTGGGGGAGGAAAAACAAGCGTCATGCCAACAACTGAACTGTCTTCATAGTAATGAACGATGAGAGGTTTAAAATGTTGTGAGACTGATAATTCCTCTCACCATAATGCAGCCCCTATTTAATTTAACATGTTAAAAACAGGCCGAAATACTTAAAATTCATCACTGCATGACGAATTGTGAATTAAGGTATTTCAGTCAGGTTCTATTGACAAACACTATCATATTGACACTGATTTGATGTTACAAATGATGTAACGAGGTCAGGGATGGTAATTTATATCGTTTTCCTCCTTTAGTGTTTGTCTTTTTTTCAGTGTACATTAGAAGTTTCAATATTGGCAGCAAAGTTCTGTAAAAAATCTAGGTCTTTTCATATTTTAGATTTTTTGATGCCCTCCATAACACATTAATATTGCAACGGCCCACACAGTAAAGAAGACTAGCAGCTGAATATATGGAATCTTCAGCATGAACTCAATACCCCTCCGTGGAGGGTCATCACACCATTTCCCTTTTCATGGTTAATTTTCCATCCATGTTCTATCAACTGAAGTGGCTTAGAAGAAAGAAAGTTGATGTTCACTGTAGCATGACAAATATGGGTGCCCGAACTAGAGGAATGAATAATATTCCACATCCTTCCTTTTCAATTGATTGAAGACAGAAAGCAACGTGAAGGAAATGTATACAGTGACAAGCTGCATGGAAGCCGCACTCACATGGGGAGAGGTTTTTTTGCATGGAGACCGCACGCACATGGGGAGAGTTTTTGCATTGGAGGAGGCCTCACTGACAAGGGGGAGAAGGTTTTTTAGCATGGAGCCGCACATCACATGGGAGTAGGTTTTTGCATGGAGGGGCACACTCAGCGATGGGGAGAGGTTTGTGTGCATGGAGACTCTCAATCCCATGGGAGAGGTTTTTGCTTGGAGACCACACTCACAAGGGAGAGGTTTTTGTGCATGGAGGCCTCACTGACATGGGTGGAAGAGGTTTTTGGCATGGAGGCCGCACTCACAATTGGGGAGAGAGTATTTTGCCATGGAGGCCACACACACATGGGGAGATAGGTTTTTGCATGGAGACTCTCACTCACATGGGGATAGGTGTTTTGGGGGATGGAGGTGACCCACTGACTGATGTGAAGAGGTTTTATGCAATGGAGGGCCACACACACTGGACATGGGGAGGAGGGTTTTTGCATGGAGGCCGCATCACATGGGAGAGGTTTTTTGCATGGAGGGGCCGCACTGACATGGGGAGAGGTTTTTTGCATGGGAGGCCACAGCTCACATGGGGAGAAGGTTTTTTTTTGCATGGGAGCCACACTGACACGGGGAGAAGTTTTTGGAAGGATGCCACCTCACATGGGGAGAGGTTTTGCATGGAGGCCACACTCACATGTGGCGAGGTTTATGGGGATGGGAGGTGACACTCGACATGGGGAGAGGGTTTTAGCATGAGACAACACTCACATGGGGAGGGGGGAGAGGTTTTTGCCGGAGGCCTCACTACATGGGGAGAAGGTTTTTTGTGCATGGAGGCCACACTGACATGGGGAGAGGTATTTTGGGGATGGAGGCCTCACTGACCATTGGGAGGAATGTTTCTTTTTGCAATGGAGGCCACACTGACATCGGAGAGGTGTTTTGGGATGGAGGCCTGCAACAGACCATGGGGAGAGGATTTTTTGGGAATGGCGGCCTCACTTGAACATGGGGAGAGGTTTTTGCATGGTACCAACTCACGGGGGAGAATCAATTCATGAAGCGACACTCACAGAGGGAGAGTTTTTTTGGGATTTTTTTATTCCATGGAAGCCACACTCACATAGGTAGAGGGTGGTTTTTTTTCCATGGCGGGCCAGAATAACTGCCAAGTGGACTAAGGCCACCCCACATAGAGAGAGGTTTTTTTTTTCCATGGAGGAGGCCTACACACTCGCAAATGGGGAGAGGTTTTTTCCATCGGTAGCTGAAGGTTCCCAGTTCCCAGCAACCATACATCGATACGGAAAGAAATTTTTTATTCCTATTTTCATTTTCAGTTCTTTCTTTTTCCTTTCTCGAAAATATGCTCTCTAATCTACAACTCTCCAAACACTCGGAGATAGAGAGAATAGGAGTAGAGAGAGAGAGAGAGAGAAGGGGAGAGAGAAGAGAGAGAGAGGAGAGAAAGAGAGCGAGAGAGAGAAGTTTATAGCCTCTCCGCCTGAACAAAGGCTATATAATCAGCAGAGAGGGCTGTCCACCTACCGGGGCTCGTTGAAGGACACACTCTCAAAATATATTCACAGGGACACACACACACAGACACACCACACCACACAACGTTTGCGCAACACACACAGCCACACACGGGTAAGAGCGCGCGCGCGCGCGCGCCCACACACACAGACGCACGCTCCCCCACACACCCACACACACACACACCACGCCCCGCAACGCACCGCGCGCACGCACGCACGCACGAGCACAGCACGCCACTGCGCGCGACGCGCGCACGCCCGCGCGCGCACACACAGAACAGCACACACAAACACACCACACACACACCACACAACACACAACACACACGACACACCACACGACAGCACGCACGTACGCGCTCGCTAGCGGGCACGCACGCACACAGGACGAAGACATACTTTTCAAGAACGCTAAATGCACTTTCTCTGTTTGAAATGGTGCGCTATTATTAATGTACAGTAGGCTAAATCACATTGAAATGAACTAATGAAAATAAACGAAAGCAAACCGATCCAGTAGTCTTCATGATGTTATCTTTGACAGCTTCAAGAAAATGCCGAAGATACATTGCTGCTTTCTTTCTGTCTTTCTGCGTGCACAAGCTGATACTCCTGCGGACACTGCCTGTATAGACAGGCAGTAGAGTTTGTGTGTATGACAGTACTTTTATCCCGCCATTAAGGCAGCCATGCTCCAACTTCGGGGAAGGTGCATGTTATGTGTAACGTGTCATCCATACCAACGGCCAAAATGGCCTTCTCTTCCGAAAGTTGTAGATGGGATTTTACGTGTGTGCAAGATGTTGTGCGTGCGTTCACACACGGAACCTCGGTTTATAATCTCATTCGGAAGGACTGTATGGGGAATGGAGTCAGAACCAATGTTAACTCCGGGGGGGAAAAATCCCCCTGTACCGAAATTCGAACCCGCAACCGCAGGACCACGATCGAGTCCGCCGCTCTACCAACTGAGCTATTCCGGCCCCCGCGTTGCTGCTTTTAGAAAGGGTTGTTCCCGTGTGTGATCCTTTTCCCAATGTCAACGTAACAAGGAGCCAAGACGATTGACAGTGCACTTCTGTCGATGAGACTAATAAGTTTTTGACAGTAGCATAAATGATAGGCCCTTCCCGGTGTAACACCCCAGATTGCCCCCCATCCCCGAATGCCCCCCGGGGGACGTTTCAGTATCCCAGAATGCCCCCCCGGGGGGGGGGGGACGTTTCAGTATCCCAGAATGCCCCCCGGGGGACGTTTCAGTATACCAGAATGTCCCCCGGGGGACATGTTGGGTATGCTAGAATGTCCCCCGGGGGACATGTTGGGTATTCATGACACGTCCCCCTGGGGGGCAATCTAAAATGTCCCCCCCCCCCCCCCCCCCAATCTATTATGCCCCCCATGAGGACAAATATATTTTCATCCCAGAATGCCCCCCCATCCCAATTCTCTGTCTTTCTCTCTGTCTCTGTCTGTCTGTCTATCTGTCTCTCTCTCTCTCTCTCTCTCTTCTCTCTCTCTCTCTCTCTCTCTCTCGCAATATAGACATAACTTATGGCGTGCGTGCGTGTATGCGTGCAAGCGTGTGCCCTTCCTAGTGTATGTGTGTGTTTGTGAGCGTGCGTGTGTCCAAGCGTGAGATTGTGTGCGTGCGTTTGTGTGTGTGTGAGACAGACAGATAGCGAGACAGACGGGCAGAGAAAGGGAGACAGATAGAGACATCGAGACAGACAGATAGACAGACAGAGAGACAGAGAGACAGACATGGAGACATACAGGGAGGCACACAGACAGCGAGACAGTCAGACAGCAGGACAGACAGACAGAGAATGAGACAGACAGACTGACAGACAGAGAGAGCGAGACACACACAGAGAGCGATACAGACAGACAGACAGACAGACAGACAGAGAGCGAGACAGACACACAGACAGACAGAGAGCGAGACAGACAGACAGACAGACAGAGAGGGTGAGACAGAGAGACAGAGCGAGACAAACAGAGAGAACAAGACAGACAGACAGAACAAGACAGACAGACAGAGAACAAGACAAACAGAGAGAGCGAGACAGACAGACAAATACAGGCAGATAGAGCGAGAAGACAGTCAGAAAGAGCAAGACAGACAGAGTGAGACAGACAGACAGACAGACAGACAGAGAAAGCGAGGCCGACAGAGAGAGAGAGAGAGAGAGAGAGAGAGAGAGAGAGAGAGAGAGAGAGAGAGAGAGAGAGAGAGAGTGTGTGTTTTCCAGAAGTGACTCTTCATGGCAAGTGTCAACTTGCTTTAAATGGAGACATTGTTTCTTTAAAAATTAGCAACTGAATGAATGCTAATCAACGGAACATAATAAGCGTGACGCGTGTCAACAGTGTCAGAACACAGAAATACGTCACACCTGCTTGATTTTGGGGTGCTGAATCCAAATCCGTTGGAGGCCACTTCGTAAATGTTGAGCATTTTGAGTTATTGCGTAAAATCCAAGATGGCCACCACCAGATTTGTAAACTGCAAATATAGAGGACAAATGATGCCTGATTGTGATTATTTTATATTGAATGTTGGTCTCAATTAAGAAAAAGAATGATTCATAGTATCTATATTTTTTTTAATCCAATTTCAGTATGTTTTATCTGATTTTCGCTTTTCCAAAATGGCTACCATTGGAAGAAAACAGTGTCTTTCTTTATTATAACTGGCATGCAAAATCAAATCAGTGAAGCCGACAATCTAAATGAAAAGAACTGCTAAAAGGGAATAGCAAGCCTTCTGTTCTTCCAAAATTGTAGCATCAAATAATTAATGGCTGCATGCGTAGAATAATCAAATACATACATGAACAAAGTTGATCCGTGTCCAACAGGATCTGGCCTCAAAACGTATAGTAATAACAGTCGTAGTGAACTATTTCTTACAAGTACTGTCTTATCAGAGAGAGTGAATGAACAGCGGAAACTTTAGAATCTACATATTTTCGCTTACACGCATTATTACAGACGCGCACGCATCCACTTACAGAGAATATACTCAGACACATATATGCACGCATACACTCGAGCACGCGCTCACACACACACACACACCACACACACACACACACACACACACACACACACTCTCTCTCTCTCTCTCTCTCTCTCTCTCTCTCTCTTTAATAGAGAGAGAGACAGACAGACAGATAGACAGACATGAGACCGAGAGAGAGAGGAGAGAAAGGGAGGGAGAGATGGGAGAGAGAGAGAGAGAGAGAGAGAGAGAGAGAGAGAGAGAGAGAGAGAGAGAGACTTACACTAAGCTGGGGGGGGGGGCATTCTGGGATGACAGTGATTGTCAACCATGGGGGGAAATAACAGGTATATAGGGGGGGGGGGGGGGGGGGGGGCATTCTGGAATGCCTCCCCAGGGGGACGCATCAGTATACCCAAGACGTCCCCTGGGGGGCATTCTGGGATGGGGGGCAATCTGGGGTGTTACACCGGGTTGTCTCCACCGTTACTATAATTGCTGCTATTTCGACTTGTACCGACTCTTAGAACTTGGGACTGTTATCAGCCTTTATAAGTTGTTGTTGTTGTTGTTGTTGTTGTTGTTGTTACTGTTCTCGTTGTCGTTTTGGCTCCGAGAGTATCTCTCTCTCTCTGTCTGTGTGTCCCCCCCCTCCTCTCTCTCTCTCACACACACACACACACACACACACACACACACACACACACACACATACACACACGCACGCACACACGCGCGCGCGCGCGCACACACACACACATACACACACTGTCTCTCTCTCTGTCTCTCTCTCTCTCTCTCTCTCTCTCTCTCTCTCTCTCTCTCTCTCTCACACACACACACACACACACACACACACACACACACACACACACACACACACACACACTGGAAGAGATGCATCATTTAATTCAATGCCGGATACCACACAAGGCAATGGTTAAAGTAACTTAAATTCAATGTTGTTAGCTTCGCTTGATACCCTACCCAACAACACGGAAATCCCCCCCCCCCCCCCCCCCCCCCCCCCCCACTTCCCAAGCCGAGTCTCACAGAAGCGCTGCCTTCTGAATCCATCCGCGCCGTGGGGTGCAGAGATGCTGTTCTGCTTGAGGAGTCCCATTGTAGAGCAGGCAGTGTGCTTCCACAGTCCTGCCTGCCATGAAGGACAGCGAGTCAGGTCTGTAGCTGGCTAGAGCATGGTGCTCCCCATGCTCGTGAATGGATATGATGAGTGGGATCCTACCAGTCGGCTGGAACGTGAGCAAGATAGAAGGATGACCGTACTTGTGACCAGTGGTGAGTTCTTGGGCAACTTTAGAAGATGACCGTACTTGTGACCAGTGGTGAGTTCTTGGGGAACTTCATCAGCAAGTTCTTTTAAAACTCTCACTGACATTGTCACACCCAATGGCTTTAAAAGGGTCTGCTTTTTTTTTTAATCATCTTTTCTTATTTTTAGAAGGCTTCTGTTTTGTCAGGGAGAGTTGATGGTAAGCTTACTCAGTCGCAGGCAGTGTTTGTCCTCCAAACTGCACTGCTCTTGAATCTCGTCTTTTGAGAACTTGCTGTCACCCAAAACAGACTGTACCTGACGGTTTTAGGGTCTCATCTGTCCCTTTTGGGTTCGAGGCTGGGTTCTATTCGCCGGGCGTTGCCATGTTCGTCCCCATGACCAACACGCTTGCTGAAGATGAATTTCTAGACGTAATTTCTGTCGGCCTTACGATAGTCGTCTACATGACCACACGCTTGCTGAAGATAGAATTTCTAGACGTAATTTCTGTTTGCCTTACGATGGTCGTTATATGACCAACACGCTTGCTGAAGATAGAATTTCTAGACGTAATTTCTGTTCGCCCTACGATGGTCGTCTATATGAGCAACATGCATGCTGAAGATAGAATTTCTAGACGTAATTTCTGTTGGCCTTACGATGGTCGTCTATATGACCAACATGCTTGCTGAAGATAGAATTTCTAGACGTAATTTCTATTGGCCTCACGATGGTCGTCTATATGACCAACACGCTTGCTGAAGATAGAATTTCTAGACGTAATTTCTGTTGGCCTCACGATGGTCGTCTATATGACCAACATGCTTGCTGAAGATAGAATTTCTAGACGTAATTTCTGTTGGCCTTATGATGGTCGTCTATATGACCAACACACTTGCTGAAGATAGAATTTCTAGACGTAATTTCTGTTGGCCTTACGATGGTCGTCTATATGACCAACACACTTGCTGAAGATAGAATTTCTAGACGTAATTTCTATTCGCCCTATACGGCCTAGGATGGTCATCTATTATGACCAACATGCTTGCTGAAGATAGAATTTCTAGACGTAATTTCTATTCGCCCTAGGATGGTCATCTATTATGACCAACATGCTTGCTGAAGATAGAATTTCTAGACGTAATTTCTGTTGGCCTTACGATGGTCGTCTATATGACCAACACGCTTGCTGAAGATAGAATTTCTAGACGTAATTTCTGTTGGCCTTACGATGGTCGTCTATACGACCAACATGCTTGCTGAAGATAGAATTTCTAGACGTAATTTCTGTTGGCCTCAAGATGCTCGTCTATATGACCAACACGCTTCCTGAAGATATAATTTCTAGACGTAATTTCTGTTCGCCCTACGATGGTCGTCTATATGACCAACATGCTTGCTGAAAATAGAATGTTTTCGTGTCATTGTATCTTGCTTTGTGCTACAAATGGCTGTAGTGCGTGCCGAGTGTTGTCTCATGCGCTGTGGGTGGCTGTCTCTATTTTGTGGTTTTCCTAAACAGTTACTATACATCGTGGTTGCGTAAGACCGGGAAAATAAGAAGAAGAACGGTAACCCATGCGCAGACGACAAATCACTAGATGCAACTCCGACAAATGATGTTGCTTCGGTCGACCAGTTCATACCATCACAACATGTATAAAAGAGTATAGAAATTTCAGAGACTGATCTCATTTGTGTACTTACACCAAAGATGATTGCTTAATAATAATAATAATAATAATAATAATAATGAATACTTATAAAGCGCCTATTCTCGGCTAGAGGCCAAGCTCTAAGCGCTTTACAATCAACACTCGTTTACACAACGGGCTGCCTACCTGGGTAGTGCCGACTGAAGAGCTGCCAGCTGGCGCTTCATTCAGTCGTTTCCCGTGTCATCCAGTCAGTATCGTTCAATATCGTTCACTCATTTTCATTACTTCCTTCATTCTTTCCATTTCTCACGCAGAGTGCATGCTATGTGTAACGTGTCATCCATACCAACGGCCAAACTGGCCTACTCTTCCGAAAGTTGGTGATGGGATTTTACGTGTGTGCAAGATGTTATGCGTGCGTTCACACACGGAACCTCGGTTTATAATCTCATTCGAAAGACTGTATGGGAAATGGAGTCAGAACCAATGTTAACTCCGAGGGAAAAATCCCCTGCACCGAAACGCCCCGGCGGAGGTTCGAACCCGCAACACCAGGATCACCAAGATTACGAGTCAGGCGCTCTACCAACTGAGCTATTCCGGCTCCCGGCTTCATGGAATAAAGAAATAGTGGATGGCTATAAATACCCAACGATAATTGACAGCGCATGTGAAGGACAAGGAATCACATCTTGTTCGAATGGGCCTATTAAGATACGATTATACATTGAACATTTCACTATAATCTTCTGTCCGAACGTGGGTTTGTTGGGATTCGTTGAACGACATGAAACAATGCAGTAAATGTGCAAAACATAGGCTTAGTTCTGACGGAAAGACAGCCAAGGAATGTGGTACTTGTAATTCGTTTAGGTGAAAAAACAAAAACACTGCGAAACCACGAGTACTGAGTTTCAGTTTCAGTTTCATCAAGGAGGTGTCACTGCGTGCGGACTAGTCCATATACGCTACACCACATCCGCTAATTTTTTGAGACCACACTGGAGATGATTTAAAGCTGATGGATAAATGAATTGATAACTAAGATGCGAGAATTTAAGAAAAGTATCTCGTGGCTACGACTTAGCAGATGTCTGACCTACACATTAGCCCAACGTGCTGGTGAGACCTTGACCACAAGTACTGAGAATGTTGGAAATAACCTTGTGCTAAATGGGCAACATCTGCAGCAAAATATCACGAAGAGTTATTGTTTGTCCTTCGCGGGTGAAGATGAGCACGACTTCTTCTATCACTGGGTGGTAGTGTGTGTACGTATATAGGCCTAGCTGATCAGGCCAATCGTCACATCGAATAGTCTGTTCAGTGTGGACAGGGCAGATTTGGAGGTGAAAAAGGCTGAGAGGTGGCGTTTGCTTTGTTTGTTTTTCCAAAACTGCCGATTTTGCTCCTGTGCCTCCACTCGCCTCGTTCCAAAAGTCTTTCACTCCGGATTTGACCATAGTGTTCCAGGTTGAGCGATCACGAGCAGCTCCCTCCCAGCAGGAAGGGCCGATGCTACAGCACTTCAGTGAGGCCTTCAGTGTGTCTTTGTAGCGCTTCTTTGTGTCCTCCGTGGGAACGCTGGCCTTCCAGCCGCTCTCCAAACAACAGTGTCTCTTAGGAAGAGGAGTGCTGGATGAAGGACACATGTTGATAGCAAGTAGCAACAAACAGGCACGTGTTGAGACGCATATCCTAGACTGCAGGCGAAAAAGTAGGATCGTTTGAAACGCCACATGCAGCAAAAGAGCAGGGAAGAGGGATGGTGACTGAAAGACAAGACACATGCAGCTAAAGAGCAGGGAAGAGGGTGGTGACTGAGGGACAAGACACATGCGGCAAAAGAGCAGGGAAGAGGGATGGTGACTGAGGGACACGACACATGCGGCAAAAGAGCAGGGAAGAGGGATGGTGATTGAGGGACAAGACACATGCGGCAAAAGAGCAGGGAAGAGGGATGGTGACTGAGGGACAAGACACATGTGGCAAAAGAGCAGGGAAGAGGAATGGTTACTAAAGGACACGACACATGCGGCAAAAGAGCAGGGAAGAGGGATGGTGACTGAAGGAAAAGACACATGCAGCTAAAGAGCAGGGAAGAAGGATGGTGACTAAAAGGACAAGACACATGCAGCTAAAGAGCAGGGAAGAAGGATGGTGACTAAAAGGACAAGACACATGCAGCTAAAGAGCAAGGAAGAGGGATGGTGACTGAAGGACAAGACACATGCAGCTAAAGAGCAGGGAAGAAGGATGGTGACTAAAAGGACACGACACATGCGGCAAAAGAGCAGGGAAGAGGGATGGTGACTGAAGGAAAAGACACATGCGGCAAAAGAGCAGGGAAGAGGGATGGTGACTAAAGGACACGACACATGCGGCAAAAGAGCAGGGAAGAGGGATGGTGACTAAAGGACACGACACATGCGGCAAAAGAGCAGGGAAGAGGGATGGTGACTAAAGGACACGACACATGCGGCAAAAGAGCAGGGAAGAGGGATGGTGACTGAGGGACAAGACACATGCGGAAAAAGAGCAGGGAAGAGGGATGGTGACTGAAGGACACGACACATGCGGAAAAAGAGCAGGGAAGAGGGATGGTGACTAAAGGACACGACACATGCGGCAAAAGAGCAGGGAAGAGGAATGGTGACTAAAAGGACAAGACACATGCAGCTAAAGAGCAGGGAAGAGGGATGGTGACTGAAGGACACGACACGTTCTCAACACGCAGAGCAGGAAAATGCTGCCTCTGTAGGCCTGTCAGTACACCGCAGGGCAACGTGGTCCCAACGGAACTGTACGTGGCAGCAGAAGCATTCCCCCCCCCCCCCCCCCGCCGCTCACCCCCTCCCGCTCCTCTGCCACCCGTCCCTTCTTCACTCTGAAAAAAAAAAAGGGTGGCGTGGGGAAGGACGGGGGCGTGGGGGGGGGGGGGGGGGGGCGGGGGGAGGGGCGAGGAGGGGGTAGGGGCTGGGTTGTAGCGCAGACCGAGCAGCGAGTATAATAAATTGTAAGATGGGACGAATGACTAATACATCGGTGTGGGCAAAGAAAAGTGCTTGCTCAATATCGTATAAAAAGAAATAAATAAAAATAAAAACCAAAATTGAAAAAAAAATGAGGGAGGAGGTGGGATTGATGGGTGATGGAGGAAGGATGGGTGGGGGGGGGGGGGGGTGAAGAGTAGTGACAACTAAACAACACCTGTAGTAGATATAGATAAATGTGGCGGAAAGTGGTAGGTCCAGTAGTTGAAAGTACCCAGTCATTCATTCACATTGATGTTTTTCTAACTCCGCCTGGTGGTTCTTCGGAGCCACTTGCCGGTCTCAAGCCGGGTAAAGGAGGAATGTTGGGCGTGGGGCTAGCAACCTCACCCCGTAAAAACATTACCGCTACGGAAACGACAGCAAGAGAAACTACTCCATCTGGCAGAGGGAGTGAAGCAGACCAAGCAATTGGACTTATGAAGGAGGGGACCAAAGCCGAAAGGACGTCTCCAGCCCGATAGCGGATCTCCTAACGCCAAAAACGTCACATGCGAGTTGGATTTTGGAATGTGCGGACCTTGTACCAAGCTGGAAGATTAGCACAAACTGTAAATGAGATGAAGAACTACAACCTGAGCCTACTAGGAGTCACAGAGGCAAGATGGACAAAAACAGGGAAAACAGAGACTGAGTACTGGAGAAACCATCATCTGGTCAGGAAGGCAAGATGACATCCATCAGGAAGGAGTTGCCCTCATTATTGCCAAGAAACATGCCAATGCCGTACTGAAATGGAAACCAATCAATGAACGCCTGCTGTATGTAAGAATGAACTCCAAGTGTGCCAAGCTATCAGTTATAGTGGCCTATGCACCAATAGACAACACTGACGAGGAGGACAAGGATCAGTTCTACAGTGCGCTCCAAGCAACATTGGATGACATACCAAGACACGATGTTCTCCTCCTGATAGGGACTTCAACGCAAGAGTTAGTAGCAACAATGAGAACAGGGAAAGAGTCATGGGGAAACATGGAATAGGTGACATGACCGACAACGGCGAACGACTCATCGACCTCTGTGAAGAAAATGATTTGGTCATTGGCGGTACTCTTTTCGCTCACAAAACCATCCACAAGCTAACATGGACATCCCCCGACGGCAAGACAAAGAACCAAATTGATCACATCATTATCAACGGAAAATGGAGGCGCTCCCTACAAGATGTACGTGTGATGCGACACGCAGATGTTGGTAGTGACCATGAACTACTGGTAGCGAAACTGACCCTCAAACTGAGGAAGGCAAAAGTTGGGGACAGTCGGAACCTGCGCTTTGATGTTGCCAAGCTAAAAGATCCAACAACAAAGAAAGAATTCTGCGTCACCCTGAAGAATCGCTTCAGCGTCCTCCAAGATGAAACAGCACTGACCATAGACAGTTTCAACAAGGCTATAACCGAAACAGCAAAAGAGACAATAGGTTATAGGAAAAGTGTGAAATCTGAGTGGATAACTGCCAACACATGGAAAACCATTGAGGAGAGAAAACAGATCAAGAAGAAACTGCTAGATGCCAAGTCACCCAGGCTAAAGGAAAGAATAGCAACCCAGCACAGAGAGAAAGACAAAGAAGTGAAGTTGTCTGCAAGGAAAGATAAACGTCTCTATGCGGAGAGACTTGCTGAAGAAGCTGAGGCAGCAGCAGAGATGAAGGATATGAAGACAGTGTATAGAACCACCAAGAAGCTGCGGGGAGACAGAGGACAGAACCAAGACATACCAGTTAAGGCAGAGGATGGAACACCTATCACAGAAGAATGTGCCAAGCTCGAGAGGTGGAGAGAGCACTTCCAGAGGATCCTAAACCGCCCTGATCCACCAACACCAGCTGACATTCCTATGGCAGAGGAGGACCTGGACGTCAACATGGGAGACATCACAGTAGATGAGGTCAAGGAAGCCATCCGCAAGCTGAAGAATGGCAAAGCTCCAGGAGAAGATGGTGTATGCCCCGAGATGCTGAAGGCAGAAGAACAGGACACACCTCTTATCCTCCAACGCATCCTGCAGGACATATGGAACCAGGAGACAACCCCAGCTGACTGGAGAACTGGTACCATCATCAATTACCAAAGAAAGGAGATCTAGGAGAATGCAACAATTGGAGAGGCATCACCCTACTATCAATCACCAGCAAAGTCTTCAGTCGCATCTTACTCCAGCGTATAAAGAAAGCGGTAGATGACCTACTTCGTCAAGAGCAGGCAGGCTTTAGAGCGGGAGATCATGCATTGATCACATTTTCGTCTTACGCCAGATCCTCGAGCAGTCCCATGAATGGAACAGCCCACTTTACGTGGTTTTCATTGATTTCGAGAAAGCCTTTGACAGTTTGCACCGCGCTTCTCTCTGGAAGATCCTACGACACTACGGCATTCCCCAGAAAATGGTCAACATCATCCAGTCCCTGTATGAGAGCTTTGAGTGTCGCATCATCCACAACAACCAGCTGACGGAACCATTCAAGGTGGACACCGGAGTGAAACAAGGCTGCATACTGTCACCAATCCTCTTCTCCTTGGCCATCGACTGGTTGATGCGAAACGTCACCCAGGGAAAGCAACGGGGAATCCGGTGGACGTTGACCTCAGTCTTGGAGGACATTGACTACGCAGATGACCTGGGACTGCTGTCACACAAGCATCAGGACGCCCAGCAGAAGACAGAAAGCCTCAGCGAGATAGCCAGCACCATTGGGCTGAAGGTCAACGAGAGGAAGACGCAGGTCATGAGGAAAAATGCCACAAACAACAACCCCATCACCGCTAACGGCAAACCACTTGATGATGTTCAGGAATTTGTATACCTGGGCAGCAAGATGACCACAGACGGCGACTGCAACCAGGAGATCAACGCCAGAATCAGCAAAGCCAACCAAGCTTTCGCAGTGCTTAGGCCCATCTGGAGATCCACCGTCCTCAGCATCCAAACGAAGATTCGACTCTTCAAGAGCAATGTCCTCAGCGTCCTCCTGTATGGCTCAGAGTGCTGGAAGACGACCGTCGCCATCGAGAAAAAGCTGGAAGTGTTCCAGAACAAATGTCTGCGACGTATCCTCAGGATCTTCTGGCCGAACATCATCTCAAACGAAGAACTGAGGACTAGAACAGGGTCTCCACAATACAGGACACCATCCAGGCGCGTCGATGGAGATGGCTAGGGCATGTCTGTCGCATGCCACCCAGCTCACTCCCAGAACAGCCCTGCGCTGGACCCCCAAGGTAAAGAAAACGGGGGCGACCGAAGGAAACTGGCGCAGGACAATAGAAAGAGAGCTGAAAGGCAAAGGACTGACTCTCAACACAGCCCCCAGAGCAGCGCAGACAGAGCCAGATGGAGATCTCTTGCCATAGCCTCAAGCGCCAGCAGGCACGGAGAGGACTGATGATATGATGATGATGTTTTTCTAACTCGGTGGAAAATCACTGGGGTGTCACACTGAAGTACTTGTTCATCAAGCATACAAGGCTGTCGGTTTTTTTTTCTTTTTTCTTGTGTGTGCGTGCGTGCGTGCGTGTATGTGTGTGTGTGTGTGTGTGTGTGTGGTGTGTGTGGTGTTGTCTTATCTACTGTGCCACCTCAGTGTCAGTACACCCACGCCGCTCATTCCAGCACCTCGTCGACAGCCACAACCTGGTCCGCCGCAGCCCGGCACCGGCAATCCACAGAGAACAGTCAATATCAAGTCTTCTTTTTTTTTCTTGGTGGAGGGGGGGGGGGGGGGGGGGGGGGGGGGGGATGCTTTTTTTTCTTTTTTTCCTTTTTTTTTTTGCTTTTCTTTTTTTTGTTGCTATCTTCCTTCCGTCTCCCTCCTTCAGCTTTCTCTGGAAGATTGTTTCAATGAGGCCATTGGCTTTCTGTATCCAGCCAGCGCACATCAGGCTGTGCTGAATGTTTAGTGACTGCGCACGGGAATTGAAATAAGGAAATAAAGGGAAAAAAAAATACCAGACCGTAAAACGAACGAAGCAAACACAAATGATGGCACACAAGCTAGGCGCTTCGACCTTGAAGTCTTCTAGAAGCAGAGGGTATTTTGACCTTCAACAGACAAAGACATGCCTATGGAAGACATTCGTATTTAGAACCCCCGACTTCACCATCGTCCCCTATATTTTGTTCTTTTCGTTTTACTGGATTTGGTGACAACTTCTAAAGCCATCGTCACATGTGGCAAGTTTCTCGCCCGAGCGCAAGAGAAAAAATACTGTTGTTCTTGCGCTCCCTCTTTCCCTCGCCTCGCTGTATGTGGTCACACCAGGCGAATAAGATCGACTGGTCAGTGCTTCAGACGCAGAACTCATCCTCACTTCTCGTGGTCCCGACAACACTGTTTTTTTCAGTGCATGTAGAAGCGTTAACTGTGACTTCGTTACAGGACAAACAAGCAGAATCTTAAGCGAGGACGAATTCTTCATCTTTATAAAAGAATAGCGGAAAAATCTTACCAGACGTGGAGGAGAAGGTGAGCTGAGGAACACACGGCCTTCACCTTGGTTCAAACTGGCTGACCACTTCGCTGTGCAGAGCGTCTCGCCTGAAAAGTTGAGCAGGTTCAACTCCCCAGACTGGACGAAGGGTTTCTCTTGCGCTCGCTGGGTGGTCACACTTGTTGAGCTAAAAAAAAAAGCGAGTGCTCTTGTTGTGCGTGAGCGTCGCCTGGTGTCACGTCAGCTTTAGGTCCTTCCTCTGTGCGTGAGCGTCGCCTGGTGTCACGTCAGCTTTAGGTCCTTCCTCTGTGCGTGAGCGTCGCTGGTGTCACGTCAGCTTTAAGTCCTTCCTCTGTGCATGAGCATCGCCTGGTGTCACGTCAGCTTTAAGTCCTTCCTCTGTGCGTGAGCATCGCCGGCGCCTGGTGTCACGTCAGCTTTAGTTTCTTCATCTGTGCGTGAGCGTCGCCTGGTGTCACGTCAGCTTTAGTTTCTTCCCCTGTGCGTGAGCGTCGCCTGGTGTCACGTCAGCTTTAGTTTCTTCCCTGTGCAACACTATCTTCCTGTGCCCTGCGGTTCGCTGCGTTGTTCAAGGTCCGGGTCGGTCGGCTGAAATGTCGCGTCAGTGGAGGGCTTCACGGCTTTATAACATGGCTCGATGAGCCCATAAATGGTCTGGAGAGACCACCTGACACCTATGTGTATGTTTACTTACAACCTGGCGACCTACATAGATAAGCTTTTGTTCGTAATGTTATTCAAGTAGAGTAATCAATCTGCAGTCTTTGAACGATGACGTCAAAATGAGTAGAACCGTTATCGGGATTGCTCGTTTCCATTTGCAGCCGCTGTGGCAGCATAGGTAGCCTAAGTATCTTGAACAAACCTGTCTCCCGCCGCTCGATCCGATTCCGCACACGAATTGAACGCCTTTGTCTTTGGAACACAGTCCCTCTTTTGAGGAAGTTTTCAGTTGAAATAGGTTTTTGACTTTGAGTGTGATCCTGACACAAAAGACAAAAGCAAAAAGACAGACAAAAAAAAATGGACAAGTAAAACATACTCCCACCACCCCACCCCCACCCCCACTTGTGGAAGATAGACTACAACACCGACAAAAAAAAAAAAAAAAAAAAAAAAGAAAAGAAGAAGAAGAAGAAGAAGAAGAAGAAGAAGAAGAAGAAGAAAGACATCAAAGGGGAAATTCGTCACTCTTGTCTCTCTGGAACGTCTCCAACGTTTAGACCCGTCTGAAATTTGTTTCAGAATTATCCACGTCTCCTGAATCACCTTGTTGACAGACAGACAGAGAGACCCACGGACAGGCAGACAGGCAGATGAACAGGCCGGGCAAATAGTAAATGATAACAGTTGTGCTTTTAGCCAAATGTGTTACGAGGAGGATTTCACAGTCCACGGCGCTTTACAGAACTTTTTCTGTGACAACATGAGAGCAGATAATTTTCATTCTACGATCAGTCCATCCTTTGGATTCGTTTATTGAATGGCCCAACGTGTGTGTGTGTGTGTGTGTGTGTGTGTGTGTGTGTGTGTGTGTGTGTGTGTGTGTGTGTGTGTGTGTGCGCGCGCGTTTTGCGTGCGTGTGTGTGTGTGTGTGTGTGTGTGTGTGTGTGTGTGTGTGTGTGTGTGTGTGTGAGTGTGTGTGTGTGTGTGTGTAAGAGAGAGAGAGAGAGAGAGAGAGAGAGAGAGAGAGAGAGAGAGACAGAGACAGAGAGAGAGAGAGAGACAGAGAGAGAGAGAGAGAGAGAGAGCGAGCGATAGAGACAGAGAGAGAGAGAGAGAGAGAGAGAGAGAGAGAGAGAGAGATGTAACTGATTTATATTTATATATTTATCTCTTGATTAGGTGCCCGAGTGTCCTGGTTTAATCAGCTAATGTCAGTACTATTCTGTTATCGATAAAGAACATGCAGTATGATGGTCAAAATGCTTGCTTAGTCATTTTTTTCTTTTTGGGAATATTTTTACGGCTGATTTATATGATTTTAATCTTTTTCTTGCTTTTGTTGTTGTTCTCTCTCTCTCTCTCTCTCTCTCTCTCTCTCTCTCTCTCTCTCTCTCTCTCTTACACACACACACCACACACACACACACACAACACACACACACACACACACACACACACACACACACACACACACAAGCACACCAGGGGGGCGATGACAACCGGTGTCACGTCAGCTGTCGACTCCTGGCTGAAAATCTCCGCGGACGAAACGTTCCACAGGGACCAGCCATCTTCCTACTCGATTTCCACCAACCTCTCTCCGTGCTGTCCACAGAATACACAAATCTTAAATAAATGTTAGCGAACCGTCAAGAGAAACGTGGACAAAGAAGTCACAAGACAAAACACGACGCATTTCGACCTCTTAGGTCTTTTTCAGGCAAGACACAAACAAATGATACAACGAAAATGAACGAATTTGGTACTCAGCTTCGATCTCTTCACTCTTCAGTATCATTTGTTTGTGTCTTGCCTGAAGAAGACCTAAGAGGTCGAAACGCATCGTTTTTTGTCTTGTGACTCCTTTGTCCACGTTTCTGTTGGCGGTTCGCTAACATTTATTTAAGATTTGTTTAGATTTCCGCCTGCAGTCGTCTCACTTTGCAACTATGTCCACAGAATAGTTCTTGCCGTCGATTAAAAGGTAACCATAAGTCATTGTCACTCTTTTCCCTTACTGTCGAGACTTTTTTTTTTTTTTTTTTTTTTTAGATGTGGCGTCAGTCTTCTACGAACGTCTCTCACACCTCTGGAGAAGTCTTCGCCGACGAAAACACTCGATCACCGGAGTTTCTGTTTTGATTTCAGAATGTTCACCTTCTGTTTGTAGAAGGTGCACCGTGCAATGATGGGAGAATCTGGCTTCCCGTTAAGCCGATGTACCAGGTCAAACTCCACGTTGTCTGTCAGCCACGTTTGTTGGCAGTCAGGTCACGGAGCATTCCTTCGCAGTGAGCATTGGTCTCATTTCCGTAGATAAGGAGAATGTGGCGTTCGGAAGGCTCATCCAAATCGTCGATCTTCTTGTCACAGTCGGCCAGACTCTTCCACAGGTCGTTGTTGATCTTTTCCAGTTCCTGGTTCTCTTTTCTTAGTTCATCTCCTCTTTTAGTCCTTTAAGTTCGTTTAGCAGAGCTAAGTTATCATCGCATAATTCACGGACGTCTTCTTCACCTCATCCAACTTTGCGTTCATCTGGTCGCCAATGGTTTTCATAGTCGTCACCACATCACTCAGGGTCAGATCCAGGGGGCTGGGAAGTCGCAGAAGCGGTGGACTCACTCAGACTCCCCAGGCTCATCCTGCGACTTGCTGCTGTACTTGTCAACCGTGACTGTCGCGTGTTGCTCTTAACTGGTGGAAGGGTTGGGTCCTGGATTGCTCTCAATGTCCCCCAGCGTAAAAGTAAACTGTCCCAAAACAGATAAGAGTCCAAAGGTGACGCTGTCCGTTTTCCGTCCAAGTTTAACAATGGCGACGCGCGCATAACCGGGTTGTTTTGTGCCCTTTTCGTCATGAAATTGATGTAAACCGGCACAAAGCAGCACTCATCGGAAATCTGTTGCTGCTGAAGGCATGGCACTTCACTACAGTCTGCCAAACATAGGCACTGAACAACGTCACGGTTTACTATGATTCTGATTCACTTCACCACAGTCTCTGCCAAAGTCAGGCACTGAACAACGTCACGGTTTACTATGATTCTGATTCACTTCACCACAGTCTCTGCCAAACATAGGCACTGAACAACGTCACGATTTACTATGATTCTGATTCACTTCACCACAATCTCTGCCAAACATAGGCACTGAACAACGTCACGATTTACTATGATTCTGATTCACTTCACCACAGTCTCTGCCAAAGTTAGGCACTGAACAACGTCACGATTTACTATGATTCTGATTCAAATAGGGGAGAACATGTGGCACGTCTGCACTCAAGAACAGTTATCCCCCACCCCTCCCCCTCAGCATATATTTGTTGTGTAACCTGGATGCTAGGGGAAAAATAAACTTCAAGGTCGAGAGTTAAACTATATGAACTGGGCTTTGGATATGTCTGGTCGGGGAGCGTGTCGTTGGTCCAAGATTCGTTGGTCCCAAGGTTCGTTGGTCCCAAGGTTCATTGGTCCCAAGGTTCGTTGGTCCCAAGATTTGTTGGTCCCAAGCTCCGTTGGTCCCAAGGTCCGTTATATATTTCACAGATTTATATGGACCTTGGGACCAACGGACCTTGGGACCAACGGACCTTGGGACCAACGGACCTTGGGACCAATGGACCTTGGGACCAATGAACCTTGGGACCAACGGACCTTGGGACTAATGGACCTTGGGACCAATGACTTTGGGACCAATGGCATGACCCCGTCTGGTCGAACTAGGGTGTAGGAGATTAACCACCTTTTAGTCAAATGGTCCGCACCAGACGTGTTGACAGCAGATGGCAAGAATGAAGTTCCCGCATGAATGGTGGTACTATACGTGATCTGTATAGACAGAATAACCCCTTGCACTGTATTCCGACATATTCGTCAATGAAAAGGGACAGACATTCAGAATTCATGACAAGATTTAGATTAATCGGATATCTTTGTTCGTCATTGATTTTCGTTACAGGCAGCATTGCAATTCTGATCTCACCTGTCCATGATGTAAAAATGCATATGAAAGATGAAGTTCGTTTTGTATTGCATTGTACTACCTTGAGTGGTCTTAGAGACGAGTTCATTCCTCCCTGGTATTATAGACAACCATCTGTGTTTAGACTCATCTTACTTATGGCTTACACTGCAGAGAACGCTGTTCAAAGGTTTGCCTTGTACCTATACAAAGCTTTCACATTCTGGAGCACGGTGTGTTTGTGAGAATGTTCTGTTTTCATTTGATTGTATATGCTTTATTTTATCATTTTTGTCAATATCTAATCCACCCCTTCATAAAGGGTCATGGCCTGTAATGAATAAATCATCTCTCTCTCTCTCTCTCTCTCTCTCTCTCTCTCTCTCTCTGTGCGCGCGGCGCGTCCGCGTGTAGGCTATTATTGTTCAGGATGTGTTTCAATAGTTGTACCTGACATCCTTTTATCCTTGGAGAAGACGGTGTCCTAGTGTCCGTCCTCCCTCCCCATTCTACCCTCACCGTTTTCTTCTTGTCATTGTTTGTTGCTTTGTGTGTGTGTGTGTGTGTGTTTCCAAACATTAGGAGAGAACAGCCAGTCGTGCCTGAACGACGTGTACCCACGGGAGATAAGTCGATGGCTGGAGGGGTGGGGGAGGGGTGGGGGGTGATGTCAGTGATGTAGTCACCTGATTGTGCAAATCATGGGTGTTGCGACACCGACCATCGCGTGTAGTGACCGTCGCCAATCTCCCAGGGCCTGATACCAAGCGCACAGTCAGTTATCGTCGAGGTGTGAGCGTGTTGTACACACCCACACACAGTGTGTGTATGTGTGTGTAGCCTGTCTGTTTCTGTTCCAGTGTGTCAGGCAACAGCGCAATACGACGGCGATACTAGGCAGGCCAAAGCGACAGTTGATCCGCCTTCTCACTCTGCTCTTAAAGGAAGAAAAAGAAGAAGAAAAAAAAAAAAGAGTTGTGATACTGGAGGTGAGGACTTGACTGTGTGTCTGTCCATTACTTTGTGTCTGTGCCGGTCTGTCTCAGTCTCTGTCTGTCTGTCTGTCTGTCTGTCTCTCTCTCTCTCTCTCTCTCTCTCTCTCTCTCTCTCTCTCTCTCTCTCGATCTCCCTCTCTCTCTCTCTCTCTCTCTCTCTCTCTCTCTCTCTCTCTCTCTCTCTCTCTCTCTCTCACTGTGTTTGCTGAGTTATTGCCTTACTTGTTGGGCTAAATACACGGAATGTACATCCTTGATGTAAGTCAGTGAGGTACATATGACTTTTTGTAAAGTGTTACATCTTTTCAGTTTGGACATGAGTTCAGAGTTGTTGCATGTTGTGAAATCCAGTTCAGTGTGGGTCTTTGGCCTAGATGGGATTGAACAGTTTTACTCTCTCTCTCTCTCTCTCTCTCTCTCCTCTCTCTCTCTCTCTCTCTCTCTCTCTCTAGGTGTGTATGTGTGTGTGTGTGTGTGTGTGTGTGTGTGCGTGCGTGGGTGCGTGGGTGCATGCGTGTGCGTGCGTGCGTGCGTGTGCGTGCGTGCGTGCGTATGTGTGTGTGCGTGCGTGCGTGCGTGCGTGCGCGCGCGCGCGCGCGCGTGTGTGTGTGTGTGTGTGGTGTGACAGTCTTTTAACA
>CM031623.1:20378775-20381275 GCA_018398815.1 Conus ventricosus
TCTATCACCTAACAGTGATCTTAGACAGTATGTAAGTGTTATGTGTGTGTGCATGTGGTGTTTTTGGGTGTATGCATGCGAACGGTTGGTGTTGATTTTGGGCGTACATAGGTATGTATAATGCATTTGGGCCCTAGATAAAAAAAAACCTCCACATAACTGAATCCAAAACTTTGAAAGAAACACTAAATAAGCAACTAACACCAGGATGGGGAAAATAACATAGGCGTTAAAGTAATGTCCATGAACAACTTCAAAAATGTTTGATTCGTTGGAGATGACGTCTTCAAAGGCGGGACATCGACGGTTCAGTGTTCAACAACCAAGCAGGTAAGTAGGGCTTCATTCTATCGCACAAAAAAAGTAGATGGAACGGAGTGATTTGCTGGCCACAAATGCAAGTCATATGTTTAAGATTTTGGTTTTAAAGGCATCGAGCCTCAATCTAAAAATCAAACTTTTAAAATCCACTCTTGGTAGAGATTCTTGATACTGTTTTATTGTCTGATATCTTGTTAAATAATATCCCCTTTTTGTTTGTGGTGCCTTTTCGCTTATTTGAAATAGCGTTCCAGGATCCGTCTTTTAAAAGACTATTACTCTCATGTAAGGATAAAGGAATGCATATCTTTGTTAAATCAGTCTCAGTGATAGCAGCCTTTTTGGCTAATTGGTCTACCCTTTCATTCGCAGATAATCCACAGTGTGATGGAACCCAACAAAAATCGACATAGGAACCACGTAAATGCAAAAAATGAATTAAGTGGTAGACTTCTGATGTGAGTTCTGCTCTCACACTTGTATTCGAAAATTTTAGAGCTTGTAGGACTGATTTTGAATCAACGCAAAGTAGTATTTGAAATGCAGGAAATTGAAAAATCAAGAAGAAAGTGTATGCCATAATAATGGCAACAAGTTCTGCAGAAAATATGGAAATATTCTTACCAAGGTGGTAGGTAACCTTTCTCTATTTTTAAGGAGGAATTATGAATGTGAACCAGACAAATGATTGTCTAGTACAGAACCATCTGTATAAATTTTAGGTGATTTATATAGGTTTCATTTATATGTGATTAGCAACGTTGGCAGCAGGGTCCATCACTTTTTTAAACTTGTGTAGTCTATGTCATAATTTGCTCTACTAAGTTCCCATTCCGGGATAGTGCTAAAAGACACCCGAGGAGCTACGTTTTGAGGGGCAGTGCCTGCTTTTGTAAATAAGTCGATGTGTATGAGGCTATTGATTTTAGAGAATCGATATTTTGTGCCCGTTTAGGAAAATTTATTCTGATTTTATTCAGTTTCACTGGTATTAAGATTTTGTACTGTATGACTTCTTAAATTATAATTTGCACATGCAAGTTTCATATTTTCTTCAAAAGGCAATATTCCGATCTCCATATAAGTTCTTAAAGTTGATGTATGAACGGGGGGACACCAAGAGCTATCTTGTAAGCTTTACTATTGATACTCTGCAACTTTTTAATTACACATTTTGGGGCTGAGAAAAAATGTCTTCTGGGCATAGGATAATTTTGATCGTACAAGCGCAGTAGCTAAATGTGTTAATACTTTTACTGTCTTTACCCCATGATTGTTGATTCACCATTTTCAAAAATTTAAAGTTTTTCTTAGCTTTTGTTAGAATAGTTTGTATGTGATAATTCCAGCTCAATTTAGAAGTTAAATTTACTCCTAAAAATTTTACGATTTTTTATATTCAAGGCATAATCCATCTATTTGAAATGAAGGCAGAGGATTAGGATCATAACCAGTATTCAACAGAACCATATGCAATTTTTCAGCTGAAAGGGCCAATCCATTTTCAGTCATGTACTACCTATATTTTATCTAGTTCATTTTGATATATCTTTTTAATATAGTTGATTGATCTAACTGGTGTGGTGACGTTTTAAAGTAATTTTCATCGATATACAGATATCATCCACATATTGTACTAGTTCAACATTTTTTGATAATGATTTAGGAAGATCATGGATCAAAATATTAAAAGGATTTGCAGCTATCACAGCTCCTTGCGGGATTCCCATCTGGATATGTCTTTCATTAGAATATACATTTCCAACCTTCGTCTGTATTGTTCTACCACTTTAAAAGGTTTTTAAGTAACTGTGCATACACCCCGAGAGACCTATTAACTTCAATTTGTTCAAAAGTTTTGAATGCCAGACTTGGTCATATGCCTTTCTAATGTCAAAAAACGTGGCAAGTACATTTTTCCTACGTGCGAACTGATATTTAACATGTGTTGTGATTTTTATAAGATGGTCAACTGTAGATCTACCCTTTCTAAAGCCAGCCTGTTGTATTGGTATTATACCATTTTTTTCACAATGTTGTTCAAGTCTTTTTAGAATAATCCTTTCCATAAGTTTTCCCACATGTGAAGTGAGAGCAATTGGCCTGTAGTTGTTTTTGTCTGATTTTGACTTGCCCTCTTTAGGGATAGGGGTTACAATTGATTTTTTTTCCCCAAAGA
>CM031623.1:20386275-20398775 GCA_018398815.1 Conus ventricosus
CATTGTATGTGGGTCACCGGTCAGTGGTCTGTCCCATGTCCGAGCCTGTCCACTAAATCTATAGTAAGCTCTATGAGTTCTTCTGTTTTTACCTCTCCACACCTGTCACGGACAAAAAAAATGAAACAACCCAACTTGGGGAGTCGCCAGCCAATTTGTTCGGACATAAGCTTCAACTCAAACATTCTAGCGTCAGATAGACGGGCCCATGGGTCGGGTCCGGCCAATTAAGCTTAGCGGAGAGGCTTCAGGAAGACGGTCTGTCCGGCTATACGGGCTAAGCAGCTTTGACCGACGCCTCGATGTCTAGCGAGACGAGTCGTAGCGCCTGGCTCAGACTCATCTGGCCAATTTACACTGACCGTGCCCACGACTTAAGCCACACGGCGCCAGTTAAGTAGGGAAGGGGGAAGGTAGTGTGTGGTGGGGGTGAAATCTAGCTAATCAATTAAATGACCAATTGACCACCACAGAGAGTAAGGTGTGTAGGCGTGACTGTCATGATTTGAATATCCAATGGAATTAGGGGGAGATAACTTCGGGTAAAAATACTGACCAATGGTACTCGCCCTTGTTGGACAGATCGGAACACAATAAGAGGGATGAGAGAGTGAGAGAACGGGGGAAGGAGGGGAGAACGAACAGAGAGGCAGAGAGAGAGAGGTCTGAGTGTAATCTCTGAGGAGAGAAGAGCAGAGAGATGAGGGGAGGAGAGAAGAGAACCAAGTTGAGAGATTAGCACGAGATAGTCTGGAGGGGAAAGGGACTGAGGAGAGATGTGGAGAGAGAGAGAGTTGCTAACTAATGAAGAAGAAAAGAAAGAAAAGAAAAAAAAAAGAAAAGCAACCATGTCCATTTGATAAGAGCAGACTAGAAGAGAGAGAGAGAGAGAGAGTGCAATGCGTTAATGCAGGAAGAAAGAAGGAGAACAGATCGATGTTGATAGTCACTGTTCTATCCTAACCGGGGGTTCGACCTCATACCTGGCAGCGTCACTTCGCCAAGCAGAACCACAGACCAACGCCAACAGTCTCACCTGACCAGGCGCCATCAGACCAAAACCAGTGCCAGCAGTTGTGTCGTGTTGTGAAAGTGACAGTGAAAAGAAAAGGAAAAGAAAAGAAAAGACAGTGATTCGTGAATAGTTAAGACCACCTGGCCAGGTAACGTAGAAATCTATTTATACCCGGTCAGTCAATGATGTTTTAGATAAATGATTTTGTGAAGTTCAGGAAAGAGAGAATGTTTTATTTTGTTTGATTCCATATGCATTGATGTTTCGTTCTATGATCATGTGTAGTAAAGTTATAGACTTTACTAGTGGTTTGATGTGACGAATGCATGATATATGAATGAGATTGTAAGCAAGCTGTAAGTGTGTTTGGGCTGTGCGCTAGTCCTTCCTCCACTGACATCACCCGAGGTTGACAATTTATTGGCGAGCCTGCCAGGATATTCTGGCCCATTTATTATAATTGTTCAACTTCTCAGAGAGGAAGCTGGGTGGGATTCAAGTATTGTAATCCTAAGACAAGGGGTGTCTTACTGTATGTTCCCAAGATAGTTAAATACTAGGCTTGGCATTGCTTCCAAGATAGTTAATACTAGGCTTGGCATTTCAGCCCCAGAGTACTTATTTCGCACAGATTGCCTATAATTCGCTCTCATAGTTGGGTCAGGCGCTGGGCGTCTTAAAAAACTAACTACGTTGTCCCAAGCTAATATCATCATTCATAGGATTGTGCTATTACGTCACTCGTGTCGGTAACCACCAGTTTGGCTGTCGTAGTTATAAAATCTTGTTCAAAAAAAAAAAAGATACAATGGCGGAAGAAAAGAACACCCTATTGAACAACTTGTGAGCGTCGCTCGTGATCTAGGTTACTCGGGAGATGAGTTGCGTGCGTTCGTTGAGAACCAACAAAAGATGGAAAGAGATGAACGCGCGGAAAGATGCCGTATTGCAGTAGAGGCGCAGGAAACAGAAAGATTAAGGATTCAGGCTAATGAAAACCAGGTTACGCAGGAAACAGAAAGATTAAGGATTCAGGCTAATGATAATCAGGCTAGGAAACGCAGGAAACAGAAAGAATAAGGGCAACGCAGGAAACAGAAAATTTAAAGATCCAGTTAGAATTAGAGAAAGTGAGAATACAAAGGGAGACCACCGAGGATGGTAGTTCAGTTTCCAGTGACTCTGTGCGTAGCTATGCCCCCCGACCCAAGTTGCCAAATTCTCTGAAAGGAACCGATTCGATTGATGCATACATCAGTCGTTTCGAAACGTTTGCGACCAGTCAGGGTTGGCCTTCAGAAGAGTGGGCAGTCATTTTGTCAGCGTTACTGACGGGTAAGGCATTACAAATTTTCACTGCGTTACCAGCAGAACAACAGTCTGATTTCGGCGCTGTGAAGGAATCGTTGATGAAAGGATTTGACCTCACAGAGGAAGGATTCAGGAAGAAATTTCGTTCAGCTAAATTACAAGCAGGTGAGACGTACACTCAGTTTGGTGCACGTCTAGATCACTATTTGAGAAATGGTTAGAGTTGAGTGGTACGAAGAAGGAGTTCGCTGAATTGAAAGAGCTAGTTATGAAGGAACAGATTTGTCAGGTTGCGGCCCTGAGTTAACCATACATTTGAAAGAGAGACAGCCAGAGACAGCAGGGGAGTTGTTGAAGTTCGCAGAGGTGTATAGAGAGGCACGTTTGGGCACTAAGGTGCAGGAGAAACAGGTGCTAGCACAGGTGAGAAGAGTGCAAGGAGACCAGGGGAGTTTTCTGCAAAGTCTGCAAACCCAGTGGTGGGCAGAAGGAGGGCAAAGGGACATTAGGTGTTTCATTTGTCACAAGAAGGGACATGTGGCGAGGGATTGTCGCATGAGGTTCCAGAAGGCAGCAGCCTTGCAAGAGGTGGATAAGGGTCGTCAAGGGAAACGACCTGCAGTGGAACCAAAGGGATCCAATCGGAAGAGGGTGGAGTGCAGCCTATGGCTAGCACTGGACAGCAGTCAGTGTCAGGGATGGAGGGCACTAGGCTGAGTGGTTTGTTACCAGTGGAAGAAGGGTGGATTGGCCAGCAGAGGGTGAAAGTGTTACGAGACACTGGTTGTTCATGCGGTGTAGTACGAACAACGCTGGTCGATAAAGGGGATTTGACAGGGCAAATCCAGACCTGTACTCTAATCGATGGCACTGTGAGGGAGTTTCCAGTTGCTAAGATAGAAGTACGTACCCCTTACTTCTCAGGCGAGTTGTCTGCGTGGTGATGGAGAAACCCCTTCATGATTTGATCATTGGAAATATTCCAGGGGCAAGGGATCCAGGGGATCCTGAGTTGTTGACTGCTACAGGGGCAGCAGTTCAGACACGGAGCAAGAAGGAGGGAAAGGTTGATAAACCGTTAGTCGTTTGGCAAGGAAGTCAGGCATAGATGTGTCGCCTGATGAGTTTAGGGCAGCGCAGGAACAAGACCCTTCGCTCGTGAAGTCTTGGGAGTTGGCAAGAGGTGGAGAGAAACAGAGGTTAGAGGAGGTGAGACAGAATTTCTTGTGAAAGGCGGGCTGTTGTACCGAGTGTTCACCAAGGGAAGACAGGTAAGGTGACCACTCAGTTAGAGGTACCAGCAGGTTATCGTGACACTGTCATGTCAGTGGGTCACGAGTCGCTCATGGCGGGTCATCTCGGCACCAGCAAAACAGCTGACCGAATCTTTGATGACTTTCATTGGCCAGGAGCAATGGCAGACATAAAACGTTTCTGCATGTCATTGATGTGTGTCAAAGATCAGCCACAAGAGGGGTGAAGAGGAAGGCACCTCTTAAACATCCCCCTTTAATTGACACACCATTCAGGAGAGTGGCTGTTGATTTGATTGGCCCAATCTCACCCTGTTCCAAAGGTGGGCACAGGTATGGGACGTGTAAGGTTGCAAAGGAAAGTTTGCAGAAGGCTAGGGTCGTTCAGAAGAAGCAATATGACAGGAAGGTGAGGAAGCAATCCCTCAAGGCGGGAGATCAAGTCCTGGTACTGCTTCCCACGAGTCACAACAAGCTGCTGATGCATTGGAAAGGACCATTCACCATCACTGAAAAGGTCGATCGGGATTACCGAATTGATGTGAATGGGGAACTAAAACTTTTCCATGCGAATTTTCTCCGCAAATATATTCAGCGTGAGACTCAGCACATAGGCGCAGCAGCAATCATTGATGAGGTGAAAGAGACTCAGCAGAAGAAGGGGAGATTTTGTTACCTGAGTTTCCAGGAGAAGAGTCATACAGGGATGCGTCACTGTATGAAGGGCTAGACAGTAGGAGTTCCTAGGTTTTGTTGTCGGAGGCGACACAAAGCAGCCGGAAAGAGGAAAGGTGGAGAAGATGATGAATTCAGAGAGACCAAAGACCAAAACAGAAGTCAGGAGTCTGCTAGGTTTTATTGGGGTTTTATAGGGAGTTTGTCCCAAATTTTGCTGCAATCACGAGTCCTCTCAGTGATTTGGTCAAGGCAGGGAAACCGGCAGTGTCGAATGGTCAGACGCTGCAGAGCAAGCACTGCAGACGGTGTTGGAAAGACTAGGTTCCCGTCCCATCTTGAAGCTACCAGATATGTCCAAACCATTTTTGTTGCGGACAGATGCATCAGGTGGTGGGATAGGTGCAGTATTGTTACAGGAGCATGAAGGGGTCGAGTTTCCTGTGAGATATGCTAGCAGGAAGTTGACAAAGTGTGAAGAAGGGTACGCAACGGTGGAGAAGGAGTGTTTAGCTGTCGTGTGGGCCGTGCAGAAGTTCCACAAATACTTGTATGGAAAGAGTTCGTGATAGAGACAGATCACCAACCACTCAAATTCCTGCAGGAGGCACAGCTGAAAAACAGCAGGGTTCTGCGTTGGGCAATGGCACTGCAGCCCTACAGGTATCGAGTGCAGTACATCCCAGGTCGACAGAATGTCGGAGCTGACTATTTAAGCCGTGTAGTCTAGCAAGCTGCAACTCAGAGGAAGTCAGTCATATCCGGGTGCTTTGTTGATAATATGTGTTGATGACAGTTATGTTGATTGGATATGGGTCCATTCCCAGTTGGCTATGGTTCATATTATTTTTGTGTGAGACTTGTTCATATTTTCTTTGTGAGACTTGTTCATGTGAATGTAGTTATGCTTGGAGCATACAGTCGCTTGTGTAGTGATGCATTATTTGCAATAAGTGAGGATGGAGATTCCTCAGTGAAGTGTCAGGGATCGTGATCATATTATATTGTGCTTTTCATAAGAATTGTGAAGAGAAGATATGGCAAATCCGCAGGTGGGGGAATCGCATAAGTGCGCACAGAGGTCGTTATAAAATGAGTTGAAATAACGCAAGAGCGCACGTCAATGATAACTCATTGGAGTGGTATTCACTAATGATGTATTTTTAACTTATAAACCGTTGGTTGTAAAGTATTTAAAAAACTTTGCACGTGTAGCTGTGTGTCAGCAAATTCGTTGTTGTTTTTTTGTGCCGTTGTTTTGAGACAATGCGGAGCATGGTCTTTTGCAAGGGGAAATTGTCACGACAAAAAAATGAAACAACCCAACTTGGGAGTCGCCAGCCAATTTGTTCGGACATAAGCTTCAACTCAAACATTCTAGGCGTCAGATAGACGGGCCCATGGGTCGGGTCCGGCCAATTAAGCTTAGCGGAGAGGCTTCAGGAAGACGGTCTGTCCGGCTATACGGGCTAAGCAGCTTTGACCGACGCCTCGATGTCTAGCGAGACGAGTCGTAGCGCCCGGGTCAGACTCATCTGGCCAATTTACACTGACCGTGCCCACGACTTAAGCCACACGGCGCCAGTTAAGTAGGGAAGGGGGGAAGGTAGTGTGTGGTGGGGGTGAAATCTAGCTAATCAATTAAATGACCAATTGACCACCACAGAGAGTAAGGTGTGTAGGCGTGACTGTCATGATTTGAATATCCAATGGAATTAGAGGGAGATAACTTCGGGTAAAAATACTGACCAATGGTACTCGCCCTTGTTGGACAGATCGGAACACAATAAGAGGGATGAGAGAGTGAGAGAACGGGGGAAGGAGGGAGAACGAACAGAGAGACAGAGAGAGAGAGGTCTGAGTGTAATCTCTGAGGAGAGAAGAGCAGAGAGATGAGGGGAGAGAGAAGAGAACCAAGTTGAGAGATTAGCACGAGATAGTCTGGAGAGGAAGGACTGAGGAGAGATGTGGAGAGAGAGAGAGTTGCTAACTAATGAAGAAGAAAAGAAAGAAAAGAAAAAAGAAAAGAAAAGCAACCATGTCCATTTGATAAGAGCAGACTAGAAGAGAGAGAGAGAGAGAGAGAGAGAGTGCAATGCGTTAATGCAGGAAGAAAGAAAGGAGAACAGATCGATGTTGATAGTCACTGTTCTATCCTAACCGGGGGTTCGACCTCATACCTGGCAGCGTCACTTCGCCAAGCAGAACCACAGACCAACGCCAACAGTCTCACCTGACCAGGCGCCATCAGACCAAAACCAGTGCCAGCAGTTGTGTCGTGTTGTGAAAGTGACAGTGAAAAGAAAAAGAAAAGAAAAGAAAAGACAGTGATTCGTGAATAGTTAAGACCACCTGGCCAGGTAACGTAGAAATCTATTTATACCCGGGTTAGTCAATGATGTTTTAGATAAATGATTTTGTGAAGTTCAGGAAAGAGAGAATGTTTTATTTCATTTGATTCCATATGCATTGATGTTTCGTTCTATGATCATGTGTAGTAAAGTTATAGACTTTACTAGTGGTTTGATGTGACGAATGCATGATATATGAATGAGATTGTAAGCAAGCTGTGAGTGTGTTTGGGCTGTGCGCTAGTCCTTCCTCCACTGACATCACCCGAGGTTGACAACACCTCTGGTCTAGCGTAGGCTGACCTACTGAGGGTGGGACATTGTTTGACCGCTACAGGCGAGTGACCCTCCTCCTCGGGCTGGGCCCGGTAGTCCGACGTTTCGATAGTCCGACACATCGGTAGTCCGACACCCCACCAAACCACCATCCTGCTCTTCACCACGACCCGAGTTCCCTCTTTGTGATAAAACTTCCTCACTCTTCGCACCTCCCCTTTATTATCTATCATTCACTGCATTTAGCTGCGCGTCATTTGTAGAGGAGAATGTCATTTTTTTTTCTTCACTCACTCACACACCTTGCGTAGTCTACATATTCAACTACATCTGGACATTTTTATTTTGCTGATTTTAGGGCTTTTGGCTTTTCATACGAAGTATCTGGTGATCGTGAGTGACATCAGCAGAACCAACAGGAGGAGGAGGAGAGGGACGTGGAGACAGGCACATTCTGTTGTGAAAGTTCTGAAAATAGAAATCACCATATCTGGATTAAATACATTACGATGTGACAAAACAACGGCTTGGTCGTCCTTACTCGAAGCATGGGTCGCAGCATACTTTTTTTTTTTTTTTTTTTTTTTTGTTGTTGCTGGCCGGCCGTTGGTTGGTGTTGTGCTTGTTTTTCTATGGAAAATGTCTTTAGATAAGGCGGTATCCGTGGAAGGGTAATAAGTATGTTCGTTATTGCTGCCATCTGTAGAACCAAGAGTTGTGCCCCTTATTACAGGGCCATGTACTTCGCCGTTTACGACGGATTTGAGCTGCCCCTGTCAGATTTCAACTGGAGACCCGCAAACCTAAACTGGTGCACGTATCACTTTAGGATAAAGAAAAAGAAAGGCTCTGATGATGATCTGGCCAGTTGCTGTCATCAAGCGGGCAGGCAGACAGACAGACAGACAGACAAACAGACGCGCGCACGCACACATACACACGGATGCACATTCGCACAAACACTCATTCACACAACACGCACACGAAAGTGCGGGCGTGCGCACAGGCACACATGTACACACAGAATCATACACATTCTCTCTCTCTCTCTCTCTCTCTCTCTCTCTCTCTCCTCTCTCTCTCTCTCTCTCTCTCTCTCTCCTCTCTCTCTGTGTAGATTTATTTGACGAATGCAAACAGCAGAGAAACTTTGTTTCAAACGAATTTGAAAAAGCCAAAAGAGAGAACTTCAGTCATAGTGATTACGGATGCAAAACCCACAGCGTCTGTCTGGAGGGCAATAAACACTACTGTACACAACAAGCGTACAGACTGATAAGATTCCTACAAACATCACTCGGGACGAAATTAATACATTCTTTCTGTTATTATCAGATATCCTTACTCAAGCTTTACAGACTATAAGAGTATCAAATGACTAAACATGTCCGACTTCCCTAATATCATTTTGCAAACAAAGCCTTGGATCCAGTAACTCACTCTAGATTCCCACTCTGTCTGTATATGAAGAAGGAATGCACATAGCGCAGTTAAAGAATTAAAAAAAATCCATGGCTCCTGATAACATACCCTCTTTTCTTCTCAAACTCGCTCTACCTTACATTGTTGAGTCTCTTACCTACATATACAGTTTATCCATTGAAACTAATGTCTTCCCCCAAGCGTTCAAAAACGTCAAAATGACCCCCCTTCCACAATCAAATGATTTGTCGCATCCAAATAATTTCATACCTATATTCTTACCATCTGTTCTATCCAAACCCCTTGAAAGACATATAGACGCACACGTATCTCAATTCATGGAGAAAAACAAAATATTTCACCCACTCCAATCTGGATTCCGATCTAATCACTCCTGTCACACAGCATTATCACGAATGTGTGACTCATGGCTTTCAAATATGAACCAATCACAAATGACGGGAGTTGTCTTTCTTGATTTCAAAAAGGCTTTTGATCTTGTTGATCATTCCATTCTTTTAAAGAAACTGTTTATCTAATTGAGCCATTCCTCGACAGTCTCATTATTCTAATTATACTTGAACGATAGGACTCAGTATGTGGTGCTTAATGGCAAACCCTCCGCTTCAGACTTTGTCAGACATGGAGTCCCACAAGGCTCAGTATTGGGCCCCTCTTATTCTGCATCTTTGTCAATGATTTACCATTGTTCATATTCGACGAAAAAGTCACGACAGATTTATTTGCTGATGACTCATCACTCCAAATGGATGGCAGTGATCTACAGAAAACAGAAACTTATCTCCAGGAAAGTCTAAACGACGTGTCAGACTGGTGTCATTCAAACTCAATGATCATACACCCAGCCAAAACCAAATCTATGATTATAACCACCCGCCAAAAGCGCCAACTAACTCCTCTGTGTCTAAAACTTCAGTTGAATGCCACTTTTATCGAACAGATAGATGAGCATCGTATTTTAGGGTAACGATAGATAAAGAATTGAAATGGCAATCTCATCTCAATGATATACGCAAGATAATCTCAAAAACCTTTTTCTGTTATCTCAATTAAACCGCTACGTCAACAGCATTGTGCATAAACTTTTCTTCAACGCACACATAATGTCACGTATCAATTACGCTTCAACAGTGTGGGAAAGGAGTAGTGATGTCCACAAAAAGACGCTGAGTTCTCTTCATAGACGTGCAGCAAAGCCACTCCTTCCAGCCGTACCTTTAACAACAGATGAAAAAACTAAAAGCACTGAACATAATTGCTCTGAGTAAGCAACTGGAACTCAGCAAGGCATCATTTATGTTTACAATCTCGACAGATACCATGCCATCAATGCCCTCCTTACGAGATTGAACAGTTCTTCTGGCTCGATGAAATTCCTTCTCCCCTACCCGCGCATTGATCATTACAAAACGAGGCTAGCTTACTCTGGACCATGGAACTCACTTCCACCGAGTCTACAAAATACGAATACGTTGAAACTTTTCAAGAAACGCGTACATAAACAATGTATCAACAGTAAGATTGCTCGATTAAAATCATTAACGTCCATTCGCAAAGTCTTCTTTAAACCATAATTTGAATACACCGTCTAAACATGTAACCTACCCCTTTAAATCTCTCATCCCCACTCACTCCCACTCTGTCTACCATCCCTCTTCTCCTCCCCATACCTACCATTCTTTGTCTCTCCCCCCCCCCACCCCACCCCCACCTCTCTCGCTGTGTGCTTTTGTTTGTTTGTTTGTTTGTTTGTTTGTTTTTTCTTGCTTTCTGTTTGACTACCCACCATGTCATTATTACGTTTATGAATAGTGTGCTGGTCATTGTGGAATTACACTACAACAGTGTTGCTATGTTGAATTGAACGTTAATGAATGGTGTGCTGGTCATTGTGGAATTACACTACAACAGTGTTGCTATGTTGAATTGAACGTTAATGAATGGTGTGCTGGTCATTGTGGAATTACACTACAACAGTGTTGCTATGTTGAATTGAACGTTAATGAATGGTGTGCTGGTCATTGTGGAATTACACTACAACAGTGTTGCTATGTTGAATTGAACGTTAATGAATGGTGTGCTGGTCATTGTGGAATTACACTACAACAGTGTTGCTATGTTGAATTGAACGTTAATGAATGGTGTGCTGGTCATTGTGGAATTACACTACAACAGTGTTGCTATGTTGAATGAACGTTAATGAATGGTGTGCTGGTCATTGTGGAATTACACTACAACAGTGTTGCTATGTTGAATTGAACGTTAATGAATGGTGTGCTGGTCATTGTGGAATTACACTACAACAGTGTTGCTATGTTGAATTGAACGTTAATGAATGGGGTGCTGTCATTGTGGAATTACACTACAACAGTGTTGCTATGTGAATTGAACGTTAATAATGGTGCTGTCATTGTGAATTACACTACAACAGTGTTGCTATGTTGAATGGAACGTTAATGAATGGTGTGCTGGTCATTGTGGAATTACACTACAACAGTGTTGCTATGTTGAATTGAACGTTAATGAATGGTGTGCTGGTCATTGTGGAATTACACTACAACAGTGTTGCTATGTTGAATGGAACGTTAATGAATGGTGTGCTGGTCATTGTGGATTTACACTACAACAGTGTTGCTATGTTGAATGGAACGTTAATGAATGGTGTGCTGGTCATTGTGGAATTACACCACAACAGTGTTGCTATGTTGAATGGAACGTTAATGAATGGTGTGCTGGTCATTGTGGAATTACACTACAACAGTGTTGCTATGTTGAATGGAACGTTAATGAATGGTGTGCTGGTCATTGTGAATTACACTACAACAGTGTTGCTATGTTGAATGGAACGTTAGTGAATGGTGTGCTGGTCATTGTGGAATTACACTACAACAGTGTTGCTATGTTGAATGGAACGTTCGAACAATATGTGTTGAAATAATGTATGCATGACGAGGACCGATGGTAAGACTAAGCTGTGGCCTAACATCCTCATCCTCGCGTATTAAAGATCTATCAATCAGTCTCTCTCTCTCTCTCTCTCTCTCTCTCTCTCTCTCTCTCTCTCTCTCTCTCTCTCTCTCTCTCTCTCTCTCTCTCTTCTGTGTCTGTCTGTCTGTCTGTCCGTCCGTCCGTCCGTCCGTCCGTCCGTCCGTCTCTCTCTCTCTCTCTCTCTCTCTCTCTCCTCTCTCTCTCTCTCTCTCTCTCTCTCATGTATGCGTTTCTCTTTCACCCTATCACTTACCGCAAAACATTCCATTCATCATCCTTGCCAAAATATTCTAGATCACCTCAAAACACTAAAATAAATAAATGAATAAATTAATAAAATCAATAAATGAATAAAGAAAGAAACAAACAAACAAATAAATAACTAATAAAATAAAATAAAATCAGTCAATAAATAAATAAATACTGATGCTGGGTTGATAGCTATCTAAGAGTAATCTGACTAAAAAGCCACACTCGATCGCCTAATCAGAAGTGGTCAGGCATTTTTAGTTTTCCAATTCTTTTTGTTTGATTGTTTGTTTGTTTTCCTGTACAAATAACGTTTCTTATCTGACAATTTGCCCCAGTCTTCCCAACCGTCGTTCAGGCAGAACTAAAGGCCACCATCCTTTGTCCTTTGTTTGATTTTCTTTTTTTTTCCCCATTTTTTCCCCATATCTAACCTGAAGAAGACCCATGAGTCGAAACCCGTTGCATCCGTGTCGTCATTTTATGCGGTCCGTAGATTCGGTCAGTCCACTCACTTGACAGTTAATTGTTTAGCTATGGTGGCTGCTGGTCGGTAGCCACAAACTAATCTGTGTGTGTGTGTGTGTGTGTGTGTGTGTGCGCGCTTGTGAGCTTGTGCGTGCGTGAGCGCGCGTGTGTGTGTGCGTTTGCGCGCGCACATGGGAATATATCATAGACAGAGAGAGATAGAGAGAGAGACAGAGACAAAGCAGAGAGAGACAGAGAGAGAGAGAGAGAGAGAGAGAGAGGGAGAGAGAAGATAGACAGAGAGAGAGAGAGAGAGAGAGAGAGAGAGAGAGAGAGAGAGAGGTTTGGTGGGGAAAGAGGAGGAGGAGTAGGAGGAGGAGGAGGAGGAGAGAGAGAGAGAATGAATGAATGAAAATTTATTCAAAAAAGGCCATGGCCCCATCTGAAGGGGGTCAAATATATGAACTGTGA
>CM031623.1:20411275-20451275 GCA_018398815.1 Conus ventricosus
TTTTTAAGAGGTGGCTCTAGTTTAGAAGCAATAGGCCTTGAACGTTTATTTTCAGGGGGAGTTATGGTTGAAGATTTCGGGAGAAGTTATTAAACAGCCCGTCTAAGATGACTGAAGAGTGGTTTCAATGTGTTATCACTAACGTCTAAGATGACTGAAGAGTGGTTTCAATGTGTTATCACTAACGTCTATGATGACTGAAGAGTGGTTTCAATGTGTTATCACTAACGTCTAAGATGACTGAAGAGTGGTTTCAATGTGTTATCACTAACGTCTATGATGACTGAAGAGTGGTTTCAATGTGTTATCACTGGCCGAATCCCATAACACAGAAGAGTGTCTGATTTGAGATTCAGTACAGGAATGAAAAAAATAGCAACAGCTTATGACAATGTTGGTGGCCGAATCCCATAACAAAGAAGAGTATCTGATTTGAGATTCAGTACAGAAATGAAAAACAACAACAACAGCTTATGACAATGTTGGTCTAGAAAATGCTGTATTTTGAGAAGTGGTGAATATTCTGAGAGTTAAGCGGTTTACAGAGCTTTTAAACACGAAAGGACTATGGCAGATTATTGGCCACGATAACATTAAGAACTTTGTGATGATCAACTTCGGCTACCTCATTGTTGTAAGAGATGTTTTGAGGCTTTTTGTCTGGTGGTTATGATCAAGTGTTTTAATCTTCTGAGGATGAACACAATTATGATGTAGTTCAGTCCATTTTAACTCATTTGTACTTTCTTGTAACGCAGCAAACATATTTTTCATTTCTAATGTGTAACAGCATCGTCAAAGATAACTTCACATAGAGTAATGATGAAGAGAGGTGTAAGGATGAGGAGGAGAGAAGGGGTGTGCCCGTACATCGACGCACAGGCAAACACACAGCACTCACATACGTACGCATACACACATATACATACTCTCTCTCTCTTTCTCTCTCTCTCACACACACACACACACACACACACACACACAACACACACACACACACACGCACGCACACACACACACACACACACACACACACACACACACACACACACACATACACACACACACACACACACACACACACACACACACACACACACACACACACCACATACACACGGACGCACACTCATCAAGAGACCAAGCTATAAACACTCAGCAAACAAAAAATTTTGAATGACAAAACACAAGCAGCTATGAACAAATGAAATTAACATCTGTCTTAGCGAAACAGATAATCCAACCGGACAGATAACCAAAAATTCTGGGAAATTTTTCAGATGATTATAACTATCTCTCTGACTTGACTGACACCAGGATATCATATGAAACACACACACACGCACACACGCACGCACGCACGCACGCACGCACGCACGCACGCACGCACGCACGCACGCACGCACGTACGCACACACACACACACACACACACACACACACACACACACACACACACACACACACACACACACACACACACACTCCGGGTTGGAGCTAGCTGCTTATGGACGAATTTGGGTATGGTTTTACCAGATTTAGTGCACTGCCCTGAAAGAGATCGGCAGAGGAAGCAAATCAAAATAGATACCAGGCAAAAAAAACACCCAAAACACCCATGCATAACGAGATAAGGCAAAGAGAGTAAAAGATTGCACTGACGCATGGCAGCCATGGCTAGAGGTAACATCATCATTTCCATCCCCTCCCATCTCACCTGAAACAAAAAAATCATCATCACATCATCATCATCATCATCATCATCATCATCATCATCATCATCATCATCATCGTCATCATCATCATCACCATTATCATCATCAACTCGACATTCTCATCATAATCGTCGTCCCATTGTTCTCCTCCTCCTTAAGCGTTATTATCGTAGTAGACGTCATCATCGAGGTCGTCGTATACAACTTGCCTGTCTTTGTTTACATCACAATCATCGTCGTCATCACGGACGTCGTGTTCGTAATGGTTGTCTTTGTTTTCATCGTCGTCGCCATTGTTGTTGTCATGGTCTTCATCATCGTCGTCGTCGTCGCCGTCGTCGTCGTCGTCGTCGTCGTCGTCGTCGTCACTGTCAACCTTTTCCTTGTCCGTCATCGTTGTCGTCATGGTCGTCTTTGTCTTCGTCGTTGCTGTCGTCATCATTGTCGTCATTGTCGCCGTCATGGTCGAGTTAGTCTTCATCGTTGTCAGTATCATCATTGTCGTCATCGTCATCGCTGCTGTCATCTTTGTCATCACGGTCTTCTTTGTCTCCACTGGTGTCACCTTACCGTCGTCGTGACAGTCGTCTTTGTCTTCATGATCGTCGTCGTCGTCACCGTCGTCATCATCGTCGTCTAAGTCTCCATCGTCGTCATTATCATCCTGGTCGACATGGTCGTTTTTGTCGTCCTTGTTGTCGCTGTCATCATTGTCATCACAATCGTCTTTGTTTTCATCGTCTTTGTCATCGTCATCGTTGTCATCGTGACAGTTTTTTGTCTTCATCGTCGTTGTTGTCACTGTTGTCATCATGATCATCTTGGCCTTTGTCATCGTTGGTGTCGCCGTAATCATTTTCGCCTTCAATGTTGTCATCAAAATCGTTGTCGACATGATCGCCTCGTCCTCGACTCATCTTCTTGTCATCACGGTCATTTTTTTGCTTGTTGTTGCCATGGTCGTCCTTGTCCTCTGCGTCGTCGTCATAACCGTCGTCATGATCGTTTTTGTCCTCATCGTTGTGGCCGTCGGTGTTTGTCATCGTGGTCTTTGTATTCATTGTTGTCATTATCATCATTGTGGTCGTGATGTTATTCATTGTCTGTCGCCGTCTTTCTCGTCATCATTGTCGTGGTGTATGCTGTCGTCGTGTTTCTCATGTTCGTCTTTGTTTTTCAACGTCATCATCGCCATCATTGTCATCGTTTTGTCATGGTTGTCTTTTTTTTTTAAATCGTTATCGTCATTGTCATCATTGTGACAGTGACATTCTTCATGGTTGTTTTTCTTTCAACCGTCGTCGCTGTCCTCATTGTCGTTGTAGTTATCATGTCCATTACAGTCATCTTTGTCTTTGTCGTAGTCACTGTAGTTGTGCTGTTTGTCATAGTCGTTGGTGTTTTCATCGGTTTTGTCGTGGTGCTCATGTTTGTCATCATCGATTTCTGTTTCATCGCAGTCATCGTCTTCATCGTCGTGATTGTGTCGTCAGAGTCGTCCTTCTCCTCATTGTCGTCTTTGACGTTAACGCGTCAGGAATGGTGTTTTTCGTTTTCATCGTTATCGTCGTTGAAATCTCCTTCGTCCTTATCGTTTTTGTTTTATCGTCATCAGCATCGTGTCGTCGTCGTCATTGTCTTCATGATGTTTTTGTCTTCATTATCGTCCTGTTTGTTTATGGTCCTAGTAATAGTCGTAGTCATTTTCATTTCTGAAACATCACTTATCACCACAAGCAACGACATTCTTCAATATCACGGTCAACCCCATTTTCACTGTCATCGTCGCCCCCCACCCCCACCCCCTCCTCCTCAACAGCAGTAGTGTCAGCGTTATCATTTTCATTTGCATCCCCCAAACTCTCCTGAGAAATCATCATCATCATCATCAGTGCCATCCCTGTCGACTGTGGCATTATCATCATCATCATCATCATCAACCTAGATCATCCCCACGTCATTCCCATCATAATCATTATCATCACCAATACACTAGGTAAACGGAATGTCGCCCCCCCCCCTCCCCCCCCCCCCTCACCTCCCCTTCACCGTTTTCATTCATCCGGTTCCTCTCCTCATCTTCCCTCCGATGTCATTTCCACTGAAAACGCAACACCGGCCTCTATTAAATTGTTTCGCCACCGTCCAAATCAACACTGCTACTGAATAGCACGAGTAATACGCTCAATTGCTATCACACTCCTACTGCCCCCCCCCCCCCCTCCCTCCCTATCCCCATTCTTCCTCTTCTTCGTTCACCATATCATGTTGTTTTCTTTCCTCTCCTCCTCCTCCTCCTCCTCCTCCTCCTCCTCCCACCACCTCCTCCTCCTCCTTCTCCTCCTCCTCATTCTCATTCCCATCACCAAACCTCGTGGAATAACACGCCCACACTTACCGCCACCCGCCATCGACATAACTGCACACAGAGACAACAATACTGCATTAAGAGTACAGCATGCAGAGCAGAACACAGTAGACCAGAGAGGAGTAGAGCTGAGCACAGTGGGGCAGAGCCGAGCAGAGTAGACCAGAGAAGAGCAGGGCTGAGCAGAGTAGACCGGAGAAGAGCGAGGCAGTGTAGACTAGAGAAGAGGAGAGCTGAGCAGAGCAAAGTAGACCAGTGAAGAGTAGAGCTGAGCAGAGTAGACCAGAGAAGAGTACACCAGAGAAGAGCAGAGCTGAGCAGAGCAAAGTAGACAGAGAAAAGCAGAGCTGAGCAGACTAGACCAGAGAGAAGTAGAGGTGAGCAGAGTAGATCAGAGAAGAGCAGAGCTGAGCAGAGTACACCAGAGAAGAGAAGAGCTGAGCTGAGCAGAGTAGACCAGAGAAGAGTAGAGTTGAGCAGAGTAGACCAGAGAAGAGCAGAGCTGAGCAGAGTAGACCAGAGAAGAGCAGAGCTGAGCAGAGTAGACCAGAGAAGAGCAGAGCTGAGCAGAGTAGACCAGAGAAGAGCAGAGCTGAGCAGAGTAGACCAGGGAAGAGGAGAGCTGAGCAGAGAAGAGTAGACCAGAAAAGAGTAGACCAGAGAAGAACAGAGCTGAGCAGAGTAGACCAGAGAGAAGTAGAGCTGAGCAGAGCAGACCAGAGAAGAGCAGAGCTGAGCAGAGTAGACCAGAGAAGAGTAGAGCTGAGCAGAGTAGACCAGAGAAGAGAAGAGCTGAGCAGAGTAGACCAGAGAAGAGTAGAGCTGAGCAGAGTAGACCAGAGAAGAGCAGAGCTGAGCAGAGCAAAGTAGACCAGAGAAGAGTAGAGCTGAGCAGAGTAGACCAGAGAAGAGCAGAGTAGACCAGAGAAGAGCAGAGCTGAGCAAAGTAGACCAGAGAAGAGTAGAGCTGAGCAGAGTAGACCAGAGAAGAGCAGAGCTGAGCAGAGCAAAGTAGACCAGAGAAGAGTAGAGCTGAGCAGAGTAGACCAGTGAAGAGCAGAGCTGAGCAGAGTAGACCAGAGAAGAGCAGAGCTGAGCAGAGCAAAGTAGACCAGAGAAGAGTAGAGCTGAGCAATGTAGACCAGAGAAGAGTAGAGCTGGGCAGAGTAGACCAGAGAAGAGTAGAGCTGAGCAGAGTAGACCAGGGAAGAGTAGAGCTAAGCAGAGTAGACCAGAGAAGAGTAGAGCTGAGCAGAGTAGACCAGAGAAGAGCAAAGCTGAGCAGAGTAGACCAGAGAAGAGCAGAGCTGAGCAGAGTAGACAAGAGAAGAGTAGAGCTGAGCAGAGTAGACCAGAGAAGAGCAGAGCTGAGCAGAGTAGACCAGAGAAGAGTAGAGCTGAGCAGAGTAGACCAGAGAAGAGTAGAGCTGAGGAGAGCAGAGCCGAGAAGAGTAGAGCTGAGCAGAATAGACCAGGGAAGAGTAGAGGTGAGCAGAGTGGAACAGAATAAGCGTTTACCAGAGTCAGAGCATAGAGATGAACAAAGCAGAGGAGATGCTACTCCTGTAGGGGTCAAGCACAGTCTGTAGAATAAAGTCGAGCAGAATAGAGCGGAGAAGAGCGGAGAAGAGCAGAGCAGAGCAGAGCACAGCACAGCACAGCACAACACAGCACAGCAAAGTGAATCGATGTGGAAACTAGACTAGACTAATCAGCGTTTGACTGTGTGCCGCTGCCCCTAAATTTGCATCATCATCTCTCTCTCTCTCTCTCTCTCTCTCTCTCTCGCTCTCCTCTCTCTCTCTCTCTCTCCTCTCTCTCTCTCTCTCTCTCTCTCTCTCTCTCTCTCTCTCTCTCTCTCTCTCGTGCGTGTACATGCGTATGTTGTATGTGTACACACACACACACACACACACACACACACACACACACACACACACACACACACACACACACACAGACACACACACACACACACACATCCACACACACACACACACACACGCGCGTGCGTGCGCAAACACACACACACACACACACACACACACTTACAGACTCGTGTGCAAATATACTCACGCAAGAAGGCCAGAGGGTTAATGGGCGGCCGCTGCGATGGCTTAGCAACAGGGATAGAGCTGCCTGCAGGCAACCCAGTGTTAGGTGACCCCGCATTGCCAAACATACTGGAAAGACCGGAGAGCCCTCCCAAGGAAGAAGGGAAGGAGGAGGAGGAGGAGGGGATGAAGATTGGGGAGCCCCCTGATTACTAAGCGATGACAATATATCCGCAAACCCTCCTGCTGCGCCTGGTTAGAAAAGAAACCGACCCCATAGCGTCAACTACACAAATTAGCTACAGGACACTATCATCAAGGAAATGTCTAACTACAAGGGTGGAGATGTGGAGGAGGAGGAGGAGGAGGAGGAGGAGGACGCGGGTGGGTGGGGTGGGGGTGGGGTGGGGGAGGGGATTCAGGGTGCACCTGCACAATTGGCTATAGAAGCTAGATAAAGGTGGACTTGGGTGAAGCATAGGCACATCTCGATAGATCCCCGTCTCGGTAGATCCCCGTCTCGATAGATCCCCCACTACATGTGGACGAATTTCCGTCTCGATAGATCCCCGTCTCGGTAGATCCCCATCTCGGTAGATCCCCGTCTCTGTAGATCCCCATCTCGATAGATCCCCGTCTCGGTAGATCCAAAAACAGTTACAGGGAATTGAGACAGGAATCAATCGAGATGGGGATCCATCGAGATGGGGATCTATCGAGACGGGGATCTATCGAGACGGGGATCTATCAAGACGGGATCCATCGAGACGGGGATTTATCGAGACGGGGATCTATCGAGTGCCCCTGAGGTACATCTCGATAGATCCCCGTCTCGGTAGATCCCCATCTCGGTAGATCCCCGTCTCGATAGATCCCCCACTACATGTGGACGAATTTCCGTCTCGATAGATCCCCATCTCGGTAGATCCCCATCTCGGTAGATCCCCATCTCGGTAGATCCCCGTCTCGAAAGATCCAAAAACAGTAACAGGGAATTGATACAGGAATCTATCGAGACGGGGATCTATCGAGACGGGGATCTATCGAGACGGGGATCTATCGAGTGCCCCCCCCCCCCCCCCCCCCCCACTGTGTATGCACGTCAAACATGGAGCCTCCCGCGGCGGAAGTGGAAAAGAGAAATTCGAGCCAAGGCCGAAAGGCTTTTCTGCTTTTTTTTTTGCCAGTAGTAACCACCTGATCTGGCACTGACTACGGTCAAACGGGTTCTTTCTGAGGCAAATTACTTTCAAACCTGATTCATCAGCATACTTTGGCACACACTCATACTCTCTCTCTCTCTCTCTCTCTCTCTCTCTCTGGTTTTTCGATGTTACAAGGCATGTTGTCGAAGAAACAGACACCGCGAAAAGCGATGTCGCACGCAGAAGTTAGCAAGAGTTGTTGCTCTTTGTTCAAAGCCTCCGCCGCAGTGACCTTCCGCAAGTTGAATTACCGCTCAAGAACTTGTCACCGGATTTTTTTTCTACGTTTTTTGGTTTTAATTTTTTTATTCGCCGTATTGGCCATATTCGTTTTTTAACCAAACACGTGTACAAAATAGGGCGAAATCGTATGGGTCAACGGTCTGGCTGCTCCATGGGAAGACATTGGGTCAGCACACCGAAGAACAGTTCAGCAGATTCCTCCAGTTCTATCAGGCGTGGGCCAAGGCCTACTCCATCTCTGCCAGTGAGAAGTTGCCGTGAGATACCTGGTCAGATATACTGATCATCTCACCAAGGAACGAGTGCATGAAACCATCAAGCAGGACGCTGGATCATATGAAAATCTGTTGTTGACATCAGGTTTGACAAAGAAACTACGTTGGTATAGTGACGTAGTAGCAAAATCCGATGTTCTTGATAGGATAATTTCCCCGGGAACTGTTGAGAGAGGGAGACCGAAACAACGACAACAACAACAACAACAACAACAACAACAACAACAACAACAACAACAACAACAACAGCAACAACTACGACAACTACGCATCAACAGCAACAAAGCCACTGATGGACTGAGAACATTGAGGATTGCCATCGACTCTGGCCCTTCACACAATTGACAGAGCTGGAGGAATCTGGTGAACAGTTCTTCAGTGTGGTGTCACAGTGACTCTTCATGATGCTCAAACAAAAGAAGAAGAAGAAGAAGAAGAAGAAGAAGAAGAAGAAGAAGAAGAAGAAGAAGAAGAACAAAAACAAGAACAAGAACAAGAACAAGAACTAGAAGAATAACAAGAAAAACAAGATGGTGGGACGACAATGATGACAATAGTGTTGATGATTCTCTCAAGTTTACAATGTTTGAACAAAATTAGCCTCACACCAAGACGACTGACTCTTTCACTCAAAGAGGTTGTAACACTGAGTTCCCAAATTCTAGTTTTCTTTTTTGAAGCACAATTTGTTGGTCAATTTTGTAGTTCAACAGAATCAGTCCGTCTTCTTTTTCTTATATCTCCATCCAGTGTCTGAGTAAAGCGTGGGGAAGGGGAGGGATGGGGGGGGGGGGGGGGATCAGTGGGATGGGGATGAAGGGGTAGGTGTAACTTAGATGTAGCGTGCACGGTGTAGCACCAGTGCTATCTATTAATACTAACATTAAAAATACAACTGCATCCCTCTTTCACATAGTCTGTCTGCATCCCTCTTTCACACAGTCTGTCTGCATCCCTCTTTCACATAGTCCGTCCGCATCCCTCTTTCACATAGTCTGTCTGCATCCCTCTTTCACATAGTCTGACTGCATCCCTCTTTCACATAGTCCGACTGCATCCCTCTTTCACATAGTCTGTCTGCATCCCTCTTTCACATAGTCTGTCTGCACCCCTCTTTCACATAGTCTGTCCGCATCCCTCTTTCACATAGTCTGTCTGCATCCCTCTTTCACATAGTCTGTCCGCATCCCTCTTTCACATAGTCTGACGGCATCCCTCTTTCACATAGTCTGACGGCATCCCTCTTTCACATAGTCTGTCCGCATCCCTCTTTCACATAGTCTGACTGTACCCCTCTTTCACATAGTCTGACTGCATCCCTCTTTCACATAGTCTGACTGCATCCCTCTTTCACATAGTCTGTCTGCATCCCTCTTTCACATAGTCTGACTGCATCCCTCTTTCACATAGTCCGACTGCATCCCTCTTTCACATAGTCTGTCTGCATCCCTCTTTCACATAGTCTGTCTGCACCCCTCTTTCACATAGTCTGTCCGCATCCCTCTTTCACATAGTCTGTCTGCATCCTTCTTTCACATAGTCTGTCTGCATCCCTCTTTCATATAGTCTGTCTGCATCCCTCTTTCACATAGTCTGTCCACATCCCTCTTTCACATAGTCTGACGGCATCCCTCTTTCACATAGTCTGACGGCATCCCTCTTTCACATAGTCTGTCCGCATCCCTCTTTCACATAGTCTGACTGTACCCCTCTTTCACATAGTCTGACTGCATCCCTCTTTCACATAGTCTGACTGCATCCCTCTTTCACATAGTCTGTCTGCATCCCTCTTTCACATAGTCTGTCTGCATCCCTCTTTCACATAGTCTGACTGCATCCCTCTTTCACATAGTCTGTCTGCATCCCTCTTTCACATAGTCTGTCTGCATCCCTCTTTCACATAGTCTGTCTGCATCCCTCTTTCACATAGTCTGTCCACACCCCTCTTTCACATAGTCTGTCTGCATCCTTCTTTCACATAGTCTGTCCGCATCCCTCTTTCACATAGTCTGACGGCATCCCTCTTTCACATAGTCTGACTGCATCCCTCTTTCACATAGTCTGTCCGCATCCCTCTTTCACATAGTCCGTCCGCATCTCTCTTTCACATAGTCTGACTGCATCCCTCTTTCACATAGTCTGACTGCATCCCTCTTTCACATAGTCTGTCTGCATCCCTCTTTCACATAGTCGGTCTGCATCCCTCGTTCACATAGTCTGACTGCATCCCTCTTTCACATAGTCTGTCCGCATCCCTCTTTCACATAGTCTGACTGTACCCCTCTTTCACATAGTCTGACTGCATCCCTCTTTCACATAGTCTGACTGCATCCCTCTTTCACATAGTCGGTCTGCATCCCTCTTTCACATAGTCGGTCTGCATCCCTCTTTCACATAGTCTGTCCGCATCCCTCTTTCACATAGTCTGTCTGCATCCCTCTTTCACATAGTCTGTCTGCATCCCTCTTTCACATAGTCTGATTGCACCCCTCTTTCACATAGTCTGTCTGCATCCCTCTTTCACATAGTCTGACTGTACCCCTCTTTCACATAGTCTGTCTGCATCCCTCTTTCACATACTCTGACTGCACCCCTCTTTCACATAGTCTGACTGTACCCCTCTTTCACATAGTCTGACTGCATCCCTCTTTCACATAGTCTGTCTGCAGGGTAGGACAGCTGTCCTCCCCTGAACGGAATATGGATTTCCAGTCTGGTACAGGGGTTCCATAGTTGGGCGTCCGTCAGATCAAGATTTTTCCACGTAACTGTACTATCCACTTTTGTAGGAAACACGAATGTGACTACCTCCCACAAATGGCTCGATAACTTGCAGTTTTAACGTACTGAGCTATTCAGATCTATAGACACAGGTGAGACAGACTTTCTCTATAGTTTATAAAAGGTTTCTGTACGTTCAAGAGAGAGAGAGAGAAAGAGAGAGAGAGAGAGAGAGAGAGAGAGAGAGAGAGAGAGAGAGAGAGAGAGAGAGAGGAGAGAAAGAGAGAGAGAGAGAGAGAGAGAGAGGATGGAACTTACGGAACTCCAAATTGTCTAGGTACAACAGAAGCTATTTTCAGAAAAATGAACTTTCATTTTGCAGTTCTGTCATATAATAATATGAGGGACATGCCGCGCAAAATCAACAGTTTATCACATTCCCGTTTCGATTTTATCAGAAAAAGGTAAAGTACATCAAATTTTGATTGGTTTTGCTACAGTCTGGTGGCAAAAAAAAAAAAAAAAAAAAACAACAAAACAAACTATAAAAAAACATACATACCTCATTTTATCCTAAACAGACGATGTTCAGAAATCTGCAAGGGAGGTAATACGTGTCAGAGTTCGCCTCAGCGAACCCCCCCCCCCCCCGCCCCCCCCCCCCCCCCCCAACCTTTTTGATGGGATAGATGTCGCTGGTGGGCTAACCCAAAGCAATTTTTGACCGATCTGTCAGCTTTGACAGTTCCATCAGAGAGAGAGAGAGAGAGAGAGAGAGAGAGAGAGAGAGAGAGAGAGAGAGAGAGAGAGAGAGAGAGAGAGAATGCCAAAACATTAGTGGGAAATATGCGTCTTCAATGCCAATCGTTATCCTGGTGTGCCTTTCAAGTTAAATATTTGACTCTTTGAGTCTACATGTTATTGGCCCATAAGGTAAAAAAATAAAAGGGTAGCCCTGTTTGCAATGGACCGACATGAAGTTAAATATTTGACTCTTTGAATCTACATGTTCTTGGCCCATAAGGTAAAAAAAAGGGTAGCCCTGTTTGCAATGGACCTACATGAAGTTAAATATTTGACTCTTTGAATCTACATGTTCTTGGCCCATAAGGTAAAAAAAAAAAGGGGGTAGCCCTGTTTGCAATGGACCGACACGCGTTATTTTCCGTTGGTTTTTCTTCCAGAACAGGTTTGTTGTGCATCAAGTGTCAGCTTAACGGGTTCAACCAGAGAGAGAAGAAGGCAACATATGGGTGTGAAACGGCAGACCTGTAATGCAGACGTTGTATTATGAATTGATCGGCTTGATTCATCATCATTACCGTTGATTCATTTAGACCTGCATGACAAAGATATGACATTAATTCACTAAATGATGCATGCACGCACTGTCAAAAAAACCCAAAAAACACCCTCTATTTGCAATGGAAAGACAGGCTTAATCTTATTCTGATTGTTTTCCCCTGGAACAGGTGAACTGACCTCCACTGCAGTTTGTTCGTTGCGTGTAGCGCAGTATGGTCAGGCCCCTTCTACCTATCATTTTGTGGGAGGTGGTCGCAGATATACTGAGACTTCAATAGGCCAAATCCAGTCAGTGAACAAACACTTCTATCAGCATGAAAAAACAAACAATTACCGTCTTTTTGAATAGATCAACATTGCCTGTGCAGCCTAACAGCTTTCTCCACAACAATAGGGAAGGATAATAAACGGTGTATGCTGAAGTTCAGTATGGTTTGGCCCTTGGCACTCACAGACCAATAGCAACAGGAGACAACTATGTAGCTAGTTGCAGGGCATAGCTACGTAGACGGCTATAAGAAAAACATTCAGCTAAGTGAATGTCAGTTTGTTTATCAAACAAATTTACAAGACAACAGTCACTCTTCAGACAAGCGCACATGCTCCAAAGCTGACCAAACTGACAGAAACGTGCCCTTGGAAGCTCGTGTGCAAAGAATCAAACGGCAAGATCGTTCATTTCTAGGCTGCACAATCTAAATCAACCCTCCCCCCTTCCCAACCATCTCAGAACATATCCACTAAAACTTAATACCTGGCACCCCTGATGTACATGCCCGCAATAAGTCAGGCTAGCCAACAGTTTTCGCCGGCCTCAGACGATCGAGGAAATTAGAATCCAAATCCGGAAACAACCGAAAAGAAAAGACAATTAGTAAGCGATCCAAGGGAAGTAGCTCCAATCAAATCGACGCAAAAAGAGGTGGTTACCCTCCTTAATCCAAGTTTTTTTTACTCATTTACTCTGTCACAAACGGAGCCGATGACGACGATGAAGATGATGATAATAACTATGATAATGATGATAATAATAAAAGAAAAGGTTTTGTGAGACAGACCACAGCCAAGCCGACTTCTGCAATGGCTTCAGGATACCGCTGGTTACAGATGCCACACACACAAACAGTGATGCAGGGAGTGACGTGTAGCTAAAGGGCTATTAAAGGAGTTGAGTATCTCTAGAGCTAGTACAGGACAGACGCAACTTCGCATATGGGGACAGAAGATAGACAATTACATGACTGGGTATAGGACAGACAATAACACGACTGGGTATAGCATAGATAAAGACATGGCGAGCCTTACAAAACATCTGCATGGCTGGTTTCATACATAGACCATGAGATGGCTCACTGCAGAAACCACGACTATGTAGCTAGCTGCAAGGCACAGCCACGCTGACGGCTGTAAGAAAGACACAGCAAGGTAGTTGACTACAGGGTATAGACAACAACGTTGGCGCTGTCGCTGAGGTAGAATCTTAATTACACGTCAGTTCAGATGGCGCAAAACTACACAGCTGACTACAAAACACATACAGCTGCACTGCAGGTCAGTTAAAAAAAAAGAAGCAAAACGAACTATGATACCGATGCTATGAGTGAAACTTTCCCACACAACTAGTTACAAGAGACAAATATCTACGGTAGTTAGCTATGGGAGAGACACGACTACACAACTGGCTACAGAAGATTAAATACAGCAGTGGTACTGTAAGCAAAACATAACAACACAGCTAGCTAGTTACAGAAGATAACTTGCTACGAAGCTGACTACTGGAGAGACAAAAGTACATATCTGGCACCTAAAGCAATAACTGAAGCTGTCGATAGTTTCTGATAAAGTGTCAGTTTTGTAACAGTAGAAGATCTCTGGTGTAAACCAGCATCAAGAACATTAGAATGTCAAGACCAGCCGCCGCAGCGAAGTGGTTGGGGTCACGGACTCCCGCTTGGGAGACCGTGGGTTCGGTTCCCATCATCAGAGTCATGTGGGATTTTTCTGCCCCGACCGGCTAAAACCCAGAGTTGAGTTTGCTACGGGCTCAGCTGGGAAGACTTGTACCATACAGTCGAGTTTCGTCCACTAATTGGACGCGTCTCTGAGAGTGTTGCTCAAATTTCCTTACCAACACTGCAGGTGTCTGTATCTCTCGGGTCTGGTCGACGCCGGGATAAATTATGAAAGTAAGCGTAGAGTACAGGCCTGTCGTGCAGTCTCAGACCGGAATGGAAATCCGTAGCATCATCTTTATCATCGTCATTCTCATTGAGCAGCATAAAAAAAAAGTCTCGAATTCTGTGGCCCATCACTTCCTGCTCTTATGGTAACCTGTTTTGATGTCCTCTCCACGTCTATGGCTGTAGTTTTATTCCGTCGGTACTGGCCAACTTCAGGAGGCTGTCATTGGACGGACGTGGTGGCGCCCTCCGGAGGAAGAGCTCAACCACGCCGGCTCTGCGACTAAGCAATTATTGTCGTCAGTAGGGGCTTTGTGGTTGGTGTCCTGCATATGTTGGATCCGAACTAGCACTACTGAACTCCACCGAAGTAACTCGGCAGCAGTGCAGTGTCTCCTCCGGCGGGTTGCCTCTCCAAGGCTTGACATTGACTGCTCCTTGTGGATTGCCGGTGCTGGGGCTGCGGCTTGACGGGCCAGGCTGTGGCTGTGAACGAGGGCTCGGAATGAGCGGCGTGGTTGCAGTGCCTCTGAGGTGGCACAGAAAATGGGACAGAAAAAAGAACAAAAATCAAAATGTGAATGTTTTATCGATAGAACACTTATGAAACGTTTCATTTAAGATTCGCGACCTTCAGCCATAGGTGACATCTTCGCTGAGTGAATGGCTGCCAAAAGCTCGCTCATTTAGGTTTCACTAACATAATATAGTTTCTCCACCCAAAAAGCCAATGCCTAAGTTCGACATGAACACACTGACACACAAATATACTGACAACCCAGTTTAGGTGGTTGCATAAATGCATGTTGTTCTACACATGAAAAAAGTCCATAACCAAAGTGCATCCTTATTTTAGTTTTTGTTGTTCCTAGATCTCTCCAGGCTTCTGCCAACTACATGAGTAATCTGAACATTACGGCTGCAACTACAGGCATTAATACTGAAAACATACTACTCCAAGACAAGAAAAGACGAAGCAATCTAAACAGCCCATATGGAGGAGGAGAGGCAAAATCTGGCCGTGCAATCATGTGGCCAGTACATGATGTACCATTTAGTTTTCTTGCCCACATATGTTGCGGTTTGCTGCTGCTGCTGCTGTCGTCGTTGATATTATCTCCGCGACTGTTTGTAAATAGAATTGTACTTTTTTTTCTCTTCTTCGGAATTCTGCAGGAAACAATAGGCGGTGTTTGGACATCTGCAAGGGAGGTAATCTGTGTTGCGCTCAGCAGAATGACCTTTCTATATTGTGGGTCAGCTGTCATTAGTGGAGACGCACAAAGCGCAATTTTGCCCATCAATCAGCTTAAAAGGTCGATCAGATAGAGAAAACGCTAAAAAACAAAAGGGTATTAATGAAGCGGTGCATCTGTGATGCAGACGGTCGATATTCCGATCGTTTTCCTGGCGTGCCCTTCAGATCGAAGCTTCAAATCGTTGACTCTCGTGATGCAATCGCTTGGCCCATATGCCGAGAAAAGGTAACCCCTCTTGCAATGGAAAAAAACATGCGTTATCTTCCCCTGATTCTTTTTTCTTCTCCGGAACGGGACTATTGTTGTCCCACCAGTCATCTAAACAGTTGAAGCAGAGAGAAAGAATATGTCAAAACATGAGTGTGAAAACGGTTCGCCTCTAAGGCAGACACCGTGTTGCAAACGGTTTGACTTCATTAAATGTCATTATCATTCATCGGCCGATTCAGACTTACATGTCTTGGGTTTGATGTGACGTTTGTTTACCAAATGATGCATCCACACATTTCTCTATACTATTTGCATAATGTCTTTAGTTCTTCAGCAACTTTTTTCCTCCCCACACTTTCGTCTGGTTTCATTTACTACCCTTCACTGGCTGCTTTGGGGTGCTGTTGGATTCTTTTTTGCACCCTTGGTGGTGAGAACACCACAGTATTATGAACTGTGGTGTGTCTCTATTTGACGCCAGGAGCGCAGACACAACCAGCCGTGTCTCCCTGATGAGTTCCGACCCAGCGGACGAAAGGCCTCGGAGCAGGCAATGCAAATATATCTGCCTAAAAAAGGATTGCGATGGTTCCCTTATGCAGCTAGTGAAGAGCTTTCATATCTGTAATATATTTTCTTAATTTCATGTTCCCAGTTTCTCCATCTTCAACCCCCCCCCCCACACTCCTCCTTAAGTCCAAATCTTTGCCAAGCTATTACTATGAAGACAGTTCAGTTGTTGGCCTGCGCTTGTTTTTTCCCCCCACTATTAGATTGTTCGTCTATGTATTTGTCTGACTTTATTCAAGTTTATAAGGCTGTGCCAGTCTTGAATAAAAGTTACTCTGTGTTAGGTTTTCTTATGGGAGCAAACGTTACCCCACTTGTTTACTGTCTATTGTTTACTGTTCCCTGCCTCATTTCATTTCATTTCCAATTTTGTTTTGATTAAATTGAGGTTACTTGTATTTGTTTCTGTCCGTCTGTGTGTTTGTCTTTTGATCTCCCTTGCATCTTTGGGTGGATCCTCAAGCGTAGGCTCAAAGATTGTCCCCTACATTTTATACTATTTGCATAATGTCTTTAGTTCTTCAGCAACTTTTTTCCTCCCCACACTTTCGTTTGGTTTCATTTACTACCCTTCACTGGCTGCTTTGGGGGTGCTGTTGGATTCTTTTTTGCACCCTTGGTGGTGAGAACACCACAGTATTATGAACTGTGGTGTGTCTCTATTTGACGCCAGGAGCGCAGACACAACCAGCCGTGTCTCCCTGATGGGTTCCGACCCAGCGGACGAAAGGCCTCGGAGCAGGCAATGCAAATATATCTGCCTAAAAAAGGACTGCGATGGTTCCCTTATGCAGCTAGTGCAGAGTTTTCATATCTGTAATATATTTTCTTAATTTCATGTTCCCGGTTTCTCCATCTTCAAACTCCGTCCCCACCCCCCTCTCCTCCTTAAGTCCAAATCTTTGCCAAGCCATTACTATGAAGACAGTTCAGTTGTTGGCCTGCGCTTGTTTTTTTCCCCCACTATTAGATTGTTCGTCTATGTATTTGTCTGACTTTATTCAAGTTTAAAAGGCTGTGCCAGTCTTGAATAAAAGTTACTCTGTGTTAGGTTTTCTTATGGGAGCAAACGTTACCCAACTTGTTTACTGTTTACTCGTTAAAAATGTTGACCCATAAACCGAGAAAAGGGTCACCGTATATTTTGCAGTGGAAAGATTGGCGTCATCTCCCCTTGATTTTGTTTTGAACGGTGTATTGTCGAGTAGCCGAGGGTTCCGTTCCTGCGCTAATTTATGTGGATGCCGTATCTAACGGGACATTTCCTCTCATCCAAAAAAAAAGACTAATACTCAGGTCACCTCCCTATCCACCCAGCCCAACCCACCACTACCACCCCCTCACCTGGTCCAGTGGGGTCAGAGGTGATGGTGTTGTCCACGAGGTTTGTGCCTGACTGGCCGAAGGTGGTGTCGTTCATGGTGTTGCCGCCGGTTCCTCCTCCCGTCAGCAGGTTGCTCAGGTCAAAGGCTGTTACACCCGCTGAGACAGGAAGGATCCAAACGAAATGATATCAACTGAGACATAGAGGACCCACATGGAATAATATCCGCTGAGACATAGAGGACCCACGTGGAATAATATCCGCTGAGACATAGAGGACCCACATGGAATAATATCCAGTGAGACATAGAGGACCCACGTGGAATAATATCCGCTGAGACATAGAGGACCCATATGGAATAATATCCACTGAGACATAGAGGACCCACATGGAATAATATCCGCTGAGACATAGAGGACCCACACGGAATATTATCCGCTGAGACATAGAGGACCCAAACGAAATGATACCCACTGAGACATAGAGGACCCAAACGAAATGATATCGACTGAGACATAGAGGACCCAAACGAAATGATATCCACTGAGACATAGAGGACCCAAACGAAATGATATCCACTGAGACATAGAGGACCCACATGGAATAATATCCGCTGAGACATAGAGGACCCACGTGGAATAATATCCGCTGAGACATAGAGGACCCACATGGAATAATATCCGCTGAGACATAGAGGACCCACGTGGAATAATATCCGCTGAGACATAGAGGACAGAGAACAGGGAAATGTCTGTTCTACCCCACTTGCTCCTCCGCCAAGTTTTTGGGCGAAAGTGGCCTAAAAGCCGCCTTTTCCTGTTCTCTGACAAGTCTTACTTCAATAACAAAAAAATAACGATTATCTACAAACAAACATACTGAACAAACATAAAGTAAAAAATCCTGCTTAAATCTAGAAATTATGTATGGCTTGACCGAGACACTGTGCACACAGGCCTAATTTCAGGGTTCGTGGATTGTGGCAGGGCGTATCAGGTTACAGTGGTTCGTGCGGGGAACTGCTGCGAGACCACGCGGCGCCGCACACCCGATGACGAGACGGCTTGCCAGTTCTAGTCATGTTACTGCGCATAAGCCTCTTATCAAATCAAGTGCCGAGCTTAAATCACGTGACACTTTGTGTTGTGCCCACCATACACAGCCGCCGCCATTTTACATTCGACCGGTGGGCTGTAAAGACGTTTCAGAGAGAACTTGTGTGTGTTAAAAACATGGCGAGTCAGGGAAGTGATGTTTCAATGCCTTCTGTCAGTGCTGGAAGTGACACTAATATTACTCAAGAAATGGCTGAAGTGTTGTTATCTTCGCAAGGAAAACTTTCCGATCAACAGACCGATCTTGTGAAAAAATACATTGTTTATCATGAGGCCATGGCAAAGTTTTTGACAAAGAAATTGAGTGGCGAGCCTTGTTCTCCTCCCTCAAAGCCAAAAGGAAGCATTTCGTTTTTGTTTCCTCAACAAAAAACGGAACTCTCAGTTGAAGATCTTGACAAATATTTGAAAACACAGCTTTGTGAGCTGCCTTCCGATCCATTTGATGAAACCAAAACCTTTGAAACTGTTCAAGAAATGACCCCCATCTTACACCGGGCTTATTACTCAGTGAAAGATAGTGAAAAGAAATCTCTTTCTCAGGCTCTTTTTTTAGGGCATTGGCTTCAGAAAGCAAAGACAATTTTGAAACAGTCAAAAACAAAAAACTGGGGGAGTCCTATCTGAAAGAAGATTTGCTGGTTGAGCCAACCCGTGTAAGAAGACTAATTGAAGTGTCATTTTGTTTCTATTCTTATTCAAAATTTCACAAACTTGCGATTTCTTTCAACGAGTTATACAGCAAACGAAAACTCATTCTGAAATACATACAATCCAACCCCAACTTTAAAGCATTCTGGCATGATACACATGACGTGTTAGAACCTGCATGGCAGGAGTAATTGAGCCACTTCCACAGCGGTAGTTTTACTAGCGCCCAACAAAACTAGGCCAATCGGCAGACTTTGCCGATTGACCTACAAAGCCCACCTCTACCCCCGCCTACTGGAGCGTCGGGTTTGTTTGGAGGCAGGGTTGTGTGGCGTTTTAGCAACAGTGCGCGCGGCTGTAAGACCACTGCAGGCCTACCACTGACGTAAGATCTATTTTTAGATACCGCTCATGCAGGAGCGGTCGGGTTTGTTTAGAGTTGGCTGCTTTAGCAACAGTGCGCGCGACTGTAAGACCACTGCAGGCCTACCACTGACGTAAGATCTATTTTTAGATACCGCTCTGGCAGGAGGTGGGGTTTTTGGTTTAAGTTGACTGCCTTGAATTTCCACCAACACTTCATAAACTTTGTATATTTTTGCTGTGATTACGGCTTAAACTTTTTTCGCTTCAAAACGTCCTCTTCAACTTTTTGGCTGCCTTGGGGCGCCACAGAATGTACTTTTTTCAACTGCCCTTTTTTAAATTAAATCAAGCTTTTGAAAAAACCCCACGGGTTTGGCTGTTTTGAATAATCTTAGTTGACGAGAGCCCGGGCAGCCGCCCTTGAATTTCGGGGGCTTAAGCCCCAAAACCAAAAAACCCCTTTTCCCCCCATTTCCCAATGCAAGCATTTTCCCTTTTTTTTTAAATGTTTGGGGGTTTTGTGCTGTTATTTTTTGTTGTTTTGTTTTTTTTACTGATAAAAACTATATTATATTCTAAAACATTCGTTTTTTATAAAAACAAAGGTGCGCGCACACACCCGAAACGCACGTCCCCCCCCCCCCCCCAACCCCCCACCCCCCACGTCCCCCCCCCCCCACCCCCGAAACGCACCCCCCCCCACCCCCCCCCCCACGCGGGGGCACGCCCCCCCAAACCCCCACCCCACGCAGGCACCCCTCCCCCCCACCCCCCCCCCTGTGAAACAACCAACACACACACCCCCTACCCCCAATAAACCCCAAAATTTCTTTTTTTAAGTTTTTAATTAAGTTTACCCCAATTTTTAAATTTAAATTTTTTTAATTAAGTTACTTCAATTTCCCTTAATAATTTCTTGATTAATTTTTTTTAATTTAAATTTTTTGATTAAGTTCCCCGCAAGATTGAAAATTAATTTCTTTCCTTTAATTAAACCCCAAAATTTCCCTTATTAATTTTATCTTAAAATTTCAAAAAAATACAATCATTTTTTTTAATCTTAAATGGGCAGATCCCTAATATGAAACAACAACGCCTAAAAAAACGCGTCATCGTTGAGGATGTCTTCCCTCAGCGTTCTCCCATAGACCTTAAGGAAGTTCTTAAACCTAAGCAGCCGCATTGATTAAAATTTTCTGGTCTATGGAAATGTCTTTTATAGACTCCAGGGTCTTTTTTTTTGACTTTATCATTTTAATAAAAACGCCATGATCTATTTTTAAAAAAAAATTTTAAAAAATATTTTTTGCATTAAAAATGGATCAAAAGGGATTTTTTGGGTTTTTTAAAGGGTTCTGGCATGCTTTTGTCTTCTGTATTTAAGGGTTAAATTTTTTTTTGATTGCTTTTTTTTCTGCGGGCCATTGTGTATATATTTAAAAACCCGAAAATAACTCCCCCCAACAGCAGCAAGGCGAAAAAAATGGAAAACAGTTTTAAGTTCAATTTTCCCCATGAAAAATTTTGGGGGGCCCTTAAATCAATGGATTTTTTTATCCCCCGGGCATTAAAATTAATTTGTTTGGCGTTGGCGGTGTTATTTTTTTTCATGATAGTTTTTTTCTGAAACATTAATTTTTTTTGCCCTTTTCCCAACTCTTTTAATTTTTTTTCCGGTTTTAAACACGCCCGGGAAATAAAGGACCCTTTTTCACTGGCCCCCCCTGATTCAGTGTTTTCTGTTTTTTTTGCGATTTTCTGGCTTGGTTACTTTTTTCCACCTGTTTCAAGTTTCCGATTCTGGTTTCGATGTTTTTCCCACTCTTTCTTTTTGAAGGGAAACAAAATCTAATGAAAAAAAAGTTTTTTAATCCCATGATTAATGGCGAAAAACAATTTTCCCCCAAATCTATAGTAAAAAAAACATAAAAAGAGACCCCAAATGACTTTTTTTTAAAACTGGATCTTGCGTTAAATCATACTAAGATCTTTTTCAAATCAAGGGGACAAATCTACTGACAAGTTTATGTACACACTAAGAACCGTTTTGCCCCACACTTTTCCCCTTTTTCTAGACCCCACCCTTGCGCTTCATACCGGTTATGAAATTTTTAAAATGCTTGCGGCGCCCATCTGTTGAATCTGTTCTAAATCTGAATTCATTTTCCGGGGAACCCTGTTTTGTTTTCCCCACATGCCCCAAAAGAATACGGGGCCTCTCCTTTTTGGGCATAATGGGTTTGGGCCCAACAACTTGGTAAATTCTTAAGTTGGGGAAAGGGTTTTAGGCCCCCCCTTGTACGTAGTAGATCATCACTGTTCGGGTTTTTTTTTAAAATTTAAAAAATTTTTTTAATTTTATAAAAATGAGCCCCCAAAAAAAAATTGTTACAACCCTTTGTATACCATTCTGCTGTTTTTGGAGTCTAATTTGAAAGGATACTCAATGTTTGGGGAAAACTTTTTTAAAAAAAAACCAGCAGATCTTGGCAAACTAAAATTTTTGAGGATTCAGCAAAGCTAATTGCTATAAAAGCAGTTTTTCTTTTTTGCTACAAAAGTTTTTCTAGCCCAAGAAGGATAATTCCAGACAGTATAAATATGTAAAAAAAATTTCATTTAAAAAAAAGGTTTTCACACGTAATGATGATGGGCGGCGCGGGTGGTTTTTTGCGCTCGTTTTTAGGGGAATTTAATTACGCATTTAGAAAACCCTGCGAGATAAGGGCGAAGAAAAAAGACTTTAACAAAGCGTGGAGCAACTAGCTCAGCACAAATCGTTTATGAAAACAGAGAATTGAGCATTTTAGTTTTTTATTAATGATACTCTGAAAAAACGGGGCCATGCGGCTTACACATTTAAAGATTTATCAAGCAATAAAACAATTTAAACTAGTAACGGCAAACCAATCGAGACTTTTGCCCCCACCAAAATTTGGGGCGATTTTTATAAACCCAAAAAAAAAAAGAGGGCCAAAAATGGGGTTTTTTCCCCCTTTGGTTTTGCTTGTGTATTTTTTTTGCGCATAATTTTGGCTGAGTAAAAATAAAAAAATTTTTATTATTCACCAAAAGGATATTGGGGGGGGCATCACAGAAAATTAAAAAAGCTAACCCAAGCAGCAGTCAGGGGAAAAAACCCACAAAAAAGGGTTACTAAACAAGCGATTTGGCAAATTTTTTTCCCTGCACCCAAACGAATACGAGACCACACTTTGTGAACACAATACCGAACGCACCCATCAAATGGATTTTTTCTATATTTACCCTCGATAGGAATTAAAACGAAAAAGATTTAATACGCACTCACAGCTTGACTTAGTTTCAAGGTACAAAGATGCAAAACCATTAACACAAAAGAGTGCTTCTGCTGTTGGGGGTTTGCCAAACAACTGATATATCAACGGGGGCCCCTTTTAAAACTTTTCCCCATATTCAAGTCAAAGAGGGAAAAATTTTTTAAAAGGGGGCAAATAAATTAAATTTATTTTGAAAAAAAGTTCCCAAATTAAAAGAGGCTTTCCCGGGGATTTTCACAGATCACAGGTTTTATTGAAAATTTTAACAAACAGTTAGCCGAAAGTTTTTTTTCTCCCCCCCATATCACAGAGAGCTATTGCCCAATTTTCGAAACACAAAGGGGTTAGAAGACTGCCCTCTTTTTTTTGCGCGAAATTGAATAATGAAAAAATTTTAAAAAGGGCTAAAGCCAGTCCCAAGCAATCAAAAAAAACAATAAATGTTGCGAAGGAGAGTCTTCACCGGGCAAACTATTCCCCTTTTGGGATTAAAAGTAAGGTCCCTTTTATTTCCCGGGGGGAAAGCAAAAAAGGGGACCTCGCATAAAGGGAAAACAGACCATTTTGGATTTTGACCATATAAAAATAAAAAAAATTTGGAAAAAAATGAACCCGCCGGTGTATTTTTTAAACAGAAATTTCCACAACAAAAAAACCCACTCCTCAAAACTTTTGGGGAAGGAAAAACTGCAGATAATCCCCCCCGGGACACAGTTCCGTTTTAAATTTAATTTACGGTTCTCCAGTCCCCCAATTTGGGCATATGAAAACTCGGGTTTAACAAAAAACCCGTTTGTTTTTTGTTCTTTCAAAAACGATTTCTTTGTTTCAACATTTTGTGTTGATCCATTAGTTTAGATCGCAGTTTTACGTTTTTTCCATAAATGAAAAGCCCTTAATTTCCCAAAACCCAATCCCTTTTTTTGTATTTTGTCATTTATATTTTTTGACTGCAAAACCCGCTGCGAGATATTCCCTTTTGCTTTTTTTAAAGGGTTTTTTCTCCTGGCTCGAAATACTGAAACTTTTTGGGGACCAAACCCCAAACCCAATCCCTCCTTGACCCACCTTTCCAGAAAATTTCCCTCCTTCATTTTTCCAAAAACCCTTTCTTTTTTAACGGATGAATGCAAAGGGCAAAATCTTTAGGGAAATTCGGACGTGTCGTACCATCCACCGCTCCTTTACCCCCACTTCGTTTTCCATGTCTTTATAGATGTTTTCCCAGTAGGGATATCTAAACAAAACATTTTAACCCTGTGTAAAGTACTCTGGTCTCAAGGATACAAAGGGCTTAAAGTGCATAAAAAAAACCTAACATAAAAAGCTTTGATTTTTCCCAAAAACGTAAACCCAATAAAAACGGGTTTTTGTCAATTGACTTTTTTTTTTTCTTCATCTTTAAACCCAAAAAGCCTGATCATGAAATTTTTCTGAATTCCTGATAAGGGGGGTTTAATTTTATTTAAATTTCCCTTCGTTCTCTTTGGGGGACCAATCTAACATTTTTTCCCGCTTGGGCGACCCTCCATATTTTTCCCCGAAACAGCTGTTGTTAATCACTTGAAAAAGCCCTTTTTCTGAACACCCTGTGGTTTTTAGTTTTTAGATCATTGTTCTTCATGATGAAAGGGTTTCATGAACTTTTTTCTTGATCAAAAGAAATTAAGCGATAACTGCTGCAATTTTGAAACCCAAATGTCTTAAATAAAATTGTAGAAGTCTGAAAATGACAGACATAATTTTTTTTGCCTCGAAAAATTAGGCACAATTTTAGGGGGGCTCTCTTGGATCCACCCTTTAGACTTTCTGCTGCAAATTGGTAGCCCTTATGCAGGTCATGGATTTTCATGAGGATATTCTAAGTCCAACTTCTAAAAATGATCCAGGGCTGTCGAGGGGCGTCAATTTTGCCCAACCCCCCTTTAATCCTTTTGAATTTTTTCCCCGGATTGCCTGTGTACTTTTTAAAGGGTTGCTAAGGGAAAGTGTTTTTGCCCCATTGCCCTCCTTTTTTTACAGATTGTTTGCATCTAAATACATGAGTATTTTTGACCTTTTACTTGGACATAGTGCCCAATTTATTTGTTGTTTGTTTTAAAGAAATATGCGACGCCCATACAAATTTCCCCCCAAACAAAAATCCGTTTTCAATAAACTGAACCCATTGGAAAAACTGACAATAAATCAATCTGTACTCCAGAAAAAATTTAAAAAAGCGCCCCCAACTCACCCCGGGGCGCAAAATTTTTAATGCCCCCAGGAACCAAACTATAATGTTTCATCCCAGGTCTTTTTTAAATTTTTTCAAAAAAACTCCCCCAACAAACATCCCATCTGCCCTTAAATATAAAACCCTGAAGCCCCTCCCTCTTTTTAAACAATCTAATTTCTGCCACGCACCCTTGGGCCCTTGCTGGTAACCAAATCACAAATGCCTTTCCCCCCTCTAAAGACTAAAAAGAACGCGCCTTTAGGAAAAATGTGTCTTCATAAAACCCTTTTCCCAACTTTTTCATGTACCAAAAAGGAAAACCCCCCCTTTTCTAACAAGATTTTTGGGTCAAAGTATTCTTCCGTTTTTGGGGCAGGTTTTTAAAGGGGCATAGCCATTGACCTAATGACCCATCATGTTTTTGCATAGAGCCATAAAAAGACATGTTTTTTTAGTTAAAGCACATGTATTTTTTCTGATACGGTGAAATTCCCATGCTACCCTAAGGCGTTGGTTACTGCTTGCAATATAAGATAAAGAGTCGAAAACCTCGCAATTTTATGAAAAAAAGATGGGAAACTTCCATGCCCTTAGGATCAAACTTTAGTTAAAAGGATTGCATTTACGTGCGCTGCTCCTCTGAATTTTCCGCAATGTGATAAAGGTCTCTTCCCCGCTGGCCGCAAAAGGCCGCCTTTTGGGATTTGTTGCTTCTTCACTAATTTTCTAAACCAAAAACCAACAATGATGGCTGACCTTACTGTTGTTGGTTTTCGGATCAAATAATGTCTGAGAGATTCATTTTTTAAAAAAGGCGTTACGCACTTGTTTGGCTGAAATTCTAAGAATGTTTCTGCAGCTTTGGGGGCCCTCTATAAAAATTTTGGGGGTTTGGAAGGGACAACCGTTAAACCCTAACCCCAATAAAGCAAATGAAAAAATTTTTTGATGATTACTAAATTAAGACTTTTTTTTTTCGAAGTTTTTTGGCGCGGGCCCTTCAAAGGAAAAAAAACGCCCTCAAAGTCTGCGAAAACCCAACATAGGAAAATTTTAGGGGCGGGGCCGGTTCCTTTTTTAAAACTAACTTTAGATCCGGGGGGGCAAATTTTAGTTCGGGTTTTTAACAGTCTCCAAAAATTTTTTCCCTTTTGGTTTTTTATGTTGCTCGCTGCGTTAACGGTTTGGCATTCTTTTTAAAAAAATTTTCTGCAAAAATTCTTTTTTGTTAGTTTTTTTTTAAAAGAAATGGGGCCCAAAAATTCTGCTCTTTGTTCGTATCAATGTTTTAATGGGGTAGCCCTGCGGGTTTGAAACCCTAAACAGTAAGTAAAACATGATTTTTGCCTGGTTCGGCCAATCTTTGGACTTTTTCTTGGCACTTTAATAGGAAATTAGATTTGTTTTTTCCCATCCCATGTGTAGACATTAACATTTTTATTGGTTTGTTTTTTTTCTTCAAACTGATTAATTTGGTCTACACTAAGGGGAAAAGGGAAATTTTTCCACTAAATTTTTGGAGATCATTGAAAAAAAGGGTTTCATAGTTATTTAAACCTCTCTGCTTGTTCGCGGACATGATGAAAGCCTTCCCAAGAACACAACCAAAAAGGAAACTTTTTTGTCTGAATTTTTTATTTTTTAAAACTGCTCTTTTTAAAACCAACTCCCCCGGGTACGGAAGTAAGCCTTGCCTACAATCGGGGGCATACTTAGCCTTTTTAAATCAATCCTAAATTTGGCGCCCCCCCGGAACCAGACCTCTCATTTTAGCTTTTTTTCAGGGCAGCGTAAAAACTTTTCCAAGCAGTTCGCTCCCCCAACCCGGGGGGTTTAAAAGTCATTATGAAAAGAAATTCTGCTTTTTTTTTTTTGAGACCCAGACTTCTAATTTCCTTCATTTATTTTTTAATAGTCAAATTAAAAAAAGCTAACATTACTTTAACGGGGGGTCAATTTTTAAGTTTATTTGGGAATTTGGAAAAAATAGAAAGAAACAACGCTTGCCCCACTTTTTCCCTGGATTAAAAAATTTTCAAAAATCAATATCTTTTCAGTCCTCTTGAAAACCCCTCTCTCTCGAGCTTTTCCTTAAAACCCAATTCGCCCTTGTCCTTCTTTAAAACTTGGGCCATGCGTTTTTCCCTTTTCTAAGCCAACATATTTTTTAAATTAAAAAAAATACCCCGGGCAAAAATCAGAATCAATAAAAACGGCCTTTTTGTGTTTTGGACCAAAAACCCAAAGTAAAACACCTTTTGGTGTTTTTTACTGGGGAGCGTTTTAGAAAAGAGTTTAATGTCTCGTTTACTTTTTTAAGCATTTTCCTTTTTTTTTCTGCTCGGCGTCTGGGTGTTGAGAAAAAAATTTTTCCTCCCTTTCTTTGGGAAAACATACTTTTTTCCCTTTTTTATTCCCCCAAAATTTGGCCTGTAAAAAATTAAATTCTTTATCCGTGATGTTTTTGGGGTCACTAAATCTTTATTTAATTTTTCATTTAAACGAGCTAAGTTTAGCTGTAAATTTTTGAACCATACTGTGTGCTTTTTTGGGGTTTAGGGTTTTAATTTTTTTTCCAAACCGCCTTACAGCTAAGAACCTAGGCCAAAGCTAAAACAAACCCCCCTAAGGTAAAAACCCGCGGGGGCGCCAAAAACCCCTTGCTAAGAGAAAACCCAAAACTCGTTCCTGCGAAGACCTTATAGCGATGCCCCATAATTTAAAATAAGTAACCGCATTTAAAAACAGCAGAATACCTTCGTTTTTTTTTTTGCTGTATTTTTAAAAAGGGCTTGCTCTAGTTTTTTTTTTGCATTTGTGTAAAAGTTTGGGTTTAAACCCGAAGGTTTTTTTGTTTGGGCTTTCTACTAACCCTTCTTTTTTGGGGGGCGCTGTAGGGACTTTTTTTAAACCTTTAACAGACAAGCTTTTTTTTTTTAAAAAATAAAAAAATTTATATACTACATTTTTTTAATCTGCTATATTTAAATAAACAGCTGCCAAAAAATAAAATCAAATGTACATTAACGGTTTTTTTGGTTCTTCTTCTTTTATCAAATTTTAATGTTTTTTTACGTCCCCTCACAGGTTTTTCCCCGCTTCCATGCAACTGATTACCCTGTTTACCTTAGGGCAATCCATAAACCGTATTTTGTTTTTTTAAATAATCATCAAGCCTAACTTGTGAAGATGTAAATCTTTAGACACAAGGTCAACTTTGGGCTTTTTACAAACCCCTCGCCCCCAAACCCGTTTTCTTATTTTCCCTCAAAATCTGATAAGGGTTTTAAACCCGCTAGCGTAGATTTTGGGTTGGACCCACCCCCAATCGAACTTGGGACTTTCGGGGATTTTTTGGGTTAAAAAAAAATTTTCCCCTTTTTTCTTTTGGGGAAAGGTTTTTTCACTTCGCACAGCAAAAAAAATTTCCTTTAAAATGAATATGCTTTCCAAAAACTAAAACCCAAAAACCATAAGTGTCCGCCCTGCTTTTGGGATATGGGTTAAAAGAAAGACGCACGTTTTTTTGTAATATATTTTCAATTTTGACTGATTTTGGTTCTCAATTGGGGGGCCCGGGGAATTCATGGTTGCTTTAAAAACGTCAATCCCTAACGGATGGGCAAAAATGCTTTACTTTCCCGGTGGGCTTTTTATCTGAAACCCGTTTGTATTCATTAAAAGTTTGTTCATTGACAATCTGTCCCTTTTTAAACTCCTTGAAAAAATGGGCCCCATGTCCTTTTTAAAAACTCAAAAACTAAGGGATGGAAAAACGAATTTTTTTTATACCAAAAAATTTACAGCCCGCAAAACTTTTTTAAAACCCTCCCCCAGTATTCGGCGCCTATTCAAAGTTTAGTGCTTCTTTATTTTCCCATTTTCCCCGAAACGCAAGATCAGCCCTTCATTCCCGGGTTTGCCCCTAGATCAAATAGGTTAAAAATATGTCTGCATTATGTAAAAAAAAAATATTTCTTGCCCCCCAAGTTTTTTTTAGAAAATTTTTTTAACGGTTGCCCGCCCCCCGATTCGGGGCAACTGTCCTGTGGGCTGTTGCTGCTTCGAGTTCTATTTTAAAAAATAAGTCGCGCAGAGCCCGGGACAATCAATTCATCTGCTCCTAGGGCTGGGAAATTTGAAAAGTAAAATTTTATCTGCATCAAAGTAGATGGATATTTGGGAAAAATAATATCCGTTTATTTCCCTTCACGGCCATGGGGGTCTTTCTGTTTTCTAACGGGGGCAAGAATCGAGCCATATGATTGTGGCATTTTTTATAAAAAAAAATAAAAAATTAATTTAAATTTAAAAAAAAATGGCAGGCAAATTGGGGGAAAGAAGATTTTATTTTTTTTAGATTCGGGGACGACATGAGTGAAAAGCTCCTTTGGGACAACATCGCTCGGGGGCCCCCTTGGGGGCGTGAATTAACAGAAAATAAGGTAGATCATTATAAACCCAAAATTTTTGGGCCCAAAAAAACCTCCCGAATTTTTAGACCTAATTTATTTTTAAGTAAAAATTCCCTTTTTTTTGTGAGGAGTGAAACCCCGGACAACTTGTTTAGCTTAAAAACAAAAAAGAACCCCTCAAAGTTTTTTTTGCCCCTGGGTTCAATTAGAAATAGACTCCCTGCGAGCGGAAAAAAATCGCCTTGGCCTTGTTAGGCCAAAATTAAGGGCGGGGGCAGTTTCTAAACTTCAAAAAAACACTGCAAGAACCCCGCAGAAAACCAAATTTCAAAACATTTGGGCCTTTAAAAATTAAAACAATCCGCAGGGGAATTAATAAATTTAATAGAAGCAAATCCAGTTTTTTTAGAAGAAACAGCGTTAAAGACAAACAAAGACTCGCCGCAACCCCCTGCGAGAAAAATAACGGGCCCCTTTATCAAGCTTTTAAAAACCTTTAAAGGGGAATTAAAAAAAACAATTTCCAAAAATAGGTGAACTAGAGAGCAATAAAAAGAGAAAAAGAAAAACTCGTTGAGGCGGGTGCCCAACTTAGGGGCCCGATATTTAAAAAAAAGAATAGCCCCAAAGACTAAAAGATCTTGAACAAGAAAGACAAAAAAGACTAAAGTGCCGGGTTTAACCCGGGGCCAATTAAAGAAAATCAAGTGAATAGAAAAGGAAACTAAACGAAAAAATTTTTATTTTTTAAGACACGACCTAGCAGAACGAATACCCAACACTGTTAAGAAGCAAGGTTTTCACATTAGCAAACTTAAAAAAAGCCTTAGGGTTTTCAATAAGCACAAATGGTTTTTGGCTTTTACAGGCGGCGCGGAGGTCAAAGTCCAGTGCCTCCGCCCGCCACCGCCACGCCTCCACCTTATAAATCTGGGTAAAAAAACAGCTTGATCATCTTTCAAGTTTTTTTTTAAAAAAAAAGGGTGGTAAAACCGTGAAACCTTTTCAGGGAAAAAGGGGGGGTATTTCCCCGGCTTTTGTCTACTGGGAAGCAAAGTAGTTGGGTTTTTGGCCGACACTTAGGACATTAAATTCTTTTAAAAGTTGGGTTACTTTTTTAGTAAGATAAAGACCAATAAAAAATATGCCCTTTAAACCCCCGAACAAGCGCGTCTTTTCATTTCCCTTTCATTTCAAACGGGGAACAGGAAATCCGCGAGCTTGCCGAGTCTTCAATTGGGTTTTTGGGGTTTGACCGGGAATTAGATACTTAAATTTTTGGGGGTCAAACTTTTTTTTTTACTGCTTGAATATTACTGGGGTCAAATTTATGTCGTTTTGGTTTCCCACCTTCTGTTCATTTCCTGCAACAGAAATTTCCCCCGTTGTAAATTTTTTAATTTTTCCTACCCGGTTCCCGAGGTCAGAAGGGGAGCAGTATAAACCCGTGGGCCAAAAGCAAAGTCTACCTTTTTATCTTGCGTATTGTAAAACAAATTTTGGAAACCTTTTTAAAACTTAAAAGGGAAACAACAAAGAATTAATGGGGTCCTCTAAATTTGCTAAAATTGTTTTTTTTGCATCAAAGCCAGTAAAAGGATCAGTTTTTCCGAAACTTGGGCCCTTTCTTGTGAACCAGCAAACACCAAACCCTGGGACAATAGAGGGCGTTTTTTTCGTTTTTTATTCCCGCCCCTAGTTAGGCCCCTTTGAATGTCCAAGAAAAAAGTTTTCCAAAGCTTTTTTTTTCTCTTGCCCCTATGGGCCCGAGGGGAAAAAAATTTTGCCTGAAAAGAAAGATTTTTAAGGAGGATTCCAGTCATACTTAAAACTTTTTTGGCACGCCCCCAAAAAAAGGGGTTCCTAAGCCATGATTAAGAACAGACTTTTTTCCTTAAAATCTGTCCCAAAATGTTTTAACTTTAATTCGTTAAAAGATTTTTTCAAAAACCTTCATGCTATTTTTTGGTTTCTAAGTGGATTAAACGGTTTTTTCATTTGGTTAAAGGGGCTTGCAGTTCCCGTCCAAAATACGTCTGAAGGTTTTAAATTTGAAAAAGGGAAAACTGTACACGGGCCCCAACCAAAGGATTAGGATGATTTAAGTGAACAGCATACACACTCCACCCCAGTTGGGGCACAAAACAAAAGCCCAAAATTTAAAAAGGGTTTTGATAAAAAAAGCATCGGATGCTAAAAAACCCCGGGTTTTGGGTCGGGCCCCCCCTTTTAATAGGGGGGTTTAAAATATCTGCTTTTAAAAAAGTACTTTTCCTTTTTAAAGAAAGTGTCAGTCGGGTCACAGAAATGTCGAGGGGGTCATTGTTAAATTTTTAAAATTGGGGAGGGGGCCCCAACAGAATATTTTGCAAACAGAAAAATTTTAATCACTCATTTTTTTAAAATTTTTTTTTAAAAAATTTTTTAAAAAATAACAACTCAAGAAAAACCCCCCTTTGTTTTTTGAACCTGCTATTAAAAACGAATGCGGGGCCCGAAGGTTTTCACTTCATGAAATATTTTACAAAGTCGTAATTTGGTTTTAAAATAACCCCAATCCAAGGAGAAAAAATAAATTACAAAAGTTAAAAAATAGAGGCCAATTTTTTAGCCATTAACCATACCTGATGGTTATTACGGGGTTTTTCTCACTAAAAGAAACAATGGGGTAAACTTTTTAAAATTACTCTCAAACTTTAAAAATGCGAAACGAAAACAATTTTTTGGCCTTTAAACCCGAAAAAAGAAGAAGTAGGTTTTCCATTTTGGTGGAGAGCTAGCAAAATGTTAGGTTTTACAACTGCCAATCAAACCTTCATAGTTTTTTTAAATTACACCAAAAAAAAACTACTTAAAGAGGGGAAAAATTTTCCCCGATCTTCATTAAACAATTTTTACTCTAAAGTTCCCTTTTGGGTGACTGACAAATGATGAAAACTTTTAATGGAAGGGCCCCCAACTGTTTTTAAAAACTCTTCCGCAGGGAAAGGCCCCATATTTCGATTTTGAAATTATTCAAAATTTCCCAAAATTTCGTTTAAAAGGTTTGTTTGTGGGAGGGGCGGATCAAATTTTAAAATAAAAATCAAAGACAAAAAACGGGGGAAAAAAGGGGAAATTGATAACCTGCACATTGGGGGTTTTGGAAAAAAAAAATACGTTTTCAAAAAATAATGTCCGTTTGGGGCCCGAAGAATCAGGAGTTTTCATTAGCGCCTGTAAGGTGTAAACCTTAGAATTAAAAGACCTTGCAGAAAGTTTTCGGACTTTTAACAAATTTGGTTTTAAAATAGGGGCTTTGGGATGGTTTTTATACCCTAAAGAGGTGATTAAAACGTAAAAAAGGGGGCGACAGCAAAAAAAAATTTCCCAAACGAAACAAACCCGCGCAATCTAAGGCAAAAAAATGTTGGGCCCGTATGAATTAAAAAAGTTTGAAAAACCGACCTCAAATGGCCTTAAACCATATTTAGAATGGGGAAAAAAAATTTAAAATTCCAAAAAGCCCCTTTTACATAAATTTTTGCCGTCAAAAAAGTTTCAGAAAAACTTTTAACTCTGGGCCCCTTTTCATGTAATCTTAAAGGCCCGGGCGACAATAGTTTGGGAAAAAAAATTGAAATAAAAGCCGTATGGGAAAAAAAAAAGTAACAAACCCCACAAAAAAAAACCGTTGTAAAAAAAAGCTTCTACAAAATTACAGTTTTTTCCAACCGAAAAATAGGGGAAAAACGTTTTCCCCAAGATAATTTTAAATTTGTCTTTAAAAATTGGGGAAAGGGGGGGGGTTTGGGGCGTTATGACGTCCTTATAAAAGGGAATTTAAAAATTAGCGGGGAAAACTTTTGACGTTAAACCCTTTAAAGGTTTCCATCGTCGTTTTTTCACAATGGCGAGGATATTAAATCATAACAACAAGCACAAAAACAAAAGTTGCCTTAAATAGAAACAAACTTAAAAGAACTGAAAGGATTAAACCCTTTCCCATTTAAAGGGCCTCGTAGGGTTTTTTTATACTGAACAAGTTTTTGACGGGAAAAAAGGGATGAAAAAAAAAAATAACTGGATTAAAATTAAACTCTGTTATAAAAAATATTGGGGCAGTTTTAAAATTAAAAGAAAAAAAACTCCTCTTGCTCATTGATTTTGGGGAAACTGGGTTTTGGAAAAACCCAAAATTTTTTCCTCGACCTTTTTCAAACAGTTTTTTCGTTATAATTTAAAACATATTGTGGGTTTTTTGTCCAACACTTAAATGGAACAAACAAACCTAATAAAGGGTTTTTAACAATATGGGCATATATTTAGTTGATCCCTAGCAATAAAAATGAAATGAGTGTTTAGAACATTTTTTTTAGACTGTTTTAAGCCGGGGACACTTTTTTTTTAAAAATTAAAAAAAAATTTTCTGTTCAGCAGAAAAAGACATAGTTAAAAAAAAAAATACTTTGTCAAAACTACTTTTAGCGGGAAAGGCCAAAGCTAGGAAAAAGTGTATGGATTTTTATCCAAAAATATTTAAATCAGTTTTTTAAAAAAACTTTTTGAGAACAGTTTTAAAAACTGTAGTGGGTTTTTTCACCGGGAAAAACAAACTCCTTTTTAAGAATGTTTTCGCAAAAAAAAAAGATGTTATTTAAAATGATCAGGGAAAAAAATAGGTTTTAAAAAAAAAACTAAAAACCGAAAAGTTTTGTAAAAAAGGGAATTTAAAAAGATAACCCACACAGTAAAATTTTTTTTGTTTTAAAAATCGGGAAATTTTTTTTTTTATTGAATTTTTACTTGTCAAGAAAATAAAAATGCCCCCTTTAGGCCACTTTCGCCCAAAAAAATTGGTGGAGGAGCAAGTGGGGGAAAAACAGAATTTTCCCGGGTTTTCTAGGGCCCCCCGGGGAAAAATATCCCTGAGACATAAAGGACCCCCCCGGGAAAAAAAACCGCTGGACAAAAGAGGACCCCCATGGAATAATATCCGCTGGACATAGAAAAACCCACATGGGTTTAAATCCGCTGAGGGCTAAAGGGGAAACCCAAAATGGGGACGATCTGCACAATGAATTTCCCATTGACACACAAGTGGGTTTCCCCCGATTTTTGACAAAAAAAATGAGACATAGGGGCCCTTAAAAAAAGGTGTCTTTAAGATTTAGAGGGCTTCGATTGAAAAACTTGGGGCCCGGGGTACTTTACGGGAAAAGCGCGGACTTCCCAAAACCAAGGGGTTGGGGGGTTCGAAACTTTCCCCCGGCCCCTTTCGGGACAGGGAGATTTTTCCCTCGGAGTTTTCATTAGTTCCTTTACTCCTTTTTCCCCTTCAGCCCCCGCGAATGAACTAAAACCGAGCTTCCGTGTGTGAACACACACGCATAACATCTTGCACACAAAGTCCAAACCCATCACCAACTTTCGGAAGAGAAGGCCAGTTTGGCCTTTGGGATGGACGACACATTACACATAGCATGCACCTTCCCCGAAGATGGAGTATGGCTGCTTTAATGGCGGGATGAAAACACGGTCATACACACAAAACTCCACCCCCTTTGTTGGTAGATGCGATTAATACTTTCCTGTCCATACAGGGAGTGTCTGCAGGAGTATCATCTTGCGTACGCTGAAGAAGAAGAAGAATTACGTTTATTTGGATAAAAGGGACCCGCATGACATTCTATTCGGTGAGATACAGATGACCACATAAATTTATACCCACTGCGATGTAGGGAACCCAGATAGAACGACGCAGAAACAGAGATCGTGGGAGAATTCGAACTCGATCATATTCTGTCAAGGCCATAGTCCCATTAGAAGGGGAGTTTACAAGAAATCATATTGATTAACAAATTTAAAGACAGTATATTAACACATACACGGCATTTGTGACAGAAAAAAACAAACAAACAAACAAAAACTGATACAACGATCGCTCTCGCCTTGAATGTCTAATACAAAAAAGATTCCAAAGTTTTTGTGTGTGTGTGTGTGTGTTTTTACAGTGTCGCTGTTATTAGAAGACATTAATAAGCAGAAACGGAAGGTACGATGTTTGTAATATTTAGGGGCAATATACTGTTTCCTTAAAGTGACTAAGAAAGGACGGCGCTATGTAAAATGCTGTACATTTTCAACAGACACATTACATAATGGGCATAATAGATTCCGTGTTTCATGCCTCTTAAAAATGCATCGTCAAGGCGGAGGTGCCGAAACGAAATCTTGTCATAATATATTTCAGTTGTCTATCAATGTCTATGGACAGATATTTCGGTACACAGTGTAAAGACTCACAGAAAATAAGTAACTTCGTGGAGAGAGAGAGAGAGAGAGAGAGAGAAGAGAGAGAGAGAGAGAGAGAGAGAGAGAGAGAGAGAAGAGAGAGAGAGAGAGAGAGACAGACAGACAGACAGACAGACAGACAGACAGACAGTTACACTGATATTAAACCACTTACGTGCAAGCATCTCACTCCCTGAAAACAGAGACAGGTCTAAATGTACAAATCGTTAGAATGTACTGCTCATACTCTCTCTTTTATCTCTCTCTCTCTCTCTCTCTCACACACACACACGCACACGCACACACACACACACACACACACACACACACACACACCCCCCCCTATATATATATATATATATATATATATATATATATATATATATATATATATATATATATATATATATATATATATATATATATATATATATAAAACACAGAAATATGAGAGAGAAGGGAGTTTGATTGATTGATTGATTGGTTCATTTATTTATTGATTGATTAATATGTAATACCCAGTAACAGATATCTTAGACCAATCTCAAGTCACACCATCTGTCCTTGTCAAACTCACAAACACGTTCTTAATTCCAATGAATCAACATTACAACGATGTAGATGTACTTTTATTATCCACACATAAATCTTTATTAATGTGATATTGAAGCATAGAGTATTTAAAGAGGAACAGAAACAAGAGAGAGAGAGAGAGAGAGAGAGAGAGAGAGAGAGAGAGAGAGAGAGAGAGAGAGAGAGAGAGAGAGAGAGAGAGAGAATGTGTTAGTTTCAAATTTAACGTCTTTCCACTCTAGGCTAAACGGAAAAAAGGACACCACCTCATCAACCCACAAACAAACAAACAAACAAACAAACAAACAAACCAAACCCTAATGATAAGGCTAGAAAACTACAAATGGTTTTGACGTGGGAAAGAAGAGTGAGAGGTAGGATGACGGATGAAGATGGTCCTTTCGTATATTATTTTATGTAGATTTAGCCGTACGTAAATGATTGACTCACTGAAAAGTAATCTCATAAGTATGAGATGATAAACGTGAGAGACTGGCGGACAGAGGGACAGACAGATAGACAGACTGACGCATTGATGGACAGACAGGCTGACAGACAGACAAAAACTGACAGACAGACAGACAGACAGACAGGCAGACAGACAGACAGACAAAACAGACAGACAGACAGAGACAACTCCATGTCCCCATCATCTGTCTGCAACACACTCACCACCAGTGTTAGCAGACCCTCCAGAGAGATCAGTCCAGGAGGATGAGGGGGATGAGGAGGATGAGGATGATGCAGAGGTATTCAACAGATCTCCGGCCCCCGTGAGTGCGCCACTGTTTGGGGAAGGCTGCAGTTAAAAAAAATGATAATGTTAAAGCAAAAAATTAAATCCCAGTGGAACCATCTTTCGCAGATGTCTTCTAGAATCCACAGCTCCTCCGCCTAGTGCATCACTGTAAAGGCGGAAAGGGTAGAGATGGTCAGAGCACTCCTGGTTTAAGTTAACCAAACTTTAGTGTCGGAGCTGTAGCCCTTCTTCTTTTGTTTTAGTTTCACGCTGGAATTTACTTTTTAGCCGCCTGAAAGTTCCACGTTTAACTAGGGTGAACATAAAAGAATAATGTCCGAAACTGCGGTCACTTATTTGAATACTTCTCTCTCCCCCTCCCTCCCCCCCCCCAACCCCCCGCTCGCTCTCTCTCTCTCTCTCTCTCACTTTGCAATTGCAAGTGATATAATCGTTTATCGTTAGCCTTGTGTATCTCTCTCTCTGTCTCTCTCACTCCTCCCCACTCTCTCTCTCTCTCTCTCTCTCTCTCTCTGTCTCTCTCTGCCTTAATCTGCAATTGCAAGTGATACAAAAGTTTATCGCTAGCCTTGCATCTCTCTCTCTCTCCCTCTATGACTCTCTCTCTCTCTCTCTCTCTCTCTCTCTCTCTCTCTCTCTCTCTCTCTCTCTCTCTCTCTCTCTCTCTCTCTTAGTCTGCAATTGCAAGTGAAATAATCGTTTATCGTTAGCCTTGAACCTCTCTCTCTCTCTCCTCTCTCTCTCTCTCTCTCTCTCTCTCTCTCTCCTCTCTCTTTTCTCTCTCTCTCCTCTCTCTCTCTTATCTCAATCAATGAATCAAATCTAATCAATCAATCTCTCTCTCTCTCTCTCTCTCTCTCTCTCTTCTGTCTTCTCTCTCTCTCTCTCTCTCTCTCTCTCTCTCTCTCTCATCTCTCTCCTCTCTCTCTCTCTCTGTCTCTCTGTCTCTCTCTCTCTCCTCTCTCTCTCTCTCTCTCTCTTCTCTCTGTCTCTCTTCCTCCTCTCTCTCTCTCTCTCTCTCTCTTCCTCTGTCTCTCTCTCTCTCTCTCTCTCTCTCTCTCTCTCTCTCTCCTCCTCTCTCCTCCCTCTCTCTCTCTGTTTTTGCGTAGCAGACGGGTGGGGAAGGATGGGGACAGTGTGGTGGACGTGGGTGTACTTGGTTACATGACCAGCAAACTCATAAAAAAGAGGAAAATAAGGTAAACGGTAAGGGGGGGGGGGGGGGTGTGGCTGGGAGGGAGAAGGAGGGGGAGAAGGGAAAGGGGGCTCGGGTAGCCCGAGCCCCCCCCCCCCCACCCCTCTTCTCAATCCGCCCTGACTTGGAAGTCACACCGAGCTGTTTCCTCCTTTTCAGTTTTTGAAAAATTACGTCAATCCGAGGGCAGAAAAACAAAACAACAACAACAACAACAACAACAAAAAAAAGTAAGAAACAGCAAAAACAAGAAGAAGAAAAAAGAAAAAAAGAAAAGAAAAAAGAAATCAAGAAAAAAAGGAGGAAAAGAAGTCGTCCTAATACACATGCGACGAATGAATAGGGAATAGTTGCATAGCTACAGGTAAGAGCACAAAATAGTTGCATAGCTACAGGTAAGAGCACAAAATCGATGAACAAAAAGAGACAAAACGAATAAATAAGAGAAGATATTCCACTGACAGAGAGATACGTCTGGATCATTCATTGAACGTTCTTTTCCGTCAAACAGATTACCTTCTCTTACGTATAGCTAGGCAGCCACACAGCTGGAGAAATGTACAGGATAAAAGGACCAGTTAAGAAAGAAAAGAAAGAAAAGAAGAAAAAGGAAAAGAAAACAGCAACAACAACAACAACAACAACAACAAAACTGTTTTTGCAGTTGAACACACTGAGCCACTATGGCGTTAAGAGTTGAGTGTTAAACTGGTTGTATACCGAAATTTGGCGTAAATCAGATTGTGACTAAAATCAACAGAAGAAGTATACATAAAAAAACAAACAAACAACCCTATAGGTCAGTCATAGTGGATGCCAGACACGCACTGTCCTCAATCAGCCAACCGTGAGCAATCCTACCCCCCCCCCCCCCCCCCCCACCTTGGGAACCTGCACTGTGTAGACACCAGCGAAAGACGCCACCATCAAGCAAATTGATGTGCTCCTCCGGCAGCAGCCGGATTCACTGTTTCGCTGAGAGGTGAGACCAGTACAACCCCAGTCACAACCAAGCTTTCGCCCCCAAGGGTCTTACGTGCCCCCTGAAAAGGTGGGGGCGTCCAATTTCACCTATTCCAGTTTCACCTACGCTTCGTTATTCAAATCAGCAAGATGGCTGCCCCTGACCCGTGCAGTTTCACCTACTCAGTTGTTCCCCTTCTTTTTTTTATTTTTTTTAATTTTTTTATTTTTTTTACAGAATTTGCCACAAGTCCAAATTCACCTACCTCGGGGTTGGCAAGCCGTCAAATTTCACCTACGACCTGTGGATCTGTGAACTGTATTTTTCTTGTTCTCTCTCTCTCTCTCTCTCTCTCTTTGCATGTCTTGCCCACTTTTTTTTATTTTTCAATGTGAAATTGACTCAGTCTTTTCTCATATCTTCACTGACTCGTACTTTGTGAAGTGTTTGAAATGTGAAATTTGCTCAGTCCCTTCACCGACTGGTACACACTGGTTCATTTGTCTTCTCTGCAACCATGGAGCATGAATTTGTCAGCACAAACAGAGGGGGAGGCGAAAATTAATTCTGGAAGGTCACATCTTTGTTCTGAATAGGAAAAGTGACACCTCAGTGTTTTGGAGAGGTACAATTGACAAGACCTGTCCAGCAAGAGTCACTAGGTGAAACTGACCCTTAAGATACATCACAGTAGGTGAAATTGGCCTTCCTGAGACCGTAGGCGAAACGGGAATAGGTGACACTGT
>CM031623.1:20461275-20466275 GCA_018398815.1 Conus ventricosus
CTCCTTTCCCTTTAAGGCCGGTCAGGACACCAAAACGGCGGGTACGAGAAGCACCGTTTTGGTATTGGGCGCCGTTTTGGTATGCCAATACCAAAACGGCGCCCAATACTAAAACGGCGTCTTACGTCCCGCCGTTTGGTGTTCAATACCAAAACGGCGGGACCTAAGACGCCGTTTTGGTATTGAAACGCCGTTTTGGTATGCCAATACCAAAACGGCGTTTCAATACCAAAACGGCGCTCTACAGAAGGTCGAGGAAGGAAACAGGAAAGGAGAAAAGAAGGAAAAGATGCAGAAGGAAGAGAAAAGGAAGACGGAGAAGAAGGTAGAGGAGAAGAAGAAGATGAAGAAGAAGGGCGATGTGAAGAAGAAGAGAAGCCGAAGAAGTTCGACAGAAGTAGTAGTAGTAACAGTAGCAGTAGCAGCAGCAGCAGCAGCAGCAGCAGCAGCAGCAGCAGTAGTAGTAGTAGTAGTAGTAGTAGTAGTAGTAGTAGTAGTAGTAGTAGTAGTAGGTGGTGAGGAAGAGGAAGGTGCAGTGTGAGAAGATGGCGACGATACGATTGTAAGGAAGGAGAAGAAGGAAGCATACAAGAGGAATCTGTTTAGGAGGATTAGAAAAGAAGGAGGAGAGAAATGACGGTGGAAAAGGTGGAAGGGGCGGGGGTGGGGGAGGAGGAAGAGGATGATCAGAAGGCGGATGAAGAGGGAGGAAAAGGAAGGAACAGGATGACAAGGTGGGGAAGAAGGAGTGGTGTTGGTGAGGGACGGGGGAAGGGGGGAGTCAGAATAACATTCAATTCACATCATACATAGCCTAGCCGTGGACAAAAAAAGAAATAGAAGAAGGAGGAGGAAGACGAAAGAGGAAAAAGCGAAGACAAAGAAGAGGAGAAAGAAAAAAAAAAAGAACCGAGGATGTAGAAAAACGGACACTAACATTCACAGTTAAAATGTCCAAGAACTGAGGGTTTCTTTCGCTCTTTTTAAAAATACACAACCACGTGTTCGGTTTTCAAAATAAAATTAGACACACAAACAAACAAACAAAAAATAATACTACAGAAAAGGAACTGAATACAGAGAAAAGAACAAAACGAATTTGATGAAAAAAAAACATGGTAAACGATTAAAGATTTTTTAAAAAGCAAGAAATTTAATGTTTTAGCCCGTTTGGGTGTGAAGATACAAAGGAAATAAAGTGAACTGTTTTGTAACCAGCGATCTAACGCGGAACTTAAATCATAAAGTAATCAAAGAGAAGGTAACCTGCACTGTTATAAGTGGACACATTCAAACTTGATTAAACAACCCAAACAGCTTGAACTATAACCATTCATTATAAACCCTATTCAAGTTTTATAGATTCGCTCATCTTCAGTTGTACATCTCTTCCAGCCTGTAAAGATAATGACATAAGTTATTCACCGACATGGGAGACTGGCATTTTGGAGGTTTCAGTGTATTTCAAAATAACACATTTTCAGGAAATTCCGGAATAAAGTGATCGACAAAGCCTCCTGTATTACATTCTTAACGAATTCTGTTTTATCTAAATTTTCCTTTCTCCTAATTTATTCAACCAGTACGTTTATGACAGCTACAGCGAAATCTGATCAGTGGATAAACGTATGCAGGGGGGGGGGGGGGGGGGGGGGGGGACAAAGCTGAGCGATAAATACACAGATACACAAAACAGATGAACAAAACTACGCACGCTTTTCCGATTACTATACTCACAATACATAGGAGTTCAGTCGTTTGCTGGTCAAATCCTCCACCGCCACCCCCTGGATGACAGAAGCAAGAACACACGATTGGGTGGTTGACTCGCTGATTAACTGATCCATGGAATAGCAAGCAGCTAGACCAGTCGATGATGATGAGTCAAGAGACTGATGGTTGGCTTACTTGTAGACTCAATGAAGGAGTCCGCATATAGCATCTATCTTTGCAACAACTGTTTTCTTCTTTCAGACCAATCAGTCCACTCTTCTCAGCAAACAAGAGCGAAAAAACACCAACAGGTTTGTGCAGCTGAGAAAATTGTCAGCATTTTTTTTTTCATTTTATAAAAAGTGAAAACGTGTGTGTGTGTGTGTGTGTGTGTGTGTGTGTGTGTGTGTGTGTGTGTGTGTGTGTGTGTGTGTGTGTGTGTGTGGTGTATGAGAGAGAGAGAGAGAGAGAGAGAGAGAGAGAGAGAGAGAGAGAGAGAGAGAGAGGAGAGAGAGAGAGAATGAACAAACACACAAAAAACTTTAAAATCAATATGGGCCATCACCCTTGTGATGGGGTACAATATAGAAATATCTTTTCATTCAACTAGGCAAATTTTACATAGTTTGATACCAAGTAGCTGACAGATAAGCAGATCAAATTGGCGCAGTAACTGTAACCGATAAATTAATCTAACTGAGCAAAAATTTGCGCCTTTTAAAGGCTTTGTATAAATACGTATGCAAACGTTCTTTAAAAGAAAACTCCTTCGTTTTGATTTGCCTTATGTAAAGCAGCTTAAAATGAACAAAAGTCTTCACAGAATGGCCAACGCATATATTCACGCCCGTAAATCCAGAAGTGCATTACAACAAAGTAAAACGTGTCTTTCATCTTTATCTGTCTCCTTGTATTAAGGATACAGCATATCAGTGTTTAAGTCTTTGTATACTGCTGCCTATGCACTTTGATATTCGTAATTCCAAATCTGAAACTTGTCAGATAACTGTTAATCAATATGACTATCAATTTTAAGTGCAAGATATTTCTCACAGCTGCTAGATGGAGCTGCTAGATGGAGCTGCTAGATGTTTTGAAAGTTCTGTAAAATTAATATCCTTCACTACTCTGGATGTTTTCAAAACAATTTTGCCGTCGATCATCTACCGAATTTTGTCGTGACTGCAAAAAGCATTTATATTTTCAACGCCTTGATTTATCCAGACTATTCCAAATCCGTGAATAAACTCTAAATCCCGAATGCCTGAAACTCACGACTTTTTACAACGCGATTCTAATTCCAAGGGCAAATTATTTGCTTTACGAAGTACTCTTTCACCATTTTAGCCAGTATCTGATACACTACACAGATAAAATTGATATATTGGGATAAAAGATTTGTCTCCTTATAAAAACATTCATTTGGTGTCTTCACACGAACACCCAGACATTTCTTGAGAGCAACCAATGGACCTTTCCCACATGAACAGCAGATTTATCGAAACACCAACTCTCAGCACCATCCTGGGCAAGTTGAACATGGGCATCAGTTTTAGACAATTGTTTAAAAAAAAAGTTATTTTATATATATAGCAGCGATTTTTTATGTTTCTCGTCGGGCCTTACAACACTTAAAACTGTCTTCTTTAAATAAGGTTCTATGAAACACTCTAAAAAGTGTCCTCGTGTTTATGTTGATCACTCGACATTCTTGATCGAACCATGAGTCGTCCCTATCACTTGAGTTTATTCTTATTTTGTTTTGAATGCTTTTTTGCGTGCTTTACAATACAACTATTAAACACCTCTGAGCTGCATTTTTATTCTCACTATAAAGCAAATGGCTGTATTCAGTGACTGTACTGTGTAATCAAGATTAATCCGACAATGAGAAGTACTAGTGTTATCATCTTCCCACCGAAAATCCTCAATAAATCGAGCGCCCTCTGGCTGTAAACTGCAAAATTAACAATTTGTCTTAGATGCAGTTCCAAGGGAAGATGGTCAAAATCAATGCGGTCTGTTACATGTAAATGCATCGATGACTCCTTTTATAAATACAGTTCCATGGACATCAGAAAATAGTCACTGACACTATTTCCAGTATCTGAGATGTATGCGAAATGACATTGCCGGTCGCCATTACACACACCATCTATATTACGTAATTCAAATGCTATGCGCATATTCAACAGAAGCGTTCGATACTTGTTAAGAACGTTGTCTTCGGGGCATCTAATGCCATAGCATGTAGAACTTTTGATTTGAGAATAATTAGCATATATATCAACAGACGTATCTGAGCCACGGCTACTACTTCTATCATCCAGGTCTCCACAGATACATCAGGGTGTTATAAAATCTTATCAGCTATAGTATTTTTTACCTCACTTATGCCATTGTTAATTTCAAAGAAAGAATAAAAAGGAGACGTCTCGGGTGGAACGAAAGTACAAATATACATGACATCCTTTGGCAAACATAAAACTATAATCTATTATTACAACCGTTATCTATTTCTTGACCATATTTTCATCCTCTTTGACTTTGTACCTTGTGTTGTAAACTGAATTGCTGACTTGCAGAAGACTTTGTAGTCACTGAAAGTAGTATAGTGAAAGATATCAAGAAAAGTTTCAGCAAAGCATATAAAATCAAAAGACAAAACGTAACTGATGAAAGTTTGATCTTTTAACTTTGACAGTATATCATTCACATTCTGATGTAAAAGGGATACGTCACCTTTCATACAATATGAACCATTCACTTCAAGTTCACGTTCGCTCACACGTTACATATTCACCCTATTTCCTTGTTAATTAACGACTTGAGACTTGCATTTCCAAAACATGAATCATCAACCTGAGGATGACTTTTCAGAAAGGAAGACATAGAAAGATCTTTTTATTGCGTTCATTTTCATAAAAAAAGACGTTACTGCAGAAATCGTTAGAATTGTCACAAAGTGGCCGTGACTGACGCTGTCAGTACATGACGAATGGTCACAGGTGAGCTGTCACGAGTGTCATGAACACTGACGTCAAACGGCAATGACAGTTTGCCAGCAGTGTCACTCGCTGCGTCACGACTCAGTGATTCATATACATTTTCACGTGAGAGAAAGGGGGCAGACTGTAGGACTGGAATTTGCCTGTTCCGACAAAACATTTGGAATAATGTCTTTCAAGGATTCTTCCCCATGCGATGGTGTAAATGGTTTTTGAAATGAGACTGACCAGATTGTTATGCCATTGATTTTAGCTTTTGATTAGTTCAAATAAAACTTC
>CM031623.1:20473775-20483775 GCA_018398815.1 Conus ventricosus
ATTTTTCTCTCCCGTTTCTTTTTTTTTTTTTTAGAAACGTACATGGGAAGTAAATCTTCCATCTCCACACCCGCCAATGCTTCAAAAGAACATGGGAAATAACTCTTCCATCTCCACACCCGCCAGTGCTTCAAAGTACACGGGAAGTAACTCTTCCATCTCCACACCTGCCAGTGTTTCAAAAGTACATGGGAAGTAACTCTTCCATCTCCACACCCGCCAATGCTTCAAAAGTACATGGGCAGTAACTCTTCCTCTCCACACCTGCCAGTGCTACAAAAGTACATGGGAAGTAACTCTTCCATCTCCACACACCGCCAATGCTTCAAAAGTACATGGAAGTAACTCTTCCATCTCCACAACCTATCAATGCATCCCCGGAAAATCACCACAATTGTTTTCGCCAATGAACTGACCCAAAAAGGTTGTTTCAGTGACTTGACCTGTGGCAGAAAACTGAAACAGCATTGGAAAGAAAAACTAATGTACTGCCAAACAGAGGAACGAACGAACTACAAAACAAACACCACGCGTTTCGACCTCTTTGGTCGTCCTTCAGGCAAGGAAGACCACATTCAAGACAATGAAAACGAAGGACGAATAGTCACTAATCTCCTTGAATTGGGCGCAAAATAGATGGAGAATGGAAACGAGGCTGCGGGAAGGGGAGACAATACAAGACACTGCTACTATTACTACGATGACGAATTCCGGGGGGCCGGAAATAGCTCAGTTGGTAGAGCGCTGGACTCGTGATCCTGAGGTTACGGGTTCGAATTTCGGTACAGAGGGATTTTTCCCTCGGAGTTAAGACTGGTTCTGACTCCATTCCCCATACAGTCCCTTCAAATGAGACTATAAACCTAGGTTCCGTGTGTGAACGCACGCACAACATCTTGCACACACGTAAAATCCCATCACCAACTTTTGGAAGAGAAGGCCAGTTTGGCCGTTGGTATGGATGACATGTTACACATAGCATGCACCTTCCCCGAAGCCGGAGTATGGCTGCCTTAATGGCGGGATAAAAAAAAACAAAAAACAAAACGGTCATTCACACAAAGTGTCAGAATCTTAAACTCAATGAAGGTGGACACTCAAAGAAAGAAGAGGAAGACTACTACTACTATTACTAATGATAATAATAAAGATGATGATGATGATAATGATAATAATGTTAATCAAACAAAGTACTACAACAATTACTTCGACTACTACCACTACTACTACTACTGCTACTAGTACAACAAACTACCACTACTAATGATAAAAATAAAGATGATGATGATGATAATGATAATAATGATAATGAAATAAAAGATCAAAATGATGATAGGCGAGACATCCTGTACATTTGAAATGCACGTTTCTGAACACCTGGCTGACATTTCCCATCATCGGCCCAAACCAATTGCTCTGCACTTCAACCATCCACAACGCCACATCCACTATGTCAAAGTCCTGGCGCTTGAGTGACACCATTGAGGTGATATGCACGAATCCCGTCTTATTGCCAGACTTGGACCCTCTTCCCACTTGCATCAACAGCTTGGAATAGCATGTGCATCTACCCCCCCCCCTCCCTCCCCTCCCCCCTCACACACGCACAGCAGCTGCTGCCCGCCAATACTCTCCACAGGCACATGATCACACTACTAACTACTGACCTCATGCAAAAGCTGTCTTCCTTTAATAATAATAATAATAATAATAATAATAATAAAATAATAATAATAATAATAACAATAATAATAATAATAATAATAATAATGAATACTTATATAGCGCCTATTCTCGGCTAGAGACCAAGCTCTAAGCGCTTTACAATCACAACACTCGTTTACACACGGTCTGCCTACCAGGGTAGTGCCGACTGAAGAGCTGCCAGCCGGCGCTTCATTCAGTCGTTTCCCCGTGTCACCCAGTCAGTATCGTTCAATATCGATCACTCATTTTCCTTACTTCCTTCATTCTTTCCATTCTCACGCAGGGTGCATGCTATGTGTAATGTGTCATCCATACCAACGGCCAAACTGGCCTACTCTTCCGAAAGTTGGTGATAGGATTTTACGTGTGTGCAAGATGCTATGCGTGCGTTCACACACGAAACCTCGGTTTAATAGTCTCATTCGAAGGACTGTATGGGAAATGGAGTCAGAACCAATGTTAACTCCGAGGGAAAAATCCCCCTGTACCGAAACGCCCCGGCGGAGATTCGAACCCGCAACCCCAGGATCACCAAGATTACGAGTCCGGCGCTCTACCAACTGATGTATTCCAGCTCCCACTCTTTCCCCCTCTCTTCACTCCCTCCCTTTGCTGCATTAATCTGTTTTTTACTCATATAGCTATCCACTCCTTTTTCTTACTTTGATTTTCTTACAATTACATATGCTACGTCTTTTACATATATTTTCCTTCTTTCTTTGTGTGTGCGCGCGCGCGCGCGTGTGTGTGTGTGTGTTCCAATAGTGTTGTTATGTTTTTATGCATTGATTCTTTCTATTTCTTTCCACCTACTATTGTCATCATTAATATAACTATTGTCATTATCACTCTCATTATTGTTGTCATCACTATCATCATCGTCGTCGTCGTTGTTGTTTTTTATAAATTGTATTCATGTTTGCTATTATCATTATTACTTTCACAATCATTATGACTATAACCCATACTGTCCTATTATCATTATGTCCTATCATTATCCTTAGAAATAGTGGTAGTAAAAAGATTCATTATTAATTCTTACTTGCATGGTTATTATTATTATGTCATTACCATCGTCATGATCATTATTATGATTACTATCATTATGATTATAACTAATACTAATATTTCTTCTTTTTTTTAATCATTATCACTGTCGTTCTTATCATGACTGTCAGAACTATAATTATTATCATTGTTATTGATATTATCATTATGCATAAGTACTATCAATCCAACCTACTACCTTATACATTTCTTATCTCATTACTATCATCATTTTATGAATATGATCATGATCACTATCATTATAGCCATTAATACGTTTCTAAGATTCCGTCTTTCCCATGATCTATATCTTCCTTCGTCTCCTCTTTCTTCTTCTTCTTCTTCTTCTTCTTCTTCTTCTTCTTCTTCTTCTTCTTCTTCTTCTTCTTCTTCTTCTTCTTCTTCCGTTCCTCCTCCTCCTTTTCTTTTCTTCTCATCGTCATCATCATCATCATCATTACCATCAACATCATCATCATTATTACTATCATCGTTCTTCTTATCATTATCATCATTATTATCATTGTCAACATCAACACTGTCATTACTACTATTGCTGCTATGACCATTATTCTTTAACTATCTTCTAACGTCTCTCCTTTCTCCCCTTTTATCATTATAGTTCCTATTATTACTGCAATTATTAACATCATATACGTCGTTATCACTATGTAATTATACTAATAATAATAATAATAATAATAATAATGAATACTTATATAGCGCCTATTCTCGGCTAGAGGCCAAGCTCTAAGCGCTTTACAATCAACACTCGTTTACACAACGGGCTGCCTACCTGGGTAGTGCCGACTGAAGAGCTGCCAGCTGGCGCTTCATTCAGTCGTTTCCCGTATCATCCATTCAGTATCGTTCAATATCGATCACTCATTTTCCTTACTTCCTTCATTCTTTCCATTTCTCACGCAGGGTGCATGCTATGTGTAACGTGTCATCCACACCAACTACCATAGTTCTTAATTTTAAGAGTAGTGGTGGGCATATTCTCTTTATTATTATTATTATTATTATTATTATATATTATTATTATTATTATTATTATTATTATCGTTATTATTATTATTATTATTATTATTATTATTATTATTATTATTATTATTATTATTATTATTATCATTATTATTGTTGTTGTTATTATTATTCTAAGCTGAATTGTTTCCCCTCCAAGCAGCCTCGTTTCCATTCCGCATCAATCTTGCCCCAATATGAGGAGATAAGGGATTGTCTGCACGTCCTTTGTTTCCATTGTCTCGGATGTTATTTGGCTTACCTGAAGGAGACCAAAGAGGTCGAAACGCGTTGCGTTTGTTTTGTACTATGTTTTTTTCTTTCGTTTGGCAGGACGGTGGGGTTCCCCGTTCAATGTTGACCCAAAAGGAGTTACATGCACTTCGGGAGCGTACAAAGAAAGAAAGAAAGAAAGAAAAGAAAGAAAGAAAGAAAGAAACATGACGACAAGGGAGATATCCCCGCCTACAAAACTCTGCAGACAAATCCACTATGATAAGGTCAACGAATAACAGATAACAAAAAAAAAAAAAAAAAAAAAAGCGAATGAAACAATGAATGTGAAAATGAAAATGAAAATGATATCTCAACCCATTTCCTGTTCATAATTATCTGGGAGACCCCACGCACTTGTCCTACACCCCTCCCTTCCTACCTCCAACACCACCACCACCACCATCCCCCCCCCCCCCCCTCTGCGTCCTCTACCCTCCCCCATGTCACGCATGCATCCCTCTTTCACCAGCTAGTATTCGCCTTCTCCTTTCCATGCTACAGAAAGTCGCATCCATCGCCCGAAGTGAAGGTCCCACACACCAGTGAGAGTGAAGGTATTGCAGTAATAACATTCGGCGGGAAGCTGAAAGTTGAATTAAAGAAAAACAAAATCCTTGGGTTTCTAAGTTTTCGATCAGAGTATGAACACTGATGGCTGCGACACATTCTGACACACACAAACAAATAGTCACACAGACACAGACACACACAGACACAGACACACACACACACACCCACCCACACACACACACACACACACACACACACACACACACACACACACACACACACACACCAGCTGTCTCTGCCTCTGTCTCTGTCTCTGTCTCTCTCTCTCTCTCTCTCTCTCTCTCTCTCTCTCTCTCTCTCTCTCCGTATCTCTCTCTCTCTCTCTCTTTCTCTCTCTCTCTCTCTCTCTCTCTCTCTCTCTCTCTTCTCTCTCTCTCTCTCTCTCTCTCTCTCTCGCTCTCTCTCTCTCTCTTGCGCGCATTGTCAGTATAAGAATGTTTTAAAAACAGTACAGGCAATACAGGAATACAAGGCAATGTTTGCCTACCAACGTTGGTATCCCTCCCCCCTCCCGCCCCCCCCCACCCCACCCCCCCCCTGCGCCTGTAATTCCTACTCCCTGTCTTTCTCTTCCACACCCATACCTCCTTCTCTCCATCCCCTCACGCTGCTGCTCCTACACCTCCCCCTCCCCTCCCTCCACCCCCGCCTCCCTTCCCCCTCCTCCTAGTCCATCCTTCCTCCGACTTCCTCAACCCACGCGTTGGGTGTGTTTTGTTCCCGTGAACTTCTGTCCACGAAACAAATGAATCGACCATCCATCATCGTCATCATCATAATCATCCTCATCATCATCCTGATCCTCCTCCTCTCTCGGTCTCTTTGTCTCTCTGTCTCTGTCTGTCTGTCTGTCTTTGTCTGTCTGTCTGTCTGTCTGTCTGTCTGTCTTCTCTCTCTTCTCTCTCTCTCTCTCTCTCTCTCTCTCTCTCTCTCTCTCTCTCTCTCTCTCTCTCTCTCTCTGAGTGACGAAGACAGGAGAGTACAGCCGCGTTTGTCACGGTGGTTGTCACAACAATTCGTCTTTCCCTTTCCACGCATGTAGATGTCCGTGTCTTCCTTCCTCGCGATGGAAAACAGTTGGATGACGAAGATGAACTCCGACCCCACACCGTTCCCGTCCCCCTCGTCCCTCCTCCCCCTCCCACGCCATTCTCCCTCCGAACCCCTTCCCACACACCCCTACTCGATCGCTCCGTCACCTCCGTTCTCCTCCCGACCTTTCCTCATACCATCACTACTCTTCCTGTCCGGCAGTCACAAAGTAGCGACACAGAGATCATAAACAAACGCACAACGTATAGTGACACACGATGATAAAAACAAAATGTCGTTTAAATCTCTGCTCGACTTTCTTATAACTCACGCATTGGGAGGAAAACAGTGAGTGTTCATACAGATACCAGATATAGACACAAGATAGCCTCTGGGCAATTACACACACACACACACACACACACACACACACACACACACACACACACACACTCACACAACACACACACACACACACAAACACACACGCGCGCGCGCGCACGCACACACACACGCACGCATTCAAACACACACACACACACACACACACACACACACACACACACACACACACACACACACGCATACACACACGCACGCACGCACGCACGCACGCACGCACGCACGCACGCACGCACGCACACACACACACACACACACACACACACACACACACACACACACACACACGGAAACAGAAACGCGCAGCGACCGACAAATAGACCACTGCCACCAAAATGGAGAAATCATAAGGCAGACATATTTCCACACCCACAGGCATGCATTGTTATGCATAGCTGAAAAAAAAAAGCAATTCTTCACTGGGACACGTAAGCAGTAAAATAGTCAGAAGGGCGTGCGGGAGGAATACACATCGCCTTTTAAAACGCTCACTGGTGCTCTCTCTTGACAATTGAAAAAAAAATAAAATGAAGGGAACAAAAAAAAAAAAAAAAAAAAAAAAAAAAAGGAAGATAACAACGACGTTTCGCATTATTCCCGAATATGTAGAACATAGTCATTTTGAGATTTTATGACTGGAATAACACTCTGACGTCACAAAGGGCAATGTCATTGCTTCAGAACAAACAAAAAAAAAAAAAAGGAATTAAAAAAAAAAAAAAAAAAGAAAGAAGAAAAAGCTGGGGGAAAAAAATCAGTATACACTATTCGTCATTACGTGGCGATCTCGAAAGTCGCCATGCTGGATTAAATGACTCTTAAGTTGTGTGTGTGTGTGTGTGTGTGTGTGTGTGTGTGTGTGTGTGTGTGTGGTGTGTGTGTGTGTGTGTGTGTGTGCGTGCGTGCGTGTGTGTGTGGTGTGTGTGTGTGTGTGTGTGTGTGTGTGTGTGTGTGTGTGTGTGTGTGTGTGTGTGTGTGTTAGTTTGTTAGTTCCGGCTTTGTTATTCCTGCCTTGAAAGCAGATAAATCTGTTCATCTTGGAAAGGGGTTTTCAGTCTCTACAGCTGAACTGATAGCAATTCTAATGGCTCTGCATTCTATTATTGACATTCCACGTGATTTTTCTAGAATACGTTTTTGCGTTGATTCCAAATCTGTTCTTCAAGCAATGGAATCTATTGCTGCTACCAATCGCGCCGAGATTATCACCGAACTAAAAATTCTGATCCATTTCCTTACATCTAGAGGGATAACAGTGCACTTTTGTTGGATTCCGTCACACTGTGGGATTGTAGGAAATGAATGGGCAGACAGAACTGCCCATATGGGATCCAAAAACTCTGAAAATTCTGTCTGTATCAAAATACCTTGGAGTCTTCATGAAGCCTATGGAGTCTTAAAAAGAGTCTCTTTTGAGTCTTTTTATAACCTGTATAAAGATTCAGTACTCTTTAAAATACGTGCACAAGGTTCTTCACTGAGTTGCTGTTCAAGAACTCAGAATCTACTCGTGTGTGTGTGTGTGTGTGTGTGTGTGTGTGTGTGTGTGTGTGTGTGTGTGTGTGTGTGTGTGTGTGTGTGTGTGTGTGAGAGAGGAGAGAGAGAGAGAGAGAGGAGAGAGAGAGAGAGAGAGAGAGAGAGAGAGAGAGAGAGAGAGAGAGAGAGAGAGAGGCTGTCACGCTCTACGTGTGTGCACGCACATGCTCAGGTGTTTGAAAACATTGCGCACTCTGATTAAAGACAGTTTCACTTAAAAGAAAAAAAATCAATGTATACTTCTCATGAACTTTTTCTGACATTCCATTGTGGCCTATACATTTTAAATCTTCGTCATCATATTTTTGTTTTCTTCTCTTTTCTTTTCTTTCCTTTTTTCTGTGCGTGTGTGCGCGCATTCATGAATCCTCTGGCTCAGATTTATTTCACACAGGAATCTCAGCATAAAAAACACACCAGCCAGTTCACTTGAAACGGACTGTGTTGGATATCTGATGTACCTAAGTTCGGCTATAACACAATGAAGATAGACATTTTCGGGAACTGTAAAGAAAGCTGCGTCGATTTTGTAATTGTAATGAAAAACATTACCTTATCATACATAATACAGTTTTGAACGTTTGCAAAAGAAAACATAGTTTAGCCACGATTTTTTTTTCTTTTTCTGCTGGTTAAAATGTGGTCTTGGGTGAAAAACTAAAACTACGGAATGCTGTTTGTCCTGCAAGACGAAGACCAATAGGCCGAAACGCAAAGTGTCTTTTTTGTGATTTGTTCTATTGGTTTAGCGGGCCGGTATTTCTTCTCTTGTTCCTGTGTTTCTGTCTACTTCCACCTGCGGTCACTCCGATTTTAAACCGATTGAGAGACAAACAAAGCAGCCGAAAGCTTTTGGTATACAAAACAAAAAAAAACAAATAAAAAAAAAACAAAAAAACCGAAAAAAACACGCTCCTTTGAATTGGAAATAAACCAAGGAAGACAGTCTTTTTCTTCGTGGGGTCAAAAGTTATCTTTCGTGTTGTCTATGTACTGTATAATGGGTGGGGATGGGTTGGGCTGCTGTTTCAAGATTGTGACGATCGTTTGCTAGAAAAGTATTTGATCCTCCTGTCAGACAAAATAAGAAACCTGCCTCAGATTACGTCAACAAGAAAAAGAAAGAAAAAACAAAAAGAAAACGACAACAACAACAACAATCCACGGCAATCATTGGTAACCGTTGTAGTTTGTACAGAGTTACCTTCTCTCGATTTCCTCCGCTTACTGTCCTTCGTTGTTCAAGGTTCCTATCTTTCCTGGTTAGATAGGTCTGTACTGCCCCCGTATGCTATGACCTCTGCATTAACATTAAGCTAAGGAACGTTCAGGTTCCTAGCTTTCCTGGCTAGATGGGTATGTACTGCCCCTGTATGCTATGACCTCTGCATTAACATTAAGCTAAGGAACGTTCAGGTTCCTAACTTTCCTGGCTAGATGGGTATGTACTGCCCCCGTATGCTATGACCTCTGCATTAACATTAAGCTAAGGAATGTTCAGGTTCCTATCTTTCCTGGCTAGATGGGTCTGTACTGCCCCTGTATGCTATGACCTCTCCATTAACATTAAGCTAAGGAACGTTCAGGTTCCTATCTTTCCTGGCTAGATGGGTATGTACTGCCTCTATACGCTATGACCTCTGCATTGACATTAAGCTAAGGAACAAACTTAAATATTGGGCAAGTTTTTTTTTGTGGTCGTTATTTTCTTTAGCGTACACTGACCACTCATCATTAGCCAGTAATGCGCTCATTTAGCGAACACTCAGTCATAGGAAGATTCAGCGATGTTAACAGTTACCCCGACCATCCTTCCAATTCTAAGACAGTTTTACAAATTATTGCCATTCAGAACTGCTGTGCCGGCATTCAGCTATTCTGACACGTTTCTCCAGACACTCAGTTATCACACCAGTCAATTAGATGAACAGTTATCCGAATGCCCAGTTGTCCGAACACTTGGAGTATTACAGCACTCAGTTTTTGCCAGTGGCTTGTCCAGGCATTGCGTGTTATTGTGGCAGTAGTCCAGACACTCGATTATGACGACAGTGATCAACACTAAAATTATCTTAGCACTTATCAGTTATCCACACAACCAATTATAAAAACACTCTGTTATGATAACACTCAGCTATCCAAACACCAGCACTCAATTATCAAATCATTAGGGCGCGCTCGCGCGCGCGCGCGCGCGCACGCGCGCGCGCGTGTGTGTGTGTGTGTGTGTGTGTGTGTGTGTGTGTGTGTGTGTGTGTGTGTGTGTGTGTGTGTGCCTGCGAGCTTGCATGTGTGCATGTATAAATGTGTGTCCGTGCGTTAATGCGCGTGTCTGTGTGCGTCTCCTCGCGAGCGCGCGCCTGTGTGTGAGTGTGTGTGTGTGTGCGTGTGTGTGTGTGTGTGT
>CM031623.1:20498775-20506275 GCA_018398815.1 Conus ventricosus
CTTAAGAGTACAATCAGTTTTCATTCTTTGGTCATTTGTGAAGCAGTTTTCCGGGGCAATTTCCGACTAGTTTATCTAAGTTCACACACGGAACAAGCATACTAAAGAACACCTAGAAAAGATGGTTTACCGATCTTATCAAATCGTTTGAAGCATGAATATTGTCGTTCGTGTTTTCAGTTCTAACTTTTTGGGCAACATCTTGTCCTCCTTGAGGCTTAGATGTGTAATCATTTGTAACAAGTGTAGGTCGATTATTATGTCTTGTTTGCTCGCAAAATGATGCAAAGAAAATAAACATTGTTGAAATGAGATGGCATCGTCAAGCGGTGAGACCTGGAGACCAGACTCGGGCGGGGAACATTTTCTCTCCTGCCATTGCTGAGTGTAGAAGAATCTTATACTTACTGAAGTCAAAACGCTACCCAAGAGATGGAAAATTCCAACAGTATCACGTTCTTACTTTAAAGGGCCCATCGACATAGATTTCATGAAAAAAAAAACGGGAAAAATCCCGTGTTTAAAAAGTTTTTGCGGGGTAACTTTTTTCCGGGACAGTTTTGCTTTTTCTTTGGGGCAAAGAGAAAAAAAAAGGGGGATCCCCGTTTCCCCTTGCAGCCATCTTCTCAGATTGAAAAACCCCCCAACCCCGGGGAAAAGATGCGTCGTTTTTTTCCTTTTGGGGAAATTTTTGCTTTTCTTCCGGGCCCCTTTCTTTCTATTCTGCTGACACAACACCGGCCCAGGACATAAAAGAGGGTTCGCACAGGGGACTGACCCAAAAGAAGAAGAAGAAGCCCTGGGGCCCAAAAAACACATTTGGACAGCTGGAGGGCCTGACTATTTTTTCTGCAAAAGGGCCAAACCAAAACGACCACTCCTTCATACAGAGGGGATGAGAGTGAGGGGGGGGTGGGGGGTGTGGGGGGGGGGGGGGGGAAAGGTTGGGGGGGGGGTTTGGGGGGGTGGGGGGAGGGGAGGAGAAAGTCGGGGGGGGAGGGGGGGGGATTAGGGGGGGAAAGGGGCAGGGGGAAAAAAATATGAGAAAAAAAAAAAAAAAAAAAAAAAAAGGAAAGGGTTTGGAGGGGGGGGGGGGGAGAGAGAAGAAAAGAGAGAGAGAGAGGAGAGGAGAAAAGAGAGAGGGAGAGAGAGGGAGAAAAGGGAGGGGAGAAGAGAGAAAGAAGGGAGAGAGAGAGAAAAGAGAGAGGGGAAAAGAGGGGAGAGGAGAAGAGAGAGAGAGAAAAGGGAAAGAGGGAGAAGAGAGAGAGAGAGAGGGAAAAGGGGGAGAGAGAGAGAGAGAGGGAGAGAGAGGGGCGGGGGGGGGGGGGGAAGAAGGAGAAGGGGGTGGGACCCCGAGGGAGAGAGGGGATTTGGGGGGCGTTTTTGGGCCCAAACCCCCAGGAAGCCAGGCTAAAATGAGGGAAAAAGGAACCCCTTTAAACCCAACCCCAGGGCGAACGAGGACGGGGCCACGGGGGAAAGGGGGGTTGGGTGTGGGGGGGGGGAAAAAGGGCCTGTATAAAAAGGTGGGGGGGTGGGGGGGGGGGGGGGGGGGGGGGGGGGGGGGGGGGGGGGGGGGGAAGGGGGGGGGGGGGTTGGGGGGTGGGGGATGAGGGGAGAAGAATAAACAGAAAAGGTAGGTAGGGTCCCCCTTTGGGGTCACGGCGCGCGTCAACCCAAGAGGGGAAAAGGAGAGAGAGAGAGAGAGAGGAGAGAGAGAGAGAAGAGAGAGAGAGGGGCAGACAGACAAAGACAGAGAAAAAGAAAGAGACAGAACAGACACAGGAGGAGAGAGAAAACAGGGAGAGAGAGAGAGAAGAGAGGCAGACAGAGAGAGACAGAGAAAAAGAAGAGACAGAAGCAAGAAGAGAGAAGAGAGGAGAGGAGAAAAAGGGGCAGACAAAAGAGACAAGAAGAAAAGAGAGACAGAGACACAGAGAAGAGGAGAGAGAAAGAGAGAGAAAAGAAAAGAGAGAGAGAAGAGAGAGAGAGAGAGAGGGGAAGAGAAGAGGGAGAGAGCGTTCATGCGTCCCGGGGCGGAAATGCATGCATTCATGCATGCATGCTTTTTGTGTGTTTTGTGTGGTTTGTGTGGGGTGTGGTGTGTGTGTGTGGGTGTGTGTGGGTGTGTTGGGGGTTTTGTTGTGGGTTGGAGAGAGGAGAAGAGAGAAGAGAGAGAGGAGAGAGAGAAAATTTTAAAAGAGCACGACCCCCAGACATGCCCCAATAAAATTTTGGAAACCCCTTTGGGGCCCCTCGTTTGCGCGGTTTGTGACACGCAAAAAGAACATCAGGTGTTCTGTAAATTTGTCAAAAGTGTTCGGGCCAAAATTTTCGGTCACAAAAAGTTAGCTTAAGTACTTAAATTTAGGGGGCGAAAAAGGAAAATGTTTTGGCCCCCTTTATTTAAATGTCTGACCCCTTTCAACAGTATAAAATTTTAATTTCCCTTATTCATATTAGTGAAACGGGTCTTACCCCTGCCCCCCCCCCCCCCCCAAAAAAAAAAACAACAAACATAACCTGTAAAATCATGACTTTTGTAAAAATTTTTGGGGTTTTTCCTTAATGGAAAAAAGGGGACCCCCAGACAGCAAGGGTCCTAGGACCCACCTGGGTCCACCTATTTCTGGTAGATTCATTGTCCGGGCTGTAGCTAGCTAAACCCTAGGGGGGGACCCAAAACCCTTTGCTGTAAAGGAATTTGTCTGGGGTAAAAAAAATTTCAATTACTCATTCAAGGGCTGATTTTCTGGTACTAAAGGGGGGTGGGGGGATGTTTCGGGTGGGGGTTTGGGGTTTTTCACTTTCGTGTCTTTTTAAAACCCGGCTTTATTGGCTACAGCGGAAAAAAACAAAACAAAATCACGCTTGAACCCGCAAATGCTGCCAAAACTCTTTCTCAGTAAAAAAAAGGGGTGTCAATGAAAACCGGGCCCCAAAAAATTTACCTGTTTCTCCGCAAGCCGCTTTTTTTCCCCAACACCAAGTTTTAAAAAAACTGGCGGAATTTTTTTTCTAAAAAAATTTAAAACAGAATTTTAAAAAGAGTCCGAGAAGAAAAGAGAGAGAGAGAGAGGGAGAGAAAGAGAGAGAGAGAGAGAAAAGAGAGGGGAGAGAGAAAAAAGCCCAGAGAGAGAGAGAGAGATAGAGAAGAGGAGAGAGAGTGTGTGTTTTGGCCCTTTTACTGGGGCTTATTTTAAAATTTTTGTCGCCCTAGGAGGACATGTCAAGACAAAGCCCCGAACAGCTCTTTTGAAAAAAAAAGGGGAATAAATAGTCAGCTTGAAAGCTGATAAAGCGTTTTGGGCAACATTTTCTTTTAAAATTAAATAATTATTACAGCACATAATTTGAAACTATGGGGAAATCAGAAATTACACGTTTTGACACCCTTTCCCAGGAAAATTCCAAATGACACTTAGGGCCGGGTTAAAGACCCCTTTTTGAAACTATTACCAGTGCAAATGACAACTGGAATTTTTTGCCGGGGAACGTTTGGGCAAAAACCCTTTTTCTTTCACTTTTCCACGAAGTAAATGTGAAAGAGAAAAGAGAGAGAGAGAGAAAAAGAGAGGAGAGAGAGAGAGAGAGAGGAGACAGACAGAGAAGAAAAGAGGAGAGAAAAGAGAGAGAGACAAGAGAGAGACAGAGGGGAAAAGGGGAAGAGAGAGAGAGAAAGAGAAGAGAGAAGAGAGAGCGAGGGGTAAAAAAAAAGAATAAATGTAATGAAAAAAGTTTTTAAAAAGAAAAAAAAAATTTGGAAAATTTAGAATTTTTTTTAATCTGTATTTTTTTTCGGGTTTCCCCTTTGGCTTCAGGGGGCAAAGTGTATATATATATATTTATATAATATATATAAAAATATATATAATATATATATATTTAAAAATATATATATATATATAATTTTGCATCATTTTTTTTTTTTTTTTTCCTTTTTTTTTTAGTTTTTAGGGGCTTTAAAGGTCCAAAAAGAATTTTAGCTTTGAAAAAGGGGTTTTTGACATGGAGTTTATGTGATTTGGATGTAACTGAGCTCTCGCCCGGATAATTTTTTAAATTGTATTTTGAAAAGGAAAAAAGTAAAAGTTTTAAAGGGGAAAACCACAAAATTTTAAATGCGTCAAGCTTACGTTTTTTTTTTCGGGTTTTGTGAAAGCAAAGTAAATATAAATAGAAATGATGTATTTGATGGAAACTGAAGACTTTTTGCATCCCTTTAAACCCCGAGAAAAAAATTTGGGAAACAGAAATAAAGGGAAATGGGGCCCAAAACCCTTAAAAATTTCCCACCCATGCGCCTGTCCCCAACATCTCACAAACAACGTTGTGTAAAAGGAAAGGGTTTTGCTTTGGTTTTTTTTGGGACCAAAGCAAGGGGGCTAGTACTTGTTTGATAGTTCCTTCCCTTTTTGTGTGTGGGGGTGTGTGTGGTTGTGTGGGGTGTGTGGGGGTTTTGTGTGTGTGTGGGGTTGTGTGGCGGGAAAAGGGGTGCGCGGTGCGTGCGTGCGTCGTTGGGGTGGCGTGCGCGCGTGGGGCGTTTCTTTCGTGGGTCGTTTCGTGCGGCGTGCTGTTTATTTTGTGGGTGGGGGTGGGGGTGTGTGTGTGTGTGTGGTTTTTGTGTGTGGGGGTGTGTTGGGGGGGGCGCAGGTAGGTTTTGTGTGCCGCGCCCCGGGGCGCTGCGTCGTGATGTGTGTGCGCGGGTGCACGGGGGTTTGCCCCTTTTTTACCTGAAAGAAACATTTAAAAAATGCACCGTTTTGAACCTTTTCAGGAAGGACTGAACCTTTTTCATGAGAAAAAAAGGCACCAGGGGGGCAGGTAGCTGAACATCAAAGGGGCCCTTTTTAAATTTCCTCGCAAAGTGAAAATAGAATCAGGGAAAGGTTTCCCCAAAATGTCCCAAAATTTTTAGAATTTTGGGTGTAAAGTTTTTGTTTTTTTTGTTTTTTCGGTCCCTTTACAAAACACAAACCCAAAAGCAAAACCGTTATGTGCCTATCTTCTCCTCTTAGGATCTCCACAGCCAGTAGTTCCCCAGAAATTTTTTTTTTTTCCCTTTTTTCATTTTTAAAAGGAAACCTGAAAGTTAAATTTTCTTTAAAGTCGGGCCCATCTCATAGTTTTATCCCTTTTTAAACCCCGGGGTTTTTTTCTGAAAAGGCCCCCCCAATGACCCAGTGGGGGCTATTTTGGGCACGAACCACAACAGGGGCTCCTTGGGGCGTGAAGAACACACGGAGATAGCCGGTTAAGGGAGGGGCGGTGCTTTCCAAAGGGAAACCGGCCCCGGGGGGTGACCCCTGCAGGGGCGATAAGTGAAGAAAAACAAAAGGGTTTTAGTTTGACAAGTCACGAAAGGGGTGAAAAACACACACACACACACCCCACACAAAACACACACACCCCAAACAAAAAACACCACACACACACACAAAACACACACACACACGTACGCTTGCAAACACACACACACACACACAACACACACAAACACACACAACCCCACACACACAAAACACATCACTCCTCTCCTCCTCTCTCTCCCAAAACCCCCACCCAAAACACACACACACCACACACGACACACCAACACACACAAACACACACACCACACACACACGCGCGCGCGGGACTCGCCCCACGCGCGCACCCCGGGGCCCCACACACACACCCCACAACACACACACACACACACACAAAACAAAAAACACACACACCAAAACACACACTTTTCCAACACATACACTCTCCTTTTCTGTCCGTCCCGGCCCGTTCTCTCTCCACACACACACGCACACAAAACACACAAAACAACACACACACACACACACACACACACACCACCACACACACGCACACGCACCCTGTTTTATCCCGGTCGTTCATTTAGTGAAATTATATCTTTTTTATTTACTTGGGATTTTATAGAGGGAAAGGGGAATTTTTTTCCCCCCTTTAAACGGTTTTTTTTCCATAAGTTTTATAAAAGACAACTTTAAAGGGAAAAACCCAAAAAAAAAAAAAATCCAAAAACTGGGAACATAAAACCGACATATCAAAAAAACGATGAAAAACCCTTTTTACTTTTGAAGAGAGAGAGAGGGGAGAGAGAGAGAGAGAGAGGGAGAAAGAGAGAGAGAGAGAGAGGAAAAGGCATCTGAGGCAAGCTGAGTGTATTAAAAATTTTTACCCCCTTTTTTTTAAAGGGCCCCTTTTTAATGTGCCCAAAGGGGGTGTTTGAGGGGATGTAAAAATTCTAAAGGGGGCGTAATCATACTTATAATAATGTTTTAAATTAACAATTTTCAAAATCATTCATAATTCATTCGGGGGCCCGCTAAAATCCCGGGATACATGGGGCCATTTGGGAAAAAAAACGTTTATAAAAACAAAAAAATTTTCGAGCAATACATTCTTTTCAGTTTTTTAACGTGGGATTTTTAAACTTATTAAGAAATCTTGTAGTCTGGCGACTTTTCTGTTCCTTAAAAAAAAATACAATAAAATGAAATACAAGGCCCAAAGTAAGTTTATAAACAAATCCAGCTATGCTAATGGTTTTAGTTTTTCTGCAAATTAAATTTTCCAAAATACATAATTCATTCACAAATCCCCCACCAGCGCTTTTTTAAAAAAAAGTTGAGACCGTACAATACCAAAACAATGTGTAATACGTCCTTAACAAAATACAGAAAGTAAAAAACATCACGTTCCAAAAACCCAAATTTTTTCAAACACAAATTAGTACCAAGACTTCCCGTAAATTATTAGTGCTGTAACCACTTCACATTTTTTTTCCCGAAATTTTAAATCAAAAAGAAAACATTTTTTTTTTCCCGTAATTTTTTCAACGGCCCAAAATTTTGCCCCATTTTAAAACCCGATTTTTTGGGGGGGGGGGTTTTATTATCAAATAAAATGTCATAAAAGGGGCTTTTACCCTTTTTCAAAAATAACTCAACTTTTTTTAACATATGTGCAAAATTTTAAAAATTTATCATATTTTCAAAATTTGTTTTTTTTTTTCGTATATATTTTAATTACAAGGGGGCTTTAAAAACCCGAAAAAAATGAAAAAATCAAAGTTTAAATTTTTTCTTTTTTTTTAAATTTAGACTTCAAAATTAAGTTTTGTGCTTGTCAAGCATCTCCTTCACTGAGTACTTCAAAACAAATCAATCATTTCTCTCTCTCAATAATCATAATGTTCACCAAAATACAATATCAAAGTATGCCGTTCTTATTAATCAAAGTATTATTATTATGTCTATTACAATATAAAGTACAATATATTAGTCCTCATATATTGTCTCATTAAATAATGAAATTATTGATCAGGGAATATAAACGCTAATACTGCAACACAATCTCTATCATGACTTTCCTATTTGGTAATGAAATATTAGTCATAGTGCCTCAACATTCTTCATCATTTTCCTTTTTTTTTTACACCCACAATTCATTATTCAATGATTCACCCATTCTTGTCTGCCC
>CM031623.1:20513775-20546275 GCA_018398815.1 Conus ventricosus
GTAAAATGCCATACCCAACACCGGGCCTGTGGAGTACCATGTCTTTATGGAGTACGTATTCCCGTTACTCCACAACGAGAACCCCATAATCAACTGCCAAATTCTATTACCTTTACTCTCATATAAAAATCAAAAATACTCCATAACAACGCTGAAACGTTTTCGCTGTGTGCACGGTCAAATACACACACATCTCACTTTGCGCTGGAAGTTTAATGAGCTGACGCTATGGGTAATGACCTCATGAACTTGCATATATTAAACAGCGTGGTCTCCTCTCATGGCTGCTTATTACGGTGACGTCACACAAACATTACAAATGGCCGACAGTCTGGTTGTGGCTGCAAAAGAAAGTTAGGTGAGTATATTTCCATCTGGATAGTGGTATTACATTTGTGTAATCGTTGTCATGATAAAATAGAAATGAAAAAAAACACCTTAAAATGACTAAAATAGGAGATAATTCACCCACCTTGAAGTGAAACGTTTTCAAATGCCTTAGTTTCAGTGATGGCATGCTCAGGTCTCGCTGAAAGAATTCTAAACGTTGCATTTCAATGTTTACAAGAATTTTGTTTGGGCTTTCTTTGTTCCTAGACAAAACAGATTTTTAAATGATTAGCAACATTGGTGTACTTTAATTTAGTTTTAAAAGAAATGTCTGTTGCTTGCAAGGACCTTGCCTTCTAGCTGTAGGCCTACTTCAGGGACGTGTAATGGTTTTAGTCAGCTGAAACGGCAAAGGTTAGAGAATCGGGTGTCAGTGTATGATGCTTCGTGCTGTGGAGTTGACCGGACCCTCCACCATCAGACATTAGTGGAGGCATGTAAAGGAGTACTCCAAGTAGTAAGATGACTGATGGCTGCTCGATTTTGTGTCGTAAAAGTGTACTGTGCAATCTGAAAGGAAGAAAAAAGTGAATGGATCGCGTATTACACAGCAGCGCATTAAATTTCAATGTCATAGCAAGTCCTCCCCCCCCCCCCCCCCCATTTCTCTGCTGAGCCACGTAAATGAGACAAGTTGGTGCACTAATCACCAAGAGAAAGGCAAGAGGGAGAATGGCCTAAAAGCAGAAAAATGGAGTGGGGGGGGGGGGGGGGGGGTATAGCTCTTTTCTCCACCTTTGCAGATACATTTAGCTTTTGCTTTTATAAATGAATGGTTTATCAGGTCAGGTAACTAGAGCATACTGTAAACATTTTAGTCTTTGCTTGTCAAAACATAGTTACACTTTATATGGGTGATGGACCTTAACACTTTTAAAATAAACCAGATCAAGGTAGGGCTAGTGCTAACTGGAAATTTTATTTCAAAATTTGCCCAGATGGAAAGCAAAACTAGCAGCCAGTAGATGCGCTGGTCGTACTATAGGGGATGACCAGAAAAGAAATTGAGGAAAAAAGTTGATAGGAAATTGGAACGCAGAGTGAGAAAATATATGAGTTGAAGTGTTGACCTCATTCTTTGTGAAAACCAAGCTTTGATCAGAACGATGTTGCCATTTTGCAACACTCCTGCTAAAGACTCTTGAGACAAAAAGTGTCGAGAGAATGACAATACTAAACATTAGGATGTTAGAATAGCATTTTAGAAATTATGGTCTTGCATTCTTACAGATCTGTTTCATCCATTTTACAGCATGGAGAGAAGAGAGCAGTGCTCTGATGAATCAGGTAAGATTACATTTTCTGTTTTGCTGAACAATTAAGTAGTGGGGGAAAACAAGTGCAGGTTAACAATTCTTCCATCATTATAATAATGACTTGGCAAAGATTTGAAAAAAAAATTGAAGGTTAAGAAAATGGGAAAATATATGTTTTAAATATGAAAACCCTTCACTAGCTGCATGGGGGAACCATCACAATCCCTCTTGAAGACAGATTTATATGTATTGCCTGCTCCTATGCCTTTCGTCCGCTGGATCGGACTCATCAGAGAGACACGGCTGATTGTGTCTGTGCTCTTGGCGTCAAATAGAGACACACCACATTCCGTAATTCTATGGTGTTCTCACCACCAAGGGTTCAAAAAAGAATCCAACAGCACCCCCAAAGCAGCCAGCGAAAGATAGAAACTAAAACAAAACGAAAGTGTGGTGAGGAAAAAAATTGCTGAAAAACTAAAAACATTATGTAAACAGAATAAAATGTAAGGGAAAATCTTTGAGCCTATGCCTGAGGATCCATTTAAGGATGCAAGGGAGATCAAAAGATATGGAACAGTCTGAGTGGTCAGCTCTGCTGTTCAATAACCCAAGCATTGTCAGCGGCTAAGAATTGTGCAGACAACCTTTACTTGGATCTCCTAAGAGATGCAATCGCCCACCGATTTCTGTTTTGTCCATTTCCTTCCATTCCGTGTTACTGCATTTCAGCATTTCAGACTGATCAAAGCATCCAGAGTTAAGCTAAATTTCCTTCAAGCTCAAGGTCAAGCTAATTATGAGATCCAAAACACAAATACAGAAATCTCATCAAGATTTTGACATAGTAATATTTCAACATCGTTTTATTGGTGGTGACAGCTGAAACTGCCATCTGGTGGCACCGACCTCCGTACTAGAATAGTAGCAAATGTATTCACAAGGCAAATCTCAATGTCAAAATTAAATTAGCCGGATTTGTTTGTGAATTGTTGGTCACAACAACTTTATAGTCTATGAGCAACTAACTTTATACGATGACCTTTTATGATTTAAGGAAAAAAGTAAATTGGTTCTTGGAACCTCGCCAAGCCTAATTTTTGCTGCCAACACTAGACTTTTGTTTCTACTGGTTCAGTACACAGACACAAAAAAACCCACACACACCCTGAAACAGTACTTCAGGCCCAGAAAAAAAGCTTAAGAGACCGACCCAAATATTGAAGGGCATGTTTCAAGAAACTTGTCTTTCCTTGGTCTGACATGTCATTTCTGGCGTAAGGATGCATTATCATGAAACAATGAATTCTGTTCAATTTCAAAGTTGATGGAGGCCGTATTTTTACATTTTGAAATGGTCACATGCCACTAGAGTATTTCATTTGTTATTGGATTTCATTAGACTTTCATTTTTGGTGTGTGTATACATCATCATGAAAGGACGTAACCATGTCAGTTTCAAATTTATGCATCAAAAGTGTTCTGGACTGATTATTTTCACTCTCGTCATTTTGATATGAGGATAGGTTATCTTGAAGGAATAAAAGCAAACCCAATCAATATCAAGTTTGTGCATCAAATGTCAAAGATTGAGGTGACCATATTGGTCTGTGTGGCAGGTGTATTACATGGCCAAGCCATCCCACATTACTCCACTATGGGTACTTTCATGTTACTCTGATCTCTCCCCCCAGGTGCATCCACTGCTGCTGAAAGTGAATACGTTCCTGATAGTAATGATAGCGAAAGCAGTTCTCAAAGGGAAGCAGCCGGTGATTTAGCATTCTCTCCGCTTCTTTGCCAGTCTTAAGTGGTTTTTTTTTGGTCATGATTGTATAGCCTAAATAAAAAAGTAAATGCCACTTGCCCCAAGCCTCTGCAGGAATTAAATCAAGAAGTCTTAATCAATGTATGTACCTGTGCTCAAAGCTCATAATTTAAAGAAATGAAGCAATGAGAAGACACCAAAAACCATCATCACCTCCCCACCCCTAGTTTCCCATGACATATACTGATGTAGAATTGGGGTTTGAGGTGAAATGATCTGTGCTGTCTGGTTTTAAAAAAAAAATTAAAAAAAAAGCGAGGCAAAACAGATGTGATGTAACCTGCCAAATTATAGGCAACATGCAGCGACTTGACTAAGGCCCCTCATTATCAGTCGCTACTCGTTCTCTCGTGTATTATGTTTCATCTTAAAAGGGAAATGCCAATTCCTGTTTTTGCTTTGTCTGTATAATGTCTAGGGATAATATCTGGAGGGCAGATTATAAGATGAAACACCCAAAAGCTGAAAAAGCCTTAGAAAAATCCTCCATGATACACAATCTGTACTTGTTTTTTTCTTATTATAAATTATGGGGGAGACAGAGGGGATAGAGACATGGGAGGGGAGGAGGGGGCTGCGAGATAATACTGTTCCACAATGAAGTTCATGTTTTCATTGTATATGGAACAGTGCATGGATGAAAGTTGAGTCTATTTTGTCGTCTGAGTTCAGTTTTCATTGTATATGGAACAGTGCATTGATGAAAGCTGAGTCTATTTTGTCCTTCATGGTGTACACATAAAAAAAAGGAAATACATATAGTAGAATTTACATTGGGACGGAACAAAATCGGAAATTGATTGTAAAGGCCAGGGGGAAAAATTTAAAGCAAACTAACAAAAGCAACGACATATTGCTGTTTTTGTTTTTTATAGTTCTGCTGCAAAGTAAAGCACTTTTTCCCTGGTGCTGTATTGGGATTTTTTTCTGTCCCATTTTCTGTGCCGCTTCCAGTGGCGTTACTCCAGTGCTGCTCATTCCAGCCTCCCGAAGCCCGCCTGAGCTCATTCCGTCTCAGTCGCAGCGCCAGGCATCCCAAGGGCACTATGATATGAATGTTTAGTCGCTGTGCGGACACCCACCAGAAGACACCCTGCACTGCTGCTTAGTCATTTCGATGGTGTTCAGTAGTGCCTGTTCTGATTTAACTACGCAGGACACCACCGACTAATCCCCCTTCTAATGACAATATTAGCTTAGTCACAGAACCAGACTAAAACTTTGTGGAGTCTCCCGTTGCTAGCAAACCGTCACTGCTTTCATTTAACGACAGCCCCATGGATCCTCCAGCACCGAAGATTCTGACACAAACTCACCACAGGTATAGAAGTAGTGAAGGAGAATCGAAACTGAGGTCACCATGTGAGCATGGCATGAAAGGCTACACAAACCGACACATTCAAAAAAAAATTCTTGATGAGTGATGAGGGTGATAATGATGATTGCAACAGCAATCCGTATAGATTAGAGATTACATGACAGGACAGTACTGTATGCTTCCTTTCACCCCCCAGCGTCAACCTGGCCCTGCAGTGTTGGTCAGGAAATTTGAACAACACTCTCTAATTAGCATATATACAATGGATGACTTTTGGTTGTGTGGTCCCAGTCTTCCCACTAGAGCCTATAGCACACTCAACTCTGGATAGGAGCCAATCGATGCCAAAAAGCCCACAATGCATTTGTGTTTTCTCTGATGGGATTCAAACCCCGATCTCCTGATCAGAAGTCTGTGGCGCTAACCACAGCGCCACGGCTATTGGTCTATTTTGGGATTTCATTGTATTTTTGGGGATTTCATTGTATTTATGGGATTTTATGAAAGAAGAAGAATCAAAGAAATATTGATTATAGAAAATAAACGTTTCATGCCCTGATGGCATTTGAGCCCACAACACTGATCATGAGTCCATGGTCTCTATCACATGACTAACCTGGCACTCTGAGTCTGGATTGAAAAAAGACAGAGAGCGCATGATTTGTGTGATCACAAGCTAAGACGAAAGTTTATATGACGATGAGGTGGAGACAAGAAAGGCTATCTGAAGTCACCATTAATTTTTTCTTAACCAACAAACCTACTGGTTCACTGATACATGTGAGTACAATGTCCAGAAATGCCAACCATTCCGGTATGGCTGTATTTTGTTATGCAAACTGATTTAAGTACGGTAAAACGGTTTGTTACAAAATTGTCCGGCAGCAAAAGGCTCAAGATCGTACGGCGAGCAGCTGCCACTGATGCAGTGATTTCCAGAAGTAAGATTAGGGAATCGCTTCTAAATTTCCATGTATCACGTTGTCCCATTTCTGAGTTAAGGGAACTCTGCCCAAATAAGTTAAATCATTTGATATAGTCAGAGCTTTGCAATGACAGATTATACTAATATTCTCAAGTATTAACCTGTTTACTCCTGTTGCAGAGTTTCTCCCTGTTATCTCGGTTCCAAAAGCTTCAGCAGTGGCAAAAAAGTGGAAATCCACCCTTCCTAAATTCACAGGAGGTGAGTTTACTGCAATGGGGATCATATGTTAACTTTCTGCATACTAATGACTGAATATGCAGTCATACTTGCACAAAGCTTGTTTACTGATGACCGCTGAAAAACGCTTCAAGTTTCGATTTTGGGGGGATAGAAATACATTCCAGTTCACAGAAAGGTGAAATGTGTGGCTGGGTTAGAGATCTTACTGAAATTCATTTACACATTTACTATTTTAATGACCCATATAATCTCCCATATTCTCTCATATGTCAAGACTGAAGGCAGCTACTACTATACAGTGAGTTAATAGGCCAGCGTGATAACCAAACAACTTAATGCTGAGAGCTACTATGAAGTTAGAAACCGGAGGAAGGAGTGAATATCTGCTCATAGTAATGTACTTTACCCTTTAATTTGCTTTTATATTATTGTTTTTACTACTTTGTTTTAAAACTGTTCTTTTCTGTGTTTTGCAAAACTTCCATTCCTGTCCTTTTTGCAGTCCTTTCATTTTTCTTTAACCACATTTTTTTTTCATATGCTATTATTTGTATTAAAACACTATCACATACCAATGCTGCAAAATGACATCAGTCATTACACCAAAATTCTCTCTGACACAGGTATAAGTCCACAACACTGCTGTTGACATTGACATTAACTTATCTTATTCCAAAAGCGTCATAGATGCTGTAATCATGTTTTAATTTACCTAAACTACAAATGTATACAACAAAAATGTTTTGTCTCACCACTCCCCAGTTATCAGTTTCAAGCATCACTATCAAGATTTCAAATCCATGACCTTTGTCTAATATCACAGTCACACAGGAATACTTTTGGCAGGTACTTACAGATTTTGCAGCAATGCCAACTCTGAATAGAAGGACATTGTTCAAGCTATGTTTTTTTTGTGTGTTAATGTTTAGGGTGTGCTCTACCACCAAGAGACATAAGGCAAACGAGACTGCAGAGGCCCACCAATTGAAAGCAGCAGGTCTCTTCGCTGATACATTGTACTGGTGAGTTACTAAATCATTAGTTAACATATGAAGGACGTAGGAGCCGTATATGAAATTAAAAATCATCCGAATTAGAGCATGTTGCCTTTATGGCGAGGTAATTAAAAACGACTGTGCACACAGTCTTTCCATTTCGGATAACAGAGGCATCTCAAGTACCAAGTAGCCCTGCAAATGTTTTGCACAGGAAAAAAAAACAATAACAACAACGGAGGTTGCAGTGATGTAAATGAAAGTGTTCAGACTTGGTTTCTTAAAACAAACTCGGCACAAGAATTAAAGTGCAATTTTCTATTGATCATGTCTGTTTCTGGTTGTAGGTAGACGGCTGGCAGAAAAAACATCTTCAGGGGAAACAACATCTCCAGGGTGCTTCATCCATCGCAAACGCCAGCATCTACATTGAGGATCTCAGAGGTGGGAGGTAGTAACTTGGCAGAGGGAGGCCCCTACCACCAATCAGACGAAAGCCTTCTGTGTGCTGTACGCCAACCACGACTTAGCAGCCAGCGTCTCCATGCGGAACAAGAGTGGCCAGTGTGTTCCAGTTCTCTTCTCCACACCACGAGCCAGTGGAGGAGGAAAAACTGGATTGGTGATAACGGTATGTTGACTGTAGCCTGTTGAACACACACTCACACACACACACACACACACACACACACACACATACACGCACGCACGCACGCACGCACGCACACACGTACGCACACACACACACACACGCACGCACGCACGCACGCACGCACGAACGCACACACACACACACACACACACACACACACACACACACACACACACACACACGCGCGCGCACGCACGCACGCATGCACACATACGCACACACACACACACACACACACACGCACGCACGCATACCCCCCCCCCCCACACACACACACACACACATACGCACGCACGCACGCACGCACGCACATACACACACACACACACACACAGAGAGAGAGAGAGAGAGAGAGAGAGAGAGAGAGAGAGAGAGAGAGAGAGAATTTGTAGCCATTGAAGATAAATAATCACTGCAGATTCGACAGGCACTAAGCAACGTTGAATAATGGGGAGAAAACAAGAGGAAAACTGGCATGTTCCAGTGTTAAAAAAAAGAAGAGTGGAGACTTTTTCAGGAACAAAGGCAGGTAATAATCAATTGCCACAAAGGCAGGTATAGGTATAGTCATAAGAAGGGAATAACCTGAGAAAGGGCCAAAGTTCATAGAAAGCACAGTTACCTCCCGTGCCCACTTCCACCCTCAACATGCGTTACAAACAGTACGTGCCTGGACACAAGTAATGGATGAACAAAATCAGAATTGTTTTTTTTTCTTTTCTTTGACACCACTCATTTCTGAAGATTTTTATTTAAAACATGTTTTATGTCTTTCCTCATTCTTTCTTCCATTCCACAGTTCCTTCTTTCTCTCTTCTCCATTGTTTCATAAACATGATCTTTCTCTAGCGTACATTTCCGGGATGCAAATTACCACATATTTTTGTGTTATTAATCATATTTATACATGTTGACAATATTGTAGTAAAAAAATGGTGAAACATATTAGAAATGAGGCTTTTTTGTTGTTGTTTTTTTCGGTATGAGTGGATTTGAGTGAGATTTTCAATGTATGCTGATGAAAGTTTTTTGTTTGTTTGTTTTTTTTTTTATTGGATATACACACACATGCAAAAACAAACAAAAATCATTAAGCACAGTCCTCTGGAATCTACAACTAAAACACATAATGGCAAACAAACACATTCCTAACTCCATCACACCCTCTCCCCTCCCCACCCACCCAACCCCCACTTCTCTCTTCTTCTGCATTATAGATACTTAAACAATACACATACACAATTTGTAAATAATGAAGTACTGTTTCCCCCGTGGGTACCATGCGATAGCTGTTGTACATGATACATAATATAAAGTTCGCCTGCAATCATCCTTCAAAAATAGATTTATGTAGACTTCACATTTCCCACTGAGTGCACACATCAGCACCGAAAACCCTTGTTCTCTGATGTATTTTAATGGATAATATGCATCTACCGTAAGAAATCTAATTCAATGTTACACATTGTTCTGAATTCCTCATGGGATAGGGGAACTCCCCTGGCTTTGAAGAAATCTGATACTCTAAATACATTTCGTTGTTCCAGGTTTTTTGTTTTAATCAGTTTTTTTTCCTATTTTGATATGTTCATTGTAAGGAATTGGTTCTGCAAGTAGTTTTCTAGCATTTTCTGGTTTTTTTGTAGTAGAACTGCTTATACGACATGAATACATGTTTCCAAAAAAAAATTGTCCTGAGTGGGGATGCACAGGGGATTTGGAGAGTACTTCACAATGTTCTCTATAATTGGTATGAAAAAACCCAAAATGTCTCTCCATCTGTGTGTTGTTTGTCGCATTCTTTTTATCCATGTTAAATTAATGCAGTGATGAGAGCATGTATGTCAGGTAATTCAACCCCCCGATCCTGCACATCTTTAATAACTGTTTTTTCGACTAATCCTGTCTTGTTTTTTATTCCACACAAACCAGTAACATAAGTCTTGTAATTCTTTAACAAATGTGCAGGTGGATTTGGAAGCATCAACCATACGTAAAATTAGTTTTGACAGAATTAAGATTTTTAGACAGCAATTCTTCCTAAAGGGTTAAATATTCTCTTTAGCCAAATTTTTTAAAAATTTCCTTCAATTCTATCATTCTATATTTGTAGTTTCTTTTTTCCACGTGTTTCTTTTTGGGTTCCAGATCATCTTTAAATGTTCAATAATATCTTCTTTCACTGTACTTTTGCCCTCCAAGCCAAATTACTTGTGTTTTCGCTTTGTTTAAGAATAAACATGATATATCAAGAATCTCGATAGATTGTTCAAATGTTTCTTATTCCATTTATTATATATATATATATATATAATATATATATATATATATATATATATATATCTTTACCTAAACCTGCAGCCTCTAGCACTTTGTTCATAAAATTCCAATCTAACGAGTCGAACGCCTTTTCGAAGTCTAAATCATTAGCATCCCTGGGATATCGTTTATGTTGAGATGGTGTATTATGTCATAAATTAACCTAATGTTACTACCTATGTACCTATTTGAGACAAATCCTGTCTGGGCTTTTCTAATCAGTAATGGGAAAAACGTTTTAAAATTCTATTAGCAATACAAGTGGAGCCTATTTTGTATATAAGGTTTAAAAAAGTGAAATAGGTCTCCAGTCGTTTGCATATTCTTTGGTTTTCCTTCTTTGGGTATACAGATTATTATACTTCTTTCTGGGTGTTTGATACTTCGCCTTCTCTGAAACTTTCATTTAGAGCTCGGGTTACAAACACGCCAATTTGTTTCCAAAAACATTTGAAAAACTCAGCTCCAAACCCATCTAATCCAGGGCTTTTTTCATGTTCATCCTGATTTTCTGCATTATTTGGGAACGCTTTTTCCCCAATGGAGATGGTGCCGGAGCAGAAGATTTTCGGGGCTGTGTGACCTTTTGCAATACTGTAGGCTGACCTCTGGTTTTGCACCTGACTGTCGCTTTGTCTTTGGATTGTCGCAGTCTTCTTCTCACAAGCCGCTTCACCAACTTTTTTTTCTTCTTCAGGGAGAGGTTCATCGATGTCCTCATTGTCTGAGTCTAAATATAATGTGTTGTGTTTCAGTGAGGGGTTCATCGATGTCCTCATTGTCTGAGTCTGAATATAATGTGTTGTGTTTCAGTGAGGGGTTCATCGATGTCCTCATTGTCTGAGTCTAAATATAACGTGATGTGTTTCAGTGGGGGAAGGGGGATATTGCAGCGCCAGTGACAGGGGGGTTGACAGTGTTTGGAATGGTTTGTGAGCACAGTGTTCTGGGTTTCTAACTGGCTTGACGTTGATCGACACACTTTCATCAGTGTCCAAACAGATATTGAACTGATCAAAATTTGCATGTGGAGATTTGCATGTATTCGCTACGATAGGAGATGTTTGTGTGCTGAATGTTCATGGCTTGGGGGTCGATAGCGACTGTCAAACTGACGTCGAATCACTTTCATCGGTATCCAAGCACACATTAGACATGTCAACACATTCAAGTGCCGAGGCGGATGTGTTAGCTGTGACCGCTGATTTTTGCGTAGAGAATGTTCTAAGCTTTTTCATGGGGGGTGATACCGAGGAGAAAATTATTACATGCTTTCATCTTGCACAGAATCCAAGCACAGATCAGACTAAACTAAGCATTCGTGAGCGGATCTATAGACGGGTCGGTTTTTCTTTGTTTTCGGACGACCAGTTTTCGCAGGTTGATTGAAAGTATCGACACGATATACACCGACTCAAAGAAAGATCGGGAAATCGAAAGTTGGCCAGATTTCTGTCATTCTCTCTGTCACGAGCAGCATTTTCTGTTGCGATACAGCACTGAGAATGTGCTGACATGTGTCTCGTTTTTTTTCCCCAGTTTATGGTAGCATTTTATGCAGATACACTTGGACTGTTTGCCTTCTTCATCTCCACAATATCTAGACTGAAATACTGCCCAAAAAACCATCGATGAAGTTGGCACAAAGGCTTTTGCTGTCTGAGCACACGATCGCCACATACACTACATTACAAAACTACACGTCGTTTATGTTCACTGTAGCTATGCGCAAGCCTCGCCGCCATTGTTGGAGCTACAAACATGCACATACGTAACGTTCCATAAGACATATTTGTAAACGATGTTTTTGACGAACAGTTTCACAGCCATCCTCTCACTCTTGAGACTGTACATTCAATAATTATGGACATTTGTTACTGAATGTATGCATGCTTTAGATGTGTGCATTCTTAACCGGGTGTTTAAAGGAGAGCGTGAAGGTAGCTATACATACATTTGTGACCGTTTAGTGTTGTTGATCGTTTTGATTTTTTTTTGTTTTTTTCTAATTTACTATTTGTATGAATCATATAAGCTATTTTTTTTTTAGAACGCACAGATTGTTATATGCCTGTATTGCTACCTGTTTGTTTTTTTTTTTTTTTTTTGGTTTTGTTTTTTTTTCGTAGAGAAAATAATGTTCATGCCAGTAATAAAGTAGAAAAGCATGTTATGGACAAATTTGTTTGGAACGATGAAAATGCTAGTTTGTTTCACGACACGTTATGCAGTGATGAAATTCGTACAAAGATAGATGCTGCTGTAAATTATAGTGAAGAGAGAGAGAGGAGAGAGAGAGAGAGAGAGAGAGAGAGAGAGAGTCTAGGGGAGGCAACCACCGCTGTCGTAGTTATTGATATCGAACAATTACTCCCCTTACTACTTTTTTTTAAGCTTTTTGGTGAGTATAATTCAATGGTGGGGTATGGGTTTGACTTAGACTTTCATCCTAAAAATAAAAAAATGGAACATGCTTACTATTTAATTCGCAGAAAGAAGCTGTCAACATCAGTTTTTGTTTCTGGATGTTTGTCCAGCTTTAAGCAAATACGGTGGTATGAAGCACCACTTTTTTTTTCAAATTTATAAACCAATGCATTCCATTATTGCGCCATGTTAAGGCAAAACAATCAATCTAGTATCTAAGTTACAATACCTTCCATCAAACATCCAACTGTTATAGCAATCTCAAGAAAAAGTCATATGAGCACAACAATCTGTGCAAACAGTATCAGAAGATGTCTTCATTTTTTAGACAATGTATTTTTATCTGTTCCTTTCTACAAGATTCTGATAGGGATACACCTCTTACAGATTCTGTAAATTGCATTTCCATGCAGAGCATATATATTTTCTTAAGATTCTGTATGTGCTCTTTAACTCGTTCAAAATGTGTTGGGGGGTAGATTTGATCTTACTGAGAATAGTTCCAGTGTGAGGTGACCGCAAGCAAAAATTGAAAAAACGTTTTACCAGGAATCTAAAGTAAGTCCGCCTCTTAACGCCCACCTTGCGCCGAATTTGAGGAAGATCAGTGATTGCTCGTTCTTCGTTTTCAGTGTCCTGAACGTTATTTATCTTGACTGAAAAAAAAATGAAAAAAAAAGAAAAAAAAAAACAAACCCTAAGTGGTCGGAACGCATCGTGTTTCGTCTTGTAATTTGTCCATGTTAAAGTGGCGGACTCGCTATACATTCCTGTTAGAAATTATTTTTCTTTTTTTCTTTTCGAATTGTTTTTGAACAGACTGATTTCCACCAAAGTGGTGAAGAAGTGTTGCCGCTAATCCACTCGCTGATGGAGCATGTGTGCGGTGTGCATTTATGAACGATTCATTTTGGTCTCCGGCAGATAGCCTGGTTCGTCCCAAAGAAAAGAATAGTCCATATGAATCAAGTTTTCTTTCAGTGTGGAGTTTTGGTTTTGCTCTCTCTCTCTCTCTCTCTCTCTCTCTCTCTGTGGTTGTGTGTGTCTTTGTCTCTTTGTGTGTGTGTGTGTGTGTGTGTGTGTGTGTTGTCAGTGTGAATTTTCACCGGAGGTCTCCCGTTTTCTTTTGAAGATGTGTTTACAGAGCTGGATTTGTTATTTGAATTGTGGGTTTCCAAAATACCTCCATTCTACCACAGGAACATTTTTAAAAAATATTTCGCTTTGTCAGTGTGTGATCCTAACATGTCCTGGTACATGAGTGGGAGAGCTCACGACGAGCTTCACAAAAATGACTACTGTCCAGATGTCTTGAAATGTAATGGTGAAGAAAGCTGCCGATTCCCTGAAAACTATATCCAAAAGCTAAGTGGGAAATGTTTGCAGGATGTATCTGAAAGACTTTATCGAAGAGAAAAGCAATGCAAAGTCCGGACGCTGCCAAAGCCTGACAGACAGCCTCTAAAAAGTGCAAAAGACCAGTTTCCATGGACTCCATCATATTCAGTAAAAACTAAAAACAAAAACAGAGAGAGAGAGAAAGAGAGGAGAGAGAGGAGAGGAGAGGAGAGAGAGAGAGAGAGAGAGAGAGAGAGAGGGAGACGGTTGTTTCTAACAGAGCAAGTGGTTGACACCATTCTCTGCAGGGTCAGATTTGACGATGACAGTTGTGTAGCTCGGGTGACACTGCCATTCGGTCTCTTCGCAGTGATCCCCCTTGATCCTCCTCCGCATGGACGAAATAACAGCTATTTGTTCGCTGCCTGAAGCACTGTGTATGTCAGTGGGTTTTGTTGTTTGTTTTTCTTTACACCCCCCTCCCCCCTCCAAGTGACATAATAAGTAAATATATGAACAAACTAATAACCAGATGAATAAATGAGTAAGTAAGTGAGTCAATAAATTTATCATTAAAAAAAATAAATACGCAATACTCAACCAAATCCATACATAAACGGAAAACATCATTTATAGATACTCTAGTAAGTACATACATACGTACATACATATACATACATTCAAACATACATACATACATACACAAATACATACATACATTGTCCAGGACGGGGGAAATCGTGATGGTATTGCTTAAGTGCACTAAGTTGATGTATTATTAGTCAGGCTTAACACACCAAGGTTATCTTTGCACTCATAACACGCATACGCACACTCATGCGCGCACCAAACATTCACCTCTCTAGGGAGTGGGATGTCACGCATTCGTTTCTCTCCTAACACGACTGAGAACAAGAAATACAATTTCTATGCTACTTATAATTAATCATGAACAATCAAAATCACACACAATGAAATATCAAAACATAAAAGATCAATACATCCTAATCCCGGGTTATAATAAAATGACTTCTTACCTGGCAGTTTTCACACACACAACCACGCTTTCACACCACACCACAGTTCTTGAACAAGTTTCTTCAAGTCTTCTTCAGCATTGCTTGATGGTGACGCCCTTGGTTGACTGGCTCCAGTTTTCAGGACTGGGTCTTCGTGGTCGTCTCTGGGATCTCGACGTAGAATCTTCTTCTCGTCTTCTTCACCCACCTCTGGGTTCAAATTCAGTTTGTCTGTCTTCACCCCCCTCTGGGGGTTCAAACTTAGTTTCCTTCTCTTCCCCGCTTGCTTTTTCAAGCCTTGCGCAACATTAGAGAGTCCTGGGTTCCAGTGCATCTTCTCCACACCACGACCATGGAGGAGGAAAAACGGATGGTGATAACGTATGTTGACTGTAGCCTGTTAACACACCCCACACACACACACACACACACCCACACACACATACACGCACGCACGCACGCACGCACGCACACACGTACGCACACACACACACACACGCACGCACGCACGCACCCCACGCACGAACGAAACACACACACACACACACCCCACACACACACACACACACACACACACACACGCGCGCCCCACGCAACGCACGCATGCACACATACGCACACACACACACACACACACACACGCACGCACGCAAAACCCCCCCCCCCACACACACACACACACACATACGCACGCACGCACGCACGCACGCACATACACACACACACACACACACAGAGAGAGAGAGAGAGAGAAAAGAGAGAGAGAGAGAGAGAGAGAGAGAGAGAATTTGTAGCCATTGAAGATAAATAATCACTGCAGATTCGACAGCACTAAGCAACGTTGAATAATGGGGAAAAAAACAAGAGGAAAACTGGCATGTTCCAGTGTTAAAAAAAAGAAAGTGGAGACTTTCAGGAAAAAGGCAGGTAATAATCAATTGCCACAAAGGCAGGTATGGGTTATAGTCATAAGAAGGGAAATAACCTGAGTAAGCCAAAGTTCATAGAAAGCACAGTTACCTCCCTGCACTTCCACCTCTCAACATGCGTTACTACAGTACGTCCTGGACACAATAATGGATGAACAAAATTCAGAATTGTTTTTTTTTTTTCTTTTCTTTGACACCACTCATTTCTGAAGATTTTATTTAAAAAATTTTTATCCTTTCCTCATTCTTTCTTCCATTCCACAGTTCCTTTTTTTCTCTCTTCTCCATTGTTTTCATCAACATGATCTTTCTCTATGCTGTACATTTCCGGATGCAAATTACCACATATTTTGTGTTATTAATCATATTTATACATGTTTGACAATATTTTAGTAAATAAATGGTGAAACATATTAGAAATGAGGCTTTTTTTGTTTTGTTTTTTCGGTATGAGTGGATTTGAGTGAGAGTTCAATGTATGCTGATGAAAGTTTTTTGTTTGTTTGTTTTTTTGTTATTGGATATACACACACATGCACAAACAAACAAAAATCATTAAGCACAGTCCCTGGAATTTTAACAAACTACAAGCACATAAGGGAAAAAAACAAACACATTCACTCACTCCACTCACACCCCTCCCCTCCCCACCCACCCAACCCCCACTTTCTCTCTTCTTTTTGGCATTATAAAATACTTAAACAATACACATACACAATTTGTAAATAATGAGTACGGTTTTCTCCGTGTGGTACCATGCGATAGCTGTTGTACATAACATAATATATGTTCGCTGCAATCATCCTTCAAAATATAGATTTATGTAGACTTCAAAATTCCTAGCTGAGTGCACACATCAGCACCGAAAATCCCTTGTTTCTCTGATGTATTTTAATGGATAATATGCATCTACCGTAAAATCTAATTCAATGTTACACATTGTTCTGAATTCCTCATGGGATAGTGAATCTCCACGGGCTTTGAAGAAATCTGATACTCAAAATACATTCTTTGTTCCAGGTTTTGTGTTTTAAATCTTTATTTCCTATTTTGATATTTCATTGTAAGGAATTGGTTCTGCAAGAAATTTTTTCTAGCATTTTCGGGTTTTATTTTGTAGTAGAACTGCTTATACGACATAAATACATGTTTCCCAGAAAAAAAATTGTCCTGAGTGGTGATGCACAGGTGATTTGGAGAGTACTTCACAATGTTCTCAGTAATTGGGTATAAAAAAAAACCAACATGTCCCCATCTGTGTGTTGTTTGTCGCATTCTTTTTATCCATGTTAATTTTAATGCAGTGATGAGAGCATGTATGTCAGGTAGATTCAACCCACGATCCTGCACATTTTTAATAACTGTTTTTTCGACTAATCCTGTCTTGTTTTTTTATTCCACACAAACCAGTAACATAAGTCTTGTAATTCTTTAAAACAAATGTGTCAGGTGATTTGGAAGCATCAACCATACGTAAGTTAGTTTGACAGAATTAATGATTTTTTAGACAGCAATTTTTCCCTAAAGGGTAATGATTCTCTTTAGCCAAATTTTAAATAGTGCCTAAAATCTATCATTCTATTTTTGTAGTTTCTTTTTTCCACGTGTTTCTTTTGGATTCCAGATCATCTTTAAATGTTCAATAATATTTTCTTTCACTTTTATTTTTTGTCCTCCAAGCCAAATTACTTGTTTTTCCCGCTTTGTTTAAGAATAAACATGAAAAATCAAGAATCCCGATAGATTGTTCAAATGATTTCTTATTCCATTTAATATATATATATATAATATATATATATATATAATATATATAAATATAATATCTTTACCTAAACCTGCAGCCTCTACACTTTGTTCATAAAATTCCAATCTAACGAGTCGAACGCCTTTTCGAAGTCTAATCATTAGCATCCCTGGATATCGTTTATGTTGAGATGGTGTATTATGTCATAAATTAACCTAATGTTACTCCCTATGTACCTATTTGAGACAAATCCTGTCTGGGCTTTTCTAATCATAATGGAAGAACGTTTTAAAATTCTATTAGCAATACAAGTGGAGCCAATTTTGTATATAAGGGTTTTAAAAAAAAGTGAAATAGGTCTCCATTTCGTTTTGCATTTTCTTTTGGTTTTCCTTCTTTGGGTATACAGATTATTATACTTCTTTCTGGTGTTTGATATTTCCCTCTCTGAAACTTTCATTTAGAGCTCGGGTTACAAACACAGCCAATTTGTTTCCAAAAACATTTGAAAAACTCAGCCCAACCCATCTATCCAGGGCTTTTTCATGTTCATCCTGATTTTCTGCATTATTTGGGAACGCTTTTTCCCCAATGGAGATGGTGCCGAGCAGAAGATTTTCGGGGCTGTGTGCCCTTTTTGCAATACTGTAGGCTGACCTCTGGTTTTTGCACCTGACTGTCGCTTTGTCTTTGGATTGCCCGCAGTCTTCTTCTCACAAGCCGCTCACCAACTTTTTTTCTTCTTCAGGGAGAGGTTCATCGATGTCCTCATTGTCTGAGTCTAAATATAATGTTTTTGTGTTTCAGTGGGGGGTTCATCCGATGTCCTCATTGTCTGAGTCTGAATATAATGTGTTGTGTTTCAGTGGGGGGTTCATCGATGTCCTCATTGTCTGAGTCTAAATATAACGTGATGTGTTTCAGTGGGGAAGGGGGATATTGCAGGGCCAGTGACAGGGGTTGACAGTGTTTGGAAGGTTTGTGAGCACAGTGTTCTGGGTTTTTTCCCTAACTGGCGTGACGTTGATCGACACACTTTCATCAGTGTCCAAACAGATATTAGACTAAACAAAATTTGCATGTGGAGATTTGCATGTTTTCCCGCTACGATAGGAGATTTTTGTGTGCTGAATGTTCATGGCTTGGGGGTCGATAGCGACTGTCAAACTGACGTCGAATCACTTTCATCGGTATCCAAGCACACATTAAAACCATGTCAACACTTTCAAGTGCCGGGGGCGGATGTGTTAGCTTGACCGCTGATGTTTTGCGTAGAGAATGTTCTCAAAGCTTTTTCCATGGGGGTGATACCGATGGAGAAAATTATTACATGCTTTCATCTGCACAGATCCAAGCACAGATCAGACTAAACTAAGCATTCGTGAGCGGATCTATAGACGGGTCGGTTTTTCTTTGTTTTCGGACGACCAGTGTCGCAGGTTGATTGAAAAGTACGACACGATATACACCGACTCAAAGAAAGATCTGGATCGAAAGTTGGGCCAGATTTCTGTCATTCTCTCTGTCACGAGCAGCATTTCGTTGCGAAAACCCCGCACTGAGAATGTGCTGACATGTTTCTCGTTTTTTTTTCCCCCCAGTTATGGTAGCATTTATGCAGATACACTTGGACTGTTTTGGCCTTCTTCATTCCCCACAAATATCTAGATTTGAAATACTAAAAACAAACCATCGATGAAGTTGGCACAAAGGCTTTTTGCTGTCTGAGCACACATCGCCACATACACTACATTACAAAACTACACGTCGTTTATGTTCACTGTAGCTATGCGCAAGCCCTCGCCGCCCATTGTTGGGAGCTACAAACATGCACATACGTAACGTTCCATAAGACATATTTGTAAACAAAGTTTTTGACGAACAGTTACAAAAAGCCATCCTCTCACTCTTGAGACTGAAACATTCAATAATTATGGACATTTTTTTTACTGAATTATGCACTGCTTTAGATGTGTGCATTCTTAACCGGGTGTTTAAAGGAGAGCGTGAAGGTAGCTATACATAATTACTGTGACCGTTTCTAGTGTTGTTGATCGTTTCGATTTTTTTTTTTTTTTTTTCCTAATTTCTATTTGTATGAATCATAAAGCTATTTTTTTTTAGAACCACAGATTGTTATATGCCTGTATTGCTACCTGTTTTTTTTTTTTTTTTTTTGGTTTTGTTTTTTTTTCGTAGAGAAAATAATGTTCATGCCAGTAATAAAGTAGAAAAGCATGTTATGGCCCAAATTTGTTTGGAACGATGAAAATGCTAGTTTGTTTCACGACACGTTAATGCAGTGATGAAATTCGTACAAAGATAGATGCTGCTGAAAAATTATTATGAGAGAGAGAGAGAGAGAGAGAGAGAAGAGAGAGAGAGAGAGTCTAGGGGAGGCAACCACCGCTGTCGTATGTTATTGATATCGAACAATTACTCCCCTTACTACTTTTTTTTAAGCTTTTGGTGAGTATAAATTCAATGGTGTGTAGGGGTTACTTAGACTTTCATCCTAAAATAAAAAAATGGAACATGCTTACAAATTTAAATTTCGCAGAAAGAAGCTGTCAACATCAGTTTTTGTTTCTGGATGTTTGTCCAGCTTTAAGCAAATACGGTGGTAATGAAGCACCACTTTTTTTTTCAAATTTATAAACCAATGCATTCCATTATTGCGCCATGTTAAGGCAAAACAATCAATCTAGTATCTAAGTTACAATACCTTCCATCAACACCTCCAACTGTTATAGCAATCTCAAGAAAAAGTCATATGAGCACAACAATCTGTGCAAACAGTATCAAGATGTCTTCATTTTTAGACAATGTATTTTTATCTGTTCCTTTCTACAAGATTCTGATAGGGTACACCATCTTACAAGATTCTGTAAATTTGCATTCCATGCAGAGCATATATATTTTTAAGATTCTGTATGTGCTCTTTAACTCGTTCAAAATGTGTTGGGGGTAGATTGATCTTACTGAGAATTTCCATGTGAGGGAAACCGCAAGAAAAAATTGAAAACGTTTTAACCAGGAATCTAAAGTAAGTCCGCCTCTTAACGCCCACCTTGCGCCGAATTTGAGAAGATCATTGATTGCTCGTTCTTCGTTTTCAGTGTCCTGAACGTTATTTATCTTGACTGAAAAAAAATAAAAAAATGAAAAAAAAAAAACAAAACCCTAAGTGGTCGGAACGCATCGTTTTTTCGTCTTGTAATTTGTCCATGTTAAAGTGGCGGACTCGCTATACATTCCTGTTAGAAATTATTTTTCTTTTTCTTTTTCGAATTGTTTTTGAACAGACTGATTTCCACCAAAGGGGTGAAGAAGGTTTGCCGCTAATCCACTCGCTGATGGAGCATGTTGCGTGTGCATTTATGAACGATTCATTTTGGTCTCCGGACAGATAGCCGGGTTCGTCCCAAAGAAAAGAATAGTCCATAGAATCAAGTTTTCTTTCAGTGTGATTTTTGGGTTTTTGTTTCTTTTCTCTCTCACTCTCTCTCTCTCTCTCTGGGTTGTGTGTGTCTTTGTCTCTTTGTGTGTGTGTGTGTGGGGTGTGTGTGTGTTGTCAGTGTGAATTTTCACCCGGGAGGTCTCCCGTTTTCCTTTTGAAGATGTGTTTACAGAGCTGGATTTGTTATTTGAATTGTGGTTTCCAAAATACCTCCATTCTACCACAGGAAAAATTTTTAAAAAATATTTCGCTTTGTCAGTGTGTAAACCCTAACATGTCCTGGTACATGAGTGAGAGCTCACGACGAGCTTCACAAAAATGACTACTGTCCAGATGTCTTGAAATGTAATGGTGAAGAAAGCTGCCGAATTCCTGAAAACTATATCCAAAAGCTAAGTGGAAATGTTTCAGGATGAAATCTGAAAGACTTTATCGAAGAGAAAGCAAGCAAAGTCCGGACGCTGCCAAAAGGCCGACAGACAGCCTCATAAAAATTTGCCAAAAGACCAGTTTTCCATGACTCCATCATATTCAGTAAAAACTAAAAACAAAAACAAGAGAAAAAGAAAGAGAGAGAGAGAGAGAGAGAGAGAGAGAAGAGAGAGAGAGAGAGAGAGAGAGAGGGGAGTCTGTTTCTAACAGAGCAATTTGGTTGACACCATTCCGGGCAGGTCAGTTTTGACGATGACAGTTGTGTAGCTCGGGGTGACACTGCCATTCGGTCTCTTCGCAGTGATCCCCCTTGATCCTCCTCCGCATGGACAGAAAAAACAGCTATTGTTCGCTGCCTGAAGCACTGTGTATGTCAGGGGGTTTTTTTGTTTGTTTTTCTTTACACCCCCCTCCCCCCTCCAAGGACATAATAAGTAAATAATGAACAAACTAATAACCAGATGAATAAATGAGTAAGTAAGTGAGTCAATAAATTTATCATTAAAAAAAATAAATACGCAAATACTCAACCAAATCCATACATAAACGAAAACATCATTAAAGATACTCTAGAAAGTACATACATACGTACATACATAACATACATTCAAACATACATACATACATACACAAATACATACAAACATTGTCCAGGGGGGGGAAACGTGATGGTATTGCTTAAGTGCACTAAGTTGATGTATTATTAGTCAGGCTTAACACACCAAGGTTATTTTTGCACTCATACACGCATACGCACACTCATGCGCGCACCAAACATTCACCTCTCTCTGGAGTGGGATGCACGCATTCGTTTCTCTCCTAACACGACTGAAACAAGAAATAACAATTTCTATGCTACTTATAATTAATCTGAACAATCAAATCACACACAATGAAATATCAAAACATAAAAATCAATAATCCTAATCCCGTTATAATAAAATACTTTTTTACCTGGCCAGTTTTCACACACACAACCACGTTTTCACACCACACCACAGTTTTTGAACAAGTTTTTTCCCAAGTCTTTTTCACATTGCTTGATGGTGACGCCCTTGGTTGACGGCCCCAAAGGTTTCGGGACTGGGTCTTCGTGGCCCGTCTCTGGGATCTCGACGAAAGAACTCTTCTTCTTCGTCTTCCTTCAACCCCCCCTCGGGGTTCAAATTCAGTTTGTCTGTCTTCACCCACCTCTGGGCTTCAAACTTAGTTTCCTTCTCTTCCAGCTGTCTTTAACTCTAAGACCTTGCTGTCTCTTCTATCTCCCAGACCACGTTTCTCTCGACCCTTTCCTGTCCGCTCACTCCTCTCCTCTCCTCTCTCTCCTCTGCCTTTCCCTCTCTCTCTCTCTCCTGGTGTTGTTCTCACCGAAAACGTTGTTCTCCCTCAGTTTATATAGGAGGGAAACAAAGGATTCCCCTTCGGGGCCATGCCTTTGTCCACGCTGCTTCCTCAAAACCCCTAGTTCACAAAGTACCCTGAATTTTCCCCACCGCGACATTCCACACACATCAGCATTTACACACACCCCTACCAAAATTGATTAGCAAACAAAACACTTAGCCCCAGATGGACATCGAAAATTCCCGCCGACTTCGGTGGTCAGTTAACACAGTAATTATCTTAAGAGGGTTACTACAACCTCCACACACATTCGGGCCAGCCTGAAAATAGAACCAACACAGTGCCCCCCACGGCAATACCATCTAACAAATCCAAGGCCCCCTGCTCTTCACTGACTGTTTACACAAGAACCTCAGCTGACCGAGCAATTTAGCACTCACTTGGGCCCCCGGGGTCGTATTTGGTTACAACCCTTCCCCCTTTCGCCACCAGGCGGGTTTCCGAACTCTCTCCTAGGTGTTGTTTGTCATCTGACCACTTCGGCCGTGTGCGGTGGGTAAGGTACCCTGGTTAATTGGTCAATTACCTATTTGTATACCACGTACAATGTCCCTTTGTCTCCAAGCGTCTAATGCCTTTTGTGAGAGGTTTCACGCTCCTTACAAATTCCCCCCACTCGAAGACAATGCCCTGCATTGGCTAAGACACATTCAAGGCGATGAAACCCTCATAATTTTCCCATTTAAACCAGTGCTAATATCGGCCTCTCATAAGCCTACTTACACCAGAGAACGCAGGCAAGATTGTCTTGCCACAAAAAATTAGAGAAAAATCAATACATACACACTATCCAAGCAAAATCAACAATACAATCTGAAATCTCCACCAGCTCTAATCGTGTGGCCATAAAACCATTATGTTTCTACGGAAATTCTCTCCCCTTCTCTTCATACCCGTGGCCCGCAACCACCACGTCACGCATACCGACACACTGCAAAAGACCACACGCACCCACTACCTGACCCTTCCCCGACCGACCATTTTAATTTGGCCAAATTTTTGGTAAGACCAGTCTGAAACCCCCTTTCTTACAAAGCACCTTGCCCACACCCCCCGGCATGTGCTGCATTGTGAACAGAAACGCCTGACATCGCCCAGGATACCGGGCCAGTAGTACTCTTTCGTCCTCGCCTTTGTGAGGCCTTCTTAGCGAGATGGCCCGAGGCTGGACGTCACATGTTTTCTGACATCACCGCCTTTCTGCGCTTTATAGGCACAACGATCTGTCGTTTTGTCTTCCCGAACTCGAGTGAGTGAACGTTCGTACAATACCCCATCCTTTATCTCAAAACCGATTGTCCCTTTCCCTTTAAAACGTTCTTCTGCCCTTTTATGAGCCAAAACCGAAACAGCTTTCTGAGCGAGTGATCGCCCTTTTGTTCTGCCCCAAAGTGATGCGGGAGGTCTCACTGGACACGCTTTTCCTCACGTGATTCCTTTTCCCTGATTCAACACAGAAATCCCGGGCTGGGTCTCCGTACCCACGTGCTCCTGGGATGTTTCCGATTACCAAATCATAAAGGCGGCTTCGGAAAAAGCCAAAGCCTGTACACTCCACTATAAAATGGTGTATCAATGAACACCAGTGCCGTTTGAATTCTGCTACTGTTTCCATCATTTGTCTAAAACCTCTGTGTTTTTCCTGTGAATTGTCCCTTCTTAACCAGGGGCCTCCTTCACCATGACACCAGTGCACCCAGAGTCTCTAATGACATTAACCACATTTTCCCCCACTCTGCCTTTGTGCACATCCAGTTATCGCCTGAATCGGTGAACACACAGCACAATCCAGACAAAATAACACTGTCATCTTGTCATCTTTTTCTATCTGCCTCCTTTGGCCTGATCCTCATTGCTGCGCCTCTGTGACTTGAATATACAATCCCTAGCCAAGTGCCCTGTCTTATTGCACAGAAAACAGGGACGCTCATTCCTAGCCACGTGGCTATTGTTTTTCAACCTTGTTTGCTCACGTGACGCTGTGGGCCTACGGTGTGTACTACTGACTCATTGCGTGAGTCATGTGCTTTGGGCCCGCTAAACCTCTGAATATAAATTCCAGGCTTTCCTCTTGTTCAGGCAAATCACGCCTCGCTTCACGGTAAATCTCTGCTGCTTCAAGTACTTCAGCTATTGTCACGACACCCCTCTCCTTGAGGTGTATTGTGAGGCCCGGCCCACAACCGCAAGTATCTGTTCTTTCATTACCAGTGTCTTGAGGCCTTCAAAATCACAGTCCACTTTACTCAGTTCTATCCACTTGTTAAAGTAATGATCTAGTCTAACTCCGAACTGTGTGTATGTCTCACCCGTTCGATCTCGCCTCGCGAAACTTACCCCCTAAAACCTTCTTCAGTCAAATCATATGCCTTTAGTACTGCTTGTTTCACCTTGTCAAAATCTCTCTGATCCCCTTTGGGTAAGGTGGAAACTGTGTGTAACGCACGACCTGTCAACAAGCAGACAGGTATATTGCCCAGTCATCTTCGGGCCAGCCCTCGTGCTCGGCAACCTTCAAACCGACTTATAATAGGCGTCGATTGAATCATTTCCCTTTTCTGAACAGTGGGAGTTTAAGTCTAGGTGCGCAACTTTGTCTGCGGCCCCACTGACTCAGAACTGGTGTCTAATTTTACTGCGATTTTCAGACTTTATTCTTTCCAACTCAATTTGTTTGGCTAAAATCTCCGATTCTGCTTCTGCTCTCGCCCTCTCTGCATCTGCTTTAGCTCTGGCAGCTGCCTCTCTGCATCTGCTTTGCTCTGGCAGCTGCGCTCTCTGCATCTGCTCTCGTTTTAAACAGCTGCACTCTCTGCGTCTGCTGCATTTGCTTTAGCCTTCGATCAGCAGCTTTTGCCTCTAAAATTACTTTTGACAGCTGCGAGCTGTTCCTTTTCAAACTTCCTTTTTTCAGCCCTTTCATCTCTCTCAGTCTTCTGCTGAGTTTCAATGAATCTACGCAGCTCATCTCCTGTATATCCCAGTTTCCCCCTAAACTAATCAGTTTTTCCGCAATGGGAGTAAAACTTTCTTCAGCCATTTTCTTTTCTTATATGTTTTAGCACCACTAAAACAGTTACGCTTATAAACCCGGTAAAAGTTGGTACACAGTTTATCTACTAAACGTTACGAGTACACCAACCAATGGTAGTGTTCCTAACACAAAGGAGCCTTAATCTTAAAAACCCCAGCTTCTTGAGAGTTAAGGCTAGAACCTCGTTCTTCGTTTCTCTGAACGACCTTGATTTAAAACAACCACCCTACACACAAGTCAATGCTCAACACCCCAAAGAACTAAAGGAATAAATTAAAAAGCTAATTAAATTGCCTTAGTGGACGCTTCGCCCCATACTACTCTAGTAAATCACTTTGTTTCCCTCCTGAACTAATTTGGGCCAAAGCAATCCTGGGAGGCTCGCCACTTTGTCCAGGACGGGGAAATCGTGATGGTATTGCTTAAGTGCACTAAGTTGAGTATTATTAGTCAGGCCCAACACACCAAGGTTATCTTTGCACTCATACACGCATACGCACCTCATGCGCGCACCAAACATTCACCCCTCTGGGAATGGATGTCACGCATTCGTTTCTCTCCCTAACACGACTGAGAACAAGAAATACAATTTCTATGCTACTTAAATTAATCATGAACAATCAAATCCCCAAAACAATGAAATACAAAACATAAAAGATCAATACATCCAAATCCCGGGTTATAATAAAAAAGACTTCTTACCTGGCCAGGGTTTTTACACACACAACCACGCTTCCACCACACCACAGTTCTTGAACAAGTTTCTTCAAGTCTCTTCAGCATTGCTTTTTGGTGACGCCCTTGGTTGACTGGCTCCAGGTTTCAGGACTGGGTCTTCGTGGTCGTCTCTGGATCCGACGTAGAACTCTTCTTCTTCGTCTTCTTCACCCACCTCTGGGTTCAAATTCAGTTTGGGCTGTCTTTACCCACCTCTGGGCTTCAAACTTAGTTTCCTTCTCTTCCAGCTTGTCTTTAACTCTAAGACCTTGCTGTCTCTTCTATCTCCCAACCACGTTTCTCTCGACCCTTTCCCCTGTCCTGCTCACATCCTCTCCTCTCTCTCTCTCTCCTCTGCCTTCTCTCTCTCTCTCCCTGGTGTTGTTCCCCCGACACGTTGTTCTCCCTCAGTTATATAGGGAGGGAAACAAAGGATTCCCCTTCGGGCCATGCCTTTGTCCCCCGCGCTTCTCAAACCCCTAGTTCACAAGTAAACCCTGAATTCTCCACTCGCGACATTCCACACACATCAGCATTTTCACACACCCCTACCTAAATTTATTAGCAAACACACACTTAGCCCCAGATGGACATCGAAAATTCCCGCCGACTTCGGTGGTCAGTTAACACAGTAATTATCTTTAAAGGAGGTTACTACAACCTCCACACACATTCAGCCAGCCTGACAATAAAACCCAAAACAGTGACCCCACGGAATAAACCCAAACTGAACAAATCCAAGGCCCCCTCTCTTCACTGACTGTTTACACAAGAACCTCAGCTGACCGAGCATTTAGCACTCACTTGGGCCCCGAGGGCGTAGTGTTTACAACCCTTTCCCCCTTTCGCCACCAGGCAGTTTCCCAACTCTCTCCTAGGTTGTTTGTCATCTGACCACTTTGGCCGTGTGCGGTGGTAAGGTACCCTGGTTAATTGGTCAATTACCTATTTGTATACCACGTACAATGTCCCTTTGTCTCCAAGCGTCTAATGCCTTTTGTGAGAGGTTCACGCTCCTTGACAAATATACATAAAAAAAAATTATATGCAAAAGTTACAGATAGAAATTAAAAGCATAAAAAAGAAATAAAATCTTATTTTTTATGCAGGCATTCCCCCCCCCTCTCTCTCTCTCTCTCTCTCTCCTCCCTCTCTCTCTCTCTTCTCTTCTCTCCTCTCTCTCTCTCTCTCTCTCACTCTCACTCTGTGTGTGTGTGTGTGTGTGTGTGGTGTGTGTGTGTGAGAGAGAGAGAGAGAGAGAGAGAGAGAGAGAGAGAGAGAGAGAGAGAGAGAGAGAGAGAGAGAGGGGCAGGCCACAAATCTTATGGTCGAATATTTTTGCTAGACTAGAAAAGAGGTGGTTGAGGTAAGGGATTCATGGGGGGAAGGGGTTGGGAATGAAGGACACTAGAACGGAAAGAAAGAGAGGGAGGAGCGAGTGATTTAATAGTGACAATTAGACACAAATCAGCGCGAGCTTGCATCCTCCGCCAGTCCTTCTTTTTCTATTAAAACTCAGAATTGGAAAAGCCTTCTTTAATCTCGAGGCGTCACTCTGTCGTCTGTTCTGTTGTGCCTGTGTGGCTTTCCTCTTCCCCCCTCCGCTGACAACTGCAGTCTGGTGCACATACTGCAGTTGTCCCCGCCAGTGACGTCAAAGGTTTGAGAAGGATGGAAGTCTTGGACGGGTTTCCCAGTTTTACTTTGGCTTAGTGTGCCATAGAAAAGGCCACCTGGTTTTATTCACTAGGATAGCAGAAGAATTGTTTATTGCTAAGGGACAGCCAACACAGAAATACAAAGAGAACTGGAAAGATGTTGTGTGTGTGTGTTTGTGTGGGGTGTGTGTGTGTGTGTGTGTGTGTGTGTGTGTGGAAGGGGGAGGTGAGGAGGGGATGGCGTGGGAAAGACGTGCGTGTGGTGTGTGTGTGTGTTGTGGTGTGGGGTGGGGTGTGTGTGTGTGTGTGTGTGTGTGGTGTGTGTGTGTGTGTGTGGTATGTTGTGTGTGTGTGTGTGTTTTGTGTGTGTGTGACGGGCGGGGAGTGGGGCTGAATTGAAAAATGACCAAGAGGTAAATGAGATGAATGTACATTTCAAAATTCTGAAAAGCACTGAACTATGTTTACTGCTGATGGAGTACTGCAGTCCAGATTGAGGCAAACTGGAATGCGTATTTCATAGAGGTGTTGGCCTTATCATCAATTGGCCAACCCAGACATTGGTTAGCCCACGTTGGACAAACAATACCAAGTTGTATACGGTAGCCCCCCAAAAGAAAACAACTGCTGGTTTACCTCAGTGTTTTTAATGGTGATTATATAACTCAACATAAAACCCCCGCATCACACACTAATTCCCTTACAGACGACGATAAGTGCAGGTTGCAGAGCCAGTGCGAATGCAAGTCCCCCTTACCATGTCCGCCCTGTGACAGCCGCATTGCCAGTGCGAATGCAAGTCCCCCTTACCAGTGTCCCCCAATGTAACAGCCGCATTAAACGGCCTATCTTGACAATTGTAACGTGAACTAGCCATGGTCACGGACGTGGAAAGGACATCCCCGATTCAGAGTCATCACTAGAGCAAAGTATGAGGGGTACACGACCAACTTTTTAATTTACGATTATCCGTGAGGATGAAAATCATGATGGAAGCTGTGCGTTCAGTTTTGGTTCTGAGAACATGTGACAGGGGCCGTTCTCTCCGTGCTTCCTGTTTTTCTGTATCAAGGCGTCCCGCCAGGCGATACAGAGGGGCACATGTATTGACCATGGTTAGTTCAATTAATGGGCAATAGTGGAGATGGGTTATGGGGGCTGGTCATTGGGCGGACATTGTGGTAAAGAGGACAACGCCAAAAGAAAAAACACACCCAGTTTCGGCAACTAAGCAATCCGTCGTCTGTAGGGGGCCTCCGTGTGTGGATGTATTGTGTATGTTGGGGTCAGAACAAGCACAATTAAACCCACCACTGAGGTAAATTAAGCAGTGATTCTCCCTTGGGGGATTACCGTATGCAGCTTGATATTGATTGTCCCACTGGTGCCTTTGTCTGTTTTTAACCGCCTGACAACTTGATATTGATTGTTCACGTGGCTTCAACCAGTGTCCCTGTTACAGTGTGACAAAGATATTTGTTTTTGTCCCACTTGGTACCAGATTGTTCTGTGTTACCGCGGTACGACAACTTGATATTGATTGTCCCACGTGGGCTACCAGTGTCTGTTAAACCCTATGACAACTTGATATTTATTGTCCCACGTGGGATACAAGTGTTCTGTGTTTCCGTATGACAACTTGATATTGATTGCCCACGTGGGCTACCAGTTGTCTGTGTTGAAAATCGAATGAATGTGGCCAAAAACCATGAAATAATTCAATCCGCCTTGTCTCATGTGGAGTGCTATGTCGCATCAGCAATACGCGGGTTCATGAATTCAACATTCTTAAAATTTTTCCTCTCAGCTTCATTTTTCTCTAAGTCATCTTCCATTTTAAACCCCCAAGCCCCCCCCCCCCCCCCTCCCCCCCCCCACACACACACACACAAACCTTCCCCCAACCTTTTCCAAGCAATTCCCCCACAGACAAATTTCTTTGATTCCCCCTCCTCGTCGTTAACCCTGCAATCCCTTTCTTCATCTTCACTTGTTTTCTACGTCACTGGCTCTACCTATTTCAGTGTCGGCTGTTGCTTAGCATTAAATATTTCCCCCCCCATCCTAAGAGTAACTTCAGCGGCTTTTTTCAAAGGCACACACAAGGCAGGCGAACCAGGCACCAACCAAGACTTCCATCATTTTCCCAAAACCCCGACGTCACCGGCGCGGAAAACTCCAGTAATGTGCACCAGACAGCAGTTGTCAGTGGAGAGAAAGCCACACAGGCACAACAGACAACAGAGTGACAGGGTCGAGATTAAGAAAGGACTATTTCCAATTCTGAGTTAATAGAAAAAGAAGACGGCGGAGAACGCAATCCCTGCTGAGTGTGTCTGAGCTGCCACTGTCAAACCACTTGTCCCTCCTTCTCTTGCGCTGTCCTCTGTTACACTTTCCTACATCTCACCCCCCCCCCCCCCCCTCTCCCCCCTCCCGTGGAAACCTCCACCCCCCCCCTCCAGTCTGCAAGAATATTCGACCAAGATTTTTAATAGCTTATTTTCACCACACACACACGCAACGCACGCACCACTCAGCACGCAAAACACACACACACACAACACACACACACGCGCCCCCACACACACACCACACACGCGCGCACGCACAAACACACCCACCCACCACACACACACACAACACACCACACACACACACACACCACACACACACACACACACAACACACTGCCACCGCACGACTGACGATTGATTTATTAATGGATTTGGGTTTCCCTTATCGATTTTTCCTTTAAGTTTTTTATCCATCTACTTATTTGTTTAGACTTTAAATTCTCTCTCCTCTCCCTCCTCTCCTCTCCCTCTCTCTCCTCTCTTTTCCCCGCTCTCCTCTCTCTCTATCTCTCCCCCCTCCCTCCTTCTCTCTCCCTCTCTCTCTTTTCAAGAATTGCCACACCATAGAGATAAGGAAAGAAAACAGCCGTATAATTCGATAAAGCAATCTAACCTGTGTTGTTATTAAACAAATAATATCTTCTGCTTCCCCGCGTACCTCTACTCCAAAATTAATGTGATGCTACCAATTAACAAAATAGAAATAATATGGAAAGAAAGTACACAGTCATACTTCCATATTGTAAAAATTGTATAGAGGAAGAACGGCACTTTTTGGGTCATTTGCCCCTTTGTATACAATACAGAGAATAGGTATTTTTCTAATGAATCAATATGCCCTGAACGTTTGGATGGAGATCCCAAGACACTGTCCCTTCTAGTTTCCAATTTATATTTTCACGATGAACAGAGGCCCAAAAATTTTTGGAAGGGTAAATAAACTTTAATTTCTACAGGAGTAAGAACTATCACGTTTTCCTGAACTCAATGTCTGCTTCATTTCCTGGTGTGGTCTTTCTCTCCGCGACAACGCAGTCTGGTGCACATACTGCAGTTGTCCCGCCAGTGACGTCTAGGTTTGAGAAGGATGGAATCTTGGACGGGTGCCCAGTTCACTTGGCTTAGGTGTGCCATAGAAAAGGCCACCTGGTTCATTCACTAGGATAGCAAAGAATTGTTTATTGCTAAGGACAGCCAAACAGAAATACAAAGAGAACTGGAAAGATGTGTTGTGTGTGTGTGTGTGTGTGTGTGTTGTGTGTGTGTGTGTGTGTGTGGGGTGGAAGGGGGAGGTGAGGAGGGGATGGCGTGGAAAGACGTGCGTGTGTGTGTGTGTGTGTGTATGTGTGTGTGTGTGTGTGTGTGGTGTGGTGTGTGTGTGTGTGTGTGTGTGTGTGTGTGTGTATGTGTGTGTGTGTGTGTGTGTGTGTGTGTGTGTGACGGGCGGGGAGTGGGGGATGATTGAAATATGACCAAGAGGTAAATGAAGATGAGATGTACATTTCTAAGAATTCTGAATGCACTGAACTATGTTTACTGCTGATGGAGTACTGCAGTCCAGATTGAGGCAAACTGGATGCGTATTTCATAGAGGTGTTGGCCTTATCATCAATTGCAACCCAGACATTGGTTAGCCCACGTTGGACAATCAATACCAAGTTGTGATTACGGTAGCCCACCAAAAGAGACAACTGCTGGTTTAACTCAGTGGTTCTTAATGGTGATTGATATAAACTCAACATACACACCGCATCACACACTAATTCCCTTACAGACGACGATAAGTGCAGGGTTGCAGAGCCAGTGCAAAATGCAAGTCCCCCTTACCAGTGTCCGCCCTGTGACAGCCGCATTGCCAGTGCGAATGCAAGTCCCCCTTACCAGTGTCCGCAATGTAACAGCCGCATTAAACGTGCCTATCTTGACAATTGTAACGTGAACTAGCCATGGTCACGGACGTGGAAAGGACATCCAGATTCAGAGTCATCACTAGAGCAATGTATGAGGGGTACACGACCAGACTTTTAATTACGATTATCCGTGAGGATGAAAATC